>RJWH01000328.1:0-688592 GCA_004363575.1 Solenodon paradoxus | reverse complement strand
GGTATAGAAAATGATAAAGCTAAACAGATTTTGGGACCAAGAATTGGGTAAGATACCCAGAGAAGAATCAGTAAGATTCAAAAAAAGTTTTCATCCATTTCTACTGAAGAACCAGATACTTCCTAACCAAACTCTTAGATATTCTTTATAGTTCTGCATATAAATTTAGAATTTTTATTTAACATATAGCAAATTATAAATCATTCTTATTCTGCACTGTATAGCAATTTTCAATAAATTATGTTTTGGTGTTTCAATAGTCTCTTTAATAAATGACTTACTTCAGCTATTGCAATTAGCTGATACAAGAACTGACCAAAAGTCTGTTGCTCAGAATGGAGAAAAAAACAGAATGCACCACTCCTTCCAGCATGTTTTTAATAAGATTGTCTGAATTACATGAAGTGTATTTATGTTAGCCTCTACATTTTTAAGCCAAACTAAGGCAATTGTAGAGAATGATATTTTTTGTGCATGACTGAAACTACTAGTGGTATTTAATTGAGCAGAATATACATACTTCAGACTCAACTAGTAATGGCATCATGTGACTTCAGTAAAAATGGAAGCACAAAATCATTAAAAGAAAACTGATGTCCAACTTCTTTCAAACGGAATTTTCCAATAAAATTATCAAAAAGGAGAGACAGAGTTATTTTAAAAGGTGAAATTACTATACAAATGTACTGTGTAAAGAGCCAAATAAGGTTGGAAATAACGGTACTCCCTACCCTGGACATTCCTGGCAGACATCTGTCAAAGGGACTGCATATCAAGTCCTGATCTGTGAATGTGTGCTTCCACAAAGCACTTATCTGGATAAACTCAATGGACACATCCCAAATTAAATTGGGGACCAATAAAATTTTCTGCTTTCTCTTCTTCAAAATAGATAACTAAATAACAAAATAGTCTACAGACAAAATTAGTGGTTACCAGACGAGGAGGAGAGGGGTAGGTAAATGGAGTAAAATAGATCAAATAATAAGGTGACAGAACTAGACTATGAGCATTTAACTTAATGTAGTTCTTAGAGGTTGATCTACATTGATATTCACCTTAAATCTATATAATGTTACAGTACAATGTTTTTTCAAAAAATTTAAAACTGTAACAATAGTATTTAAACTTCAGAATAAATGTAGACATACTCTAAATGATATCTGAATGTGTGGGGACCTTCTAATCATGTTTTCTCTGATCAATTAATCAATTATAATTTTAATAATGCACTTTTGATAAAAAAATTTTATTACAAAGTAATTTAGAATCCCTCAAAAATGTCCAGTTTTTTTTTAATAATTATTTATAAACCTGCCATCTTATTCATGGTAGATTTAAAAATGTGCAAAAGCTCTGATGAGTGTCATAGAGAGTAATTTAAATTCACCACATTAGCTCATCTTGATTACACTCATGTGTGACAGTTTTGTCAAAAGAAGAAAAATGCCAACTACAAGACCAGAACAAAAGAACAGAGAGGGTGAAATCATGGGACTCCAGAACAGATGAAATCTGCGCTTCTTGGCATGTTGTCCAATATGAGTTCATTATTAAACTTTTGGGCAAATTATTGGATTATCCCATAACCAGATCTGCAAAAATGAACTGCTACCAAAGACTCCATACACTTATGTCCATGACATATAAATACAGAAAAAGAACTGTGGACTTAAATCAGAAAAAAATACATGACTTTTAGCACTTGCTCTTCCATTTAAATCTTACTTGAAAGGTCCAGCAGGACCTGGGACAGGGCAGCTCTGGTTAAGGGCTGCCACCCTGGGGCTCTACATTGTTCAGTGACAGAGAGAGATTCTCTTGGCTGACAGTGCAGAAGAAGCAACTGTGTCCAGCAACGCATGCCAGGTAGTACAGCCAGATCACGCTAAAGCAATCTGTGGAGCTTGTGGTCACACTCGGGCTTCCTACAATAAACTTGGCTTCCCTACCAGTTCTTCTGGTGAGTGCATCAGAACAGGAGCCTGGAAGAACTTTGCAAGCTCTGCAGTAAGAACTTCTATCCCTCACTGCACCCTCACCAAAGAACTCTAAGGATGTTTTAAGAAGAACAGGTGGAAGCCACAGATGGTGGTTTGTAAGAGCATGGTTCTGGAACCAGAGTGCCTGGGTTCAAATTCCAACTCTGCCACTAATGAGCATAAGATCTCAGTAACTAACAGATGAACTGATCTCTCTGTGCTCAGCACACTCATCTGTAAAACAAGAATGAGGATGGCAGTGTCCACAGTGTGGTCATGAGGATCAAGTGTTAAGACATGCAGCACTGAACTCAGTGCCCACACCTAGGAGCATGCACTGAGTGGGTAAAAGATAAATAATATGTGCAGACAGTGCTTTCTTTTCCTGCCACTACTCTTTCTCCTTGAGTGTCCTGAGAACCCCTTCCGCAAACTAAAAACACTTTAAGTTAAAATTGTGATTTATAACCAGGACCATGGTCACTGCTGTCTGACTGGGCACGTTCCCTTGATGGTGACACTGGAGCTTGATGGTGACAGATGGAGATCCACTGGAATGCACTGACTTTTTCAAGATTTCCCACTAGTTACTGCAGGGTCTGTACCACAAACCTATTTGTCTGTGGGCCAGGAGTGGATCTTCACAGAAGGTGTTAATATAAAACATGGGAGGAAAAGGAAAAATTAGACAGTCCCAGGTTATTTGCTATATTGATGAGAGAATATCTCTTTCTTATCCTCTACACCCAATATGTGATACATATTCATCCAACTGGAAGGTTCATACTTCTTACTAGCAGGTGACTGATAAAAGAGCAGTCTGTCTATTAATACATATCTTCACAGTCCATGCTTAATGGAGTGCAAAATAAGGGGCTCCCATACCACAGAGTTTTGAAGTCCCTTTTACAAAACAAAACAAACCATAGCAAAAAGCAACTTGACTCCCACTTAATCACAGAATTAGAAATACCATAATTAGCAATTCTCTCCTTTATATTAAAGGTACTTCTTGAGGGGTTAAGAGGTATACTGGGGGGAAATCTGAAAATGAATTATTTTCATCATATCCCTATAACTACGTGCATGACTGAACAAATTGATCTGGTTCCTTGAACTGCAGTTCATTCAACTAGAAAACTGTTAGATCAGAGGGGCTACACAGACCAGAGGCTTCCAGCATTCTGCTAAAATGATAAGTCAACAGGAAGTTTATGGGTCAAACATCCTATCAGTACATTTATGAAATCACGTCCCAAAGCAGTTTCGATAAAGCAGAGTTAAGGAAGAAGAGAAAAAGCTAGAGAAACTTGGGGTCTGAGGAGAATGGGATGGAGCAAGGTAAGGACACCAGGACTGACCTCACTAGTTTACTTCAATCTAATCATGTTGCAAAAGTGAAATTGGTTTGCTTTTTCCTTCCTCTTCATCTATATCAAGTTTTCTTATGGGCCTGACCTGCCTTATGAGATGATCAGGGACTAAGTTCCCATTTAGAAGCACTGAATAGGGGCAAAAGACATTCCGTGTGTGTGTGTGTGTGTGTGTGTGTGTGTGTGTGTGTGTATGTGTGTTAGATGAGGGATTAATTTGTGCTCTGCAGAATAGAGGAAGTAAAAATAGAGGGAGGAGTAGGAATGTGGTAATGACAATAAGATAATAATAATGATACCTGCTATGGCAGGATTCAAAATGTAAGGTGGTGGATAAAAATGTCACACCTAAAAGAAACCCTCAGGCAAGCACAATATTCATCCATGGGGAACAGAGTACAGGGGGTGATTAGGACTGGGGAGAAGATTGAGGAAAGGTTTGGTATAAAGAATGAGAAACTTACCCAGGCTCAAGGGCAGGCTCAAGCTAGAGAGCCCGGCAGCCCTGCCCCAAGAGTTAGGACGCTAGTTGTTCCATTACAATGAGCAAACCTGGAGGCCACAACAACAGCACTGCACTTAGTGCTGCAGCAAAGAGAGCTCAAAACGTGGGGTCATAAAGGACCAAGTTATTTATGGGTTCATATCTCTGTCCCTACTCAGTGCACTTTCAGAAAAGAACGGCAATCTTCAACATGGCTTTGGAATTCGGGGAGTGTGAATTTTTTTCTTCCAAGCTTCTATTTGTACTTGAAATGCAATAAGGGTCACAGGACTCAGATAACTGCATTTTCCCTGATTAAGCAGACTATTTCCCTGGGGCTGACTGGCACACTAATATGTGCCAGTTACTCTGTTGAACAAGAATACCTTAAATTCCCTTCCTGCAGAAATGGGCAGTGATGCTAAGCCTTTGTTTCTTTAGTGTAATTTACCTCTTTCTGTATAATTATAAGGAATTTTCTTCCCCACTTCTAAATTTTACTACCAACCATTAAAGAAAGGTCCCCCAAATTGTATTTTCAGCAGAAGTTGACTATGTCCAATATTCAAAATCAAATACCTACTAAGATAAACAATCAACATTTTTTGCAACAGTATGTGTAGTTTATTAAAAGGCTGTTTCCCTTTTTCATAGGTTCAGGTTTTCTTTATCACAATTGTAGGGCTTGTCTCGACTATCATCTTTGTCTTAAAGCAGACAATATGTAAATGCATACAAACAAAAAGCTCATTGTTTGTGCTGTGGACAAAAGGAATTTCACATACCCACATGTTATTATGTGCTGCAGGACACAGGGTGACATTATGTGTCTATGCCACATAAAGTTCTCATCATGAGATATCCAGAGATTAATCACCTACTTGGGTTTTTGTACCAGATGCTTTTGTGAACATAGAAATTTTATTATGGATTTACTCCTTCCTTAAAGTGACTGAATAAACTTTATTACGAAAGACTGGAAATTAGACAGTTCGGCTTTCTCTCGGTTAAATTTTTGCTGATAATTAATTTTTCAAAAGATGGTGAAGAACATATTTTTTACCCAGTCTCTCCAGGCAGATAACCCTGTGCTTGTATTTTCTGAATCTGCTATTTCCAGGTTGCTGTCATCCTATGAACATTTGTTCATGTTCATCTTTTCTCTAAGTCTTTATTGAAACTTGCAGCATGAAAATAGAAGGAAAATTTCCCTTCTTTCTGAATCCAAATCTCTTTGTACAACAAATGCATGTCAAATAATCCAAGCACAAAACAAAATGTCTGGAAGTGCAGTGTGTATATTTATGACATGAATATTTTAAAATGTGATCAGCTAGGCAGAAAAGCAGTATTTTTTACTCCTTAAAAAACAAAACAAAGTTGAGGGCTTTTTTGGCCATTTATGTTTAGCAAACATAAGAAAGCATACATTGAATGGATGCTCTTCCAGCCTTGCTCTCATTAATCAGAACACTTCTGGAAAGCCTTCATGTATACTTCAAACACAGCTAATGTTAAAATGCAACATTCCTTCAAAAATCAACTTAAAAAGTAAACAGTATAAATAGTGATTTTAAAAAAGGAACAATCTTCATAGTATGGACAACAATTAAGAGGTGACTGATACCTAACACAGGTGATCTCAAAAAATGTCTAAGGAGGCCCGACGGTCCACCTGAGCAGGCTTCCAGCCCATCTCCTTGTGGCCTATTGATGGTGATTTGAAGATTTTTATTTATATTTGAACACATTAAAATGTATCACAGATATTTTCTCTTTTTCCATTTTGTCATCTCTGTTACCATTAGAAACTAACAAAAATGTAGAAAGTGTACTTCAGGTTTTTACGAAATATTTCAGGGATGAGAAGTTACATCCCTGAAATTCCAGCTCAAAATATACTTTCCAGGAATCATCCCTTCTTCACCAAATTCTGATCTTTCTCTCTGCTCTATGCCCTCAGATTGATACTATTCTGTTTGTAATACTTTCATGTTGAGATTTGTTGTTCGAGAACTGTGAATTCATTTCATGTGTCCAACTTTTCCAGTGAATCAAAACTCCAGAAAGGCAAGATCTTTCTGTCACTTAAAAAAGACCATGTCCCTTCACAGTGCCTAGCAAAGTGTGCAGTACACAAATTTTACATCGGAGTTTGTCGAAACTTAGAAGTCCCTTCCAGCTCAGTGGTATTCACGCTTGGCTACATATTTGGGTTACCTGGGGAGTTCAAAAGATTCCAATCCTGGGTCCCCTCACCAAAGATAGTGAGTTACTAGTCTGGGTATGGCCTGGACATTGGGATTTTGCTAGTTCCCTGGTGTTCTATCTCCAGTCAAGGTGGAGAATCAATATCCTAGCTTTATTCTTCTTAAGACTTCCCTGAGAACAGGACTTGAATTTATTATCTATTGGATTACCCTATTTAGATTATCCTATTAACTTCATTCAGTGGGTCTCCCCATATATAATCTGACCACTCTTATCTGTGAATTTTTATCATCAGCAAATTTGGGGAGGAACAGGAGATGACTCACAGCCTCTTTGAAAGTAATGAGGTGCACTATTGCCAACTCACATTATTTGCACCACATTCTTTTCTTCCCACCTTCGAGTCCCTTTTTCATAGCGCATGCAGATAGGAGGTGTGCTAAGATGTAATTTGGGCAACAGGGGAGGCAGGGAAGGGGATGGCAGCATGGCATAATAGTCCAAAGCTACATTATAGCATTTGGAAGCAGGGGCAATGGTTGGCAGGTGTTCACGTCTGCTTTATTATTACAGACAATGAGTCACAGCTGGTGCCAACTGTGACGTGCACACTACATGCCTGTCATTTTTACTGAACACCCTGGTAGCTATTCTATGCCAACCTCCTTGCCCCACATTTTGCTAAGCCTGAAATTGTCTGAACTTTGCTACACATGGAATAAACATTCAGTGAAGTGTTCTATCAGTCACCTCAAATGCCTGCAACTTTGGAATAGCTTCCAGCTGTAGCCGGATTCAAAGGCTTGCCTGAAGATGCCATGGGTGAGCAGGCAGAGCTGTTTTGCAGACTTTGCAAGGGATTTAGAAATCACTATCTTTGACGGCTGCTCTGTTAGACCTTATTAAAAGACAATACTATTTGCATTTGTGTTTAGAACCGGTCCCTTTTCTTTTTTTAAATCTTCATTAATGATACATTTTAGTCTGTCCTTTTCTTAGAAGCAGAATGAAATCTTACCCAAATTGAGGTACTCTTATTCTAAGAAAAGGTTACAAGCTGGTTGAAATACCTGGGTAGGGGAGCTGAAGGAAAACCCAGACCTGTGGCTTCGAGCCATAAGTTCTGGTCATTTCCAAGTGAGCATGATGACAAAGGGTCGGGAAGCATTGTTTGAAGAGTCTTACTGGTAGGCAAAATGCTGAGCAGTAAACTTAATGTACATGAGAAGCATAAAGCTGATATCATCGGGAAATACTGAAATGTTAATAGTTGATCCAGAATCATTTGGATGGCATAGAAGATGAATTTACCTCTGTGAAGGGATCTGTGGGAGAGGCATCTGTTAAGGGAATCCCTCCAGTCTAGAAGGGACATTGCTTAGCCCTTTTCTATCAGTCTCAAAGGTAGCTCCCAACCTCCCCTGGGTAGACTTCCCACTCTGGTTCTATAAATCATTTCCCTTCTCAGAGGGCCCCAAGCCAACTGGCTGTAATGACATATCAAACTTTGAATCCCTCATGCCCCAGGCTGATTATATATTCACTAGATTTTAAAAGGCAAATCCAGGCTATTGAGAATCCTTCAAATTTGGAATATTCCTTTGTTAGGATTTTGTCCTTATTAGAATCTGAATAGCTACTGGCATCAGTTTCATCCACTGCATGTTATTGGCCTAAATTAGAAAAATTCTTCAGTAGTTACTATTTTTTGACAGTTAATATTGAACAAAGCGAACAGCACAGCCTCTGTTTTGTAAATAAAATAGTCATGTCTTAGTCATAGTTTTAGCAATCAAAGAATGATGGTTCTTTTTAACATTATGAGGACATTTTATTTAATAACACATTTTCCAAACAACATAAATAAACACCCTATTTGAACAATAAGTTATTGATTGAAAATGGACTCTTCGTATAAATGCTTGACTTTGAAGGCAACCACAGACTGGAAACTCAATGGACTCCAAGAGAGATTTCTATTACCTCTCTGAGCCATTGAATGGTGACTTTCAATTTCATTTCACAAAACACCAGGAAATTCTAGAATCAGATTTAAAGCATCATTCCATATATCCATGATGAGAAAGCTCCCCAACAGCTCTCTCTCACAAGTTTTCCCACAGACAGGGTAACAGGTGAAATTGGAGGAGGAGGGTGGTGACCCACCACACAACTGTGTACTCTCCGGTGAATGACAAAAATTCTCTGGGTCTCACTTTTCTCAGAAGTGCTACTATAAAAATGACATATTTTAAATGACTCTAGAATCCATAGAGGACAGGGATATATAAATGTAACATGGTATTCTCCTTATTGTTCAGGTTAAACTGTTTGCATTTTAATAGAATGAGTTCTGTTTTCTTATCAACTGTTGGCACAGAAATGTCACAATGATGTGACAATTTTTCAGATGTATTATCTTCTCAATTTAACCACAGCCACAAATATTTTTCAGTATCTGCACTGTCCTAGGCTCTGCAGGTAAGCACTAAAAATAAAGAAAGCATCGATTAATCTTGATTTTTCCAAGATTCTTCGGTAAGGACAGATGAAGTCAATTTTATTAACTTGATTTATTTTTAGATCTACTTTTGCTTCATTATCATCTGCACTGGATCCAATACCTTCAAAAGCGAGAAACAAGAGCAACATTAAATTTATTTGATGTTATGCTAAAAGAAAATGGTACTCAAATAAATAATACCTCACTATGACTTAATATAAACTGAGAGGCTGTTTTAGGAAGATTCAGCTGGTCTACAGTTAAACACGACTAATACTGGCAACAGCTTATAGAGCAATTGTTTACAAACATTTAGTTTGCTTCCTAATGTTGAACCTGGTTATCCATTATTAACACATTAAAAACACTGCTTCTGCTCACATACCTCCTGGAAGTCAAGGAGGTGCAGACACTGTAGAGTCAATCAGGCTACAGTTTCTTTCCCTTAAAATTTCCATAAACAAGGGTTTCTATTTTATTAGTAAAAATCATGCTAAATCCTATTACTGTGTGAAGGTATTTTTGCAAATCTGAATTAGATAATGACCTGATTTACTGTTTAAATAAAAAGTTTAACTCACACTTCTAGAATGCTTGAAAGAGCTATGATCACTTCTATTTCCAAATCCATTTTATTAGTATTACTTTTACATTTAATTTTTAATAAATAGATAAAATACAAATTTTAAGATTGCCTGAAAAACTTACAGGAAGTTCTGAATATATCACTGTATCTGAAATAATTGTTCTGGCTAACGTTAGTCCTCACCATCTCTTATTAGAATTATAAATTATCCACCTGGTATGATCTAACTGATGGGAACTGACAGAGTGAGAGTTAGGAGTTGGGAGCTGGAATCAGTATGTTTGATACAAGGTCTACAACTTGCCAGCTACTGACCTCAGGCAAGTAACTTAAGCTTTAAGCTTGTTTACTCATCTGTAAAATGGAGAAAATGATAGCCTTTAGCCTGCAAGATATTGAAAGGATTATAGGACAGTGTTTAGCACAATACTAGTCACACATTATAAGCTTCGAATAACCATTATGTGTTTTCATTGTGCAGTATTTTTACATACAGGCCAACACTAAATCAGCCACTGATGAATAGAGGAGTTCTCATGTGTCTATCTTCTCCAAAGTTAGTGGTGCATAGCTATCCTTAGGAGAGTTGGTCAGCTGTAGCGGCCCTCGAATTAAGAGTCCAAAGACTTTGTGCACTGATCCTACAACTTATTATCTCTGCCACTACGTACAAGTCATTAAAGTCCCTGATGTTTCTTCATTCACTTGTCTGTACAGTAGGAACATGATCTAGAGGTCTGTGGTAATGATTATATAAAAAAGCCCAAAGCAGAAATATTTTGGAAATTGTACAGCACCTAAGACATATATGTTATTCAGAATGAGCATTTTAAATAAAAGGAAATAATGATGAATTGATGATGAGAACTAACAATTATTTAGTGCTTTTCATGAGGCAGACACAGTGCTAAGCACTTTAAATGCATTATCGCCTGCTCCTAAGTGTAACCTGAGATCATATAAAGGAAATTTTGCAGTTTTGCAATGTATGAATAGCCAATTACTGATTTTAAACCTTTCTTCTTTTACCTGATTATTATTTTTTTGAAATCAAAGTCTGAGTCAGTCCACTGTAGCTTTGGGAAATGCCTTTGACTTTCTGTCATTGTGCTATTACCTCTCACTCTGTAATGGACCATTTTACAATGCTACATTAATATGTAAGGAGTAGTACTGCAGATGCATTTATTGCCTTAATCTTGTTGCCTACATTGAGATAAGTTTTTAATAGCTTCTTTATACATGAGCTGAATATTTTCTTTTAAAAATTACTTTACGTACCCTCTCCAGTTGCAGGGAGCTGAGGTATTTATAGCTGGTTCAATGTCTAGACAACAATTTGCTAAATTGAAGGTCATATTATATTTTCTGTAGACATAGGAATACATAATGTTTATCACCATAAAATAAAGAGGGTTGAGGTATGCTTATTATATGTATTCTACTATTAGACAGGAACTCTGGGCCACCATCTGCATGTGTTGGGTTGTATATTCTACAACTGTAGGGGTGTCGTTCACATTGCAATGACAATTTATTATAGCAAATGGGTGATAGATGAGGATATTTTTCTAAAATTTTTTGAACATAAGTATATACCTGCATTTCACCATAATTTTATAATTGACAAGCATAGTTAAAAAAAATGAAATCTACTTCTTAATTTACATGAGATGCCTGTAAAGACAGCAGAAATATTATACTGTATGGTCTCAGTCCATGAAGAATCCACCTAGCTGATATGCTGAGGCAGAGAATTTGTACTCTTCACTTTATGGTCACTATATTTATAGGAATCTAGGACAACCACGATAGACAATTCCTGGTACTTTATGAAAAATACAGGAAGAGTATTAGGGTCTGATACTATCCATTAAACCAGACCTTTAATTTTCAGAAAAAAAGTATTTGGGCAGTGTCAATACTTTTATATTTGGTCTTTATTTTTTCTGATAATTTCAGAATTCTTAGGATCACCATAAAATTAGGCAGAGCTTGCATGAAAAATTCTTACTGTTCTTTTAAACAAGGATCTTAGTCATAAATCCTTATTTTAAAAAATTTAGTTGGAGTCTGTGCTTTGATGTTAGGCAGATTCCATTTTGAAGTTTAAGATCTAAAATTCATAAGAAACTTTATTTTGTCCATTCGCTTAATTACATTAAAATTCTCACATGTGAATATCTTTTGTCCATAAGTAAGAAAATCCAATATTTACAAACAGCTCATTAATAGTTGTGGTTAAGAATGGTTCTTATTTAATGTTATTAATATATATGAGCAATTTATTGCCCAATACAAAGGTATCTTGATATACCCCATTAAAAGAACAATAAAACAAAAGAAACATTATAAAAATATAAAATGACTTAGACAATGATTGAATTGCATGATCATGACTTGTTGAGGCTTAAACTCATGCAGGATTATCACAGCACCTAAAACTCCACTATAACCACCAGGTCTAAGGTTGTCCCTCCTGACTTCCATCACTAACGGATCATTAAAAAGGCAATTGCTTTATCTTCTTTCTATTCTGTATTGTTCTAACCAGTTCTTATCTTTCACCCATTAGTCATACCACGTATGGCTGCAGATGCAGCAGCCAGGGAGTCTTCTATAGAACCTACTCTAGAGGTGCTCTCTGACCAACTTCCTCTGTGTCCAATCACATAACATCCATTGTGCACATGCCTGGGAAGGCCCAAAAAAGAGAACTATCTTTTTCCTCCCATTTTATCTTGTCTTAAAATTCTTATTCATTCTCCCTCCTGTTTTTTGTAGCTTTCTTTTTTCCAGATTCTTTCATTCAATAAATAAATTTGTTCTTAATTTTTTCCAGCACTTAAATTAAATTGTTTCCCCACTGGGCCCGGGTTTGGAACCCAGGGGTATGTGGCTTGCATCCTTCAGAGGAGACTGATTTAACTGCTGCTATACCAGGGTGCTCCAGTAAATATGTCTTGATCCCCATGATATTTGCTCTTGCAAACACATACTTTAGTGGAGATTTTTAAGACTATAAGAAATACTGTAATATTTTTAAGATATTCAATTATGAGTTTTGAAAACACAGATTCTAAGGTTTTAGCGAAAGCACAAGTGTACATTAATGTGAGGGTGACTGTATTTATCACAAAAGAGCAGGGGAAATTGCTCATTGTAAAGAAACCATTACATATCAGAGTACTGTACGGCCTTCTAACACCCTTTAGAGATTCAGAGAGAGGGAAATCTTTGCCTCAAGCTACACCAATCAGCCAGACTCAGAGCCCAGGGTAAGCACAAGTCTTTCAAGAACTGATGTCTGCTCCCTCTACTCACTCGCCTCTCCCCTAACATCTCACACAGCAGCTTGAGGACACCTTCTTGCTGCAACAAGGTTTGGACAAGCTCTACTGGATTCCTTGGTGCCATAAAGCAGCCACTGGCAGGCCATTCACTTGGTTGACTCCCCCAAGAGATTTATGAAGTCACAGGTTCTTAAGCCACAGGGCAAGAAATTCTGACGGCACAGGTGTGAGGCACAGAGCTTTCATACTGGTAAAATATAAAAATACCTGAGGTAGTTTAGATAGATATCCTCCTTTAGAAACATGCTAAATAGTAGTATTCAAATATTTGTATACTTATATGAGCTTTGAACACTAGATAACTCTCTGACATTTAAAAATGGAAATGTTAAAATCATTCAAGTTTTAAAAATTGCAAAATTGATGACTTTTAAAATTTTAATGATTACTGCATTCTTTCGAATTATTGCAATGTAATCTAAATTTGATAGCCAAAACCGTTCATTTTAAGACATGCTATTATTATGTTTGAGCAACCAGACTTTTTTTTAATAATGTACCTCTCCTTGGGTTTATATTTCTATTTCATTATCTTTATGCTGTTTTTAAGCTAATATATTTTTATTCTGAAAATTTAATTGATCATGCTATAGACTGTTCTGAAACAATTACGTATATAAATACCAATTTAAAAACATAATACTTCTGATAGCTGTATGAGTCAAATTTGATAGCAAATGCATCTAGTAATGAGATGGGTAATATTTTCTTTCAATTAGCTCCTGTACTTGTGTGTGAAAAGTATTGCTAGAATGGACAAGTCAATATCAACTCTGTTCCTCCCTTCTACCTACTTTTTTTCTTTAGAATTAAGTACTGAAAACTTGGTTCACATACATAGATAGGGAAAGAAAGAGTTTTCTTTTAGTGTCCTACTCAATCCATTATATTCTTTTGACATTATATGTACCAAATCACACAGTCATCTATTATGAAATCTAATTTCTGATTAAAATCATCCATTACCTGACAACTTCCTTCAATTTTGTTGAAAGCAAAGAGTTAGAAACAAATTAGCTTATAAAGGAATGTTCCATCATAACTGTTAGCCATAATTAGTATGGGAAAGAAATTACTGATTTCTTTCAACGATAGTTTTTGGATTTGGGTTCTAAGAAGGTATGTCTTTCTTTGATAAAGTTGGGAAAGACTGACTGTGAAAAGGGTAGAATAAAGAGGGAGCGATGTTGATTAATTTTAGGACAATGCAGAAAGGAGTACATGATCTGAAAGCCCTGTGAGTCATATGCCCTGGTGAAAGTCATCATTTTTCTTCAAAGGTGTTAGAAAGATTACTATGTGAGAGAATGCTGAGAATTTTTCTATAGCAGATTGGTGCTCGTGAGGTGGCCAAGGAAAGTACAGTGTTAGCTGACGGTGATATGTCGGCCCATGGCCCCCTAAGTCTGAATCTGCACTGTGGAGATGTGATGCTTACTTGCCTCACCTGTAAAGTCTTCTAAGTGGGTCAGCCATGAGAACTATGGTACCCAAGTTGTTCCTCAAAGAGGGAAAGATTTTCCTGAAGCAGCCAGAGAAAGTGGACTCTCACTTCATAGTCAGAGCTTATGGTCAGCTAACTAAAAATATCTTAAGAATATATACAGGACAGAATGACACATCATTTTGCTGACAGCTGGGGCCACCAAACTGACAGTCCTCAGGCCAGCCACATCATTCAATGGGATTAAGAAGTGGCTCTTTCTATGAGCCAACAGAAAATCTGACCTGGCATTTAGCTACTCAGTTACTCCAGAAGAGGGCAGACATGTGCTGAGGCTCCCACAGTGAGGCCACCCTGAAGATGGGTGAGGTAAGAGAGGCAGACAGCATGGAAGTTAGGGTACAGAAGACTGAGGACCTGTGGGAACTGTGCCAGCAGTTCTAAAAGTGGAGTTGGAGAAAATGAGTGGGGTTGACAGAAAGACCTGGGGAGGGAAGGGGGATAAGAGTAAGCTAAAACCAAAGGATCATAGATGAAAGACACAAAAGGGAATAAGTGTAGAAATGAAAACAGTGACCATAAGATTAACCATCATAGAAAGGTTAAAGTCAAAAAGGAGAAAGAGGAACACAAATAAATCAAGACAACACAGTTTAATCTTTTATGGGAAAAAAAAATGGGGATGCAGGTCTAAACTCCTCCAATATATTCCGCTGCTCTTGATCCTAGGAACTCTCTAAAGTCTGTTGTAACAACACTCCCACTGCACTGCATCCTTGCATCCTGAAAGGAAGAGTGTGGGGGATAGAAGAAAACAAAGAAGACCTTGAGGAGTGTGATAAAAGTACCCCATGGCCCTGGCCTCTTTCCAGATTGGGGTTCAACAGAGTTGCTTGGCACCAAATGGGAACCTGAAGTTCCCCAAAGCCAGACCACAGTCCTCCTCTAACTGGCTGACCCAACCCTAAGGGCTCCAGACCCAGCTGTTTTCCTTTTATCAAGTAAAGCTTCCTACAAGCAGGCTTATTAGTTTTCACTTGTCTTCTCTGATAGTTGCTCCCACAAATGTAATTAGAATAGACTCCATTGCAGATGAATGGAGCCATAACTGCATTTCTTTACATTTACGCAATGCACTTTCACACTGTGGTCATTATTTTGCCAGATAACTGATAAGAGAAAATTTTTGAATTCTCCCACATGGTCTCAATGACCTGAGTCTCCAGTTGTTCAGATGGCTCTATGTTTAAGGTTAATTTGGACCCAGTGAAAATCTTTGGAGTTTCCTTTCAATTGACTAGGCTTTATTCCTTCTGCCTAAATGAACAATAAACAAGTATATAAAAATTAGTTAAAGCACATATGTTTCTTTTAAATAATTGAACAAACTACAAATCATTCAAAATTGTGCATAATTCTGGTATGTGCCAAAGTTCCCATTTGAAAATATTTTAATAAAAAATATATCCTCCTAACAACTGAGTGGGTTACATTGAAGTCACTTTTGACTGTAATTCTTTGTAGAAGGGATAGCACAGAGATTTCAGAAAAGATGCTAAGGGGCTTCATAAGAATTGTATAAAAAATGGAAATGGAAATGTGGCATAATCTTAAGTGTCCTACTGTCTGTTTACATGATAGCTGAGTGATTACTTAGTAATGATGTACTTAGATATTAAAGCCATACTCAGTCAGAAACTAAGTGAATTCCTATGACAAAAATGGGCAGATCAGGGTCATTAATAAAAGGCAAGTCCTGGGCTCTAGATGGTCTTCAGGTCCAATGGCTTCAAACAAAACTCATGTGACTAGATTGATGTATCTAAATTGAACAACCTATAAGCATACAAAAAGTTTGTCACCATATCATCCTTTCTATAAGCTGTGTTCCAGGATGGTCACCAGATTTGGGAACAGTGAGGAGGGGTTTATGCAGACGGCAAAGCCAGGGGCACCGGAAGTGACTAGAAGAAGGGGTTAGAGTGTCACAAGACTCTCAAAATAAAGAGGACTCATTGGAACTCACAAAGCAAATTATGGAGGGATTCCTCAAAGGTGTACCTCTTTATCAGGCAGTTAGAGGACTGAAGGACATTTTCCCACAGAGCTGTTGACCAAGGGAAAGACCATTACAAATTTTGGAAGGACCAGAGAAGTCCTGTTAACACAACAGATCCTCCTCATTTTAGTGCAACAGGGCTTTTTAAGTAGGAGCTGATTTTTATCTTGAAGTCCCATTACCCACTTTTAGTAAGCAAAGTGGAAGCCCTTTGGTGACAAACAAAAAGATTAATAATATCAGTAAATCTAGTCTACAAAAAAATGAACTGCTGTTAGAGGGGAAAGGATAGCTCTATAAATATTATTTCAAAGATTTAAAAAGTCCCATTTCATTATGTTCAAAAATAACAATGTTCAGATTTGTCAAAACTGCACATTAATAGGTTTCCATAAAAAATATCTCTGGATTCTGGAAGTTAGTTCTTTGTACTGTTGGCCTAGAACACAACCTACTTTAAAAAGATTTGAAAGCTCCTGTCCTAGCATATCACATGTTATCTTTCAAAAAGTGTTAGTTCTTTTAACATACACTGTACTCTCTTATTCTTATCTAAACCTATATGACAGTGTCTTCTAAACCTAAATGAGTATAAGAATCAGCTGAGTTCTTCCTAAAATATAAATTCAGAGGCCAGTTTCCTAGATATTCTGATTCACTAGTTCACTCGCAGACCTGTGGATCTAAGTTCGCCTAGGTCAATTTAGGGAGTTTTGGAAACAGTGTGAAAAAGAACCATTTAATTAAATAAGGGCATTTTTCTAATCATACATTTTGAAAGGAAATGTGTCTTTTCCTCATGCAATGGCACCTAGAAGTCATTGTTCTTCTCTAAGTACAAGTCTTAGAAGCCCACTAATGATTTCCCTTATGTCACTGGACATAGAAAATGCTACTTGGTGAGAAAAATGCTTGACATGAATTATTTTCTTGAGTTAAGTCATTCCAGCCTCTTGCTTTTTCTTGGGAAGAGGAAAATAAACACAACCAGGCAGAGAAAGCAAGCTTTTACAGCCTCCATTTATAAACACGGCTCACAGGAATCACTTCAGAAGGTTCCAAATGGAAAACAAATCAAAGGCAATCTGCCTCAGGTAGATCTGGACCTTATTATGTCTAGCAATACATTCCTGTTGGTTTGTTTCTGGACAAGGGAATTGATGGTTCTTTTTGGAGCTAAAATTTTGGTCTTGGGTCATGAATACCTTTCTGACTAACAAAATTAAAGTTCTTTAATGAGTAAGAAATCTAATTTTAGTTAGTTGAAAGATGACAGAAGCACCTTCTTATGATAGATAAGAGATGAAGAAAATCCTGCTGTGTGGATTTCTGCACAACCATTTCTAATTCCCTCTCCTTTTCCTAATATAAGATTCAAACTAATGGGTGACAAAAAATACTTTCTACAATATAAAGGAAACATAATTTCTGACAAATAAAATACTTACACATCAACTGTGCCTTGGCAGGTGTTTCTTAAGAAGCTACAAAGCATTTTTATCTTTGAAAAGAAGTTAAATAATGATTGTAAGCTGACAAGTAAAACTACCTTTTTTAAGTTATGCTAGCCTTTTCACTAAGTATATATCTAGATATGATCATTCTTTTAAAAAAGCTAAAATAAGCTAACTGGGTCACAACTTCATTGAAACCATAATTAACTCATCAATTTAGGAGTCACAGACCTAGCAGAGCAAAGAATTAGTTCAGGATTCAAATCCTGTGTATCTAAACTGGACACTGAATAACAATAGTGTGTATAAAGTTCTAGTTTTCAGGAAGAGGACCTAAGATATTTGTAAATCAAATTACCAAGCATAGAACTGGTACTCCATATACTTTAGTTGAATAAATAATAACTTACATCAATTGAACCCTTGTTAATAAGGCAGTTCTGTTAAGGACTTTGATTTGCATTATCTAATTTAACCCTCCCTATAATTTTATAAGTTGGTACTATTATTACTACCATTATTATTATTACCCTTTCATAAATGGGGAAACTCAGGCTGAACAAAGTTAAATAGCATGCCCAACTTTACATAATTTCTAATCATCATCATTTACATGTCACCACTTAGGAAGTCATAGGACAAGAATTTAAACACTAATTTCACCCTGATTCAAAACTATTTCTTCTATTCTTTTATAGATACCAATTCACTCAGGCAATATCTAATATTCAATATCTCTATTAAAAATTCAGAAATTATCCCATCTTTTAACTCGGAAAACTAAAGAGGTAGAGTCCATAGAACAACTACACTATCTTAGAAAAACACGTACTCTAAACTGGGAGTCTTAATCTTACTATTTGGATTCTTTTAATCACTAAGGATTACTTTGGACACATTGTGAGCTATTAATAGTTTCCCAAAAGTGGTGAGGCTGCTCACTAAAGTTCCTTAATATTCACAGACTCATGCTCTAAGGACTTTGATAATTTCCAAATTCAACCCAACAATTTCAGCATATTTCATCCCCAACTGTTTCATTTTTCTGTGTGTCAACTACGGACTCAGTCAATTCTGACTTGTATAACAAAATTCCACTGACTGGGTAGCTTATAAATAGCAGAAACTGAGTTACCACAGTTGTGGAGATTGGAAGTCCAAGATTAGGATGACAGTATTATCAGATAAGAGTGCTCTTCTGGGTCATGTGCAGACCTCAGCCATGTCCTCACAGGACACCCTTTGGAGATTTTTTATATGGCACTAATCCCATTCATGAAGATTCCACCCTCATGATTTAAGCACCTCTCAAATGTTCTGCATTAGAATTCCAACAGCTTTGGGCTTTATATTTTTTACATGAACTTTGGGGAGATACAATCACTTAAAATATAGTAATTATGTTTCCTACTTTCATTGGTATCGATAATAGGTATTTCATATTTTTTTTTAATCCTATACACAGAACTCTCACTAGAAGAGAGACCCTGCATGTCCTGACACTGGGGTGTGGTGCCAGAGGGCCTAGGTTCCCACCCAGAAATCCTGCAGCAAATGACTCAAGTTCCTGCTGTAGAGTTGTTAGCTAAAGTAAGCTGCTATCCTTCAAGCCACTAGTCATTAGGCTGAGAGTGCAAATGTCAAATCCATGAATAATGGGGCTCCTGTATTAAATTGTGCATCATGACAGAGTCCCAGCCTCTCTGACCCAAATGAAATTCCCTATGGATTAGGGACTGTGTTATGTAAATGCTAGTCTTAAAAAACACAACGAAATGAAATTTATCTTTCATCATAATTATTTCTTTACTAATCATAGCTCATATTATTGCTTGTTCCCTAGATACTGGCCACTTGTTTGATGAATACATAATTACTGATTACAAATATAATAGCCTATTATTGTATTACTATTATTATCTTAATCTAGAAAGTATAATTTCCTTCAAGAAAAACAGGATATATTAAGAAGACATTTGGGGGTGAAAAGAGTATATATACCACATAAAGAATTCAGGGTTTATTAGAGCATCACTATCTGGATTTTTAAAGTCAAATCTTGTTTCCAATATCCTACTGATACTGTTATTTCTTGGGCTTAATTAAGTACTTTGTAACATAAATAGGGTACAAAGTACTCATGAAATCAGCAGGGGACCATTTAAGCCTAAATTATTATAAAACTCCCTGTTTGGAAAAACACAAATTAGCAGATGGACCTTGTCCTTACTGTGATATTTTTTGCATTATTATGAGAGGTGAACAGCCCTATGCCAACAAGAGTGAGAAAGTTTGATTATAGAGTCTGCAACTTGCTTTTAGCACATTCTTTGAGGTAAAACAAATATATAAAACCTTAACGAGACCATACAGACAAAAAAATGAAACATTTCCCCAAAAGAAACATGAATAGTTTAGCAATTACCAACCATTTTTGATGATCAATTTCATGCTTCAGTTCCATTAATAACCCCATTGGTTTTTTGAGTCTAAGAAATTCATAAGAATTTAATAATGACTTGATTGCATTAAGTCCTGGGGGTGAGCAAAAATGGAAAGATAGATAACAGTAAAATAACTTCGTTAAGTAGAATCAAATTCTTCTACTCTCTTCTGGGAAATTTCTACTGTCCATTAATAAACTAACAACCTGCAATTTCAGGTACAGCCAGGATGCATGTAGTTCTCTACCAGAACTACCTATTTTAATCCGGTACTTTTTACCTAAACGCAAAAAATGATGGAAAATCCTGAAGAGTGCAGTTTCTGAATTTCAAATAATGCTTACATATATACAGCCGCTTTTCACCAAAAGTTCATCTAGTTCCATCTCTGCCATTCTAAATATTATATTAATGGGTATGCTAGCAAGATTTTTATTAGCTTCTGAATAGTCTTACAATTACTAAAATTATTCAAATTATGGTTATTTTCCATTGTGCCCATCAGGAAACCTAATGAATATGAAAAAAGTGAATATGCTCTGGATGTATAAAGGAGTTGAAGGAAGACTAAAACAATAGAGCATGATTTTTCAATAGGAATTATTGCCTCGATGACACTAGATGGAAGTGGGATTTCCAGACTCAAACGTATCAATACTGAAAATATTACTCTTGGTCATTTACATAGTGATAGATGGGCTTTGGTTTTAAATGGTTTTGCAAATGAGGTTAACTCAAGCAATTAAAAAGGAACCCCATATTTCCCTGACCTCCTTTCATTAAGCTAAGCTATTAAAATTTGCTTTTTGTCACTACTTAACAACATACTGTCTCAGATCCACTTATAATGCAAAAAACTGATTTTTTTTCTTCATTTTGCAATTTTATCCTGAACTTCAAAGTATTAAGATGGATGAATTATAATTAATGTTGGGTATTTAATATTGAGCATGGTCACCATTTTATATTAAGGCATCAATATCCATACCTTTCTGAAGTTAAGTAATCCTTCAGTTGCATATTATTATGCTATGACTAATAATGATCTAGTGCCAAAAAGGAAAAATAGAAATACTCCTCAGAAGAATAATTTCTATTACCTAAGCACACATCTTAATTAGAAGAGCTAAGGTTAATACTGGAGAACCATTGCTTTGGAGACTATCAAAGTGAATGATGTTTGTTACCGTTATCAATGAGATCATTACTAGCTTTATTTAACAGGTACTCAGCAGTGAGATCAGCATGGCAGAGATTTACAAGTAGTTTGTTTCCCCAAAACACCAATATAGTTGCACATAAGTGAATACAGAACAATCAGGGGAAACAAGAAACCACATAATTCCCTTTGCGAAAAGTCAATGCGTGGAAGTGTCCAGCAATACGTAATTAATATTCTGCCGGCTAAGTATTTCTGGGGAACATGATTTCTACATACAAGGGAAGCCAAAGGGCAAAACAGCACAAATAGTTATCAGTAATATTGTGGCAACAACAAAAACAGAGATCTTCAATTCTTGAAAATATTTGTGAGGCATTTGGTTTCTGTCTGGAAATATGGAAAGCATCGACCCCATTCTTTAAAAAAAGATAGTCTGAACAAACAGTAAATTAACAAATTTTGTTAAACCCATGAGAAAACTAAGGCTGTAGAATAATCAACCAAGATGAAATCTGGAGGAGGACAGGGGAAAGTCATCTATAGAGAAACACAGAATCCAAGTCCTTGCTTACCTGGAGAAAATATTGCAGGATGCCATATAAGCTGGTAAGAAGATCCTGCTTTTTAACAATTTTTAAAAACAAATTGATAAAGGTTAATTGTAGGCTATCAGAGGGGTAAAGTCCAGGCACAACAGGAGGATCCTCACTCTCTTGTAGAATTCTTCTCCATGAAATGATGTGAGAATCCTGAGTAAGCTTCCTGATGGAGCTGACTGGGAGAGAACAGTCACCCTCCTAAATGTGCCTCACCATCATTTCAATCAAATAGGCAAAAACTAATAGAAGTGAAAAGTGTAATAAACAGGTCCACAATTATAGCTTCAAACCTCATAATTCTCTTAGTAATTAGAAACTATGCAGAAAAATAAATAGATCAGTTTTATTTATTGATGCTTATGATAAAAAATATTTCTGAAATCATTAATCTAAGCTTCCACCAGAATAAACCAGAGAAAAAGGACAGTTTTAAGCTCCCCCTATAGCGGAAGAAAGACAAAAACAAATATTAAAGTAGAAATCAATCAAATTGAATATACACAAATAGTGAAAATAAATCCATGAAACCAAAACCTGGTTCTTAGAAAATATAAATAAAATTGATAAAACTTTACTCAAATGTAACAAAAACAAAGAGAATAAACGCAATTTACCAAAACGGGGACTAAAAGGACTATCGGTATCGATCCCACAAAACTAATAAGTGAATTTAGCAAGGTCATAGGATATCAGGTCAATACTCAAAAGCAAGTTTTATTCCTTAATACTAACCATGAACTGATAGAATTCAAAACCAAACACCGCCATTCTCAAAAGCAACAAAGAGTGAGTATAAATGCAAGAAAGTAGGCAGGAAAATATATGCAGGATTTATGTGCTGACAATCACAAAATACTCATTAAAAAGCTTTAAAATACTGAATAAAAGAGAGATACCATATTCATGGATTAGAAAATTCAATACTTTTAAATAGCTTAATTATTCCCAAATTGATCTACACAATACCAATCAAAATCCTAGCAAGTTTTTTCAGATGACAATATGATTCTAAAATTTTTATGAAAAACGAAGTATATAAAATTGTTAAACTAATATTTTAAAAGAACGAAATTGGATTCACATTGCATAATTCCGTAAGTTACCATATCAATTTACGATAGTCAAACTTCTGTGATTATAGTGAAACGATAGACATACACATCTATGAAAGAGGAAAAAAGAGGCCCCAAATAGATTAAAACAAATCAATTTATTTTTGACAAATTTGATAATTTGATTTTGTCAAAAGCTTGGAAAACTGAATCTTTTAATGGAAAAATTAGACATTCATATGCAAAATATAAATGCTAATGTTTACCTCGAACCTAACATAAATACTAATTCAATAAGGATTACAGGCAAAATATATAAATCTACTAGAAAAAAATTTCAAGAAAATATGTGACCTTTATTTTTGCAAAGAGATGTAGAAATGTGCCAAAAGAATGATCTGTGAAAGAATAACTGATAAATTGTACTTTCTCAAAATTTATCAAAATTTTAACTGTTGCTCTATGAAACAGAATGTTAAAAGCATAAAAAGACAAACCATAGAATGAGAAGAAAATATTTGGAAATTATACATCTGATAGAGAGCTCCTTTCCAAAATACATAAAGAGGCTTTGAATTGAAAAAGAACAAATAACTTATTTTTAAAAATAGACAAAAGATGAGTAGACACTTCACCAAAAAGGGATTATGGGTGGAAAATAAGTACATGAAAAATGTTCGACATCATTAGTCATTTTGGAAATTTAAATTAAAATCACAGTGAGCTACTACTATTAGCAGTAGGTGATTCAAAGTGAAAGATATATCAGAACTGTTTCTACTATTTTTATTAATCTTCTGCATGCCTAAAATTACTTTTAACAAAAGCTTAAAAATATGTTTGTAAGTTATTTAAGGAAGTCTGACCTACATTATATGGTAGCCTGAAAAAAATCATCAAAGTAAAATTTGTTCTTAGATATACAGAAGGAAGACTAACTAGCTCATGTAGCCTTATATAGGGATTTGGTCCCCAGATACCTGCTGAGGACTTCTGACATGCAGGCCATCATACAGTATAGAGAAGTTGAATGCTGTGTACAATACTGAATAAGGTGTAGCTTCAGTCTTTAGACGATCATAAATTTCCTATGCTTCAGATCAACAGAAACAATGATTTCAAATTCAATAAAATAGGGGAGAAATAATAGAAAAGCAGCAGTTCATTCAGTAAGAGTTCGAAAAAATTTCAGGATGAGAAATTTTTAAGTTGATTGGATCTTCATTACCCAAAGAATGCAGAAATTTTTATTTCTCTACCCTCATTATCTTAATGTACATCTCTCCTTACTCAATAAATTAATTTTCAAGTCCTCTCTATTTTGCCTTCAACATTCTCTCATCTTTCTCCTCGCCTCTGTCCCAAGGTCACTGTCCTCATCATCTTCTGGCATCATAGCATTGGGTTCATAATAAGCTGACTTGTCTCTCAACTTTCATGATGCCATAAAGATGACCTTTCTAAAGGGGGCATGAATTTTTCCATATTTCTTCCACAAAGGTCTATCAATGCCAACTACCTACAAGGTAGTGGGACCTCAGATTGCTTAAAACATCTCAATAAAATTTCACAATAAGTATTCCAAGAATGATGAAAGGTAGGAGAGCACAATATACAGACTGAGTGAGAGGGAAAAAAGGAAGAGTGAAAAATGTAAACACCAAGGGAAAAAGGTATAAAGACCTGTAAAACAGTCATCAGATGACAATATGTAGGATTCAAACGGGTTGCCAAAGAAGCCTACTGTACAGTGTAGGAGCAGAAGAAGAAACACACAGAGAGAAGCAATACATTTAGAGTGACTTGACAGCTGACAGAGGTGACTGTCAACTTGCTTCCTGGCTGGAGAGATGCAGAGAGAGTACTAAACCAATCACAAGAAACTTCACATTCTGTGCCCAGCAGAGCGCAGAGGACCTGCCTGTGAACTTCCCTGCAAGGGAGAAATGCAGAAGGTGAGTCCTACCTTTCCAAAATCAAAGACCAGAAGCTGTCTGCTGAGTCAGAGCTCAATAAAGCACACAGGGCCCTCCTTGTGAACTTGCTCCTTGCACTGGAGAATTTTCTATCAGTGATCTACAAGAGAAGAACTTTCCCTCAATCCCATGGAAGCCAGTGGACACCACCTGACACAGTATTAGACTCCCACCATGAGAGAGCATTCTGGAGAGTGGAACAGGCCCAATTCTGCTGAAAAGAAGTAGCTGGCACATGTCACACCAGGACCCAATGGCATATGCAGAGAGAAATCTAAACTTAAAGAAAAAGAAAGTCACAGTATTAAATTAAAGGCAGAAAAGAAAGTCATCCCAAAATCTAAGTCACCCACCAGAAAGCAAATGGTCTAAAGAGAAGACACCAGAACCTCCCCAGAGAATACCATGAACTGAGATAACCTAAGAGATAAAAGGTTCCAAATAATAGTCTAAAAATATAATTTATATATAGGAGGCACATACAACTAACTCCCCAAATGCAATTGAAAGGTGCCCCCCAAAAAATTGGAAAGACAAATAAAAGGTAATACTTCACCAAGGAGACTGAGGCCATAAAGAAAGTCTAGCAGAAAGAAATTAAGGAGATAAAATACACAGTCAAGGAATTGAAGATAAAATGACAAGTCACATAAACTCAATCATAAGGAGGAACAAATATCAGAAATTGAAAACAAAACCACAGAAGCAAAAGAATTGAATAGACACCTATCTAAAGAGACTACACAGACTACAGACAACTGAAAAAATGTTCTATATCACTTATCAAGTAAAAACCACAATGAGATACCACTGCACACCAGCGAGAATGGCCTATGTCAAAAAGACTAGAAATAACAGGTGTTGGAAGAGATGTGATGAAAAAGGAATCCTCTTACACTGTTGCTGAGAATGCAAATTGGTGCATCTTCTCTACTCAACAAATGGTTTTGGAAAAACTGGACAGACATCTGGAAATAAAACTAGATTACTCATTAGCACTATACCAATATTTAATCAAAGTTGATCAAATACCTGAAGGTAAGACCCAAAATGATAAAATACTTAGAAAAAAATATGGAAAAAAATACTCCATGATCTCAACCTCACAGAGGTCTTTGGGTAAGAAACAGCTACAGCAAAAGAGATCAAAGTAAAACTAAATAATTGGGACTACAGCATATTAAAAGGCTTCTATACAGCAAAAGAAACCACCATGAAAACAAGGTAAGCCACTGAATTGGAGAAGATATCACACAACATATATTAGATAAGAGCTTAATCTCCAAAACAGATAAAAAAAAAAACCCATACACTTAGACAATAATAAAGCAAACAACTCACTCAAAAATGAGCAGGATAACAACACAGATACCTATCTAAAGAAGATTACAGATGGTCTACAGACACCTGAAAAAATGTTCTACATCATTCGTCATCAGAGTAATGTAAATAAAAACCACAGTGAGATACCACCTCACATGAGTAAGAATGGCCTATATAAAAAAAGGCTAGACTAGTGTTGAAGCGGGTGTGGAAATAAAGAAACCCTCCTATGTTGCTGGTGGTAACGTAAATTTGTCAACTTTCTGGAAAACAGTAATGGAGATTCCTCAAACACATAAAGAATGATCTACCATTTGATCTAACAATGCCATGCTAAGTTAAGCATAAACCCAAAGGACACAAAATCTCTAATCAGAAAAAATATCTACACCCCTATATTCATAGAAGCACAGTTCACATTAGCCAAGACATGGAAAAAACCTAAATGCCCATCAACAAATGACTGTGGTATATATATATATATATATATATATATGTATATATATATATGGTATATATATAAGAAACTGTGGTATATATACTCTGTGGAATTCTATACAGTTACTAAAAAAGGTGAAACTGTGCCCTTTGCAACAATCTGGATGAAACTAGAAGCAATCATTTTAAGTAAAATAAGTTAGAAAGAAAAGGACAAAAACAGGACAGTTTCACTCATATGTGGAATATGATAAAATGGAACATATGAACAGACAATCCCCAACAAAATTTACAGGATACAAGTTAGTGTCTACTAGGTACATGGGAGGGCTGAGGGAAAGAAAGTGGGAACAAGGAACACTGGTGTTGGGTGCAGTGTCAAATACTCATAGACTGAGATAGAATTATAATAACCTAAAATGAATATAGCATTATATACACAATAAATAAAATTATTAAATAATTATTTTTAATTATTAAAATTATTAAAAATAAAAATAATTTTTTAAAAGCAATACATTTAAACCCAATGAGTTTTTTCATACAATGAATGATCTAGAGAATGATCTAGAGAATAAATATGCTTATCTGTCTAAATCAAGTCTAAAAAGAATTTCTAGTAGAAATGATAAATAACATTTGAGTCAGGTTCTTGGAATAGAAATTTCTCTCTTGAGACATAGTATAAACTTGGATCCAGTGATAAAAATACCTGGCAATGGGACTCTAAGTCCAAATTTACTTTAAGGGTTTATTCATTGGGGTCATCAATCAATTAACATTGATATCATCAAACATCAGCATCATTCATCAATGTTATTTAGTAAGTTTGTTGTGATCTGTGTCAGGTAACTTCTCAATATTTGAGAACAAAATGAATTATTTGTAGACAAGAAGACCTAGAGAGGGTGAAATAATTGCTCACAAGTGCATGATATTTTCTACAGAAATGTAGTCTTACTAAAGAAAACGTCTTCCGAGTTCATTTGGCCACATTGACTTCCCTGAGAATAATAGCACACAAGATGGTATACTAAAGAATCGAGAATGAGTTACCACTTAAAGCAGAAAGATAATTATTTTTCAACAAAAACTTAAAAAACGTATCTGTAAGTTACTTAAGGAATGGTAGCCTTAAAAATTCACAGAAGTGAACTGTGCCTTTAGACAAAAGGAAAACATACATGTTATATATACATATAACTATGAGAGCTGCATATTCATTTTCCTTATCAAAGACTTTGAAACACCAACTCATATCTAACCAAATTATTCTCATTTACATAAAGTTGTATTCATGTAAAACTCCATGCAGCCATGCCTATACAGATCTTTGATGGATGGATGAATGGTCAACAAATGCTGAAATATATGATATCATAGATGGTTTTTATAAAGTATCTCTGACTCATGAATCTTTTAAACTATCCAGTCTAAGATGATTTAGTTCATTTGAGCCAGTATTTAATTCAAATAGATAGGTTTATAATCCATGTGTTAACATCAAGATATAGCTCATTATGCATATAATTATAATAATTCTGTGTTTAAACATCACTGCACAAAAAGAATGACTATAATCAAGGTCTTATAGTAGAACACATGGATAATTCTAGTTAATGTTAGAAGAAGAATATCTTCTAAAAGTTTTCTCGGATATTTGTAGGATTCATTGAAGGAAAAATACGATCATTTTTAAGTAATTAACTATTAACATTTATTACAAGATTACATTAGTGGAAATAGCATTATAGATTAATAATAAAGTACAAAGTGTAGAGTCTTCATAAAATATTCTGTTACACCAGCTACTTCAGTGCTTATTACAGTCCATTCTGTACTCTTGCTGTGTGTCCAGGAAGCAGAAGCAAAGCGGTGTTATTACCTAGGCAACGAAAATAGACTTGCACATTGTCTGGCAAAAAAAGTAGAGAATAAATGTCCTAACTCAAGCTAAGCATGTTGCCTTTGAAATTTGATAATCTCAATGCATAACTGAAAATTATTCCCTCAAACTTTATAAATAAATAATAGACATATTCAAAACCATTCTTTTTAGGCTACAGATTCAGTAGTACAAGATAAAAGCAATTAATTGGTAGCAATCCATGGGTGGATTCCATTCTGAAATTTTGAGAGAGCACTGGCTTGGGGGCAAACAATATGTCTCTGTTAAAACTGAAGAACTTCACGACTGGATAATTTTAAGAAGTCTTGCATAACAGCACTGACGTGCAGCAGGCACTCAGTGCAGGATGAGTGAGTGAATAGGAGGTGCCCGTGCTCCTGCCATTGGACAGCATTGTACTTAAACCAGGAACTGGCTAATTTTCCAGAGAAAAATTTATGGTTTATTTTCATGTTTCTATGGTAGATATTCCAAATATTGTTTGGCATTTAAATTCATCATTATTATGAGGATTTTTTTCTACTAACAAATCTATTATGCAACTTGAGTCCACAAATTATTTTTAAATGTTTTTTATTGAATTAACATTGCATTACAGCATATTAGCTTCAGATATGCAATATCCTAAATCAACAACTGCATATACTTCAATAAGTTCACCACTAAAAGTCCAATTCTATCTTTCACCAGAAAATTGACACTTTTACCCACTCTGTCTACCCTCTCTTTGATTCCATTATTGCTAACTCATTTTTTCAGCCTTTAAGGTTACTTCCTCTTGTTAATCTTCTAGAGAAAAAAAGCTCATTCCACAGTGCTAGGATACATCCACTTTTTCCTCACCACACTACATTAATATTATCCCAAAAAGTGAACATTCTGAATCATTTCTACTGACAAGAGGAGGACTGACAAGAGTTGAGTCCAACGTAATAATCAGTAGCCTGGTCTAGAGGAGTGACTATTACCACATTTGTAGATTCAGGGCTATTACAAATGGCAGAGTTCTTAAAGGTTTTTATTTCCTGATATCTCTGTTATATATAAAGAATGGATGTCAAAAGAAATTGCATAAATTTATTAAGAACACATGAAAGTGTCCAGCTGGGGCTTGAGCACAGGTTGTCTGATGATCAGCAGGGCTCTGTCCTCTTCCACAGTACCTAGAATATTTTACCAGAAGACATGACAGAATGATAGAATAAGCCCTCTGCTGGCTAGAAGATCTATTTTAGTAATGATAGTAAGAATTATCATTATAGGAAGCACTGTTTAAAACATGACAGACACTGTACTACATGCTTAATTTCAATATTGTTTACCTTCACCAAAACTCAATGAATTAGGTGATATTGCCGTTTCTATTGCCATTTATAGATAAGGTAACTGAGTCGCTGAGCTTAAGTTGTTAGTCCAAAATCACATAGTAGGTAGAACAGCTGATCCTTGAAAGGAACCTAACTAACTCACCTAATATATCTCAGTTATTACTTAGTGAAGACAATGAAAGAATTGAACTCTAAGGTCATATAGTTTGTGAAATAAATGTAAAGAATTGCATTTTTCTAGCAATTTTTTCTCCAGTGCCTCTTACCTCTATGTCCATTTGTATACTCAAAAGCATAAGAAGATATACTACCTTGGTAAAATCAGAGGGCAAGGCAAAATTTGTTGACAGTAGTTTCTTTTCCCGAGAAATCAATCTATTAAAACGTTCTGCTTTAATCTCTGATAAGACATATTCTGGGGTGCCCCTGTAGAGTACTGGGTGTCCCTAAGTGAGCTAAAGCTGGTCCTTTCTGTTAGAGAACTGGACCTCCGTTGCTTAAATAGCTCTGGTCAGTGAGATTTGAGGGGAGGGAAGGGACTGCAATAGAGTAGGGAAGCTATGGGCATCACTTAAAAACAAAAACAAAAACCCACTTTCAAGAGATAAACAATAATAATGAGAATTGCAACACAAACCAGAATGATCTCAAAGTCCACAACTACTATGCTGTAAAACAAATCCTCTGGGAAGGAAGCAATGTGACATTTATAACTTCAGAAAAATGGCATTTCTTTAGTGAGTGTCAGTGAGCACTACCTACATGACAAAGAGAGTATATCTTTTCCCCCCGCAAGAGAGATGTTTGCCAGGGTTTCAAGTTTAGAACTAACTCAAGTCAGGGAGAATACCTTCCAAAGCCAAAGGGGATTCAGGTGTGGGTTAGCTTTATGGATAGCAATTAGTTGGTTGGCTCGAGATTCAAAGATGGGCACAAGACACGCTTCGTGCTATTCGTAGACTCTGTCACACTCAGATTCTACCAACAAAAATAACTGAGCTTGAGATGGTCCCTGGGTGGGAATTCAATACTTAACTATGGTACTGGCACTCTTACAAATGTAAGAATCAGTCAAGGAGAAGAATATTTTCTCCTAGTTAAAAAGAGTAGGTCACTGAACTTTCTGGATTTAACATTTTGCTTGAAAATTATTAGGCAGTTGCATCTATTATTTTGTAATTTGACTGATCACAAGCTTGCCATGTGCGCACTGAGATCAACGTTGGTATGGAGTAGGTTAGCCAGGGAGTAGGAAAAATGATCAAGTCTGCCACAGTTCAACAACCATTACCATCATCCTTGGGTCATGATTCCCATAAAACCATGGGATCATTATTTACTTGTGGTAAAAATAAAAGCCATCTAGAGGGAGAAAATGTCTATAAATATGAGTACACAAAGGTGTGCCTAGCACATGAATAAGAAACGCATGATTCTCAACAGAAATAGGTCAGAAGAGAAATCAAACAGAATTGTTCCAAAAAAAAAATGACTTCATTCAGTGCTGCCATAACTCAGTAGAATTAACTGGAAGGCTTTCATACATGCACCTGCATATACTCTCACACAGGTGCTAGGACTGTCTCTTCTAGAGGCAGTGGTTGAGGACTGTGCAGAGGATGCAGAGCTGATAGAGCTGGTTTCATTGTGAGCCTTTTCAGTCATCAAGGGGTCTAGTGCAGTGTTAATCCACAACACAAGATGCTATATTTATAGAATACATATACTTCTGAGCTCCATGAAAAATGATGCAATGTAAGTTTTGTATGCCAGAGATAAATATTAGTGGCTGTGCACAATTTGTTCTTTCATTCTGCCAATATAGATCTATGATCTGTCACAGGCCACCTGAATCTCTATGATTTACTGTACTAGGTAATTTAGAAAGAAGATGTGTGCTTATCTCAAGCTTTTGAAGGGAGTCTCAACTTCAATCTGTACAGTACAGAAAAAAGAAATCTCCCATTTTTATGAATATTAAGAATTTGATTCTATAAAATGTGACAAATTTATTTACCCTAATTATAGTAACTAGCAGAAAGGGGTCTTATACCCCCAATTATCTAAATGTCAACTTTTATTTAAACTTATGGATTACTCAAATAATTGATACATATTTATTTACTTATTTGCTATTTGTGTTAAATGTCTATATGGACTGGTATGGTCTTTCTTGTCTACAAGTGACTCAAAGGCAGGTCATTTTTTATAAACAGAAACTAAAATAAATTTGAATCAAGCATAATGCTTTATTTCTAATCTGATAGTGCTGAAGCTCTTGGGTATACTTATGTTTATGACAAAGACTTAGCCATTAAGAAATCTGAAATTCTGAACAGGATGATTTCTTCATGGACCTAGTATCCTCACATAGCTCTGAACAGGTAGCAAAGTGTTTAAAAAGGACTTCTTGAATCATTGAATGAGCAAACATAAATCTTGACTACTTAAGCAGGAATTTTCAATTACAAAGCTATAATTTTAAAAATTAGTCAATAATATTCATTGGCTAAGTATATGCATCCCTTAACCATGGTTCTGAGACACTCGAAGCTAAAGTTCATATTGTTCTTTGTATTATTCATAATCTGTCTAAATTGATTCCATAGCAACCAAATATTGGATTCAAAACTGCTTTCTGACAAAGCCAATTTCGATTAAAGCTTTGAATTATAAAACCTAGGTTTTGTACAAAAATCCCTTAAAAGCCTCTTCAAACAACAGGTGAAATTTTGGTTTTAAATCTCTAATTATTCATAGTAGACCACCACTGCTGGGTTTCCTGACAAATCACATATACATTATAATGATGTTCATTATGCTATCTTTGGGTATATTCTGAGCCAAAGCCAACAGAATTTTTTACCTGTTATTGTGCATTATATCATTTAACAGTAAGGCGTGTGTGCCTATAGAATTCTTAAGCTTACTAATGAAATTTCTTTCTTCCAGATTACCACTGAAAGACATATTGCCTCAGTCACATCTCTCTGATTGTCATCTTATATGAACTTAAGATTCCTAATGAGGCCCTGGAGAACAACCTGAGACAACAGGGCATGCAAGGAGATTGTTAATGGAGACAATCACTCTATGGCTCACTCTGTGGGAGATGTTTCTGGCACTGCTGAGTCAAACTCATCTCATTCTCTTGAATGAAAAATCATCCCTGAATTATTTTTAGCCAGTGTTTGATTATCCTGTCAAATGAAAAACACGAGTGACAGCTACTACCCCAACCACCTGAAAAAGAGCTGAAAGAGGTCAAAGTTCCAAGCCTTCCAGTCTTGATCTGTGTGCTGCCAAACACCTGATGATTAAGGAACCTTTGAGTCATGGGTGGAAAGTAGTAGGTATCAGTCTAAAACTATTACATAGTTGCTCTATTATTTTTCCTAAACAAAATAGACAACTTGACATGAAACAGCATTACTGTGCAAGGTGACTCAGTGATTTAGAAGATGTAGTTTCCATCTTTCTCCTCTAATACTAGTACAAGGATCATCCTTTTGCCCTTTTGCCCTTTTGAAGGAGCAGAATACAAGAACTAAAAAACTTGTGTTACCCTTCCTCTAGGTAGATGCAAGACACATTTGTACTTTTACTATAAATAAGAACTGAACTATAAAATCCAGGTCATTTGATGTCTTAGGATATTTCTCCAGACATCTTTCCAAGAGAAAAATAAACTTGCCATTGAACTAAGTATCCACTTTCTCAATTGGTGGTATTACCTTACTAGTCAAGCATATATTAGCTCAAGAAGCACCTTGTTTTTCATTGTGCCTGCCATTGTGCTAGGCATGGGATTGTGCAAATGAGGAAAACTAAGAATAAAAGTCAGTACCTCCATGAAACCTGTACCAGTGTTAAAATAGCAGTGGAGAACGGCAATTTCAGAAGAGGAGACAGCACATGAAACAATGGTACATGTTCTCAAGCTATACATATTTTTGTATTGATGGGACATGAAGTAGAAGACAGTGAAGGAAGGGGAATAGTTAGAAATCAGGCTCAAGAAGTAAGAAGGGGCAAGGTCATATTGACGACAACAGCAAAAACAAAAAGTCATTGAACCCATGTGACAAGCCCAGAATTGACCTTAGTGTGCACGCAGTGCTAGGTGGGGCTCTCAGCTGTGCGGCGTGGGGAAGCAGAGCAGGACAGTTGCAGGGAGCAAGCAGATCCAGCAAACCGAAGCCAATGTTAGGTGAGGTTATGAAGTGAGCATCTACAGAAACCCAAATAACAAAAAGATTTGCTCCAGCTGCAAACGTGGGTATGAGAAACACTGACATCTTTCTCTGCTGCCCCGATGAACAAGCACTTTCCACAGAGGAAAAGAAAACCATCACAGTGTATCCTGAAATCAAAGCCAACCAACCAACCAACCATCCAACATGCTTAACCCATTAGCTCTAGTTCCCAAAATAAATGAAGTCTTGAACATTCCCATAAAGTGCCGACCCTAATAGAAGCCATTTTATCCCTAGTATTTCCATTGCTGATGTCTGAAAACATGTCATGAGTTTGTACATATGTCAATCATATGAGAAAATGACTGTTTCTTTATTTACAGATAGAGAACCAGATAAATTTGGTAACATTGTGTATGTTTTAAAATCTGTGCTATTTTAAGTTTGGTTAGCCCCTGTACTATACAAAGTAGTTTCTTTCCTTTTTAAAACACGTTTGACTCTGAGTCTCTTTGCTCGTGTAAGAAAGGAAGAATTAAAAATAATTTATATGCATGTACATGTGCCTATGCATTTTTTAATGGCTGAAAGTATACAGAAGAAAACAGTAATTATTGTGGGGCAAGTGAGGGAGTAAGAGTTTCACACTGGTATGACTTTATAAACTGTGGAAATATATACCTGTTTAAAAATAAAGTACAATATTGAAATCCTCTAAGATTGCATACTGCTATTCTCTCCATTTTAGAGAAGGGAAACTGAGGCAGAGAACAGGTGAGTGATTCCTAAGGCCTCTATTTTGTAAATGAAGGGAACTGTTGAAGAATTTTAATGACTGAACACGAGCACATTGCAAAGATCCCTGTAGGGAGGTGGGGATGAAGTGGAAGGGCTGGAAATGGAGCCCAGGCGAGCAGTCAAACAGAAGTCAGGTGCAGGCTAGTGAGGATATAAACTCAGAATGTATGGATGGAGAAAAGCGAACAAGGATCAAGTAGAAGGTGACATGCACTGAACTTGTTTGTCTGATTGGCAGTTGAAGGCAGGAAGAAGTTAGGACAACTCCTGGGTCTGTGTCTGAAGTCAATGGATTACAGTGTTACAAACAGAGACAGGGAAACAATGCAACATTCAGATGAAGATTGCAGTCGCATGAAGTAACTATCCAGAGGTACAAGTTCCAGCTAGAAATAAAGACTAGGGAGACCTAAGACCATGACTATGTAAGAGGATACAGTGACACCAAGAAGAAAAACTTATGCTGCCTGTATTGTAGGTGGATCTATGGAGACCCTACTGAGAGATTTTTGAAAGGTTTCCACTAAGTATCCAACTAAGATACGGGATTCAAACCCACGTTTGCCTAGCCCCAGTCTCATTTTCTTTCCTCTCACTTTTCCTATCAAATACTAAAACATGCTTAGAAGGGTTCATTTTCTATCAAATATCTCACAGATAAAACTCAGTATTTTTACCTCAAAACTCTCCTTTGATTATTCGGAAATATATTTTTATTCTTTCTATCATAACTTATTGAAAATAATCTTAAGTATTTTCAGAACTAATTTTCACAGTGTAGTATATAGTGTATCTGTAAGAATTTTTATCCATTTTTCTGTCCTTATATGAAGAAGGAAATATAATCTGTGAAGTAAACACAGAAGCTATTTTCAGCAAATATTAATTGAAGAAGGTATATAATAATTAGATACCAAAAACAACACAGAATTAACAGAAAATTAGTAAGTGATAATGCCAGGAGGCTGAAAGTTCACTGCTAAAAAGGAAAGCGTTGAAAGACTTTGAACTTCTACACCTGACAGGGAAACAATCAAAGGGTATCTCACCCTTTGCCAACTCCCACATTCTCATCAATATCCAGAAAGTCAGAGGAAGATTGCAGTTCAGTCTTCAAACTGCACTTAAACTGCAGGAAAACATTGCTACCCAGTGCTCTAACATCCATTGACTGAAATGTTTCAAGGCCCATCATCAGGCTTTCATCTGCCTTTCAGATGAAAACAAATGGAATCAATAGATGAAGAAAACAATGAATGCCTATGTATATGAGTAAACGTATCAATTTACTATTGCTGCTGTAACAGATTACTACAAATCTGGTGGCTTAAATGCTACAATTTAATTTTCTTACAATTCTCAAATAGGTCTCACTGGACTGAAATCAAGGTGGCAGCAGGACTGTGTTCATTCCAGAGTCTCTAGGGGAAAATGTTTCCTTGTCCTTTTCAGCTTCTAAAGGCTACACATAGTCCTTGACTTTCGTAGTGTAACCTATTCACGGGTTCCAGGGATGAGGATGTGGACATCTTTGGAGGTGTCATTATTGTGTCTATCACAGTATCTTAGCATACTCAGGTAGTTCATGGTGCATGATGCAAGAACAACTTGTTTGGAATATATTGTAAACTTTTGGTGAAGTTCGTGAATAAAAAGAATATGAGTATGCATTTAGAGAAAGACAATTATTGCTTTTTTTATAGGGTATAAGGAAATAAGTTGCTTTCATGAATCAAAATCCATGCAATATTATAAAGCAGCAGATTAACAAAAGTTAAGCTAAGGTCAAGAAGATGTTAGATCACTGATACTCAGCCAAGAATCAATATTGCTTAGGCAGAGAGGAGAAACTCTTTATATCCAATGACCCCTTTTTATTTGGGGTTTCTTGACTACATAAATATCCTTATTCAAGGTCCGAAACTTAATTTCTGAATAGTACATATTTCCATTGCGGCTCTACAATTCTAAGTTTTTATTTAATTGAAGAAACAGTTTAAATCACTTTACCTGAAATCAGTAAAGTTGAGTTGGCTAGAACACAGAGAAAAATGAGTTACCTTTGCACATATGTATTTCTGAGCACAGAAGAGCGAGGATCCCTAGATTCCAGTGCCCATTTGATCACCAGATTTGTGAAAGGACCAACTCTGATACTGGTTTCTTGTCTACTTGGTATTATGTTGGAAATAGGACAAAACACGGAAGACCTTGAGAAAGTCACAAGTCAGTGCCTTTCTGTTTGGGCATTTACTGTTGAAGCTCAGTCTTGACCTAGGGCTGAAATCACTGAAGGGCATCATTATTGCCAGGTTACCTGCCTTCTCACTTATTCTTTGCAATTTCAGCTGAGAAGGGCTAGGTGGAATTCATCCCTGGTAGAAAGGCTCAGAGTCCTCCCTAGCACCAACATTAGGAGAAACAAGATATAAGTTCATATTTTAAGTTTTATACATAATGCAAGCAAACAGCACCACTGGGAGAACTTTAAATCATATCAGTATTTAAAAGAGTTACAATCTTGACTGCTTACTTACTCTAGAATTTAGGAGCAACATGTGCCTTGAAAGATTAAAAACTAGATAAAAATTTTTAAAGGGGCATTTTTTTTTAAATCTCTATTTTTGAAATGAAATGCTCATTAAGATGTGGTCTCTGAAATGTGAAGTTAACTTTCCATAGGCCTGTAGTTTGAGAGGACCGATACATAGGACAGAAGTTAATTAGTTAATTGGATGTAGACAAAACGGTTAACTCATAGATCCGTGTACACACTTCAGAGTTAATTGTCATGTTCCAGTTTGCAAAATAAAGGAGAAAAATCCTGGAATGTCTTGCTCATATAAAGGAAGAGAGTACGATTAGCAGGGAGCAACTGAGAAGGTGATTCAGAATGCCTTGAAAAGTGCGAGGGTGACTTAAAAAAATTTTACCATGACCATGACAAGAAAAGATACACTGGACAAGCACATGATCAGAAACAACAGAGTAAACAAAACTAAAGCAAGTAGGTGAGAGGGCACGGAATGAACAGACAATAAGACATGGTTTTCACAGGGTGAAGATCAGTGTTATTCATTTTAATTACCTCAGAGCAATATTTCCAGAGTGATTTTTCCAGCTCTGTCAAATGAAGCTCATAAAAGGAAGGAAGTGCACAGAACTGGAAAATGAATGCATTTTAAAATTATTATAAAGTAATAACCTATCAGCTTCTCAGGTAACTTAGAGTGAAACAAAATAGGATGAAGGATTCAATTTGTCACTCATCTTCTATTTCCCAATTAAAACATTGGTCTTTTCTCTACATCCTTGATGAAAAGTAACACCATGTACAAAACAAAACAAGAAATACAAATAAAAACAACTCTTCTAGTCAAGGTTCTGCTTCTTCAAAAATGAAGAAAAATGAATGCTTGATCAATAGAAGAGTTATAGGTTCAGGTATTATGTGAGAAATAAATGTTTCAATGGGCTATCATTCAGAACAACAGAATTTTTGTTATCATTCTTCTCTTAACAATGGGTATTATTTCTAAAAGTGGGATTTTCCCAATTTTTGTGGCTACATTATCATTCTACTGTAAAGTAATCTGTCCAAAAGTACCTACACCGACCACAATGAAATGCCAATTCTTTACCTTATTTGAGCCATCGAGCATCACTGCATAGTTGACCATTCCCTTCTGCTGTAAGTAGATGTAGATATAACACTACTGGCTATCCTGCTGTGCACTTCCCTGGCCACTCTTTTGTGAGCTTCTATGCTGCTTCCTCCCACATCTAGTTGATCTTTAAATATTGGAATATTCAAAGCTCAATCATTAGACCTTTCTCTCTTTAATCCATGCTCATTCCCTTGGGAATCATATTCACTTTTATGACTCTTAAACCCATCTATAAGTTGGTGAATATCATTTATATACAATGTGGATACTGTATTTGCTAGTATAAAATTAATTTTTTGATAAATAAATTACCAGTCTCAGTGGCTGAATGCAACAAAAGTTTGTTTCTTGCACCCCGAGTCTATAGCAAGCACTCCTAATTGGCAGGTGGCTGTAGACATGGTTAATCAAAGATCAAGGCTCATTCCATCTTGTGGTTTGACTTCTGTGACCAAACCTCTAGGAGGGGGAAAGATTCTGGGGTGTCATGCCTGGGAGATTTTCACAGGTTGAGCTTGGAAGTCATGTTCATCACTTGTGCTTGCATATTCTTATGACAACGGAGTCACAAAAAAACTAAATGCAAGGAGACCAAGAAATACAGTCTAGCTGGATGCCATGGATGAAGAAAAAAAGTGCATCATTCAATTTAGCATACACAAATACAGAACCCCTAATATTCTTCCTTCTAGACTGTTCCCCATCACATTGACAGCTCAATTCTTCAGTTGTTCAGGTCAAACAAAGCATCATTTTGGATTATTTTCTTTTTCCCCACATCCTGCATCCAGTTCATCAAGAAATCTGTTGATTCAATCCTTAAAACATAAGGAGAATCAGATTATTTCCCTCCAGTTGTCACTTTTATCCTATTCTAAGTGTCCTTCTTCTCTTTCTTAAAATTATGGCAAAAGCTTTAAACTTCTGCCCTAACCTTCTCACAATCTGTTTTCAATACCTAGCCTAAATGATCCTTTCAAGATGCAAATCTGATCATCACACTCTTCTCAAAATCCTCCAGTGGTTTAATATCTTACTCAAAGTAAAGAAACATTTTTGCTCTGGTTCACCAGGTGGTAATAGATTCAGGCCAACATTACTCCTGATTCCCTCCCATCCCCACCTCAACCTCATTCCATAAGTCTGATTCAAGCAGACTAGCCTTACTACTTTTGAACATATCTTAGTCCCTCTGACTGCCTCTGTCCCAGATGTCACACAGCTCACTAAATACTATCTTCCTAGGAAGATTTAAATCATTGCCCCTACATTTCCTCTCCATTGAAATGTGAGCTACATAAAGACAGACATCTGTGGCTCTGTTTGTATTGGTTCTTGTAGTAACAGAGCTGGGACAGCACATCGTAAGAGCCTAAAACCTAGTGAAAAAAATATATGTATATATATGAAGCACTTCTCTTTAAAGACTTAGGTTAGGTTTTGCTCCAACTAGCCAACCTCTTTTTATTCCAATGGCAGGAAGATGATCCAGAAGGTCTCTATAGATTGGGGCACAATTATTTCTAAGTATTAGCACAGCAGCAAATGTCAAGGCAAAAAAAATGAAGGTATCTCCCTGGTGAAGGACACAGGAGGCAACAGTGTTGGTTGATTACTGTCAACACAACATGTGTGGGACAACAGAATGGGTAACACTAGCAGCCTTTCTTCCTCCTCTTCCCAACTCATTTGCTTAACAGAGACAGTCAAAGTCACAGATTTTGCTATATGCATATGTTTTCCCTGCTACCCATAATTTTGTTAAAGCTAATGTGAAAAGTCATTTCTGAATCTACCACACTTGAATCTGAGGTAGGAAAGATACTCAAAGGGAAAAGGTGGAAAGTATTCTGCTTTATTTTATTTGTACTCAGTTACTTTCAGGTCCTATAAGCAATAATATTCTACTTTTCCACAAATTTCTCTGAATCGAACCATCATATTTTGTGAGTTCTCAATGAAGAGCTGAAGATTTAGGTCACTTTAATTTTGAAATGCCTTTTCACTGACATTGATATGGCACCACAATCAACTCTCAACATTTAGAAATGAGTGAGTGTTTTATAAACTATTTTTAGCTTTTGACTTTTTTACAAACTACGATATCTATAAATTTATTAGAGCCAAAATTTTCTATAAACTACTCAGTCAAAAATATCTTATTTGCTGGTACTGATGATTAGTATTTTGTAACAATGAGAAAATTAAAAATATATAATTGTCATGAATACTAATGGTGCATAATAAGTATGAAGGTCATTACATGGTCAAGGAAAATCTTAAAATAGCTGGCATTTTGATTAGCCTTGATTCCTCTTTTGTCTTCCAATACATGGATTCATTAATACACCTCTAGCATGTCATTAGTCTCACATTGAGAGGTTCTTACAAATCAGCACACTAATTTCAAATAAAGACCAGTTAAGTAAGTTTGTCTCTTATCCAAAAAAATCTATTGGGAAAAACAAGCATATTGAATTTTCATTGTCTCACCTTCTATGGGACCTGGCCATCCTACTTCCTCTATGCCATGAGGCCATAATTTCACAGATTTTGTCTTTTGACAAGAAATGAATACCTTGGCTCCATGTGAATTCAAAGAAATGATCCTGAACGCCAAGCTTAAAGGACACTGGAGAGGTAGGGCTGAGTCAGGGAATGATTTCTGGGGAATAGAAAAGTAGACCTTATCACTTTTTGGTATAAAAAGTAGCATTTATTTCAACCTGAGCACTAGGGAATATATCAACTTTCGGTGAGGAAAATTTAAAACAAAACACAAAATAATAAGAAAAATGATAATGCTACTTCTATATGACCAGATTTCACCCCGTCTTACTTTCTTGCTCTCCATTTTTCTTTCTGTCATATTTAAATAAAAACATGTTAGAAATGACCCCTTCCTTTGCCCCTTCTTATAGTTCAGCTATCTCAGGAACTAATCGTGTGTGTGTGTGTGTGTGTGTGTGTGTGTGTGTGTGTGCGTGCCCATGAACATTACTCCTCTCAGGGTGAAAAAAACATTTCATGAGGACTGCTATATTTGGGCCATGGTGCTAGCAGCTGTGGAGAATAGCCAGCTAAAAACAAGTTTCAATCTTGCATGGTTGGTGGTAAACTTAACGTGATATATAAGATGTGGTGTATGATGATGCACACCTTAAACCTAAGTAATGTTATGATGCAAATTCCTTCAATAATGTTTTTAAACTTTAAAAAATTGAAAATATAAATTTCACCGTTTTAGAGACCCACCAGTAGAATGAGGAGAACCTGAAACCTGAGATGCCCCTTTTGCCATTTATTTGCTCTTGTATCTTCTCCCTCAGGTTCACAGAATCTTCACTGTCTCTTTCTGCAGCCCTGATCTAAAGGCAGCCTATTTTAATTGAAGGATATGAAAGTGACTCATATGTAAAAACATAATGGCTAATAATACATTTGCTCATCCCACTGTTATCTTCATGTTAACAGAGATCAAAGCCTTAAGTTTAAAGAATTAATATAGGGAAAAGGGTGAATTTATTTTAGGGAGGCGGCATTCACACATAGCTAAAATTACATCATAAATGTTCTTACTTGGTGACAGTTGAAGCTAAGACTAGAAATACATATGAATTCTAGCCCTTCTGTACACTGTGACATTAGTGAAAAATGTAAAGCACTATACAGCAGTATATGTCTGTATAATATGTATTTTATAATACTTCGGATTTTTATGTTTTTTAAATTGTGCCCATTTATATATTCAGAGAGATATGCTGTTAAGTGTAGATATTCTGAAGAGTTTAACTCAGAATTACCATTTCATATGGACAGTTTATTAGAAAAAAATATTCAGTGTAGATTTTGGACACATAACTAATTAGCTTAAATATTAAAAAGGTTCAAGTAGTCCAGTTTCACATAGAAACACCTTAAATTGTATTCTTGAGACACTGATGAATACTTTTGGTGTGTTTAGCATGTTTTTGAGTGGGGAGTTTTGGACAGTCCTGGTAAGAACATCAATTCTGAAATAACATTGGGCTTGAATAATGACTTTAAAAGTAATGATGATGAGTGCACCCTTGTGGCTCAGGTGGCTGAGATGGCTGGAATGTCCGCCCTGCAAAGCACAAGGACCCTGGTTCCTGATCCAGGGCAAGGGGAAAAGACAAAACAAAGAACTAACACATAAAAATGCTGCTTCTCCTTCCTTCCTTTTCCGCTTCCTCCCTTCCTTATTCTCTTAAAAAAGTCATAGTTACAACAATAATGTCCTATATACATTGATTACTATGCACCAAACTTTATTAAAGTATTTAAAGACATTGTCTTATGTAATTCTCACAACATTCCTTTAGAAGACACTAAATTCATTTTGTAGATAACAAAGTTGTGATTTTTATGAACTTAAGAAATGCAATTCACTCAACTACTAAACTGCGGAAGGGATATTAACTTTAGGCTCTGATGCAAAAGATCATGGATTTCACCAAGACCTCACTTACTTAAAAAAACACTTCTGACTATGCACAGTACTCAGTGGTGGTGTAGCTTGAGGTCTGTGGTTACAAAGACAAATAAGGCATCTTTTGCTTCCTTAAAGCCCTCTCAGTCTGGTTGAGGGACCCAGATGTGCACACTTGTGACCACAGACTGTAATGAGTGTCATAAGAGGATAATGAACAAGATTCTCTGGGGCTCAGAGAAGAGTGCATGCATACAGTCAGACTCTGCTGGCTATGGAAGGCATCCTGGAGGGATGGTACTCAAGATGATGTCTAAAATACAAGTAGAAATTATTTAGACCAGGATGGGCTAGACCTAAGAAAAGATCATGTGGAAATAGCTTTATAGGACCTTAAATCACACAACATTGTCAACTCGTCTGTCAGATAAAAGGACTATGGTGGGTAAAGAGCAGAAAGTGAGGTGAGTAAGAGGAGCAGAGGCCAGCCCATGAAATAATATATCTAAAAATCTTTAAGCGGCACAGTGGTATTTTAAGAGGGGCTGAGAGGAGTACATTGTTATTTTAAACCAGTTATTTAACTTCACCAAGCAGTTTCACCTGTAAAATAGAGAAAAGGACTTAGCAGTGATTAAATGAGTTGATGCATACAAAGCAGTAGGTGGCATCTTCCCTGAGCAATTTACTCAGTGACTTGTAGGTACTTCAAAGCACTGTCCAGGTGTAATTCGACCCACCTTAACATCAGTCTTCCGAAATGGGAACTACTAATCATTCACAGTTAACCCATGAAGACAGATGTAGGAAGGTTTGGGCATTGCTTATCCTGCACTTCCTTGCTTCTCAAAACAGGGGCTGTGAAGGGCTCAGAACTTTCCACTGCATAGTAGGTGCTGGGGGCTCCCAGGTCTCCTTCAGGATATCAGAGAGAATCCCCGGGTCAGGACTTGTATCATAGTTCAAAGACAGAACAAACCAAACAATCCAATTACAAAGAAAAACACTACTTACATATTTGAAAACATCTACTAAGCCTGTATCTGATATCCCTGAAAATATGTCTACAAATGAAATACATATATCCACAATGGTAAAAATAAAGTGCCCAGTTTTATTACAACTGCATTGTAACTAAGACTGTCAATAGGGATGTGGTTTACTCACAATCCACCATCCTACATATGCAATCAGTGTGAGAAGCACTGGCCAGAACCCATTCCAGGTGCTGGCAAATCCCATGGCAGAAAAATACCACTTAAGTGAAAACTAGGATACTAATCCTGCTTGAATCAAGGGAGTTATCGCACTCTTGATGGGTGCTGATTGTCCAGAAAAGTGCTCAATCATTCCATGAAATCTTTCCTATGCTGTTGAAAAATTCCATTCTCCGGAATATAATATATGGTATCTTCAAACTTTTGTGTATCTATTTATTTGTTCATTCATTTGCTCATATGTTAATTCATAAGCATTTCATGAGTCAAAATTATATGATATACTGTGATGTTAGAAATATAAGCAAAAACTCATAGGACACATGATGGCTGCCGAGGGAGAGGTGGGGTGGACAGAGAGTGGAAACAAGGTGTTGGTAAAGGACACTGGAACTCTGGTGGTGGGTGTGTAATACCCATTGACTGAGAAGTGAGTTCAGTGTCTTAAATGAGCATGACTTTGTAACCAACAGAAATGATAATAAGGTAATCACATTAAAAAGGTAACAAAAAGATAAATTAACATGGTTCCTACCCTCTAGAAGCTCAAACTAGTGAAAAACTATTAGCCTGAGCCACATGAAATTGCCTTTTTACAAGCAAAAACAGCCAAGTATTGGCAATTTTATGTGGTTGCCTCAACCCCAAGAATGTTGTGAGGATGATGATGACAAATACTGCATAGTTATAGGGAATCATGGAAACGCAGAGTCAGGCATATCAACTTCCTTGAGAAGCTCGTTTGTGAGATGAGCATATCCTGCACATTATGACCTTTGAACTCACCCTAGACTCTGTTGTTGTCAAATCTGCAACCAGCAACCACTTGGAAGTCTCAGTCCCATGCATTCCATTAACTGACCATCACTTCTTTTCATTCCAGTTCATATCTGGAAAATTACAACTCCAACGTTATTGGAACATTACCCTCAGTTGCTCACCCTGCCTTTCACAGCTTACATTGCATGTCAATCAATTTAAACACTCTTTGCATATGGAACTGGGCTCACTTGAAAAACACCATCTCTTGATTAAATCAAACATTTCATCTACTTAAGATCTGCAGCCATGAGCTGAATAAGGTAGATATAAAAAAATACAAGTGAGATGGCCTCACTTTACATCAATTACCATACTTTTAAAGTTTCTAGACAATAACATGCCTCTCTTGTCTGTCTATTCTAAGTTCTTACAGGGCTATTACACAACTTCTTAAGTCCATATCAGCTCCCCCACATCCATACTCTTTAATCTTTGTTCAAAATACAACTTTTTATAATATTAAAATTACATGTTCCCCCAAACTCCCTCATATACCTGTCATTTTTATGTTTTAATAGCATTTACTGCCTTTTAACTGTAACGTAAAATATGTGGTATACATATCATGATACAGTAATATATACTGTAAATAAATTATTATATAATTTACTTTGCTCATTATTTGTCTCATCTTCCCAAAAAGAATTTAAGCTTTATGAGGTCAGGGATTTTTGCTTTGTTTATTGATATATTTCACATGCTTTGAAATGTATGGCACATAGTAGACATTTAAAACACGTTCATGAATTCAAAGAGCACCTCCAAAAATGTTTTGAGATATACATTTTTCTTTATATTTTTAGGAAACTAAACATAATATTAAGAGTTGAAATAACAATTTTTTTAAATTTACTAACATAAACTATACCTGATCTTGTCTTCTCTAGAAATATTGAATTCCTTTATCATTATTAGGATAACAATATAATCCTAAACAAAAAAAATACCTTCAATGCAAGAAACTTAACCTACTCGAGTTACATGTTTGCATTGTTCTACAATTAAGTAAACTCTATGTCCAATTCATAGATAAACATTCCAAGAGGTAATTTCAGAACCATATAGATCAAGTCAGGAAACCAAAATATAAGATATAGTTTAAATTTATAAAAGCAATAACTATATCTATATCTATATCTATCTATCAGTATATCTATAAATATATAAAGCAATTGGTATGATAAACAAATTTGAACAAAAATCTTCCACATGAATGGTTATGTAAGTTACTGCATCTTGAGAAGGCATTAAATATATTTACTTAAAAGCTTATAAAATTGGGAAAATACTTAGCTACTAGGATAAATGAAAAATATTTACGCTACTGGGGTATATGTATGGTGGGATCAGAATCAGAGCAGATGCACAAAAAAAAAAGAGAGAAATGACTTTAGGTGGTACAACTGTGATTGATTTCTTAATTTTATTTTATTTTTACTTTTCTTCATTCTTAATTTTGCTTATATAAAGTTACAATAAATCTATAATAAAAGATATCCCCTGGTGGTCTGGTGTGTAAGGACACCAGTATATTGTCCACATATAGCCCAAGGACCCAGGTCAAGACTCAGGGCTGGGTGTGGAGGATGGGAATAATCAACAACCAAAATGAACAACTAAATAAAATAAAGTGCTCTTCCTCCTCTCTCTTCCTGTCTGCCTGTCTCTGCTCACCTTCATTCCTTCTTTACCTTTCCTTTAAAAAAAATTATACCACAAAAAAGATACATTTATTTTTTTGAAAATATTTCTTAAAGTTGACTTTCAGGCTATTTTACAAGCAATTTAACAATTACCTTCTGTTCATACATCCTATGGCTAAGCATTTTGGCAGCCCTTTGCATAAGCCTTCATAAAAATAAAAAGGTTAATCTGAAGAATCATTTCTAAGACTGAGGTGTTGTCAACTAAGAAACAGTCACAGAAAATTTCCTGTCAGATTAAGTTCATATCCAGATATGTATCCCTGTGATATTCAAAAGCTTCTTCCTTCTCTGCCCACTCCACTAAAGTCAGTTGAAACAATACTCTTGGTCAAGAAAGAAAGGAAAGGAATGACTCTTAAAAGATCTGAAGAGTCAAAGCAGGTACCTTTGCCTAATTTTACAGATTATCATCTCCCTCCTTGATAACTTTAGCCCAGTGTTTCCAGAAACTCATGGTTATATTTATACCCTAGATTTAGTCAGCTGTTATCCAATATGATTAGGCCAATAATGTTCAGGAGACATTTCTGAGAGACATTAGTCCCACTCTGTGCTCTTATATGTGAGTTCTGTCTATCAGAACCTTAACATAACTCCCTGCTTTTGGTATCCTGAGTTATATGGTAGCCATTCCAGATAATGACAACTGGTAGCCTAACTGAGAGAACTTGGCACAGTACCCACAGTAGCACATATTCAAAAGCTCTATACATCTTGGTGGCTAACAAGAAAGAGAAAAAGAGAAAGATAACAACAATGAGTCAGTAAAACCACATTTCATACCAGAGTTGTCTGAAATATCTAACCTCAGAGGAATAAAAGCAAGAAATGCTAAGAAATTCCCAACTATCTTTCTCTTTTGTTGGGATTATACTGATTTTTTTATATTATTCCAATTTCACAAGTTCCACCTGCATGCGTCTTACTACTTTTAATTTTGTCTATCCATAATATTTCTATAAATAATGTAGGACAAGGATCAATGATTGATCAAGCGATTTTTTAAAAATCTATGAAGTTCACGACTTGCCCAAAGTCACAAAATTTAGGTGGTGCTTTATTCTACAATTCCTTAGGGTGACTGAGCCACAGGAAATCGTTACAGAAACTATTCAAATAGACACTCACCTCTGACTAAGATTGGAGTTGGTGATTTTTGATGAAGTGATCAACAAGGATGTGATGGAAATACCATCAATCCTGATCTAATAAGGGAACAGAAGTCATAGTGGGAAAGATTCCTCAGGGAACTGACATAAGACAAGGTAACTCAGGATACTGGTAATCTGTACAAATTTGAATATTATCAATAAGAAGGCGCTATATAGCATCAAATGAAATGAGATTGTCCAAGAGTAAGAATCATGTTGTCTTTAGTGGATAACGTAATGTTACCTTAATTCTACTTGTCTTTATTTCCCTGAAAATTGGGAAGCATCCAGACCCCAAGTGTTATATATTTGAAGGTCAGTTAGAGAGCAGTGGAGAAAAGACAAAATGTGTGGAAAGAAATTAGGAAATGGATCTTGCACCATATTCTGACATGTTGAAAGTCTGGTAATTCAAGAAAAAACAAAACAAACAAACAAAACCCTAAAACCTTCAATTCCAAAGGCAGTGCACAAACCAACAGGTCACTAGGCTAAATGATAGAAGGATGTTTTAATTTTTTAGTTCTCTATGCAGTAGTTTTTTGAGTTAAGATGACAGAACAATGAATTATCTACCAGAACAGCATGCACCTTAAAAACACAATGGAAAATGATTATATAATATTCATTGAGCACCACTTTAGAAGATGATGTAATGTTCTTCTGTGAAAATCTGCTCTATATTTTATGGTCTTATATTACATCTGGTATTCTGGATATCAGTTTACCTCCATTGCTAGCAGTCTCTTCAGAGTCTGGTTTACCCACTTTATAGAATTGTGCTGATAGTGTAGCCCTGTACACCATGATATGGGTCTTCCTACGGATGAACCACACACCCTGGTCTAAGGAAGAAATAACAAGATTTTGACTCCCTAAACATTTATGGTATACATCTCTTTTCCAGCTCTTCATTTATTTAAGGATTTTCAAACTTTTATTAAAGTTTAAAAGCTACATTGTTTTCAAAAATCAAATAATATAGAGTTTTACATGGAGAAAAAATGGAAACTCATGTTCCATTCCTTATAGCTTGAAGTCCAGTTCCACATCCAGAGACAAATACTTTAAGCCCTTTTAGGTATTTCTTCAAGAATTTATCCCCAACCTCTTTATATTTCTATTTATTTGCCTTAGGAATTTTAGACATAATTACAGAATTAACTACCTATTAATTAATTATCTATTACAGAAGGTAAAGATTTAACACTTGTACCCTTCTTCTTCCCCTTACTATCTCATATTGTGACAATGAAACATCTGCTGTCCATTGCACTGATTCCTCATTAATATGTACACATTTATTTGAATTTAAATACTCATTGTTTTCAATTTTTTGGTTTCATATATATCCGTTGATAATTTTTTTCTCAAGTTTTCCAACAGAGTTGTCAAATGCCAAGCAAGATATTTTCCAAACGTACAAAGACAATAGGAAACAGGCCCTTGTATTCCTCATGAAGTTTCCTCTGCCATGATCACACTTCTCAGCTCCACTCAGCATAGGCTACTACTGTAGACCATTCTCCTTTGAAAAGTCTGAAGCCCAGTTTATTGTATCTCATGTCTTATTCTTTCTGGGTTGTTATATTGTCTGAATCACATCTTCCAGCAACTTCTAAAGATAGGTTGTTTGAAAGGTAATGTATAAATGCGAGTATGTGTGTTTTCATGTCCTTTTGTGTCCAAAAGTTTCCTTCTTCTGCTTGTACTTTTGATCAAAAATGGCCAAATATTGACTTTTACATGGAAAATCATTTTCTATCAGAATTTTAAGATACATCTCCACTATTTCCTATTATCTGATGTTGCTATGGGGGTTGACTGCTCTACCCTGTTTGTAGCTCTTTTTTTCTTTTTAACACTTTAAAAGATTTACTCTTTTTCTCTATTATTCTGATTTTCACAGTAGTTACCCAAGGTTAACAGGAGTATGTGTGTGCTCTTTTTCTATTAAATTGGGCTAATTTAATTTGATGGCTTCTCTTAATTTGGAGCTTTAATTCTTTACAATTTTATTTCCTGAATATTATCTTCCCTTATATTTTTATTATTTTTTAAAATTTCAATTAGTTATGCTAAAACTTTCTGTATCGACCATCTAAGATTTTTACCTTTTTCTGTTAATATCCTGATCTTTTTGTATTGCTTCATAGATTTATCAATGGCATCCAAGCCCTCAACATTTCACATTTCTACCTATTTTAAGTTTTCAAGAGTTCTTTACTGCTTTTGATGTTCCTCTGACCATAACAACCTCTCATTTTATATGATATGCAACATTTTGTCTTTTTGAAAAAGGTTGTTATTTTCAAGATTTTCCTCTGCTTTTATATGTCTCCTCTAAGAACTTCTATTTTTTTAATCATTTTGACTCAGTATTTTTACAAAAGAAATGATTTTTCTAATGGCTCATGATTTTAGCTGTCTTTAATATTTATGACTAGCTACGATTTTGTTTTCTCTGGGGTTGTTTACTTTCTTCATAGAAGAATACTGAGGAGTGTTGAGCTCAATGCAGTCTCTCCACCAAGAGAGGGCAGGGGGCTGGGAATCTTATTGATCAATGCGCAATATTATACTCCATCTCTGTTTTCAATCTTACATCTCAAACCCTATTCTTTCCTGGACCTGTTTATCCAAATTAAGGCTCTCTGGATCAAATTCTCAAGATAATCAGTGTCTAGAATATAGAAAGAGTGAAAGAGGCATATATGAGATAGAATGTTGGTAACTCCTTGAACTACTCAGAAAATCCACTGTTTAATCTGCTACATGTAAACAGAAGTCATCTTGCTTAGGTCGCACATTGTATTCCAGAAACATTTTCTGGACTATGTGAATAGAAATTTTATAGTGATCCTTCCTAGTCAGCACATAAACCAAATCTTCTTATTTAACTGACCAATTTCTCTCCTCAATAAATAAGCTATTTTTAATTAAACTTATTTCTACTAAAGCATTTTAAATGAGCTTAAGTTATTTATAGCTCCTAATAGCCTAATGATCAGAATGAGGTAGTGTAGTGTCCTGATGAACAGCCCTTTGGCCTCAGTATATCTCAGTAAAAGTTTTCCAGAGGATTTTGTCCTCTGAAATGAATATGGATAGGATGTTGTAAGGTCTGAGGTGTAAGGCAAGTCAAAGAAAGCTGGTTAACCATTTCCTATCCAACACTGCACATGGCTGGTTGGAATCTAACCATTGATACCACTAGCATTAAGTAAATTTTTCTCAGGAATCTTTATTTTTAATAGAAAAAGCTCCCCAAATATTTAGGAATATCAACTTTTGCTGGATTTTAAAGTTGCAATTTAGATGACAGGTATCATATATAGAAAATATCACAGGATTGGTATAAATCTTTCTCATACAACATTTTCAAATTTTATTTGTATAAGACTCAAGACAAGATTTTAACTGTCATGTTTTAATTTATATTGCTAAAGTTTTAATTATTATAATAAAACATTTAAAATAATAACTGAAAGGCAGACTCTGAAAATAGATGAGCAAATTCAAAAGTGTGCTAAGACTAGAGCGGGAATGCTACTAACCTTTCCTGGGCATACAGGGAGAGGAATTCAATCTTCTCTCCTATCATTAAGAGCCCTAGATGCAATGAATGAGTCATATATTCTCTACTCTGTACCTGGAGGTATAAGAAATGTCAATAGAAACTGTGTTGGAAGAGCGAAGGCAATGAGTTTATCAATGTGTTTACCCTTCCTGGGAATACACTATCATCTAAAGAATACTTTAAGCCAACATGCTTTGTCAATTCCCCAATATCTTTGACTTGTCTGTATGTCTGATATATTCTAATATATGTCTAATATATTCATGAATTAACATCTTCTTCCAAGATTTATATAGAATCAAGACAGCATTGAATCTAGAAGTGAGTGTTAAAGGAAATATGTGAACTGTCTACACAGAGGACTTGATCTTTGTTTCCATATTCAGAAAGAAGGGTAGGGGAACTGGGTGCTTTAACAGTTAAATTTTAGCATGAAAACAAGCCTTTTAAGAAGATTTTAAGAAGCTATTAATGTGAGCACATTGCCTTTGCATTGGAACTTGTGAAATGTTTTGAGGGTTCATCATATACAGTAAAGTATGAAAAAACAGTGATTCAACCTGACCTGCAGCTCATGTGTTGCTGTTGTTGTTTTTTTTTATAGTCTTTAAAGTAGATACATATCTGTGACAGTAGTTCTTCCCCTAGCAAAAGTAGTGTTAATTTCTCTTCTGGTCTTCTCTCTGAAAGGCTGAAGTGCTGATATAATGCTCTTAGCAGGAAGTAGTCTTTGGATATTTTCTCCATTAAGGATCCAAAGCGTTGAGAAATAATTGGCTCTTTCTTTTTCCTGAGGGAAAAACTAAAAGATAAAAGCACTGAAAATGGCTATTTTTTATATTTATTCCAGTACAAGATTTTCTAAAGTACCCTTTGACCAAGAATTATATGCAAGTTAAGTAAATACAAATAAACTATTCCATTTTAAAATCAGAAAATCCTTGAAAAGCTAATTTGATTCTACAATTTGTACAGCAATTGAGGCAATTAAGGTCAACCCTAGTGTACATCTTGAGTTCTGATCATTCCTAAACCAAGAAAAGCTCAACCCAGCATGAGCCTATAGTCTTCCAAGGCATCACCAAAAAACAAAACACACACACACACACACACACACACACACACACACACACACACACACACACACACACACACTGGTTAAAAGACATCCCGGAAAAAGAAAAAACATGAATGTTCGTCGCCATTTCCATCCCAAAGCCACGGGGTCATACTTGTCAAGAAGATTTACCATATTTTACGTTAGGCCTCCCAGTTACATTGCATCATTCAAATCTCACACTTCAGAGTTGAGTACTTGTAATCCTAAAGTAACTTGTCAGGAGAAAGATGAGCTGAAATTGGATCTCAGTGTCTCCTTTACCTCATTATGTGGTCTATTCATTTCTCTGGTAAATGTCACTTCTCATTTGGATCTGATTGAATTACAGCAAAACAAATCAGTTGACCTTTCCCTTTCACTTTGCAATTAATTATCTAGGTATTTCCAACTTACAAATGAATCATCACTAATAAGAACTTTTTTCACTTTTTGTTTGGATGAGTACCATTGTTAGATTCAGTATATAATTTCAGTTACATGAAATTTGAATAGTGCAATCAAGCAAATAAGTGAAATAAATCAAATAAAAATAGACTTTTAGACTGTAAAATCAAATTAATTACAAGAAGGGAAGGAGCAAATAAATTGGGTAAAAGGGAACTGGATTGTTGATGATTGTAAAAAATGTGTTGTTTTACAATGATGCACACCATTATCATATTATGATGCAATGTTCCTTCCATAAAATTAATTTAAAAAATGAATAGGCAATTTCATTAGAAAAGAGTGAAACTTACTATAGTGAAGTAAGGTATAAAAACATGTCTATCATGTGATTTCACTCATACATGGTGTATCTAGATAGCAAGCAAATGAATGAACTAAATTAAACAAAAACAGACTTTCAAAATATGAACTATTAAATAAGACAAAAATAGACTTTTAGCCAAAACATCTGTGGGTGCGGGAAGAAATGGGGGCAGAGGGACTGGACAAAGGTATTTAATTGTATAATGAAGGAAAAACAGAAATTGTGGTAAACTTACTTTATTATACATACAAAGGTAAATTTGCTATCATGCACATCTTAAACCTAGTTAATATTATAATGCAATATTTTTTCAATAAAATCAATTAAAATTTTTTAAAAACCTGCTGTTTACAGCCTAAAAAAAAAAATACACCATGTCTGTGTGGTGTTTATATTTATTAATACTATGTTAAATAATCAAGTGCTAAATTTTAAAAAAATGAAAAGAATCAGTCAAAAAGCATTCTATATTTTTCAAGTATTAAGAATTTAGGAATAATTATTACCAGTCCTAGAAGACAAAATAGAATTTTACAGTTTGTGTAATATTTTCTTAATTTCTATCTCATTACAAGTTTGGAAGGGCAAACTGGTGAAGTAGTGGTTTGGTCAGCTGCCTCCAAAGGAGCAGAGTTCACATGCAGCCCAAGGACATGGGTGGACATCTAGATCAGGGTTGGAACAACCAATGTGAACAACAAAATAAAAATAAAATAAAATGCTTCTTCCTCCTCTTTCTTCCTTTCTGCCTACCTGCTCACCTTCATTCCTGCCTGCACCTTTCCTTTAAAAAAAAGAAAACACTCTATTAAAACTTGCCATTCTTCTTTGATGGTAGAATAAAATGGTTCATAATGCACATCATATTAGATTCAAATAAGTCCTTAAAACTCTCAGGAGAGTTCTTTAAAATCATGTAACTCTCATCTAGCTTAAATAGAGTATGGAGATGTAAAAGATAACAAAACTATCAAAGCTTCTACTTCATTAACCTCTGGTGAAGCTGAGATCTTTCTCATTCAGAAATACAGCTCATGTTGAAAACTCCTTATTTTGCTAATATTCCATTTTCTCAGGAAGTTTTCTAGCTAAGGTTAACTCAAAGTTACATTTTTCTATTTTTAGGATGGAAGCTATTTTCCCTTCAGTAGATTTTGTTGCTCTAAGATGGGGAATTTTCTATCAAATCAGGAATCTTAAAAGTATTCATATTTTGACCCAGCAATTACACTTCTGAGAATTTAAAGCAATAAAGATATACTCAGAATTACAAGATTCTTCATTGTATTTTGATAGCAAAAATAGTGAACACATTAGCAAAATTGTGAAATGATATGATGAATTGACTAATTATATATTAATAAGGTATTAAAATCATGTTTTTATGATTATATAATGATATGAGGAAATGCTTATAATGAAATGTTATGTAAAAATAGGATATAATTCTACCAACAGAACTGTTTGCATTTCAACAAAATGATACAAAAATAATGATAGTGAATGGAAGGCAGAGAATAATTTAAATTTTCATTTTTGTCTTTCTAAATTTTTGGAAGAAATATCTATCATTCTTATACTTAAGATAAACAACATCTAAATGTATCTGAAATGTGCTCTAAATGAATACTTTGTCATATAAGTGGATGTCAGCACACTGGGAAAGACAGCATAATGCCAGGATTGCTATGTGCGGCTTATTCACTAATGAGTCTATGGACAATGCCCTGTATCAGACGGCAAGGAAAGTCTTGAGTTCATAGTGTAATTGGCAGAATATCTTTTACTGCAGATGAAGAGGATAACAAAAATTCTTCCATTCTTGTCACTTTTTACTCAATATCCTCTTCTTTTACTGTCAGATCTGATATTAGAGCAGATAATTTTTTAAGTCAAATACTTTCTTTTCAACTTGCTTGGAAATTTTTCTTAGCAAACCAGAAATTTAGGTATCAATTCTAGATATAACATTGATATTCTTGTTCATGAAATGAACATATGAGATAAGATGTTAACAGACAATCTGAATTGGACTTGTTTATATATTACCTATAGCTTCAGAGGGGTAAGCAAAAGACAGCCTTGTGCTGACAAAAGCCCTAAGACATTGCTATTAGCAAACTTCTTTTCAATACTCAGTGTAAGTCTAGTAATTAATAAATCAAACTGATATTTCAACCTATTATACCTTAACTAAAGCATCTGTTCCTTGAAAAACTGAAATGGAATGGGGAAAAAGTATAAGTACTTCAATTGCTGGTCAACTTAGACAAATGCATTCATTCTATTCTCCACCATTCTTCTGAACAGTTTTCTGGCACCTGCCATCACAAGGCACCAGGGACATCTCCATGAAGAAGATACTGTCTTCTTCCCATAGAGCTCCCAATTTACTGGAGTATATAAAAACACACAACAGTTGCGATGCATGAGAAGTATTATATGAGAGATACTTACAAAGGACTGTACAGGTTCAGAAGAGAGAACATTTGATTAATTAATAACATCTGAATTAGGATTTCCAACATGACCAGGAGCTCGTGGGCTGAAAAAGGGACACAGGAAAGAGCACATTCTTGGCAGTGGGAATGGCCAGTGTAAGTTTCTGCAGCATTAAGATGCATGTCCTGCTGATGGATGGCTACTCTGGCGGTGTAGCTATGAGACAGCAGTACCGGTTGAGTTGGGTTGAGGAACAGGAAAGTCATGAAGGATCATGCATGCCTTCCTAAGTAAGAGTGATATTTTTATGGTCATTTTATAATCACTGCATGCTCAAATCATATTTTATCTACATAGTCTGGAACAGCTAAATCTAACCCTCTATTAACAACTCTCTCTCTCTCCCACTTCCTTCTTCAGCAACTCATACAGTATACTAAAACTTATCCACATCAGTGTGCAATAAATCTGTTGTGTTTTACTTATAAGCATAGAATGAATGTAAGCTGAACCGAAACAAGAAGAGAAAAAAAACGGCAGAAAAATGCAGTTATAGATACTGTTACCCGAAGAGTTTGAGTAAAATTACAAAAAGCATTTGATGATTAAAGTACTGCTCTGTTGTAACTTCAAGGCTTGCTTATACAAATCAATAAAAATTGTAGTGAGTAATCCATGAAATGATGTTTACATCATTTTAGAACTATAAAGGATAATCTTGGTCACATTGCTGTACCTTCTACAGATGCAAAAGCTGAAACTTGGTGCTGACTTGTCCAGACTGAACAGCTTAAGGCAGAAAGGCCAGCACTGTATTAGATCTCCAGGTCACAGCACAAGATCTTCCTACCACATCATGGTGGACTGCTAGAAGCCAGCATTTCCAAGATTAAACAGGTCAATATAGTTTCTCTTGACAAGGAATTTATTACCAATTAATAGCCAAGATTCTCATTATTTATAGGTAAACCTCCCCAGTTCTTGTGTCACACGCTGCTAGGAAAGGTGCTTGGGAATTGTACCATAAGGAGCACCTACCTCTGCAGTGGTTTCCAAAGAACTAGGGTCAGATATAACAGATTGCTCTTCCTAATTCCAGTCTGCTGGCCACTGCCTGGCTATGGCTGCAGCCAGGCTGTAAATACACCAAAGGGCATTGCTTGTGGCATATTCTGAAATGCTCTTTGTGGTTGATGACCACGATGAGCACCATCGTCCCATCAGGTATCAAAAAAGAAAGAAGCATTACGTAACGTTTAATAGACCTTTTTCTCAGTTCCAAAGGCTCCCACCACCTCATGCAGGTCCACGTCTTTTGGTCCTTCCTCTTATTCTCCTACTCTATGTATCACCTTTTCAAATGTATCATCTCCACTCTCCAGGCCCCCAAACCATCCTCCAGCATTTTTTCTTTCTTTATAAGCTTAGGGCAGCTCTTTCTGCAATACGACAACCTCTCACACACACCCCAGCCCTTGGAGACAGGGAGTCCAATTAAAACAGAACCAGTTGGCTGAGATAAGTGGAGGGAACAATTAGTTAGATGATTTGGTGGGAAAGAGAATAGCTGAATGATTCAAACATGGTATAGGTATAAAGACATCACAGAAACCTGAAGAGGATACGCAAAGCCAGAAAACTCTGTCTGCCTGAGATCAGAGCAACTTGAACTATCTGCTAAACAAGTACATTCATTAGGAACTTGTTTCTAGATAAACAGGACTGTCTTAGAAATTAGACAGAAAAATGAAAGCAGATCCTGAGGCGCGTACTGGTGGAGCAGCGGTTGAGTCAATCACCTCCAAAGGGGAAAACCACGTATTCCTGGGTATGAATTCCGGGTCTAAGGGGAAGCAATCAGTATGAACAACTAAATAAAAATAATATAAAGATACTTCTTCCTCCTTTTTCTTCCTGCCTGCCTACTTGACTTCATATCTTTGGGAAAAAAAAAAAATGCATATTCTGAGAAGCATTTTCTGAGTGTCACCAGTTAGGCCACAGAGAATTGCTTTCTTTGTACTTACACATTCAATATTGCCTTTATTCTCAAAAATGTAAAGAATAATAGTAAGAAAGTCCATTCTATGCTAAAGGCTCCTTCTGCCAAGGAAGTCAACAAGTCGGCTTTAAGAAATACATCACCAACTTTAATGTAGCTGAACATAATTTTAATATCCCCTTAAGTGAATTGGCCACTTCCTGGGTCTAGGTTTGAGTGTTAATTGTGAAGGAAAAGAAATAAAAACAGAAATATCTTTAATTATTTCAAAGACAGACAGTAAGATACAAGCCTTTAGATAATTAAATTGAATAGAATTCAACATTGATGAGAGTAGGGGTAGGGAAGAGACCAGAATTTAAGTATTTTACTGTATGATGTATTTTAGGTTATTTGATCTGAGGATTTAATGATGACTTAAAAGATTAAGCTCCACATCACATTCCGTGTTGGGGCATAAGACATATTTCTCATCAGGACAATTTCCTGGCCAACCTAAGCTCTGGTTAATTCTTAAGAAATGGAAGCTATGTACCTCTGTGAAATGTTTCCTTATTAAAACCAACCTTTTAAAATTCATATACCAGAACTCTAGAATTTATGGAACCACTTGAACATTTGCTGTTCAGGCATCAAAAATGGAACAAAGACCAGTATGCCTGTCATCTACCCTGCCATCCTCTTTCTTAACAGGTGTGAAAAATGAGAGACAAGAGCCCAAGGCCACCTGTCTCTTCCCACCTACAGTCCTCTCTGCCAGGGTCAAGACAGCTACAATGCCACAAAGAACAAAAGTCCTGGCTCATATAGTGATTTTAGTTGGCTATATTTTTGTCATTCATTTGGTGATCTTTTACCCTTTGAACATAATTTCCTCTGTATGATAGAAATTGCTTAAATATGTAAAATAGGAAGAAAGTACCAAAACCTGAAGGATCTGTGGTTCTTGCCTGTCATTGGTCATTTGTCACCCTATCATCACATATTTACAGAAGTTCTTCCAAATTTGAGATGCCAGTGCTCTAGCAGACACATCATTTCAGGTCAAATGCACAGGTTTAGAAAAATGGCAAAGGTGCAAGCAGCCACTGTGCCTCCTGCCTCTTTTGAACAAGGTGTCACAGTGACATGCAGAGAACCCAAACAAGTCATACTCTGTTCTTGATGCGCTGGAAATTATTTACTTTGTCATTTAAGAACTTGGAGAATATGTAAAGCATATTAATTAGAATCTGAATCATAAAGTTTAGCATGAAATCAGATGTTCCTCATAATTAAAAGACTAAAGAGGTTATTAGGTCTCTTCTCTACAGTTCTTTAAAAGTAGCAGAGCTATGCCTCTCTTTCAGAGCACTCAGCTCATTTCTACTTTCTTTCTCTGTCTATTTATTTTTAAGGAAAGGTACAGGAGGCAGGAATGAAGGCAAGCAGGTAGGCAGGAAGAGAGAGAAAGAAAAAGCATTTTATTTTAATTTTATATAGTTATTCATCTTGTTTTTTTTCCCTGATCTTGAATGAGGGATCTTGGGATGTATTTGGACTATACTGCAGTGAACTAAACCACTAGGCCACCAGACGTACCTTAGCTTATTCTTGAAGCTGGTCTAGCTGCCTATTAAGAGACTGGGCTTTCCCAAACTTTTTAAGGTGGTTATATGATTTGATTATGTTGCTTTATTTGGTTACTTGACGATCAGTGATATTTTTTCCAAATAAAATTGTCTTACCTTTTTAAATTGAAACAGATGTTAATTGAAGCTGCAATATATAAAATGAAGCAGATGTGAACTGATTTTCTTCTATACTTGCTTCTCATATTTACTAGGACACATATGCTGAAAATAGACACTTGACGGTAAAGATTCCCAGAACCTACTTTAATAATAAGCATGAATATGTTTAAAACTGTTACCTGTCAAATCACACTGCCCTGACTTTCTAAAGTTCTCAAGTTATTTTCAAAAATAGCATTTCATTATATTGGGTACAAGCCGACTGCTCCTTCTATGGAATGACTATCTCCAATCACAGCATCTGCTGTTGCAGAAGGCTGGTCCAGCAGGACAAGAGTGGCTCCCTGGCATCCAGATGATAGGCAGAACAGAGGGACAACAGAAGTACTGACATTCTTCCCCCTTCTCAGTGTCAGCCCTGCCTCTCATCCACACTATCCACACCCTATCTCTTCCCAAAAATTTTTCACCTTGAGAAATTCAAAACTGAAGACTCTCATTAAAGATATTCAGTGTTCTTGACCTGGACAGAAGAGCAAAAATTATTTTCAACCTTTTAAAGACACATTTAAAAGGTTTCTTTTTCTCCAGATTGGTGGTATTCAAGAGTCCACATGTGGCTATTTGTCCTTAAGTTATTGTGGCTACTTATAATTGTTAATTAAAACTAAAATGCAGCTTCTTAGTCACCATTGCCCCGTTTGTCACACATTTCATATGCTCAACATCACAAGTTGAACAGCAGATATGTGGAACATTTCCATCAGTGATGTGAAAAGTTCTGCAGTGGAAAAGTGCTGCACTAGAAAATATGGTACTTCGCAATAAGAATGGTATTTGTCATACTGGAAATGAATTTGTACCTTGATATAATTATTACATGCTATTAATTAACAGTTTTGGAAAGTTTTCCTCATTAACTTAGTGGAAGCCAGAAGTTAATATTTCTTATTTAAAACCCCAAGCTGTCCTTCTTGTCAGATGTCTCTAAGAAATGGACTATTTAAGACGGTTCCCTGCAAAAGGCCTGGCTCTTGAGTAGGTAAGGAATGTATAGCCCAGATCTCTTAAAACTTTAGTGATCAATTCACTTGGCAGAACATAACAGGTACAATGAAACAGTGTAGGCATAGATCATATTTCATGCTCAGGTTTACAATGTCATTTCATTGTTCATATTTTTAAAACATCTGGGTTACCTCACAACTTATCTGACAAGAAAAATAAACCAAAGAAAATATCTACACATCAGTAAACCTAAAAGATATCTTTTCAAATTGAAATGAGTAAAAATAGATCTGCTTCCAGTAATGAAACTGCTCAAATCTCTTCATGACACTGCTGGAGTGAACTGACCAATGTGCAAACATTTCACATGTACTGCACATCAAATTTATTCAACGGAAAGATAAAAAGATATTCCCATTCTTACGAACATCACAAGGGAAATACACCTTCCTGAGCATACACATAATTAAAAGTTTATTTCAAAATATAGACTATTTAAAGGGTTCCTGTTCTTAAACAGCAAACAAAACATTTTCAGTTAAAGTACATATGCACTGCAACTAACTGAATAGTTGTTAAAATATTTTGATCATTTTGATGAACTATACATGCATCTCACATTTTATATGATCAGTCTTTCCAATGACACAGTTATTGAATGCTCTACATGTCACAAATTATGACAAATATTGCTGGGGGCAGGAGCATTAAAGATGTATTAAAAATGGAAAGTAGATAATTCTGTTAGGAAAATTAAAGAAAAATAACAGTAATTGTGGTTCCAGTGGCAGACAGTTTAAATATGTTCTGTTCAGAAAGAGGGGGGAAAAGCACTGTATCCCTATGTATTAAGAATAGTTTCATAGACAAAGTGTCAGGTGAGCTTTACAGGTGAGAGGAAGTAAGGTAGATGGTGGCAGACTGCATGAGTGAATTAAAATTCAAAAATGGCCAAAGAGATGACCACAGGTGTGAGTGGCTGTACTCTTTGCAGAACCAAAGCTAAAGACATGTGTTGAGGATAAAGGAAAATAATGTCAATAGTGAGGGTGGCCTGGCCACTAAGGTCATAATCATTCAGATGATATTAATGCATTTTATGTATTTGACACAGTGAAGAACTTACAAACAGAACAGGAACCACACTTCACACACAGAACTTTTTTTTCTGTTGCTTTGTTTTATTTTCAAATTTTAAATTCCCACTTCCCGAAAAACAATTGAATTAGATGCCAAAATCTAAATATATGGAGATTTCAGAGAAAAATCTGGCTTTCCCATTTCTTTTGAAAAATCTAAGAACTAAAACATTAGGCTAAAATCCATCATTGTGAGAGTACCCAGAACTGATGAGCTGCAGGCAGCGTTCTTTACATGGAGATTTTCTGGTTTTCCATCACTATTTCCAGCTGAATTTGTCTTGCTGATTTTCTTATTGTTGAGTTAAAAAGAAAAGTGAATATTTTTGAGTCCAGTCTAGAGAATTAGGAAAATGGAAATCTAAACCAAGAAGTCCCGGGATCTTAAGGAAAATGGAACAAAGCATAATTCTCTATAGACTTAAAAAATATTACTAGATGTTTAACTTGCAAAGGTAATTACCTGGCCTGCCTTCTATGAGCATTACATGACCTGGTCCCATAAGTATATGTGTGTAACTCTTGTTGAAGAATATTTACCAGAAGACATGTAAAATAAATGTGCTTCTTTTAAAGACTAATCCAATCAGTCCTATGCTGAGATATATTAGAGATGACAGGAAATACACTTAGGGAAACCAGACAATAGGTTATTATGCTAAGTCAGTCCTGGAGTGATGAGGGTTTGAATTAGGGGAAAGTAATGACAAGGGTCAATTTGCTATAAATGACAGATTAGCTATTACAGATAAAAATCAAATAAGAGTGAAAAACCACTCCAGCAGCGAACACTGTAGGGATTTGTTTTTCCACTAAGCATTACACTCCTATACCACAATGCATTTTTTTAACTTTACTAGAAAGCTCCACATTCCTGAACCTGTTCAAGAGAAGAACCTCAAACATGTTTGTAACATAATCATGAATCATGTAAAGGATTTTGAGGCAAATCCTGCCCTGCCACTCCTTTATGGTATGACTGGTTGCAGTATGGTGTCACTGAACCCGTAGGGATGTGTTTTATAGCACGAAATGCCCTAGTTGATCTTCCTCTATCTTCTCTTGTAGTTCAGAAATTTTAATCCTTCCTCTGTTATTTATTTCTTTGAATAATGATGCTTACTCTTCCAGAAGTAAATAAAATATAGTATTCACAATAAAGAGATGAAATCTTTTAAGAAAAATATTACCAAATCTAAAATAAATATTTTCACACCTTTGAGTCATTATTAGGCAAAACAACTTTGGAGCTTATTGAGCAGAACCTACTGAAGTTGAACAAATATTTGCTTTATGATTCAGCAATTCCACTTCCAGTCATATGTCCAAGAGAAATGAGGACAGGTGTTCTCCAAAAGATATGCCTAAGAATGTTCATAGTAGCACTGTTTATAAAAGCCCAAATTGGAGAAAAAGTTCCAAATATCCAGCAATAGTTGCATGATCTGGTAAATTTGTAAGGTGAAATACTACACAGAATGAGAGTAAATGAACCATAATCATACATGACAAGAAGGATGAATCCCTTCAGTCTAATGGTGCAAAAAGAAGTCATACAAAAATGAACATATAGTACAAGTTCTATTTCTGTGAAGCTAACAAACAAGTAAAACTAATCCAGAATGTTAGAAGTCATACAAGTGGTCACCCTTGAAGGACTGCTGACCAGAGGGAACTTCTACAAAGAGGTTTCTAGATTCTGCTTCTTCCCGGGGATGTTGGTTTCAAGAGTAGGCTCAATTGGTAAGCATTCATCTAGCTATATTTTATTGTATGCATTTGGGTAAGTATGTTATACTTCATATATTCATGAAACAAATGCTTATTAAGAAATGACAAGACAGAAATTCAACCCAGAATTTCTAACTTCAAAGTATAGAAGATGGGTGGATTTATTTACCAAAACTGGAACCTTAAAAGAAAAAGAATGTCTACTGAACACAAAAAATCAGTACACTACTATTTTTTACTCATTTGTACTTAAAAATCTCTGGAGACCAACTCTTCAAATTTAAGATGTGAAAAAGAAAATGTCATCTACAATACACCGGAAATAATAAAGTTTAAAATATCCTTTAGTAAAATGTTTTTCATTAACCTTTAAAAATATAGAAATATTTCCAGTTTGAATAAGTTTTTGGCATACATGTGGCTCTGAGACACTGAAGTGTGCCCTTCAGGAGGACAGACTGGACCACTGACAACCTCAGGATGCTACATGGGACTCAGGGGAGGGTGGTAAGGATGAACCCTTAGTAAAGACAAAGAAGAAGGAAAGATGGCAACCAATCAGAAGTTTAAAAAAGCATTAGGCACTCACCACTTCTCTTTCCAGGAAAATGGAGATGTCTACTTTAAAGAAAAATGGAGAAAGAGAAGGCTGAGAACCCATTTTAATGACATGGAATGCTCTAATTAGACCAGCAGATGAACAGGAGAAAACAAAGTGCTCAGGAAAGCTACATGACTGGGTGCCCTGCAGTCCCTGTCTGGGAATATGGAAGAAGGGAGGAGAGAAGAGTGAGAGTTCCCAGCAGCTGAGAATCACCAGGGAGATGACAAGAGGAACAGAGAGGAAACAGGAGTCCTCTGCCTTGGAAGACAGCCAGGCTCAGGCCAGTTCACCACCCCTGGGGCTGAGAGAAGCCGAAAAAGGATCTTTAAGGATTATGGAGTCAACAAAGAGTTAATTTTCTTAACCATATTGTTTGCTGGTTCTCTTCCTCATAGCTGCCTGACTCAAAACCAAACTTAGGTAAATCCATTTCATTTTCTGGGAGCCAATCATTGAGAATCAGGTATTTAAATATATGGAAAGTAGTTTGAGGGCCATTACTAATGGACTAGGAGAAAATAGACTCTAGGAGGCCAATCCACTTAGGGAGAGAGAGAATGAAGAAAAAGCTAAGGGCTCATCTGAGCCCTTCTCACTACTAGAAGTAGAATGGTGAGCCGAAGCCCAAGCAGACACAGAAGATAGCTGTGACCCACAGCTGCCCAGTCCCCCAGTGAGGACTCCCCGGGCATCCCAGGCATTTCTCCCCATTGATCAGCTTCAATTAGCTTCTGATGTGAGTGACCAACATTCCTAAAGGAATAGGGGAGGTGGGGCTCTAGGGAGACTGAGGAGGAGGAGCTGGGCAGAGGAGAAGAGACATTCCCATTCTGGAGAGCAGGAAATTCCAGTAAGGCCAAAGCAGGGAGCACAGGGCAGTGACTCAGGGGGATGGACAAACTAAAGACCATGAAAAAGGAGGAAAGCCCAGCAGAGAGATGGAGAAGGCAGAAGGGAGGAGGAAGGATAACCCTGGGCTGCAAAGCAGGTCAATCTACACTGAGGAGTTGAAATAAAATATGTATCACAGCAGGATGAAAATTCACAAATGAACATCTACAGTTCATTTGAAATGTCCCTCTGAGATGACCTTATGATCATAGCTATTTTTTTTAATGTGATAGAGATGATTCTTTTATAAATATGCCAAAGTCCATGGGCAGGGTATCCTCTGTCGTGCACTCTGAGGACCTCCAGCATGTTACAGAACACAGACAATGAACTGATCTGGACTAGCCAGGCAAATGACAAGCACCTTTTGAGAGTTGGAAGTTTGCACAGCACTCATGGTTGCACAGGTTTCTCCTGATGTCTGAAAGTGGAGTGATCCTATAAAATCTTTCCCAAACGAAATGGTTTAAAGATGCAATTACTATTAATTCATATGGAAACATTTTTGAATGTTCATTCCCAAACCCAAAAAGTAGCCTACCATATCATATTAAACAGTGCATAAAACCTAAAATCACACATCAACATAGAAAAAAAGCAAAAATGAGCCAATAAATACACAGCCTATAAAAAGTAATTGCCAGGGAAGGAGCATTGCGGGTTCACTTGAATGGCTACTGCAAAACCAGAGCTAAACACTGTTCTCTTTGCCTGTTGTCAAAGCAAAAAATCCACGTTGGGTTTAATTTGGTTAGCAGAAACAGGGACTAATGCAGGTCTTCTATAAAAGCAAAGTGGCTTAACAAACTTTCTAGAAGTAGGGTATACCTATATAATACTATATGTCATCAAGTACATGCTTTTATGTCTATTTAAGTATGAAAGAAATCAGTAAGTTGAAAATACCCACAGAAACATATTTTCTAGAACACCTCTATGCCTTAACATTGGTTATCCTCAGCGCAACTGAATGGAAGAGACCTACCAGGAAGGAAATACTGGGTGAGGAGCTTGGGAAGCTTTCTCCTAATCCTTGGGATGAAGCCATTCTTGAGATGAAATCTTCAGAGAATGAAGCAATGGCCACTGGAAGTGGCCTTGGCAACAGGAATATTTCACAATAAGCAAAATGAAGACATTTCTCTGTCACAGGTGGCATCATAACTTGAAGTCTTAAAAATGATCTATGAACAAAACATTGGCCCCCTCAATATGCATTTTTTTCACAGACTTCTAAGATCACATACCTGAATTTTCACATTTTTCTTCCTAAGAGTTGAAATAGACTCCATGATTGGAAACTAATAATTAAAGAGTCTGCAAATGAAACTCAATATTGAGATAATTACAGAGGGAAATATACTCTGTCAAGATGGTACCAACCCAGAACAATGAAGAATTTTCATCTTAAAGAATTCACATTGTAAAATGGTCCGAAAGAAGTAATTTTTAACTTAATATATGAGGATGTAAACCTTTTTAGTAAAACTTTTCCAAATTTTGTTAGCTTAAAAATCAACTATTAGCTAACTCAAGTGAAAGAGAATCAATGATTTGTAAATTCATTGACTTTATGCATAATTTAGTAAATCAAGGACATGCACTTAATGGTGTACATACACAATTAAAAAGTTTTATTGTATTTGATTGATAAGAATAATTAAAAAATAATTAACCATATTCTTTCTACGCCCTGCTCACTTCAAATATATTAGCTTATGAAATATAAAAACCTTTTGAGGTAGAAAATGGTATTATTCCCAGTTTACAAATGAATAATTGGATGTTTATGATGTTTATGTTCAGTATTTTCTCAAAGAAGATAGTTGAAAGATTAGTTTCTTTGGCCTTTTTTTATTTTATTTTTAAAAGAAAGGTACAGGCAGAAACGAAGGTGAATAGGCAGGAAGAGAGAGGAGGAAAAGCATTTTACTTATTTTTATTTAGTTGTTCATCTTTGTTTTAAGCCCCCACTTCTCGCCCTGGCCCACCCGCTGCCTTGGCCCTGGGATGTGAACTCTGGTACTTGGGATGTATATACACTGCACTTCCAGAGGCAACTGACCTAATTGCTACTCCATCTGAGCACATCCTACTTTCACTTTCATATTAGATTTATGCTTTCTAAGATGTTCAGTTTGACAATATGGCATTGATATCAAGTACATTTTACTTTGACTAACTTGCATTAGTAGAACACTATCTCAGTTAGGGCTCAAAAGCACTTAAATAGTATTTCTTATTTTACACTGATATAATGTTTTCTCATGAACACATCAGTCCCTCCTAGGACAGAGGCGGAACAAGTATTACCACGCATTTTCATGGACGACGGAACATAAAGACAGTAAGGAAGTAAAACAGCTTTGTGAGGATGAAAATTTGGGTTTCCAGAATCCTATTCCCAAACAAAAAAGTATAGGCTTCATTTCACTCTACAGTAACAGATTAGGTTCACAATATAAGGACTTCAGACAGAATTGCTGCCTCATTTCTGATTTGAAAGTGAACACTTCATACATTTTCATTCTCTTCTAGGATTGGCTTCAACAATTATTTCTAATCTTTCCTGTATATTAAACCTCTCTTCTTGAATGACTTTCACACCCAGTATCAGTTCACTCTCCTCTTCAAAAACATGAGCATAACTAACCAAGCAACAAAATCTCCTCCCTCAGTCCTGTATCTTCATCTAGAAACTTTCCAATCACCTCCAATCAGCACAGTGGTCAGTTAGCACATTGCAGAATCTCAGTTAGACATGTTGAATAGAGAAACTGAATATAAGTCTCATTTCATAAGAGAAGACACTAGCTGACAGCTATGTTTAATTTGATTCAGAATCTCTTATGGTAGAACACTCAGTTCTTAGACCATGTTTTAGAAGTATCTAGGTACTCTTCGGCAGTCACTACAATTCTGTTTCTAAAGCATCTAGGAGGAAGACTTTACTTTTATTTATTATACCTTTTTTCTTAGAAAATTCTCTGGATATTTTCCTTTTCCCATATTAATGCTTTACCCAGGTTTTCTCTTTCTCATCTTCTCTAGAACATACTCTTAGTTTCCCATGATTGGAGGGTGAGACAAGATTCTGAGACCTACGAATGTTCTGAAAGCCTTGTGGTATCCACTGGTTTCAAGCTCTCCTTCAATCGCCTACATCTTTATAACTATCTTACTAATAGCTAGTAAACTTTCCGAAAAGAACCAAATGTCAATAAAGGAATAATTCATGAGGCAACTATAACAAAAATATGTCATTTTTTGGTGTCACAAACAGAAACTTGCTTTGGAACTACCCCCCACCCCTCCCCCACCCTAAGTTCCCCAGCCACACACGCACACGCACACACCTCCTCAGTACCCCTCTACCTGCTTTGTATTCATTTTAGGACACCAAAGTAATACAGGGCTTTAAAGAGTTAATGAGCTAGTCCATTTCCTCCTACCTTTTCAAAGACAGAAATATACCCCCACTTCCCTATCCCCTCAAAAACAAAAAAAATTCTTGACCTAAATATCTTGCCCTAGTGTTAGACCATCCTTAGTCATTCAAGATTATAAAAATGCAAAACAGTTACTCTTTCAGGATACCAGAACATACTTCTTAGTATAAATACTATTATGTATCCTGCTAAACTAGCTATTACTAAAAATCTATTCAAAATTTTCATTCATTCCATAATTTTTCTACTACCTTTCTTCTATAATTTTCTGTGAACTATATATGTTTTGAGGGTTTTTTTGTTTTGTTTTGTTTTTAGCATTTTTTGCTTTGGATTGTGGATTATTCATCTTATTTGTTTCAAGTACTTTGGTATTTTATCTCTCCAATTACACAATAGTCCCATAAAGGGTTTGAGAAAATCTGCTATTCCTAAGATTCCTTTTTAATTTAACGAAATACTTTGATAAGAGAAGGTGCTCAATATAATTTGATTGGATATTGATGGATAACTAAAGTAATCAACTTAATGGTAAATTATAAGATCTTTAGGCAGAGGTTAAGAGCCCTGCAAGGAATTTCAGAAATTTTCTTATTTATCTCCGTCTCCTGTCTCCATCCCTCTTTCCCTACCCACCCAACCCCAAATCCCCACAGCTTCATTTTGACTTTACACAAATCCTTCCAATATTTTTTCTAGTTGATTCTCGGGATATCTTCTCAGGAGGTGACATGAGAATCTATTCTTAAAGATTACTAAACATAAAATGCTCACAGCTCCAGGACCCAGACCTGTTGTTCTCAGAAATGTCTGGCCTTAATTTTTTTTCTGAGGTTAAGGTCATAGATTCCAATTTTGTCCTCAGTAGAGATACAGGTACTTTTTCATGTTATATTGTAATTAGTTCTCTGTTCCTCAAAAATGAGTACCTTATCAATGGTTTCTTTCTTATATATTTGTCCTGGAAAATACCAGTTGTTATAAATTTAAAACTGCTATACATGGGGAAAACTCAAGGATTTTTTTTTTAAAAAAAAACTATTTTAGGAGTTTAAACTTAAACTAAAATGATTTTATCATTTCATTGTACAACTACCATTTTTAAATCTCCATCAGTAATTAAAGAAATATAATCCATTTGTTACAAACACATCAGATTTATGCACAGTAAAAGAAAAACCTACAATTCACTTAAAATCAAGGAACAAAAATTACCAAGATTACATATCTGAATTACTCTGATTATTATTGTTGGATTAGTGGGGAACCTTTCTGATAACACAATCAGTAAAGGTTTTTGGACTATTACTGGAAGCATGTTTAGTACATCAAATATATTATTAAACCCCATATACTACCACTTAAATCTAAACTCTCAAACACATACTATTTTGCTGGTGTCAGAGAGAAAATGAAAGGACATAGTTTTTATTTTAAATACATATATTTGCAGAAAGATTCAAAATGGTAATTAAACTGAGAAGATATTTGAAGTTTAATCCATTTGGCTCCAATCCATGTGGGAGAGGAAAGTAGATATAGAGGGATTTACACTGCTTCATATGAAGGAAGGAAGAGACATGTTTCAACTCCCCAAATAACTCCCAATCACTCCAGGCACATCCAGTAATAGTCTCCATTTATAAAATAACAGTGTGTGGTGTACCCTGTGGAGCAGCAGTTAGGTCAATCACCTCAAAAGGAGTACAGGTCACATACCCCTAGGTTCGAGTCCCGGGTCCTGGGGGAGGCAACCAGTGTGAACACTGAATAAAAAAATAAAATAAAATAGAGTGCTTCTTCCTTCTCTCTCTTCCTGCCTCTGCCCACCTTCATTCCTGCCTGCACCTTTCCTAAAAAAATAAAATAAAATAATGGTGTACAATTAGGTTGTGATTTGTTCACAGTAAAGGCAAATTTTGAGCATGTTGAAAGACAATCTAGAGGAAAAATATAAGATTGATAGCCAATATCTTCTCTGAGAAGACTTTCTACCTCCTAAGACAGCTGAGAGTGAGTAGCTAAATGGACATGACTCATACATCTGGGACCAATGTAGGTTCCCAATGAAGGTATAAGAATAGTTGCTTTCTCAGGCTCATCCATCCCATTTCTTTTATCTTGACTTTGAGGTTATAAAAAAGGTGTCACCAAAGAATGTAAAGTTGATATTTTTGGTTAATAGTATGTTAAATGACAATACTTCCATCACAGTGACTTTACTCTCTTTTCTTCAAAACTCAACTATTCAGCTGATACACTGCCCTTGGCTTCCCCTCACCAGATCACTTAATATGTTGTCACTAGAGCATGCTTTTTGTTATCATCAAAGAAAAGGCATTAAAATTACAGGTGGGGAAAAATTAAAGCTGCTGTTCCACCTAAGATATTTGGAGGATTTGTGAGTTTAATTATTCCTATACCTATTCATAAACTACTGAACATATATGTATTGCATACCTACTATGTATCAAGAATTGTTATCAAACACAGGCATTGTAACTGGGAAAGAGTGTGTTATTTAGAAGAATATTTTTGAAATTGTACATCATGATTGATTTGCATAATTAATAATGTACTATAGTAATCAATAGAATATATTCTATTCTGTATATGTATACATATTATGTATATATCATATATACATGTTTGTATCACAAAATAAGTGATTTCATGATATTTTTGTTTTAATTGTACATGCATCTATATATAGACATACACATTCAATACATATATATATAAAAATACATGTATAGATATATGTGCATGTATTTATGATGTCTATCTGCCCTGATTCACTGATAAAATAAAATGCTCACTATTCATGTTTTTAAAAAATCAAAAAAATAATAACCTGTTTTAGATTTTTGCTACTAGTGTTCAAATACCAGTTTCTCCACCTATTAGCTCTATGCATTTGAAAACTCTGTACTTCCTATTCTTCATCTGTTAATTAGGACTTGGATTGTGAGAGTTACATGAGCCAAATCACCTAAAGTGCTCAATGTAGTATAAATATGTGTGTTTCTTTAACAAAAGGCATAACGTAATTTCACAAAACTAGTTTCATTTGGTATTCAAGTTTGCCAAGACAGGGGTTACAGATATTATTACCCTACTTACAAATGAAGAACTACTGTTCAGAGATTTAACTTTCTCTAAGTAAATAGCAGTGAGATGCCAGGTCTTGTGACATTCCATTACACCCCATTGCCTCTGTCACCTACATCAGAGATGCCCCTGAAAATGAGGCATACTACCATGCTGGGAGGAGTGTGCAGGGGATAACTAAATGGACAAAGGAACAATGGGAGCATACATAACATCAGTACTTTTCTCTGCCTTTCTTTGTATCCTTTCAAAGGTTTTACATGAAAGCAACATTTGCATGTGAAAGCACACATCTTTTCTTTAAAATATTTGCTTTCTTTACATTCACAAAGTACATACTTGCTATTGTCAGCTACATAAACATGCACAAATGGCTTTCCATTAACATAAAAACATTTTTTGATAAATCCAACTAATTTTGAAAGAAGAAAGGAATGTCCCAATTCAAACAGTATCTAATGTTCAGCCACCTCTTCTAGAATTGGGGTGTACTAAACAGGCAGCACCCATTTGGGAGAAAAATCTTCATCTATTACAGCTATCAACATATTTTAGCATTCTGAGGAAAGTATTTTTTTCTCGAATCAATTCTTCTAAAGAATTTTTGGCTTCCCTTTCAAATTTAGTAACTGAAGAAACTTATATATTGATTTTAGAGAACCTTTTCTTCTGTCTGGGAGGAAGACTTCTCAAACATCTAAAAGATTGAATCTATGACTCTTAAGTCTGTGTAGCCAGTGTGCACTTTCTCACTCCCTAAGCAATCTGGAACTGAGTGACTCCAAAAATGTTAATGTGTTGTACCTTCCAGAATATCAAAATATCTTCTATAAATCTTCATCTCTATTACTTGTGATTAAATATTCAGACAAAATTAAGTGCAACATAATTCTCCCTATCCATCTCTTTTTTTTAATTGATGACAACTATTTGAGGAGAACAAACATCATCCATAATGTATTAAAACACCTAATCAAGACATAGACAACTTTGGCTAGTAAATATATTCTCAGTTTTCCTCTGCCCTAGAGTGTTAACTTATTTTTTGGCAACCTTCAGTAACAACCACTACAAGAATCAGTCACTCACTCTGTTTGTTCATAGATATCAGAAACCTCGGGACATGATTCCTTTACACAAATGACCCTTTCACCTAATCTTTATTCCAGTCACTGGATGAAATCATGCATGTTGATTACCAATGAAACAGGATTTGCTGAATGTATGGGAAACAGCATGTGTGCCTTGGGCAGATTCCCATGCCTTTCTTTGAAAGGTGTTTGTTTATATTTCTGGGTGAGATGAAATATGTATCTACCATTTTCTACTCTCAACATGTTTAAACCTTGGTCGTTTAATAAGTTTTACTTTCACCTCTGCACTTGCCCTTCATGGTAGATTTTTCTCTTTTTAATTATCTACTGCCCCTAATATCATCTCCTTTTCCATAATTGTGAGGTTGTTCTCCAAAAAGCATTCCCATTTTTATGATTATGTATTTGGAGAAGGCAAAGAACAAGCCAGATTGTTGGCTCAAGCAAAAAGGAATTTCTCTCATTCAATTCACCTCCACCTCCCAAAGTTGTCCAAACCTTAGCCACCTTTCAAGGACCAGTCTGTCACTTGGTCAGTTCTCATCTGCAGGTCTCTCCCTAGTCCTCAAGAACCAAGCCTGACCAATTCTATGTGCTATGGCCATCTCCTCCATCTTCACTGACTCCTCGTCAAGTGACAATGAGCCAGCATACCACAGTTTGAGTAACTAAACACCCTTCTTCCTGGGTCTCAGTCTCTTTCCCCACTCCTCTTACTACAATCTTATTCTGATAAATCCTGGATACACCACTCCTACTCTACCCCTGAGTTTCTCCACTGATGGGCTTCTCATGAAGCAGGTTTGTTGTCCATTACTAGCAGCCCCAATCCTTGAAGTACAGCCTCACGTGTCAATTACCCAATTATTGACAAGTGGTTCTAGCACAGAGGTTAATAAGTCCCTGAGTCAGATACACCTAAATTTGAAGATAACTTTGCCTATTAATGATATGATCTTAGACAAATCATTTAACTTCTTTCTCAACCTCTTGTAAAACGGACATATACAATATATATACGGTAGAGGTTATGATAATGCAAGCAGATCACTGAAGCAAAGCACAGGGCCAGTGTCTGTAGGTGTTCAACACATGGAAGCCATTGCTATCAGTCCTGCCATCATGTTCTGCCATCTGTAAGGTCTCACTGCTGGGGCATTCCTGTGCCCAACTGATGTCATGGTGGTGCTATATCCCTGTGTCATGTATTTTTCCTGCCTGATGAAACTGCTCTGCCAGGGCAGAGACATGACCATTTTATCCCTACACTGACTTTCAACCATTTACAGCAGTCACACAACAAGCAGTATTAGGAAATGTTGAAAAATCTTTACAACTATCCTTTCAAAAGTTATCCTCATCTTGCAGTGTGAGTTATTTAACTCAGTTAAGTGAGGTAAGCTAAAGAGAGATATCTGATATAGCTGAAATGGTCTAAGCTTCAAGGAGAGAGGACTCATATAGAAAGACAAAAGATCTGGATTTTAAGATAAGATGAAAAGGGAATGATTTCCCCTCACACAAATAATTAAATGATGTGAGCTTCACTTGGAGCAAAGCAATTAGATATGTTTCCACTTTCTTCAAAGAAAATGGAGAAATCCTGGGAATGTGCTTAGAGCAAGTAGAATCTCAAAAAAATTATCTTAAATCTAAAAAAAAAAAAAACACCTAACCTTCTAGTTTTGTTTCTTTTTTATGCTTGAGGACCTCCAAATCAGGGTTTCACAAGTTTGATATGCATAAAAATCAACTGCAGATCTTGTTAAAATGCAGGTTCTTATTCTGATTCAACAGATTTGAGGTATGACCCAAAAGTCCACATTTCTAGCAAGCAGGTTAAGACCTTGGGTCTTAACTGTGGAAATGCAAAGGAAACTAAAGGTCAGTCAGTCATGTCTAGATTGTCAGGGGCTAAACGGAACTTCCCTTTACCAAGGGTGCTTACATATGTCCACCCAGGCAAGTGTGCGTATGTGCACACATGCACATGTATGCACACACACACACACACACACACACATAGCACAAGTTTTGTGAGCTCTCATGGACTGTGGTAACCTGGTCTTCTGGTCATTTGTGTCTACAGGACTAAATTCTAGAAACACTATCCAAAGCAAGGCCAGAAACAATGTGCACAGTTGTTGTAAACTGTCTGAAGGGTCTCCTGCAAAGCACGTTAGACAAAAACTGGGTGGTGTGAGGTGGGAATGGCTGGCCCAGGGTGTCTTCTCCCACTGGTGCTCCCCAGGTAACTGAGCGTTGTCTGGGGCAGCGTACCTCTCAGTTAACAGACTCTTCATGTCAGGATGTCAGTGTGCTCATGTGTCCATCTCCTTCACCACTGGTTCCCTTGACCTAGCAGAGGGAGTACCAGCAAAGAACAAGCAGGCAGGACCTATGTTAAAAGACTGGAACATATCTCCTCTACACCACCTCGAACATCACTAGTCACAGCCTTCTGTCCTTCCTGGTGGCTGGAAGTCTCCAAGATCATGAGTTATGACAGTCCCTGGACCTTTTTACTTTCCCCAATCAGTTCTCTTCCCCTTTTCAGTGCATTCCTTAGCCAGCTAGGATGTAATGCCCTCAATGTATACTCTTCTTTTGCTCAATAACTCACAAAACCCCAACAATCTGTCAACCTTTTCACAACCTACATCCACACATTCAAATTAAAATCTAAAGTTAACTAGGTAAAGGAGGCAATTATATGGAGGACAGAATTGAACCTTTAGTGACAAACTTAAAGTAGTGTATACAGATGCTGATTTATAATAATGTACACTTGAAACATATACTGTTGCAATGCTATATCAATAATAATATTATACATTAAAAGAAATCCAAAGTTCTTATCTTGACCAACAAGATCTCGGAGCATGACCCCTACCACCTCTCTTCTACCTTCCTCTGCCACCTGCTCTTGGTCCTCCTGCCATATTGGCCCTCTTCTTCTGTTAACATGTCTGTCTTGAAACCACGATCTGGCTGCTCCTGTCCACATATATGCAGGGCTGAATCTATCACTTCCTTCAGTTCTCTGCTCAAATGTAACTTTATTGGAAACACTCTCCCCGCCACGCAATTAAAAAAAAAATAGAACCCTTCCCCCAGTTCTCTTTTTTTCTCTTTTCTTCATAGTCTATATGACCTAACATATTATGTGTTTATTAGCTTTTTTTAAAATATTTTCTATGTTTGCTCTCTAGAATGTAAGTTGTCATTCAGTTAGTACTAAGAGTAGTATCTGATATTTATAAGAAAGATAGAAAGCTGATCAAATGTTGCGAAATGTCTATATAAATGCATCTGAGTATCTGAATGCTGCAGAGAAAAAATCATTAATCAGGTAGTAGATAATGCTGCAAAATCAGGGTCATCAAAATGGCTGGACCCTTACTCTTACCAAATTTTGCTCGTTGGTTTTTTTTTTCATTCTTTTAACTGACTATTTCAGCCATCCTTTATTCAAACTTAAGTAAATCCAACCACACACCCACCCATCCATAGCAGATGGCCATGTCTCCTAATTCAAAGAGAGAATAGAAGTTACCAGATGGCCAGCAGCCCCCTAAGTCGGCACAATTTGAGAAAGACCGTTTTCACCAGTGCTTTGCTCTGGATGCCATTTCTCTCTGCTTCTTAGAAACCTTACATGTGAAATCAAACTTGGTCTCATGTTTCCATTCTCTCTCTCTCTTCCCCCTCCACCCACAAACCACCGTCCCCCACCCAGATCTTTTCCAACCAAATTCAGACATGTTTTAACATTCTCCCATTTAAAATATATTATTAAGACATAAAATAAAGAGTAAGAATGGAGGAGAAAAGAATAAATCTAAATGTGTCCCCTCCTTTCCTGAGCTCATGTTCTTGGTCACAGCTTTCTCTAGGGTTGCCCACAGTCATTTCTTGCCTTTTGCCACCACTGACTCAGTCCTGCCCCCACTGACTCAGTCCTGCCCCCAAGAAATGTAGCTTCTGTGTATTAGGTTTCAGCAAAACAGCTCTTGCTCAGGTCACCAATGATCAAGTAAACTTATTAAATCCATGAAACATTTTTCAGTCAAGTAATGAGTTACGATCCACATAATTGAGGTCAAACTATCGTAGTGGAGAAAAGAACCTTTTGTAAAACTTTATATAGTCTTCCTTTAAGCCCACCTCCCTTCTTAAGTAGGTACAACTAGAAAAGAGAAGCGCTTAGAGCACAAGGGAGTTTTGCCTCCTGGCATCAGGTTTGCAAGAGTATTGAAAGGATAGGAGAATTTTTTTATTGGAATTTTCCCAGAGGGAAAAAGTCCCTAAGGGCATCACTTCTTTAGCTTGGAAAATTCTTTTCTTGACTCAGAATACTGGCTCTCAAAAGATAGTGTGGGAAACCAGCCTTATAACTAGATAGAAAAAAAATTCCATTAAAACTGAGATCCTTGAGCTCTTTATTTTCAAAAATCAACAGATATTCACCCCACTCAGGATTCTGAGGAAAAAATACTTTCCTTGTAAGAACAATCATTCCTATTTTAATTAAAAATCAGTTGGAATTAAAAAATATTTATCATGGCTTCCATGATAATTTGGGATTGTTGTTGATGAAGGGTGCAGAGCCCATCAAATTGGTGAGATGACCCTATAAACAAAAGTTTAGTGTACATTTGACCCAAATTATGGTTCTTAATTTTCGCTTGCAGCCAAGCACCCATGTTTCTACATCCTGAATAATGACAGTGTTTCATGACTGATATGTGATGTTATTTGTACTTTGATTACTTGGATCATTCATTTTTTTGGAGAGTTTTATTTTTTCCATCATATTTCTTGAGAATGAGAATCAGGAATCTATTTGTTAGACAGGTCAAACTTACTAAAGAGTTGAAATGTCAGGGAGAAATCACCTCCAGAGCCTTCTCACTAGCTCTTTTTAAATTTTTCAATGTGATAAGCTTGAAATGAGCTGGAAATACATACCATTATCCAAAACATTCAATCACTGGTGCTCTTAAATGAAGAGACTTCTTAAAATGAAGTCACTGAATCCCATCTGCCAAGCCTTGCCTAACACAGACCTAAGTCTTTCACTCAGAAAAGTGTGAATGCTATTCTTAACTGATGCAAAGTCAGGTTGGCTCAACCACTATCGTGTGCCTTCAGTTACTCTCACTGATGGTCATGCTTCTTCGTGCAGGATAACTGTAATTAGGAAGCTCTGGGGAAATGTTTAGTCTACTTCTAAGGTCAGACACCTAGGCTTAAATGATGGGCAACAATAAGTTTTGACACTTCTTTTCAGGGCATTCTGTCTGCCTTATAACAGAATGATATAAAAGTGGAGAAATTCCGAGTCTGTCAATCAGTCTTCTGCATTGTTCTGCATTCCCATATGCTCCACACAACCTACTAACATATGATGTATGTTCAGTGTTATGACTGGCTTTCTAATCTGTATACCCAATGGATGAAATTTACCTGAGGTTGAGAAATCAAGTCCTATTCATCTTTGAATCTTCTTTACCTTTTAAAAGGATTTTAAGACTTTTTAAAAATAACAATTTATTCGTTGAATTTACATATTTTAAGGAAATGACAAAGTCTGTCTGTATTATGTAATTGTGGGTAATCTGGTAAAGTAGTTGAAACAGTTGATTGATATATGTTATTTGACTAAATGAATGAGTAAATGTCTAGAATATAACATTTTATGAGATCTCAATGGGGAAACCCAAAAGCAAGTTTAGCTTTAATTTACAGTGTGTTTAGCAGTGAAGAAGACAGAAACAGATGGAATAAAAATCTAATGAAAACCTTTTTGGAAGCTCTCTTGGTTTTGATTGCTTTTTGCTTTTGTTTTTATTCCTATGTGCCTGTTTTCTCTGCCATCTTCCACCTCTACTTTCTGATTACCAAATCGCAATCTTACTTTTGAAATATTTTTGTTAAATCCACCCTAGGTAGTTTAAGTAGAGATATATTTATCACCAGTTATGAGGTAATGTGAATTTCTAAAGTGATCTAGGTGCTAAGTCTGGAGACTCAGGGGTCAAGAACAACACAGCTGGACAGGCTACTGAATCACACTAGGAGTCATTTCTAGAAACTTTGCTCCACTACCACCTGCTGCTCAGCAGACAGGACTACTGGAATAGACGAGTCAGTCTATCAGTTTTCCCAGAAAACAAAACCTTTTCCAACACATAGCCATCACCTTGAGTTGCTTATCATCCCAAGTTACCACAAATGCAACTTTCTGGCAGAACCTAGGTTATCTTGTTGCCCAAAAGGACTGATTTTTTTTCTTCTTTCCTCCCTCCCTCCTTTCTTTCCTTTTTTCATATATATGTATCTTTCCAGTTTTTACTACATAAGACACACTAGAAGGAATTTTAAGTGCTATTTGATGAGCCAATATAAAATATCTGCTACATAAACAGGGGGATAAAATATCTTGACCTCGGGGTACTACCTTATGCCTTAGTTGCCTGAAATGCTGCCATGTAGACCATGTAAAGCCCTAGGACCTGGTTTTGAGACCAGGGGCTGAGGTGGAAAAAGCAAAATAAATAGGTATAGATGCTACTTCTTTCTTCCCTCCTTCCTTTTTCCTTTCTTTCAAAAAAATGCTTCTTCCTCTTCTCCTTTCCTTCTTCTCTTTAAAAGATACCTCATCCTCTGCAGGTGATGACTTCAGACAGGATCTGCTTCCTGGACACCCACCTGCATCATAATGTAAGGCCCTGCACTTGCTTTGTGTTGTGGCTAACTGTAAACAGAGCTTGAAAACAAAGATAAATTTAATTCACAATAATGGGCTTTAAATCTACAGCAATCCTGATGTAAACCAGGAAACCAATTGAAAGGAACCCTGGAACATGGATCAGTCAAAGCCTTAGGGAGGAAAGCAATACATTCTGCAGAAGCTAAAAGCTAGGAAGAAGGAATACAGACTCTGCTAAGCTCACCAGCTCTGAGGAGAGGGAACAGTAATGGGAGAGGCAGTAACAGAGAACAGATAAATAACCAAGAAGCAAAAAAGACAGCATGGTGGCCTGACTGAGAAAGGTGGGCTCAACTTTCCAAGCCAGAAGGGTAAGTCAGGGGAGGCATTTTGAACTATATACCATTTATGATTATAGCTTTGGGTAGGAGGTGGTTAGATGGCCAACAATTAAAACATGGGAATTCATCTGATTTTACAGAGAGCTGCATAAAAAAGTAGGCTCTGAGGGACTGCTGTAAATAAATGGATTTTATGGTGACATGCAAGCAGGTTTTAAAAAAAAGTGACACTATGATTACTCCTGCCATTTCTTTCGGTGAAGCATACTTGGTAAGTGTAAAATGTACGTTTAAGATCCAAGAATATAATGCAATTTGTATCTTGTGTTCACTGTTACTCCACAGAATAAAATAAGAATGGGACCATGAGGTATAATAAATCAGGACTGTCACTAGGAAGCTCCAGGGGATGGTCCCTGTAGGATACACACAGCAGGAGCATATTATGCAAAAACAGATGTCTGGGGTTGCTTCTGGAATGGGCGGCAGGATCAAAGGATCACTTTGTAGGGTCATTCTCATCCTGGGTCTAATGGATGGCAGGTACACAGGTCTCTCAGTAGGTGCCACTCCTGTGATAGTCTCAAAGGGAGCGGCCAGCAAACATAGATTACATCCATCTTTGCAGACCAGGAGTTCTTAAATCCTAAAGTCCACTTTCTGGGGTCAAGGTCAAGGTTTCTGATCTGCAGAAACCCATGCCTTCCTTTGACCATTCTGATGCCATTTCAACAGGAAGGGCACCAGTTATGCTATATGGTGATGTCCTGGGAATCACATACTTATGTAGCCCATGGATTGAATTCACAAGTAAAACAGAACACGCAGAAATCAGGAACTTACCCAAGTCCTCTAATAATTTACTTATTTTTCAATTCAGTCATTTAATCAACAGACATGTAATGAATGAAAACAGTGTGCCAGATATCACACTACTTGCTGGGGACACTGCAGTAAACAAATAAAATCACAATGTACACATTCTAGACAGGGCCAGAATCTACAAATGAAACCAACAGTTAATCTGAATAAGAACAATATTCCAGGGAGGGAAGGAGGTTGGGAGGGAGGAAGGGAGGGAAGACGGGAGGAAAGAAGGGATGGAAGGAAGAAAGGAAGGTTCTTTCTGCTCTCCCTTCCTTCCTTTCTCTTTAAAATAATTTTAAAAAGGAACAATATTACAGCATAAGCAAGACAGATATAAGTGCAAACCAACAAGTCAGGTCTAAATGATTTCAGAAAGGCATACTACACACCCTGCACCCGTGGATTTTCCTCTCCTCTCCCACACCCCCAGTGCTGCTTCCTCTCACTTCCTCTGTGTGAGGCCTCTGTGTGACCACAGACAAAGATTTCAGTAACTGCAGCTTTGATTATTTCTTAAATAGAAGAAAAGAAAGATAGCACTTTGCTGTAAGTTACAGCACTTAGATTAGAATTCATGCAAAGTCTAGTACTTCTGCTATTATTACTGTATCTCCCCTTGCTTTTTCTAGATCAGGTAACAATGTTCTTTCAAGCACATGAAAAAATGATTCTTAGCATCTTTCTATTAATTCTCCTTCCAAAATAAGTACCTACAGACCATCCATTCTTAAATCATCCCATTCTCATCAACAGACTTCATTTATACTCATGACAGAAAGAGAAATGTCTAAAACCCTTTCAGAGTTAAGAGTCAGATAGAATGATTGATTCTATATAAAGAACTTCATAATATTTTAGTGGCCAAGCCAGATAGCCTTGGTAAAATTGTCACTATGTCTTCTAAAAATGTTCAATTCCAGACATATTTCATACAATTTTAAAGTAAAATAATTTAGAAATAAGGAGACAAATTTGGAATTAAAATGGTAAGTTATGGATTAAAATGGTAAGTTATGCATACTGCAAAGACATTTGACAATGATTCTCAAATTGTTTTCCTATAGTACAAAGGAAACAAGAAAATGATCTGATGATATAATTTGTACTAAAAGAGATTAATATGTTCATATTATTATTGAATAGATGAGAACAAAAATTTTAAGTCATCATCGGCTTTTAAGATTTACAAAAATACAGCTCAATTTTAGTTAAAACCATAACAATTCAAATATTCTAACAAGACCTTTTAAGAGAAACCAATTTTCCACCATTCGTGTACAATTTCCTGCCATTCATTTGTGTACAATTTCCATACAAGTCTATCAGAGGCAGAGGCCAAGATGAGCAGGAGTGAGTGTATCTGGCTGCTGGCATTCCAGGGCAAGTGTTCAAGTCTTTGGTAGAATTACCAAGTGTCTCAGAGAGAGGTGCGTGTGTGTGCGCATGCACACGTGTGTGTGCTTTCTTTCCGAAAAACATAAATAATTTAATTCCTGTTACATGTTTAAGAAGTAATTACGGAGCAAGTGTATAAATCCATGAAAGTCACTCACCACAGAGGGGCATTTTAAAAAAACAAATTCCCGTCCCATCATTTTCTTTCACCCATGAGAAATCAGAGTTGGCGCCAGTAATCATTGTTTTGATGTCAAACTGAATAATTTCACAAAAGAACTTATATGCATCACTAGAATACTTGCATTATTTTACTGTAATTCATATTTTCATTTTACCAGTTTCTCAATTATCTGAAAGGATAACTATTTGATTTTTACTAGGAAGCATACATCCAAATATATAAACGACTCCAAAATATTAGTTTATCTGTAACATGGACAAGTTCTCTTAGCTCTTTGTAGAATAACATTTTGTACCCAGATTCACAATCTTCAAACTTTCAAATGAGGGACATATGACATATGGTAGGTATTCAAAAGTTGTTAAGTTTGAGAATGTGAAATGGCACAGCCCCTTTAGAAGACAGTTTGGCAGTTTCACGCAAATATAAACAATCTCTTCCCATAAGATCCAGCAGTCTAGTTCCTTGGTATTTACCCAAATGAGTCAAAGACTTAAAAATCTATGCATAATCTGAACACAAATGTTTACGGCAGTTTCATTCATAATCGCCAAAACTTGGAAGCAGCCAAGGTGTCCTTTAGTAGGTGAATGGATAAATAAATTGCACTGTATCCAGATACTGGAATATTATTCAGTGCTAAAAAGAAATGAGCTATCAAGCCACAAAAACATATGGAGAAAACTTAAATGCATACTAAGTGAAAGAAGCTGATATGAAAAGACTACATGGTATACCATTCCAACCAAATAACATTCTGGAAAAGGCAACTTATGGAGATAGTAAAAAGATCAGTGATTACCGGGGGCTGGGGCAGAGCACTGGAGTTTTAGGACAGTGAAATTATTAGACACTGTAGTGGTATAAATGTCATTATACATTTGTCAAAATCCATAGAATTTATAACACAGGGAGTCAATTTTAATGTAATATATGAACTTTAGTCAATGGTGATGTATCAATATTGGTTCACCAGTTGTATCAAATATGCCACACTGACATAAATGTTAATAAGAGGGGAAACTAGAGGAAGGGGATAGTATGTGGGAGGCCTGTACTTTCCACTCTGTTTTTATACAAACCTAAAATAGCTCAAAAATTAAGTCTACTAGTATTTTTTTTATTTAAAAATTATGTTGTTAAGTGAAGATATACCAAAATGTATTCAGTTGCATCTCCAAAGTTTTCCACAATATAAAGGATGCAGCATTCACTGCATCTAACGCAAGGAACAGTTCAGTCTTTTCAGAAAATGCCTTCCCCTACAGAGGTCTCTTCTAGGCTTCAGTTCACTTACCCAAAACAAAAAACAGAAGTTCCTTTCCAAAAGTAAGAAAAGTAAATCCTTTAGCATCTAGAGACAGGGAAATCTGGGAAAGAGAACTAAATTTACAAACTCTTTTTAGACTCAACAAGAAGTCCATGAATGAATAGCAGTCACCTTTAGCTCAGAAGGTTAATCAGCAAGCTCCATTACCAGGAATCCCTAATTAACTTCTGTGGGGAAATTTCCTAGCTAAAGTGTTGACTATAAAAACAAACCTCCTTCCAACATGCACATATGTTAATGCACTATTGTAAAAGTTCAGGGTAGTTATTACTGAGTTGTCACAGGCCCATTAATTATCCACTATACAGTATTTAACTTTACTCTGGTAAATCTTTCTTAATTGCCCAGTCTGCATTTACAGAGCATCTTTATTTAACATGTTCCCAATGCTGTTTATGTTTATGCTTTTTTGGATAGCTCATTAAAATAGTTCTTAACCAGTACTATCAGAATCTTTAGTGAGAACCAGCCAAGCCCACTTAAATTTCCATTTCCCTCACTCATTAGCAAACATTTTTAAAGTTCCAATTATTTTCAAGTACACCCCTCACCCATATTTTCTTTTCCCCAATTCTGAAGAGTACAGGAAACTTCATCCTACAGTATTTCCAGTCTGTGATTTCATCTTTTCCACAGTTAAAAAGTAATTGGTGGAAAATGCATATCTGAGCACGTCCTTTGAGTCTCTATTCACCCCAAGAATCAAATCTAGATTCCTTAAGAAAGAACCCAAGGCCCTGGTTAGTCAAACCCCTCACAACTCACGTGCTAACATTCTAACCCCTCAGATCTTTGACTTCAATCCTTTACAGAACATAGCATAAATATCTTTGTCCCTCTTATTTCTGCTTGTAATTCTTTTAGATCCAACGTATGTTATTCCTTCTGTGAAATCTTCCAGACTGAAGCCCCTCCCCTGGAGTTCTATTCCTCATATTCTTGATTTCCCATATCCCTTTGAGATATAAACAGTTATAAATGAGAGATTTTCTTGAAGAACTGTGAACATTTAAGTCAGGGAGTGTACTTCATTCATCTTGGTGTACCCAGTGCCTGCACATAGTGAATATTTAATAAATATTTATTAAATGAAGAAAACCTTCTTACTTCAGACTGCATTTAATTACATCACTTGTACTTTTTCCCACATATCATAACCTACATAACCACATAAGTAGGGGTATACATAAAAGAAAGTCACTAGAAAAATAAGAAGGATATAGGTATGCAGATTTCCTAGGACATATTACTGGAGGAAAAAAGTCCAGTAATTTACAATGTATGTAATGGCAGGAGCATTAAAAACATATTTGGAATACACTCAGTCTCTTCGGAAAAAAAAAAAACCCAAGCTTTGCAAAAATGTTGTTGAACTAAACAGAAAAACTAATACTGTGTATTTTCATGGAATGCCACCAAAAATATTATAAAGACCAGAACAGCTGTCAAGTCCTTTCAAAGCAAGTTGTATCTACTTCTAGGGTGCATCTTTTAAATAGGCACATGGGAATTCTTTTGATGTTTAGATATGAACATTTGGACTTGCTTTTATAAAGCCTAGCTTTATACTCTGATTATGAACATTTTGAATTGTGTACATTTGAGAATGAGGTTTCTAGGACTTGCACATACTGAACTATTATTGAGTTGATCCTCTGAGATAGGTCTTCTGAGTTGAATTAGAAGTTATATCACATTGATGTAAATCTTGCTAGTCTCAGAGAGTGAAATGGACGTGACTGACAGAGGGGCTTAGCTTGGCATGCTCGCAGTTGAATTCATAATTCGTGAACATATGTGGGTTAGAACACTAGTATATGCAAAGCATGGCTGCATGCAAAATGAGGATATAAATACAGGTTAATTATATACTATTCGCAAGGGACTGGAGCCTACTTGGTATTCTTTAGTGCCATCCATTTCTCAATGGAAATAACATGTGTTCTACCAGTAGGTATCCAAAAAAAAAGGTGTTATGTTTTAGAGAAAACTGATCCAAGCCTGTGTTTGAAATCTGATGTGAAAGGTCAATCCCAGGAGTAGTTAATGACAAATCTAGACCAGGTCAATACAAAGTGAATATTGTTCCCCAAGTGGATATTCAGTAAGGTGTTTAAAACAAGTTGATAGGTTCTGTGTTAAGTACTAGGTTTCACAGAATTATAGATTTGTAAGGGACTTCAGAAAGTCTGATATAACTTCTACCCACCATTTTACAGTTGAGAAGGTTACAGCTAAGTCAAATCTCAAATCTGACCTCTCTCATAGTAAGAGGGAAACTCAAAAATTGATCTTAACTACATCCCATTGATGTCAGAGTAAAATTGAACTTATCACAGTGATCAGTCTGAAAGGTCGGAAAATGCTTCTTCAAGTAATTTTTTTGGCTTGACCTTGAATCAGAAAGCTATAGTGGGCTAAGAACATGATTTAGAAGCTGAGGTCATGTATGTAAATGTAGGTACTTGCTGGCCTATACACTTGGGTGAGTCTATCATCTCTGAGGTAGGCACATTCATCTCAAATAAGAACAATAAAAATACTTTTGCTGAGAGACTGATGAGAAATTGTATGGCCTAATATGAGTGAATATGCTTGGTAAGCTACAACGGCACTTAAAAAGATTTAGTTCTTACTGTCATCCTTAAATAAAATGTATTAAAACACAGCATAAGCAAAGCATGTCACTAGGCCTGAAGCAAGGCAGGAGTAGGGGAAGACTGTGCTTTACTCACATTAAGGGTTTTATCTTCTAAAGAGTACATTTCTATCAGCAGCTAATCTTATTTGAAAATTCCATTAAATTAACCTGACTCAGTAGTGAAACAACTCACTGCCTTTTACTGGTAACTTCTGGTAAATTCTCCATGTTTTGCAACATTTCACTTCAGGTTTTCTTCTTTTCACTCTTCAATTGTTGAACTCTCATACCCCTGAGAGCAGCTCTGTCCAAGAGAAATGTACACAAATTTAATTTTATCGTCGTCACATTTAAAAAGTGAAAGTAAAAAAGGTAAATTAATTTTATTAATGTATTTCATTTAACTATATATATATTCAAATTATTATCACTTCAACATCTAAAAATCTAAAATTATTAGATATTTATCATCTTTTATTTTCAAACTATGTCTTCAAAGTCCCCTGGGTATTTGACACAATACATCTCATTTGCTTTAGGCACATTTTGAATGCTCAGTAGTCATCTAGTACTAGTAACTACTGTACTGGAAAGCCATTCAGGTCTATAGCCTGACAGAGCAACCACACCTACTGACAAAGTCAACTGAGAAAAAATAACTTAGTAATTCTCCATGGAAACACTTAAGAACACTTAATCAAATAATCATATCCTAGCACAGAGATAGCAGAGAAGAACCCTAGTAACAAAAGTGCAGTATAGCAATCCCTGCTGCTTCACAAAAGGAAATTAAAAAACTATTACTTTGACAAGAAACAGTTCTGGGAAGGCCATCCTTTTCTATTTGTTTAATATGAAATAAGGAAACTAATAATACATCTACATAAATACACATTTTAAAAAGCACCATTCTCATTATCTTTTCATTCTACAATACAGACACTGACATATTTTATCATATTGTGAAATGTTACATTTCTCACTTAGGTAGACAAATGATAAAGCATAAAATCAGGATGAACCCTCACATTTCTTTCCATGGTATGTCCTGCCTCGTGAGCCTTATGGATCACTGCAAAGTGCTAAACTGTAGAGAATAGCTTGGTCATCGAAAATTCTGTCCATATTATTTTGAAAAAGTACTCTTATCTTCCTCCCTTATTTCCTCATACTCATGTACATGAAAAGCCTCCTTGGTCTATCAGAATAAAGGCTAATGACCTCCCTTCTCCACTGTCCCCAACACCTAGTGGTGTAATGCCCTTTTTTCAACCTCTTGGGTGATCCTTTTTCAGAAGAGTATGAATCAGAACACCACAACCAGTATAACCCTCCTCTCTGAGCAAATATGGCAGTCATGATGTCTTGGTAAGAGCTGTACCCCCTCATTCCTCTCTTCACTCTCTATCCTCAATGACTGGTCAATCTGAACCCAATGCTTTCTTTAGCATCTGCCTCTGTTGAGAAGATCTGGTCCCTTTCTCACCACACTTAGCTTACTCTGACAACTCCATCCCAAATGAATGAATGGCATAAGGACTGAGTATGGTATAAAAATATGAGAGTAGGGCAATTAACATGCTGGATGATTTTCCTAGAGTTCAGCTGCAAAACTATAAAACCATAAAGTAATGGATTTTTAAATGAAAATTTTGCTAGAAATCTTGTACTTCCTTTGCCAGTGGAAGATTTCTTGTTTTTGCTTCAAGTAAATACTGTTACAGTATCTAAATGCCAACCCTCACAATCATGCTAGATGAGCTTAGTTGAGAATGCCAGTTAGAAAATCTAGATAAACCACATTTTCCATTAACGTCCAACTAAGATCAGCCCTGCCTGACTATGTCAGCTGAAATGGATTGCACCTTCTTCTGTAGCAGAGTAAGGGCTACTCTGCTTCTCAAACTAATGTGTCTGTTCATTCCCTAAGGGACTGTTCAAGCGCAGATTGTGATTCAGTAGGTCTGGGTTGAGTATGAGGTTCTCTATGTCTGAAAAGCTTCTAGCAATGCTGGTGCAGCTGGTTACAGATCCCACCTAGAGTTCAAGGTCCCTTGCAAGGTCCCAGTTTTTATTAAGCATGTGATCACAGATAGCCTTGGAAATAGCAACCCACCTTCTCGTCTTTTCTAGACAGTAAAGTTTCTAAGAGCATTCCATTTTAAATATATTTTCCTTAAAATAAGTTAAGCAGATATTTATAAAATTCATAATTAAAAGGTCATTTGGGTCACTTATTTTTGACATTCTATTCTCTGCAGCTGATAATAGTGACCAAGCAATGGGCTGCTAATGAACTTGTGCATGTCAGTGGCGCCTGAATGAGAACCTGTCTGGAATCCCAGCCTTTGCTCTCCCCTCAGTGCGATTAGAACTCAATCTCCAGATTTAGACCTTATTCTCAATATTCGATCGGGCAGAAATGGAAGAAATTTCCTTTTAGTTTTACATTTGGAAGCACAAGTTTTAAGCATATGATGCTCTTGATTTCAGAAGCTCATCTACCTCTACTATTAGTAGAGTAGTTTCTGATCCCTATTTGGAATCAGGTCTCTAATACATTCCTGTATATGATGTGCCTTGGCCTTGAATCTTTTGTTTCTAACATCTTGGCAGCTTCTGATCCGTGTGATAACAGGATGCTCCAGTCAAACAGCCTCACACCGAAGACTCTCTATATCAAGTCAATCCCCTACACCTGAACATTATCACAACATGAGCTTTGTCTTCTTCACCTCTAGAACAAATGCATCTAATAGAAGCTTGTCCTGACTGGCGAAGTTCTGCTTTAAGCTTGTATAAGGGACCAGCATGATTTTATCACTCGTACTACCTGGGATTGAAATTTTACCCTCTATTTGAGGAATAGAATTCTCCATTTTTTTTCCAAAGGAAAGTTTCAGCCAAGAATGAAGATGAGTACGCAGGAAGACAGGAAGAAGCATTTTTATTTAATTTTTCATCTTGGTTTTCCCCCTAGGATGAAAACTCAGGTTCTTGAGATTTATGTGGACTACACTTGGCTGGAGGCAACAGACCTAACCACTACTCCACTAGGTTTCACAAAGTCTCCATTTTTTCCCATTTCTCTCATGACTATATATTTCTTCCTCAAGCTAATAAGTGTAAGTCGTCTCTACAACAGTCATTCATCTCCCTTTAGCAGATCAGAAAATGGGACTCAACGATAGTGTCCAGGGTATTTCAATATACTTCTTTGACTGAAAAACAAAGAAACAAAAAAACAATACCTCAGGCTTCCTCCTCTCTTACTTGATTCCAACCTTATCTTAAAGTAAGTAAAATTACATCAATAAATAATCGTAACTATTGATAACTTTTTGGAAATAGGAACCTAGATAATATTTGTATTGCATTAGGATGATGTCATGTCACATGTTCCTGTCTAGAACCAATATTTCAAACCTGACCATTGCCAAATTGGCAAAAATCCCATAGAATATCTATGATTGTCATTTTTAATACCAGTATATCCTCTGTAAATACCAAGCCCTGCAGGATATACTTCATAAGTTAGGTTTAATCACAAACCGAAGTATTGCAAATTGCTTTGGAAAGTCTTCTGGAATTGACCCACACTTTTAAAAATGAAAGATTGTTGTTCATTATACTTTTGTAAAACGGGAAATTCATTAATGAACTGAAAAATCTATCAAAACAAAAGTAGCCTTTGCAAATACTTTGCCCTGATTTCTGGAAGAATCGTTTTTTCATTGTTAGGATACACTGACACCGTGATTATGCCATAAACTAATGATGGAAGTTATGGGGAACCATTTGTTACTGCTCCTGCTAGAATAGCTGCTTTTGTTTTCATCATTGACTCTCTGCTACAGAGAGTAGCAGAAAAGTAAAGAATTCAGCCCCAAACTGGTATCTTTTTTCAAGGCTATTATCTGAGCTACAGAAAAGGAAATCAGAGTGCTTTTTACATGGATGAAATCTGCCAGATTGGTGGTTCAGAAAGGTGACATTGTCCTTCTATAGAGTATTTGATTTTATGAGAAGTCAAATCAAAGTCATCTCAAGTCTTTCAGACTCATAGTCACTGTAGAATCTACTTTTTCTATACATTTTCTGTTTGACTAATCCTCACCCACCCCACACACTGCCCACTTCTCTGTTTATATAAAAAGATTCCCTGATAGGAAAACAGGGCAAGGGCATAAATTAACAAAAGAAGTGATTCAAGCAGCCTACTTATGAATCATGAAGATAACAAAATAGTTTGACATACTTCAGATAATTTTCAAACTGATTCTTTCACATTTTTTAACTTTAAAACTTGAAATGTTATCATGGAGTTGAAAATTGTTCAGCTTCGCAACAGATCTCTAACATCCTAGAGGAAAGAGTCATTCCCATCCAGGAAAGGTTAAGGCACTGCTCTCTTCTAGCAGATTGTAACACATTCTATTCTTTAACATATACAGGCTTGGATACACGGCTTTGTATAGAGTCTAAATTCAATTTCCTAGCATATTAAATCAGTGACAGTATAACCCAGGACAAGCTTTTAATTTAAAAGCAAATCTAGTTCTGACAACAGTCTGCTCACTAACATAATAGATAGTTCTTTTGCAGCCCTGTGAAGCATTGTTCCTATTTGCTAATCACGGCATCCAGCTGTGTATACCTTACTCCAGGAAATGTAGATGGTAATTTTGGTTTCCCAAGTCTATATGCTAGCTAACTTAGATTTAGTGATATAGAGCACTTTAACACAAGCTGCAAATACCTAGATATGTGTTTTAAAGAAATAAATTGTATTTGATTGTAACTAAGATTTGGAAATGACACAAAATAAACTGCATTATGCAAATAAGCTTAAAAATCACTCTTCATTTATTAATAACACTGATTCCTGGGGTTTAGACACTAATATCATCAACTTTGGAAAATTTTTTGTTGGTCCTCTTTGACTTACGTAACAGTAGACTTAGAAGAAAGCATAAAGATTTTCTGATGCAGATGCTTTGGGGGCTGGGCAAGGAAACAAATTTATAATAAAAGCAGGATCAGAATTTTTGACTTTGAAAGAACTTCCAATAATACTTTTTCACAGATGACATCATACAGATAGGAAATTTAGAACCAGAGATCTAAAAGAAGATCTAAACTTTATGGGTCCCAAAGATCTGGGCTATGTCTTTCACACATGCTGCATCAATAACTCAGAACAGTTAGGTAGCTTGCCTGCTGTCTGAGCTATGACGAAGTGAGCAAATAATCTCTTCAGACACCACACTGAGTCTAATTTTCCCAAGCACAGTTGCCCCTCCAAATTAAAGAGTCCTGTTTATATTTTAACTCTGACCCTGTCCCTTCATCTTAGGGCAGCGTCTTTCAGACCAATTCTTGCCTGTGGGGCATTTCTGAACTGACTTATTTCTATTTTAACCATTCTTCACTTTCCTTTGCAACCAATAATCTGTACTAGTTCTGTATACATACCAGACATGGAACTGAGGGTCTTATGGTGATGATGTTGGTGTTGGTGATGGTGGTAGTGGTAACAGTGGGAGCTATAAACTTGTTCAAGTAGACAAAGGAATATAAAACTGGGATTCTAAGTGGATTTTCTCAGAGAATAATTAATCTTTTGTGAAATTTGGTCTCACTACCTTACTACTAGTGATCTAAAAGAGTTGGGCTTATTTGTGAAAATTTTTCCACATAACTCTGTACCTTGTCTAATTAATTTATATCCTTAAACTCAAGAAACAACCAAGTAACAAGTTCAGCTATATTCTCATAAAGAAGAAAGAATAATGCCTTGGCTTCATTCACAAAAGAGGAGTCACTGAACATGTGTTCATATGTGTATGAACACACACACACACACACACACACACACACACATTCTACAACCACTAGAATAACTTTATAAGACTTTTCCCAGGATTTTGTTTCTTGAACAGACATACTATCAGCTACCATCATATAGCTGGAAGGAAGTCATTTGGTGTAGTGGTCAAAACTATAGAATTCCAGCCACATCCTGATGGAGGAGCGGTTAATTGCCTCTGAAGGACACAAGCCACATACCTCCTGTATTCAAGTCCTACATTCAGGAGAAAACACCAGTATAAATAATAAAATGAAAATAAAATAAAAAATGCTTCTTTAAAAAAAAACTATACAACTGCATTCAAAGAATATTTACTATTAAAAAGTGTTAAATATGATCTTCTATGAAATCCATTAATACATTATAACTATTTTATAACATCCTTTAAATACTTTCTCATGCCTAACACCAGACCACATCTTATATTTGATAATGTATAATAATAAATCCAGTTCTAATACCTAATCTTGTTTCCCTAGGCTTAGTGTGCCATTTATTTTCTCAAGCAAGTCGAAAAAAATGTGCTAACCAAATTAGCCCTGAGTCCATATAAAGGGGAATCATTCTATTTATCTGTCAGTGGTAGTGCTATTTTCATTAGTAGATAGAGTATTTCATTCAAACTATAAAATATAGAATATACTCAATAGCGAGTTGTATATTTCAGTAGTGAAATACTAAGGCAATTTTTATTTAAGCGATTGATGAAAGACCTTCAAACCTATTGATCTGTTGAAAAATGAGAACGTACATTTGTATACATGGTACTTTCAACTGCCTTGTGAAGATAGTCTGCAATTTTCTTGGGGTGAATCGGTATACATTTTCTTCACCCTTGTGAAAGCAAACAATGCATAACTCAAGTGAACTAGAAAGTTACAATGTTTGCACTAATTTTTTCAGTTATCAAATTGGTGTATCGACCACACAGATTTATACACAAACAACCCCAACTCACACAGAAATGCAAGTAAATACACAGAGGACAGTCTTTTTGTATATGTGTTTATATGTGTTAACTAACTCGGAGATCTAAATATAAATACCAAGTCCACGCTCAAGAGGTTGCAATGGATTTGTGATGCTCTGGGCAAGATAGTGGGTCCATAAACCAATGAACAGGTTTCAAAGTGACACACATGCAATTTTTCATACAAACTCTTATTTCTTTCATTCATGAAAAAGCAAAGATTACTCCACTGTTTGGGAGCAGCAGGTAATAATGGGAATTGTTATAAAATCCCAGAGCTGGAAGATGATCTAGTTCAACTCTCTGTATGACAGTTAAAAAATCTACTACAACACTGACTAGTTTTCCATCCTATTCCTAGACACACCAATGATGGGGAACTCATTGTTTCTAAGAAATCTAATGTTTGGATGCTTTTGACTACTTCAAAAATTCTTCTTTATATTAACTCAAAATCTCTTCCTGCAGATCCCATTCAGTGTGTCTCAGAGGGCTTTACAGTAGTCCAATGCCTCTTGCATGTTTCAATCCTATTCTTAACTGTGAGCTCTCATGTTTTCAGGTTTCTCTTTGACCTAATCACCTCCAATCTCAGCAATCATTTTGCCTGCATCTTTTCCCTGTCCTACATCAATACTGAACTGTAGCCTAGAATCTACCCAGAACTACATGACCCATAGGGAAAAGACTTACAATACTGTCTCAATTTCCACATAAGCATAATGAAAGTGCTATTTCAAAAATTATTCTAGGGAGCAAATAAAAAAGAAGACATAGAAGCCCTCTGAAAATCTTCAAGTGTTCCAAAAATATAAGGAACAAGTTTCTTAGGATCAGGAAACCTAAATGTCAAAAGAGTGAAGACCCCTAAGGAAAATCTGCTCAAAAAGTAACTTGAAATTAAACTTTTCCCAATAATTTACTTTAACATAAAAATAATTAAAAATTTAACCAAACTGTTTTATCTTAGAAAAAAACTTTGCCACCATGTTGGGCCTATTCATATGCCCTAATTATATCCAAACTCAATCCATTAGAAAGCACTGAATTTTCATGTATGAAATAGATATAACTGGGTAAGTGGGGAATTAATGACAAATTCCCTGAAAATTTCCACTTCTTCCCATTCCTTTAGATAAAATAATGTCTTAAGACTTTCGTTAATCATCTCTCTTCCCCTCATTATCCTTCAAGGGCTCCTCAATGCCCTCAAAATTAGCTCTGAATTCACTTGCTTATTGAGTCCAATTAATTCACCCTCTCATCACCACCTATTATCTCTTGCTCATTCTATTCAAAGCATAAATCTAGCGGCCTTATTTTGTTGTTGCTGCTGCTTCTACACAGTCTTACACAATGCTCTACAACCAACATGCTACTTTATTCAGACAGCAGAGTTTTTCATTATTTGAACTTTTATTCAGCTCTTTCCCACTCAAGAGTCTTACCTGAACCACTAAGGTAGCTTGAGTTTCCTGTTTCTATCATTATGCTTATTTCCTTATATTGGAATTATCCATTTATTTTTCAGTCTTCCTCCTCTGACTGCAGCTGCCTTGAAAGAAACATATACCTTATTCACTTTTGGGTAATTAGTAACTGGCACAGTGGTTTGTATAGGGAAGATGCTTGATATATGTGAAATGAATGAATTCATTCATACTCAGGACAGGGAATAGAAAAAGACCATTCAACAAACTCAGGAAAGGGTACCAATCTTGACTGACATGTATCAGAATTCAGACCTAACTCAGAATCAATAAAGTACTTTTCCAAGAGTCAAAGATATAACCCATATTCTCTATTTTCCTACCCATTCCTTACCTCTACACCTCATTATTATTTGCAAGTCATTTTCCATATATTCATGTACATTATGCTGTTTAATCACTAATGCCACCACAAGGTCATGTTACTCATCTGGGATTTAATGCAACAAACTCAAAATGTCTCAGTGGGATGAGGAGCACTGAACTCAGTTAGACAATCTAGCTCAAGACCCTTTTAAGTCCTTTAACTCCTGGTGTGTTATCAGAAGGATCTCCTACCCCATCTAAACTGCAGCTCTGTCTTCTACTTTGTCAACCTTGGTGAAGGAAAACTATCATTTACATTCATTGTTGTCTTTGTTATCTAAGTTGGAGGTAGCTAATTGGGCCAGAAAGAGTGAAGACTTTAGGCAAGGAAGGCCTGGTTTTGACCCCTAGCTATATTATATTGGGAGATCTGTGCCATTAATCTCTCCGAAGCAGCTTTCTCATGTATAGAGAAACTAATGATGTCCTATTTGTTTACTGTAACACTTAAAGGAGATAAAGTTTATAAAAATATTTGTAGATTTTCAAGTGCCATGCGAATGGCATAGAATAATTATTTCTCCAAGTTCTCTGTGTACCACATATACATATTTCAAAGAGTACTTCATAGGTGTGCTTTAAAAAGTTAATACCCTGTGGAATATCACACATGAGAAGAGTGGGGCATAAAACCAGTCGTTCACTAGGTTTTCCTAACTGACTCATGATATTCAGAAACAAAACCAAAAAAAGTGCTCTCTAATCTACCATCTATTGACTTACTTTTGAAATATACCTATTTGCTAAAGAATGAAAATAAATATGTACATATTTATAAAAGAGAAAGAAAATCAGGTAGAATTGTAAGATGAGTCATAAATTCTGAAGGGAAAAGACATCCGGATGAAATTAATCATGGGTATAAAGACAAGAAATGGTTCTAATTAGGCATTTATGATTTCTACTGGCTGAGTTGAATCTTTAGAAACTTCTAGAATCATATAAAATGAACAATAAATAAAGAAAAGTAATTTTTCATTCATTCCCAGGCACAGAACCTTGAAAGTTATAACTGCTCTTTTCACATGGTAGTAAAAGTTCACTTTATTTCAAATGGCTCTTTTCCAGCATCAACTCCTGTGACTTTAAAAGCTTCCATTAATTTCCCATTAATAGACCTTAATTAAAATGAATATGTACCATTGTTTCCAAAGTTACATTTGTAATAAATGTAGGAATACATGCACATCTTGTCCAAAATGTTTCAAATAGCTATCTCGGAACAAGCAAACACTTTGATGCTATTTCAAATATTGTTACTACAGAAAGCTTTTAGAATCTGGCCCTTACCCAAAATAACTAGAATTTCATGAAAATAAATGAATAGTTACCAACATAGCTAAAATCAATTTTATTGATCTTAGAAAGTAGCATGTTAAAACATGAATAATGGCCTCTGGGTTTTGAACTATTCAGTACCCTGGTATTTCTGCAACATTTCTGTATAATACACTGAAAAAAAAAGCTAGAAGAGACAGAGAGAGGTTCCTAATTTAAGGAATTATAGTAGTTTAAGATAACAGTCAGATACAATAATTTGCAATTAATTCCATTTTACCAGTTTATTATCAAAGATACATCTACCCCCCCAAAGTTTCATTAAATATTATTTACTAAGAGAAGTTGAAATAATTGAGAATGCCTCTGAGTGTTAAATTCTAAACTTTTTGATTCCCTTTCAATTTTCCACTCTAGGACAAAGTTTTTATTTTGTTTCTGTTTTTGTTTTTTTCAAACATGTATTATAAGGAGAAAATGAGATGAAGTCTTAGATCATGCTTCCACTAAGTTATCCCACCATACCCCAAATTTCTTATCATAATCCAAGAACAACTAGATAATTCAGACTTATGTATTAAACACATTACCCTGAAGTGCAAACAAACATCTGAAAATATTTCCGACAATACTTCATTCACCTTAGATGACCATGTGTTCACAGAATAAACTTGAAAGTCTCTAAAGAAAACACTGCAGAATTGCTTAACAAAAAGTTTCTCTGGGGGTTGGATTAGTTAATGCACTTGTCACACAGACTGGTTTTCTTCTGCATTTAACATTATCCTTCCCCATTCTCGGCCCCCATAAGAGCTTTTCTGTATGGCCAGTTGACTCAGTGGCTGTGGTCTCACTGAGATAGTTTAAACACTCTTTTTACCTAATTATTTCTTACTTTCTTTATCTTAGGTTCTAAGATCATTAAACATCATTTTTCAATTGTGAAACTGTCTGGCTTAGAACATCTAGTAAATACAACTATAATTAAAACAACTTCTTCAGTTCATGGAACTTTATATTAGATTATTCATAAAGTGTCAATCTGTAGGAAACATGTTCTCTAGCTAGTGGAATTGGGAAACATTTGCATTATTGACATTAACCCAGAAATTTCAAGGTAATTGAAAGTAGCTGATTTCCAAATCCTGCATAAAGTTTGAAAAAGTTAACAAATTTAAGTTTAAGACATTTAATCTACATTTAGCATATTATCAAATTGAAACTATCAATTATGCACATCCTAACCACATCCATACCAATTTCACTAATTAAATGAAGCCTTTGAGTTCTTCATTATACTCCAAGAAAGCATCAAGCTATAAGTTTTTGCAGGTGTCATACATGGAAAATATAGTTCAATAATAGCCCATGGGAAATACAGCTATCACATTTAATAATTCAAAAAGTCCTTTGAGTTCAAAATATAGAGGCAGCCAACATTAAGGACACACACCACCACATTTCCAGAAATAATCTACTTGAAAAAAAAGCAGATTTTACAATCTGAAAGTTCACTGTCTATGGCATTGGGTATCCTGCTTTACAAAGCAAAGATCCCAGAAAAAAAACTTGCAAAACAATGATACTTGCTCTGTGTGGTTGAAAACTTTATTGCTCACTACAAGCATTATAAGCAAAAATAAGTTTTTAGTTCTATTACACAAATTCTCTGAATTGTTTTCAAAGCACATTTGACAACATAGAATCTTTTCACAAAAAATACGTACAAATGAAACTACAAAAGACACTGTCCTATCAGCAAGTAACCCCTTATCAATGCAGTTGCTAGGAAGTATTCTCGTTTTATCTCTACACAAACTTACTAAGTCATTTTAACACCGAAAATTCTTTGCGATATATATTCCATCTCTATGTTTCCATACAAATAATTTTTGTAGATGTAAAATATTGCTTGAAAAAAATTAAAAACATAAAAGTCTGAGGAAAATATTTCTGAGCACAGCGTTTCATTATATTCTTAAATCTAGTCACTAACTGTTCAAATGATGGTTCCCTTTGCCAGATGTTAGCCTTTTGTATTTCAGTTTGTAAGTTAAAGCACTCTGGGTTTAAAAAGATTTGGTAGACCTCAAGACAAAAAGCAAAGCATCCAATGTGATACCAAGTACAATTGAAGTTTACAAGACACACCCAACACCCTCCCTTTTCCAAGGGTTCTTAGTTATAGGAGATCAGATATGGGGGTACACCAAGATAATCACAAAGTGCACCATGAAAGTAAGTCTGGATCCCATAAGGCATACTTACTCATTATTGGAAAAAAAAAAAAAAAAATATATATATATATATATATATATATACACACCTCCAAAGAAACAAGCTTTGTCCTGACCAAGTTCTTTTTAAGGAGCACAAGCACTTCTCTAGCAGTGATCATTAAAATGTGGGTACTTTTTGAGAGCAGCAACAACTCCACCTAAGTAGAATTAGCGATTTTTTTCTTAAAGAACAAAAGAAGCCATCCAAACTGCAGCAAACATCTCAAATTCAACATTACAAAAAAGGGATTTTTAGATGTGACAGGAATCCTCTCCTACCCACTGAAACAGTCTCACTAAAAAATGGGAGGGGGAGGGTTGTAGCATATAGAGAGAAGCTAGTGAAGCAAAGTGGGAAGACAGAGGGATGAGATCAAAACCACTTTGCTGCCTTTCCTTGCTTCTCTCTTCGTCCCACCCTAGGTTGTATGGTTGTATTCTCAAATTTTAAAAATGCACAAGCCAGTTAAAAACAACAAAACTGAAAAAGTGTGACTAGGGTTACTACTCAGCAACCCTAAACGATTTTCGTGCAAAAGCGAAGCAGTGAGGATGTAGTAGCAGCAGCAAATTTCCCTCATCCCCCACCCCTGATACGGTACCTCCAGATTTGCCCGAGCTGCAAGATGTGGATGAGTGACTGCAGGAGCCAGATGCAGAAGGAGCAGGACGCAGACCTGTGTTTGCCGCTGGCCCGGGTGGCCCCGCTGCCGTTGCTGCCGCTGTTGGTGGCGGTGATGTTGCTCTTGCTGGCGTTGGATGCTTGCCTTTGTGGGGTGCAAGGACGAACCTCGCCTTCCCCAGTTGCAGACCCACTGCTAACCACTGGCTTGCAATCAGATCCTGTCTGCGGGCAGCTGGGGGCTGTGGCGGCCGTGGCGCTGTCCTCGGTGCTGAAATCGTGCACAAACCAGCGGAAGCTGAACACTTGCACAGAGAGCGAGCCGAGCACTACGAAGAAGAGCGTGAGCCCGAACCACCAGCGCTGGCCGCGCAAGTAGTAGTCCACCGCGAGCCAGATGTCTGTACCCACGTCCGCGAAGTACACAGCCACGGCGGCCAGGATCCAGAGGCAGTCCCACAGCGAGTAGCGTCGCTGCTCTCTGCCCAGGCGCAGGCACAGCGTCGCCGAGCTTGCCCCGCCGCCGCCTGGGCCGCCAACGCCGCCGCCCGGGCCGCCCGAGACCCCCGAGCCGCCACCCGAGCCGCCGCTCCCAGCACAGCAGCAGCAGCAGCGCGAGCAGCCGCCGCCGTCCGGGCAGCAGCCGCCCCCCGCTGCCTCCTCCTCCTCGGCTCCCGACCCCGACGGCAAGCCCGGAGCCAATCCCTGCACCGAGCCCGAGTGATCCGAGTTCTGCAACGGGGTGAAAGCCACGTCGCTGCTCTTCTTCATTTTCAGTCTCCCGTCTGACTTAGCGGCCATGATGCTTCCGAAACCGTGGAGAGCCCTCCTTTATCTGACACCTTTCCCCGCTGTATCCTCCTCCCGCCACCTCCTTGCCGCGTCCGGGCTTCCCTCCCAGGCGGCGCGGCTTCCCCTCCTCCTGCTCCTGCGCCGGCTCGCCGGCCGCCCGCCGCCGCCCGCCGCCCGCCGGGCTGGGCGCTGGGCCGGTCTAGCGGCGCGCCTGGGGCCGGCAGGAGCGCCGCCTGGCTGCCTGCGCCGAGCCAAGCTGCTCGCGGCGCCCGGCGCGCGCCCCTGCCCGCCGCCCGCGCTCCTCGCCGTCCCGGCCCCGCGGCTGCCACTCGAGCCGCCGCCGCCTCCAGCAGCAGGAGCAGCAGCGGCCGCCGCGGCGCTCCACGGACCTGAACATTCCTCTCCTCCCCTCGCGCGCGCTCCCTCCTCCCGCTTCCTCTTCTCCACCAGCTGACTCCGAGGGAGAGGATGACCTCATCCCTTCTCTTCCAGCTGCCGCCGCTCCCACCCCAACTGGGGAGGGGCGAGGGAGGAGGAGGGCCCCGGAGGAGGGGGAGGAGAAGAGAAGCTGGGGTGGGGGTGGGGGTCTCTTCGGTCCCGGGGCTGGGAGACTGGAGGGAGACCGTTGAGGACCCCAGGTCTCGGGATTTTGGAGAATGCTAAGTGAATTTGAATGGCAGTGGGGGAGGGACGGGAGAGCTCAGAGAGGAGGGGTCTCCTCGTCCAGCCCTCGCCGAGGTCAAAGTACGGTGGACGCGGGCAGAGGGGCGGGTGTGGCTGCTAGGTCTACCAAGGCGCAGGCCCCTTTGTATTCTTTCCTGAGCTGCGGATACCTGGAGAGGGGCGGGGTATACAGCTGGGGCCGGCGAAGGTTGCAGAACTGGGTTTAACGTGGACACCAGGCCCGGAAAGCTGGCGGCGGCAGTGGGTGTGCCGGGCCCTAGAGATCTGGGAAGGCAGAGTGCGTGCTGGGCCAGCTAAGGCACGGAGCGGAGCACCGAGCCTTGAGACGTGCGGGCAGCTGAGGGCAGGTGGGTCCGTTGGGAGGTCCGATCCCGCGCCCTCGGGGAAAAAGCTGGCAGCCAGAGGCTCTGGGCTTCTCCGGTAGGCTGAGGCGCCCAGGTTGGGAGAGGTAAGGAGGCTACTCCGGTGCCCTTCATGACCCAGGCTCACGCAGCCTGGCCCGTACCCCTGAGACTTTCTCTTCCGCCGGGATGCGGCCACACAAGAAGGAGCGGAGGGCTAGTGAGCCTGGGGACTCCTCTCCCCGATATCCTCCAGCAGGTGGGAAGCGCTGCACGCTCCCCCCCCCGCCCCCCCCCACAAAACAGCCGCCCCAAGCGCCAGAGGGCTGTTGGGCAGGAGAGCCCGCGGTGGCGGAGCTCAGAGCTGGCGCCACCTCCCCTACTCTAAACCGAGAATTACTTTCTCTTAAAGCTATAGGAGTTGCAGACTTAATGTGTGGTCCCACAACTCCAGAAATGACTCGAATAAATAAATTTGTGATAGAGTAGTTCATCAAATTACAGATATAGAGAATAAAAAATACTTGTACCTTGGAAAGATTCCTAAAAACCCAATACATATAGGATAGCCTTTTTTAAAAAAAAAAATTAAAGTTAGCCTTTGGTGTGCGTCACTTAACTTTTGCAAATGTAAAAGATGGTGATTTTGCAAAGGTAAAAGACGGTGATTTTAATCTTAAATTACCCTGTGCCTCACGTGTCTTAAGACCAGAGTGAAGTGAGGCAACACGTAACACAATGCCCCTGAAAGCCCCACTTGTGGGCTTCTAATCTAGAGGCAAACCACAGCACCCTCCCCATTCCCGTTGTAGATACCGGGCTCACTTTGAACTAGTGTAATTAGTAGCATTATAAAGCCGAAATGCACAAACTTCTCTACATGTGTAAATAGGCACCCCAGACATCCAGCCCCTCAACCTCTGTTTCAGCACCTACTGTACAAGGCACAATCTGCCTCTTGACTGAATGCGTTTTTTCCTTTACTCTGACAGACTGAGGCCCTGGGTGGGATCCGCCTTCCTTGACTTCAGTCTGACAGTCTGACAGGAGGGTGTTGGAACACAAAACCCATAAATGTGACATAGCATATGAAATTCCTGAGAGTCTAGCAAAAGGCATGGGCCAAGGGGTGAATGAGGGTCAATGCATTATGGTCTTAACCAGTTAGAATGCCAGGCAGAGGGTGTGTTTTTAATTTGACTTTAAGATGGGACCCTCCTGGAGTAGGAAAATCCTTTTTTTTTTTTGGAAAGTTCCCTTCATCTCTGTCCCCAGCCTCCAAAACTAAAATTCCATCTCCAAACACTACAGCTGATCTTACTTTGTGCCATTCCACTGGGGAAAGGAATGATCTCTTAGGTAACTAAGACCTTGGGGATAGAGTGTATTCTAGGTCAAATGCAATGCCTTAAAATGCAGCAGGTGTGAAAAGGCCCTGCAGGATCTGAAGGCCTGCAGCTAACTTAGGCTCCTCTACAGCAAGGATGTTTCTTCTCTAATTATCTTCTCTGCACCTCACATGGCACCTGCACAGACTATTGGTTCAATAAATTTAATTGAATGAATGCATGAATTTATCAAAAGAGCATTCCACAGCAAGAAGAAAGCTCAGCTCTGTATTCAGGTTTCCATAGAAACACAGGAATTAGGAGTTTTCCTATTAGTGTCTAAAAAAAAAGCTAGTCATGGTTTCCTTATTAATTAACTATAGATTAATATATGAATTCAGAACTGTTTAAATTGGTCTGCACCATCTTTGGAAAGTGATGGTGGAATTAGTGGAAGGAATATATAAGTAGAAGGTCAGAGGAACAGTGCTCACCTCCAGGCTCTGCTGCCTGCTGGTCCCATGATCTTAGCAAATTACTTAATATAAACAGGATTTATATAAGGATTAGATCAGATAATGCATAATGCTGAAATTTGTATACAATCTTTTCAAGAGTCTCTAATCCCAAAAGTCTATTTTTCATATCTCAGGGTGCAGATTTTAACATCATCACCTACTCTATCATGATCTCTGTTATCTGTCAAGGCAGATGGACATGATGGTTAAGAGCTCAGAGTTTAGAATGAGACAGCAATGTCCTTGGGCATGCTATTTAACCTCCCTGGTCCTCACATTTGTCATTTGTAAAACAGGAATGGTAACACTCTTTAACATCCAGCCTTGTTGCCAGGAATAAATAAAATGATACATGTAAACTATTTGACACTGTGCCCAGCACAACATTCTGTTAATATTCTTCATCTTTCTTCCATCCCCCTCATTATGTTTTTTGGCTTAACTCTCAACGTTTATTTTTAGCTATTCAGTTTTCCACAAAATCAAAGTTCCTCAAATCACCATGTTTAGACACTTACCCACAACCCTGACCTGCTGCCCACTGAATCAGAATCAGTTGTTGCTGTTTTTAAACACAGATTCCTGGTCTGTCTCTACTATGATCTCTCCTTCAATGATCTTGTCTTCCAGTGCATTCCATTCCCTCTGTCACAACATAAATGATATTATTCAACAGTCTCATAATTTCAGTTTCAAGCATCTAAACCTCTGATTAACCCCTCCTAGATGGGTGGCTTAGAGTACCCTAGGACTCAATTCTACCTCATTTTTCTTTGCCTTCTACTGACCCTGGGTTTCAAACCCAGTTCTTTGAACTTTACAAGGCCTGGATCTTAGCCAATGAGCCTCTGGGGTGATGCCCTCACCTTTCTCCTGGCACAGCTTGAATTCTGTGGTTAAACACCATAGGCGCTCCCACAAACACAGCTTCATCTTTGTCCCTCTTACTCGACAAATAACCCTGCTTACACAACTCCCCGTGACTTCTGACCTGAACCCCTGCAACAGGCCATGACTAGAGAGAGGATGGCCATGCTGACTGCTGTCCTTGAAATCCATGACCATAAACCTGAAACAGAGCCTAGGATGGCTCACCAACCACACCATGTCATCCTAACCTATTTGTCTTCCCATGCTTTTAAATTATCTTCTCTTTCTTATTTTTCTATGTGACGCTTTAAACATGTTCTTTTCCATCCTTTTTCTTAGCCAATGATTCTGTTCCCATTTCACTGTGAAAAATGAAGCAAGCAAAACAACTCATGAAGCTCTCAGCATCTCCCCTCCCAGCATTTGTTCCCACATACCTTCTGCCTCCACTTGTTCATCAGCTCCCATCTTTTCTCACTGTTCAAGAGCACAATTCAACACTAATTACAACAATCACAGATTTTCTCCTCTCCTGGATTATCCCAATCAGCATAGAGACTCCTATATATCCACTAGTTTAAAAAAGAAGCAAAGCAAGAAAAAAAATTATTTCAATTCCCTTTCCAGCCAACACTGCATTTCTGTGAAACCATTTAAAACTAACTTCCTTGAGAGTTACCTAACCTGGCTCTCTTCAATTCCTATTTTCCTGTCCTCTTAAACACACTCAAATAAACCAAAGATTGCTCTACTGAAACGGTTCCTCCCAAGACCCCACCATCTCTATCTGCTTTACTGAACAGTTCAGTTTTCATCTTACATGAACTCTCAGCAGCATTTGACCTAAATGATTACTCCCTGTGTGTCGAAATATGTTCTTTTCTTGGTTTTCACTGCTCTACACACTCGTGACTTTTTCTGTCTCAAAGACTGATTCTTTGCCAATTCTGGTTCCTTTGCTAATTCTCTTTTCTTTTCTCTTTAAATTGACTGAGTCTTCAAATCTTTATGGACTTTTACTCCCTTGGTAAGTTCATGAAATCTTATGATATAAAATATGACACTTATGCTCACGACGCCCATGTTTATTTCACCTGTTGGAATTTATCACCTACACCATAGATTTCCTGCAAGCGCTTTTTCAACCCAAGTACTTGAATGTCTAGTAAACATCTCAAATTGAAATAGTTGAAACTGAACATTGAATCTTCTCCCTGTCCTTAAAAACCTGTTCCTCTTTCCCATTTAAGCAAACAATTCTGTCCTTTTCATTTCTTAAGCCAAAAAGAAAAGTGAAGTGGTTTTTAACCCCGTCTTTCTCTTAGCCCCATATCTATTCTTCTAGAAAATATTTACTGGTTCTACCTTCAAAATATATTTTTATTTAATTATTGCTTACCTTCTTCTTTGATACCACTCTGATTCGATTCACAGCTATCACCCACCTGAATTCTTGCCTCCTTACGGTTTTTCCCATTTTTCTCTTTGCTCTCCTACAGTCAGCATAAAAGAGTGCTCCTTTTAAAAAAGAAACTCACAAAAAACTAACCATACCACACCATTCATCTATTTTTACATAAGAGATGGCTACATAATTTGTGGGGCCCAATGCAAGATGATAATGCAGGATCCTGGCTGGGGCCAGGGAAATCCGCCTTCCTTCCTATACCTCTTCACCCCAACCTATGTTGGATGAGCAATCCCTAAGAAATCACAGCCCTCATTCTAGAACATGCTCAGTACCTGGGTCCTGGTTGGGTGAGAGGTCCCTTCTAAGTTACTGACTAAATGCACCTGGTGCTACGAACTCACAGAGGAGAGAGCTGTTACCTTGTCTCACCTTAAAATGCCAATTTCTGTGTCACCTTCTAAGCAGGAATGCTCATGAACTGAGTCTCCACACTCCTAGCCCATGCTTCACTGTCCCATAGTACTTAACTTACTTAATGAAGGCAAAGTTGAAAAAGATGACCACACCAGAGCATATAAACATGAAGTCTTTCTAAGCATGGAGCACTGTGTACCTGTACTGGTTACATACCCATCATGCCAATCCTAACTCATTCATTCTTCTCATCTTACACCATATAAAGAGGGAAGTTTTCATATTGAACTGAAGGGTCCTGCATAATCTGACTTTCAAATAACCCATCTACCCTTGACCCTATATCCCACTGTGCATCCACACCTACCCTCTACTCCAGCTATGCTGTTCTTCTTTCTTTTTCTCAAACACACAGGAAGGATGCTGCCCAGATCTTTTGCACATGCTGTTCATTCTTTCTGGGGTTCTCTCATCGAAGTATCTGTGGGTTTGTTTCATTTATTTTGGGTCTTTACTTCAATTCCTCCTTTGTGAGACTCTCCGTTTCCAACTTTGTCATCCTTATTTTGAATAGCTGTTCTCTGTTCACCTTATTCACACATTTGGTCCCTACATCTAAACCAAGAAAAGAGAATCTTGCTCTTTTCTCTATATACCTAGGTCCCTTATTCACAATTCTATTTTTCCCCTCCAATATGCTCTTATTTTGGGGTGGCTAACATGGGGATACAAGATACTCTTCAGATTCTGCAAAGAACCCACCTAATTCCCATTAGGTTCAAACCAGTAGAGTGCAACTCAGAAGCCATATCAGAATAGGCATTAATGCTAACCTTTACCCAAAGAGTCCATATCATGTAAGTTTGGAGTGGAAGACTGGGTTTGTCAGGGTTCATCTAGAGTATGTTTCTGTTTTCTTATAAGCCAGGTTTAGAGAAGGAATACATAGGGTTTAGTAGAGAAATTACTCTGGGATTCAGGGTAGAAGTATGGAGTAAAACAGAGGCAATATTAAATATTTTACTCCATTTTTTTAACCCTGAAAAGATAAGATTGAAGAAATATACCCAACTACCTCTCATGGTTAGCCAGGAAAATCAATGGTTAAATACAAACTAAAACAAATTAAGGATTCCACTTGAAGTGTGTTATGAACTGAGTGTCCCCCCAGAATTCTTATGTTGGAACCCTACCTGCTATTGGATATTTGGAAGTGGGACCTTTGAGAAGTTAACAAGTTTAGCTAGGTCATAAGTTTAGATGAGGTCATGAAGTTGAGGTTCCATAATGGTTTTAATGGCCTTAATAAGAAAAGGAAAGAGAAAAGAACTTCTTTTCTCTCCCTCTCTGTGATACGAGAACACAGGGAGAGAAGGTCAACTACAAGTCAGGCCCTCACCAGGAACCAAATCTACAGGCACCTTGATCTTAGACTTCTCATCCTCCAGAAGTATGAGAAATAAATGTCTGCTATTTCAGTCACCTAGTGTGTCATTCTGTTATAGCAGTCTGAGGCAAGTAGGACAGGTTACCCTTACTTATACTTCTCTGTTATATTTTTGTTCACTAATAAAAAAACTTCTGGGGAAAAACAAAGTTAACCTTTATTGCTGAAGTAATTGAATGCTACTCAGACAGTTACCTTGATAAATAAGCCAGTGATGTAGGTCCCAGAACCTTTCTCTGAGGTCTGTCCTGAAAGCTGCCAGTTATCAGATTTTTCACTTAAACTCTTGACCACCATTCTGAGACCTTTATAGGACTTTAGATCTAGTCATTTCAAATTAATGCAAAATTACCTGCTGGGACTGTTTTAGGAGCTGGTAGCACCTGATCACAATAAGAAAATATTTGTTCTCTTTTATTGATCAGCGACTCACTCCTCCTCTCCATAACCCCCTTCACTGTAGGATCCCAGATGCAGGGAGGTTTCCTCTCTTCTCCAGAAATCTGAACCACATTCTGTCTTGCTTCACTCCAGGATCCATATGGTAACTAACTCCTACCTTCCTTGAGGCTTCCATGTAAACTAACAGAATAACAAATATCTGTAATATAAAAATAATGACATAAAAACTACAACCAAGAGGAAATGAAATCATGTTGTGCCCTGTGTCCTCCAAACACAGTTGCCTTATGAAATCCTCATGGTTCTGTGAAAGATTCCAGCAGACATCAAACCATTAAAAAGGAGTCACATTAAACCTGGAAAGTTTGAAAGAATGCCAAATATTGCAATTCTTACAGGGTAAATGAAGAAGATGTAATTTTTTTTTCTCCCTAAACTCTAGAGACTTAGAACATTTAAAATAAAATTGACATGACTAGGCACACCCTAGTGGCCTAGGGATTTATTTCACTGGACATAGTCCGCATACATCCTAAGATCCCTATTTCAAGACCGGGTACTGGGGAAACAACCAAGATGAACATCTAAATAAAATAAAGTGCTTCAACAAAGAAAGTGACATGAATAGTTTTGCATTTTAGAATGACTATCTGGCAAAATGGAGAATGAAAAGAGAGATCTTGTTTAAGACTCTTTATGATTTTTTTATATTCCACTAATGCTCTATACATACCTAGTGCCCAGAGTCTACTACACATCTAACATTTGATAATTGTTCAAATAATTATAGGTTACACTCAGGGTGGAGGGTGAGAGGAAGAATTAAAAACTTGGATTATTTAGGTTTCCTAGACAAGTAGTGGGCACCTCTTTTGAGGACCATTAGAACTATAACCGTGGCTTTCTTAGGTTAAGGCCAAAAAAATCATAGAGGCTTCTGAAATGCTATGAACAAAAATATATTTTAAGCAAAATTTAGAGGAAGCTGAGGAATTTGGAGCAGATTAGTGCTAAGGGATACAATTACCAAAAATGATCATTAGAGGAATTTAAAAGATTGGATTTCTCCAATATTTTAATTTCCATGTTGGTTTAACAGCATGAGTCAAGGAAAGAAAACACAATGAGATGCTACTAAGGGCCTAAAGTAATGTGTCCTGAAGCTGCGAACACAGGTTTAGATTTGAACTCTGAGTTTTTTTCTGTACTTAATCATAGCCTCCAACCAGTAAGTGTGTTTCGTTTCTTAAGTGTGTTAGTAAGTCATTTAGATCTTAAAATGTTTTTTTTTTTTAAGAATAAAATGATAAATGGTGATTAAGACCCCAACCAGTTAATAAAAACCTGTTTAGTCTGATCGCTAGGCATTGACTTTAGGGGATAAAACAATGCAAGTCAAATCAAATCTAAAGTTTAGTCAATAGTTTCTTGGTTGGGACAAATGTATCATATTAATCTAAGTAGGAATAGTAGGAATTAAGTGAGAGGTATAGATAGGAACTCACAGTGCCATCTTTGTAACTTTTGTGTATATCTAAAAATATCCTAAAATTAAATACTTAAAAATAGCCATAATGGTGCTTCGAAAAGTTAAACTCAATGAAGTTAAAAGTAAGACTGGTTAAGTGAAAACAAAAAATTGTCACTATCAGATATCAATATCCACTAGAAGGATAATAAGACACAAAATAACTGTATGGCCTAGCAATTATAGTTCTGGGCATTTATCCCAGGAAATGAAAATATGTGTTCATACACAAAGGAATGTTCACAGTAGCTTTACTCATACTAGCCCAAACTGGGAACAATTCAGACATCTTTCAATGGGCAAATAATTAAATACATTGTGGTATATCTAAACCATGGAATACTATTCAATCATTTAAAGACACAAACTATGGATATGTACGACAACTTGAGTGAATCTCCAGAGAATTTTGCTGGATGAAAAAGGCCAATCTCAAGAAGTTACATACTTCATGATTCCTTTTATATAACATTCTTCAAATGTGAAAAATATAGAAATGGAGATTAGATTTGCCAGAGGTAAGGATGAAGGGGTACCCATTAAAAGAATCACTAGTGTGCTGGAACAGTTCTGAATCTTGACTGTGGTGATGGATACACAAGTCTAAACAGCTGATAAACTGCATAGACCCAAATATACATGAGTGATAAGTGGGACTACTGTGAAGAACTTTATTCCAATTAATTAAATGATTTAGAGAAAAAAGTATACAAGAGAATTTAGAAAGATAGTGAATAACCCTCTCCCACTTTCAAGAGCATTAGAAGCATATGGCAGGATTCTCCTACTTTTATTTCAAAACCTATTTTCTGTCTTGTCTTCAATGCTGTAACATCACTAACATTTTTGACATTCAGGTTTTGGGACTGTAGAGAGTAGCATAAAATTCATTAAGACAAGGGATAAGAAATAAGGGAGACTGGGGAGTGAAGATTTGGGGACAGGACAGTTGGAATTTGGAAGAACTGTTAGAGAAAAGATGAATGTTTGCACTGAAGAGATTAACTTGTAAGACTTAACAAAAATGAGACAAGAGAGGACAAGATAGAACAGCACTGTGATACTAGCCCAGGGTTAACTCAGGTATAGCAGGTGAGACAGAACCATGTAATCTCAAGCAAAGGCTTCACTCGCTGCTTCCTCCTTTGCAAGAGGAGGTAATGGAACAACTCGGGCTCTTCTGAACATGGGTACAACAGTGAGCAATATATCTGGAGGGATAAAATAATCACAAATTACAGCAGAAGACATTGAGTAGGGAACATATTCAAACACAAGTGAATCATTCCCATGGCTCCAGTTTCTGGCAGTGAAGGGTGGATGAGGAGGGAAAGCTGGGATGGGAAGTGCTTGGTTTGAAAAGTTACGGTGGGTATCATGCTACTCATAGGGATAGGGCCACCTGTAAAGATGCATTCTGCCCACAGGGTAGTGGCTTGAATAGTGTCTCCCCAAAATTCATATCTGCTCAAACTTCAGGATGTGTCCTTGTTTGGAAAAAAGAGTCTTTGCAATTATCATTTAGGTAAAAATCAGATGGAATCATCCTGGATTAGGATGGGCCCTAAATCCAGTCAGAGTGTTTTTTATTTAAGAAAGAGAATGGGACACACAACAACAGAGGGAAAAGAGATTATGAAGATAAAAGTAGAGCTGGGATTGATATAGTCACAAGCTAAGAAACTGGAGAAGGCAAAGAATGGTCCTCCCCTACTCCCCTAGAGCCTCCTGATGGAACATAGCCCTCATATGATTCCAGATTCTTGTTTTTCAGAACTTTTAAGAGATTCAATTTCTGTTATTTTAAGTCACTCAGCTTGTAATTATTTTTATAGTAGCCCTAGAAAAGTTAATATTGACATCTACCAAAAATATGTGCTGAATAGGGCATAAAGATATAATTATGTTACTACTGTTCTTTTAAACTCATTGTGGGTTTGTTTTTTTTCCTCCATTTTGATGATTATCAGAAACTGAAACAAATTACCTTTTAAGCTTTGAGTTACTGACCACACAGATGTTTCTTTAATATACATTTGACCAAGTATGTTTTCACATGCTTGGAAAAGAGAAGTTGGAAAAAAGAAAGGAATGTAATAAACAGCAAAATAAAACTATTATTTTAACAAGTGTGTTTGTGTGTACATGTATGTTCACGTGTACATGAATATCATATTTTGATATTACTATTTGATATCACTGATCAGAATTCAGGTTATACAAGCAAATTAAAAATAAAGTAACATCCTTATTACACAGGATATACATGAGATATATTTTCAGTGCTCATTATGGTATTAGGTATAATATCTTTATTTTAACTGGCAATAAACTATTTCCAAAATATTTTCCAGATCACTTAATGTTGGTAAAATATTATATGGAGTGATTTCTTATATTTTAGAGAACAGTAATAAACATCCTGTTGCAAGAAATTTTGTGTAAAAAATAACATGTATAATAAAGATTGATGATCAGCTGAAGAGAAATATTATGGTCTTTAGCAAAAGTGTAAACTTTGTTCATGTGTTGTTAATATCACTTTCCTTTACCTTCTTACTTTCTCTTTGCTATATTTACCTAGTCCAGAAGCAGTAATTGTTTTGAAATTCTGCCTTCTAATCATACTGGATGCCAAGTAACATTAACCCTGAACGCCAATGAAATTTTCTTTAGAGAAAAAGTTATTAAATATAGAAATAAAAAATAGAAAATTAATAAAATAATTGTTAAAATTAATAAGAAAGAATTTTCAATGAAAAACAAAGGTGAATTTTTAATTAAAAGTCTCTTTAAAGAAAATACTGACTTGGAAATAATATATAATTAATCATAAATATATAATTAAACAAAAATAAATATCTATTTGAATTCAACAAAATAAATTTCCTTACTTTTTGAGGTTTATCACTGTTCTGAATTGTTCTAAAAATACAGAAGCTTATGTTCCATAAACAGGGATAGTGAGACTGAGAGGGGGTCACTGTGCAAAGAGACAGAAAAGTTGTGTTCTAAGTGCTGTGTATACCAGTATTCCCCACTTTTCGTGACAGTGATCTTAGGGGATCTTGGATAATAGGGAAAAAATAGATATGCCTGGATCTAGAACTATAGATTTTTGTGATGTGATTTTTCTTGTTAGTATTGTGGGGAGAAAGATTTGATGACATCAAATGTCACTCAAGTAAGTATTTTGGCTAAAGCTTATATGCCAAAAACAACATCCACATTATTTCCTTATTTTTTCTAGATTTACTCTTTCTTTTTCCTCCCTGCAATGGTTTTCCATCACCACAGCAATCTATACCCTGTAATCAGCAGCCAGAGCACTGTCAGGAGAAACTACACATGTAACTTTTACTGCCAAATTTGCTTTTGAAGTCTCGTTCCATATTCTTCTTATGAGTTCCTGTCATCACACACCCAGAGCAAAGAAATGTTTCCAGTGAATCTGGTTTCCTTTCACACTGTGGAACTAAGGAGTACTATACCAGATATCATGTTCCTTGATCTCACCTCAAAGATTCATACAAAGTCCAAATGTGTACAGGTGAAAACACAACAATTTTCCACAAAAAGGGGTACAAATTATCATCTGTTCATTCTGTTTAATGAAGAAAGAAATATAGAAAAATTGAAGACTAAGCTAAATTTAATGATAAGGAATAGGGGATAAACACAAATCAAAGCATTTATTGACTCCACACACGGTACAGTCCAAATCACCACTAACTCTGGTCAAGCTCCCCCTTTACTAGTCTCTCTCAGTTACTTGTTAGTGGGTTAACTTAAGACACTTACTCTAACCCTGTGGGTATTACTCTGCTTATGGGAACATAAAGGAGGTGCACTAAGTGTTTAATAAATCCCATGTTTTATAGTCATACAGCACCTACTCCAGGGGGACTTTATGGAAAACCAGAAGGATGCAATAGCTCTGCCCTCTAGAATCTATTTATTTCTAGAGATAGCTGATAATCATGCACATAGCACGGATCATGAGTTTCAAGAGTCGTCTGAATTTTGAAAACAATTGTTTCATTAATGCAGCAAACATGGACAGCACACTTTCTATGTATCTTAAATTGGGAAAGTGAGAATGGTGGTGATTTAAGTGAGCCAGAATTAGGGGGCGAATTGGTCATGATTTCATTTTGGACTGGAATTTTTGGTGCTTAATATTGGAAATGTGGAGATAGATCTTTTGTGTGTGATGACTATGAAATTTATAAAATTAGAAACAGTTTTAACAATTACAGAAAGTAACTATATACGCATATTTATGTATATATGTATAGATGACCAGATAGGTGACAGAGTGATAGATTGATCAATTGAAAGATCATAGATTTAGACATTTATAAATGATAAAACCCATTGGTCAGACTGGCACATATTCAATAGTATAAAAAATATATTACCAATACATATTAGAGAGAATAAGCATTCAAAGGTATGTATAATTAACACTCAGGCATCAGGGATGACTTTGCAGAACAGATTAATTTTGATGGGCTTTCCTAAAAGTTAGCAGGAACTCATGAGGCAATCAGAGTCCATGCAAAGCAAGTAGAATTTCTAAAAATAAAATAATATGAATCAATATGACATATTTGCTGAACTACATGAATTAAATTTCACAAGAAAGTAAATAAAGTGTCATGACTCTAAATGGAATATATTTAGAATATAAAAATAAACTCTAAATGGAACATATTCAAGATGGCCAAATAAAAATGGATCCATATAATCTTTACTGCTATAAGTATTTCTGTTACTGATAGTTGTAAATCCCACTCCACAGTGCTTGATCCCCACCACCCTGAATCCTCCTTTAGATTAACTCCTTGGACCTCAAGTTATTCAAAAGGGGCACAGAGAACAGATCCTGGGGAGCACAGAGACCTGTGCTTACTGCTCACATCCTGCTCCTAAATCACTTCTGCAACAGCAGTTCCATTTGGAGTGTTAGAGAGAAATGGGCCCTGTTCCAGCCGTTGTTGAACTCCTTTTTTAAAATTAAGTTTCCAAATTCCTTAACAAAGAGTGTCATGGAAAACCGAAGTGATTCATGCATGCTTCAGAACTGTGAAGGTGCAAAAGGCAGTGGCAATGGAAACTCCCTATTTTTTGACTAATAAAGTGGAAAGCAATTGAAAACCCTAGTGGCTCTACATTTCAACTTAAGTTTTTATAAATTAGATGTGTATTTAAATTATTTTTAATTATTCTGATAAAAAGATATGACTAAAGAAAAATTAAAATGTGCAATGCTGGGATAATTCTTTTTCCTATATTACACTTTAAAAAAAACTCCAAATAAACAAAAACACTGAGAAACATTCAACCTGAATTATAATAGATATTTAATATTTTGATGTTTCTGCTACTTCCAAAATACTCTAATGTATGTTACAGAATAATTGTGGAAATATAATAAACTACTTGTCAGGAAGAAGAAAGATGTGATCATCTTCAACATAAACAATCTCAGGAGAATTTGAATTAAATTGACTCATGACAGAATTTTAAGGTGGTAATAAACAGACATTAGTAAAATATCCACCAAATATATTGAGATATTATTTAGGGAAATGGAAAAATCTTAAGAAATTACATATATGCATATATATATCTATATGTACATATATGTGTGGATGTGTATATATTACAGATGATTATGTGAATAACTAAAATAAGTAGCATAAGAAAACTTGCAAAATGTTTTCCTTACTCAAATAGTTTTTTTCTTTAAATTAACAAATATTAGATCTAATTGATTCACATAGGAATAAAAGGAAAGAGAAATATGGTCTCCCATGAAATAATTTTCAGAAGGCAAGTTCAAATGATAAGTTTGGTTTACTCAGATATGCTAGAAAAACATAATGGATATTGTGTGAACTGTCCACTCATCACAGCTTCCTCAAGAACTTAAAAGTCCCTGGTTACTTACTGAGCAAATGTCATGTCATGTGTTCAACACAAATATGTTTTTGAATAGGAAGTTATATATAAAAATGTCATGTGCACAAAGGGGATCCTGGTTCTTTTATTTTTAGACATAGGTACAGGAGATACTTCATGGGAAGAAGAGAATCTGACCAAGATGAGAATGAGGAAGTCAAGACTGGTCACTGCTGTGGTTCTAGGATTAAAAGAGGCAATAGAGACATCTCTAGAAACATGAATCAAGTGTTGCACTTGAACCCTGAAAATAATGTTTATATCATCAGAATTAGCTAAAAGGTGTAGAGTCAACTTTTTATACCAGTGTATGTACCAAGTCATCCTTGAAGAGAGTTGTTTCCAACTGTGTTGAAAACATGGGTATAAATACCTATACCAGAGGAAGAATATGCAAAGGAGAACAATGGTCTTCATTCAGAAATACCATGGAGTCTGCTGTCAGTCAGTGTCCTCTCCTGTCAGTCAGTGTCCTGTGGAGCAGCAGGGCAGGAACTCTTGGTCTTGGTAATCAGTAAAAAGACATGTCTACTCTTAAAACAGGATTTGGTTATGACTGTATTTTTCAAACAAGTAAATAAATCAGGTGAAACCAATGAATGAAATAAACTTGTATTTTGAGCATTTAAAAACAAAAAACTCAGGTGAACCACTTACCTTATTGTAAAGTACACTATGGGAATCATTGAATGTACCAGCATTGTAAATTACTGATATATTTTCAGATCAGGTAACATTGAGTAATGTTCATTTGTATTATATCAGTTACAACTGTAATACATACAACGTTGATGTGTTCAAGTGTATATTGTTGGAAAAAACTCAGTTCAACAAAATGCAATACCTGTTATCTAAATGTCGTAGGTAATAGTTATAACAACTTTCTTGTAGGGTCATTATGACCAAAGGACATAGGATCAAAGTTATAAAAATTCACTCAATAAAAGCTCTTCAGTTAAAAAAGACTTTTTTTTAGGCACACCCTTGCCAATCAAATATGTACAATGGCTAAGGTGCAGGCTATGTAAAGCCTACGGTCCTGAGTTAGAGACCCATGACTGGGGGTAAAAAAAGAAAAACAAAATAAAACTTAAAAAAATTCCTCTATAGATATTTTTACCCCAATGAATTTTTGAATCTCCTGACTTTTTGTTTTCAGACTTAAATGAACTTTTTGGAGTGATTTATTTACAAATAATGTCTCATAGTTAAATATATACACACATATGTGAGTATATATAAACCTATCTATTCAGAATTATCTATATTAAATACTATTCAAAGTGTTAGAAAGCTTAGAAAACAGTGAGAGAAATGTTCTTTTTCTTTGCAAAAGTTGCATACCTCATTCTTAAGTTTGTGGCTCCTGTTCCCTTTTCAAATGAAACCTTTCTAATTTTTCATTCAGCAGGTTTTTCCCGAATACTCCACTCATATTAAGGAACTTGAAAATTACTCTTCTCTTTAAAATCCTGGAATGATAATTCCCAAGGATAATCTCTAATATTAGAGAGGGAAATCGACGCTTCCCTCTGAAAGACTTTCAGCACTTTATCAAAATATAAATAATATATTTTAATTGAGTTTTAAGGTCAAAAAACACTTCCTATGTTCTTATTCATAATTGATGAGCACATTGATCAGACAGACAGATGTGGTAAATGCTATTTCCCCATTCCAAGAAGCAAAATAACCACTAAAGGAAAGTATTCTTTAACAGTAATGGAAAACAGACTAGGTAGGACTTATTTATACATGAAAATCAAATATGGTATTGAAGAGAATTACTGTTGCACACAATTAATGAAAGGCACAGTAATGAAACAGACTATTGCTGGTCACAACAAAGTGGTTTAGTACAATGAATACCAAGTGACCAGACTACACTCCTGGGATTGGAGTTAAAACTCACTCCAGTTTCTATTGCAGCAATACAAAAGGAAATTTTATTTCTTAAGAATTAATATCATGTTATTCATTGTCTGCTAGGGTCTTTCCAAGATTCACTTAAATTATTATGCGTTGGGACAGAGAAACAAAACAGAGGTCTTTCATTTTTCTTCCTTCCAGGGAGATTCTGGCTTTTCTGTTGGGAGAGAGTTTACAGTCTAACAGAGGTGAACAATCAGTGATGATTCCTGAATTTGATTTTTAAAAACAAAAAGTTTTCATCTCAATTGGGTCTGATATTGAAAAGTTCCCATGTGTTTGTAGAACTGAGTCATTTTAGGTACATATTTCTAGTCAATTTTCTTCAATTGCTACACTTTTTTTTTACTTCTGATCATAAGAGAAAATGCCAAGTCTTAGGACACTGTTCGGGGGTATTTCTAGCCTATCTGAAAATAGGAAATGTTAGAAATTTCATGGGATGTCAGTTCTTATTAGCTTTCCTATTCAATTTTTGCAGACAAAGTGATGTGATAATTAAAACCTAGAAAAAAAACAAACAAAATTATTTCCAAAGACAATGGCAATCAATGTGAGGAGGCCATAGAATATAATGTAAGTCCACTGCACTATAGATCAAGAAAATGGAATGTCTTTGTAGAATTTCTAGCTCTGAAATTTACCATGAGAACTTGGACTTTCAAATCTTAAATTTGTAATCTTTAATATGAGGAAATTAGAGTTAATCTCTAGTTCACATATTTAACTGGATAATTATTTCTTCATAATAAATATTATGTGGACAGCGTTATAACAACAGATAACAAAAGGTGCTCCTTTTAACAAAAGGTGCTCCTTTTGAAGAGAGGACAATTGTCACATACTATACGCTCAATAAATATTTGTTGAATGACTAGCTTTCAATCTCCTTTAAAAGGCAGTTGAGGAACAAAGCATCTCATCGAAATTGTTTCTGAAGATTCAAATAGAGTTAAGGTCTTTTTGACATAGAGTGAGCCAAACAGGAAGTGAGGGCCCTCAGAAACTATCACAGATAAGAAATAGTTGTATGGCTCTTTCTTAGATATCTGGAAGGCCGATACATGTTCTTTGGTTGCCAGATATGGAAATCACAATGCAAACTATTTTGAGTAAAATTCATAGCATGCAGCTTCATATACATCATTAGATATCAGTAGTTCAGCTTCAGGAGAGACTTAATCCAGAAGATCCAGGTTGGTGTGTGCTTTCTCTCTGTCATTTTCTCAGCAGTGTGTTCCTCTGGGTATGGTCCTCATTCCTAGTCTCCCCTCCCAGCATCATCACTGCAGCAGTGTAGACTTTAGATCCACAGCACACTATGCAGAGAAGAAAACTATCTCTCCATGGCAGCCTCCACAGAAGAAAGAGGCAGATCCTTTTCCAGAGGCCCTTCAATAAGCATCTCAGTCTCACTGGTCAAATTTCAACCCATATTCATCCACAACAAACATCAGTGGCCTAAAACACAGCAACTGAGCTATATAAATTAATTAGTGGGGTGTGAAAGCAGCTCACGCACAGGACAGAGTGGGGAAACTGTGGAAAAGAAGAAAGATTTTTCAACAAGTGTCCAGTTCAACTACTAGCATCATAAATCTAATTCATTGGTGTGCTTAGCTATATAGACCTAGTAAAAAATGTATTTGAATAAAAATTAGATGTTCACATATGATCATTTCTGTCTCAGGTCATCTTATTAAAAGCCACATGCACAGCTACTAGGTAGAAAAACAATGTCTTGTTTCAAAGAATTGAATGAGCCCTTTTGAGTATATTAAAAATATACAGAGACCACAACTCACAGTATGAGTCTTTATTTGCTATTTATATATCATTCAAGCAAAGTACTTAATATTATCTGTGAATAGATTATGTATTAAAGAGCTTTAAACTCTATGATGTTACTAACGTATTGTTTTGACATTATTCATGAATAATTATGGCACCCTTATGATTTCATGTGAAGATATCTGGGAAATAAAATTAGCAATTACTTGAAAAAAGAGAAGTCTATGGAGAATAAATGTTGGAAAAAATAAAAGCAGATTTGCTAGTAAAACTTCATAACAGGAGTCCATTGCTATCATACTCCATCAACCACCTGTGTAGGAGAGAAACAAAATATGCTTGCCTCAGATTGAGTCCAATGTAAACACAAGAGGCAGTTAGTAAATATGTTCACTGCTTGTAAGGACTAATCCCCACATCAGCAAAAACGATTTGCTGTGCTCATGCCCTAAAGATGAACTAAATTGCTCTTTCTAGGATTCATCTTACACACTGGAAATAATAATTGGTTTCCAGCAACTAAGATTGTCCCTAAATCACATGAGCACTAGATACCAGTTGAAAACCTGCTTTTCGCTTAGTTGTTTGTTTTTTTTAAATGCCACAAAAAATAGAAGGGAAAGTTTGGAGATTCTTTATTTTGTTTTTAAAATATTATTTATTTGTTATAAAATTCTGCAGCAGGAATAGGTATCTGTCTTTTTAAAAGTATCAGTTGGATTTGTTATGTAGGTGAATGGCAGGTACCACTGAAGGAAATGGAAACAGGTATTAAAAGTCCAGGGACAGAATCTATCTTCCTTTGAAAATGTAGTTCAGAGTAGTGAGAAGGAAAACCAAGGTAAACAAATGCCAAATGCACATAACAGAGCATAATGCCAAATAGAGAGAAAGTGATTCTTCACTAGAGAACTTTAAGGTCCCTGGAGGAATCAGAGGGCACTCATATGTTTTGAGTACACCTGGATGAGACCTAGTGACTAAAGTTATGGGTCTGATGAAATTCCCTCACTAATCTCCATCTGCCTTTAGTTGAAGGAGAGCTAATAAGCAGTGTTTAAGTTTTCTGACCTAGGAGGGATTTTACTGCTTGACTAAGCCTGGTAGGAGACTTCCACCTACTGTAAGTAACCCTCAGATTTTGATGTTAATTTTTATGGGAAACAGTGTGCGAAAATCACTGCTAACACAGAACACCCTGGTTTCTCAGCTGGATCCTTGATCCAGAGAGTGCATTTAGACAATGTCTTAGAGCCTCAGTTTCTTTGTCTGTACAGTGAAGATATTAATGCACTCTCCATAGTCCCAAAATAAGCCCACACATATATGGACAGCCAATTTACAACAAAAAGGTTAAGAGCATGCAATGGAGCAGGAAAAATCTCTTCAATAAATGATGTTAGAAAACTGGATAACTCTATACAAAAGAATAAAACTAGGTCACTACCTATATTTCATCAATTCAAAAAGGCAGTACACATATCTATATTCATTGCAGTGTTATTCTTAATACTCAAGATATCGAAACAACTTAAGTGACCATTGATGGATGAGTGGATAAAGAAGATGTGGTATATATAAATATTATTCAGCTATAAGAAAAGATTAAATTTTGCCATTTGTAACACTGTGGAGGGAGCTTGACAGGCTAAAGCCATGTGAAATAAATCAGATGGAGAAAGACAAATACTGTGTGGTTTCAGTCATATGTGGAAGAATGCGAAGCAAGTAAGCAAGCAAAACAAAACAAAATAAAAACAAACATTCCATTATGACAACAGACTGGTGATTACTGGAGTGAAAAGAATATGGGGTGGGTGAGAAAAATGGATAAGTTGTGGGGGTGTTGATTATATGGTCTTGGCTAAAAGATAGATTTTTGGTGGTAATCATAATGTAGTATATGCAGGTGCTGAAATGTAAAGCTATATGCCTGAAACTTAAACACATAGAACAAACTCTCAGGTTATGAGAAAAAAAATGGTAGTCATTGAGGGGCAGGGGTAATGGGGGGGCAAGTTAGGTAAAGGTATTTCATTGTATGAAGAGAATAGAAACTAGACTTAGGGACATCATAAAGAAGTGTCACATTTTAGTGCTGTTTATCTGAACCCTGAATAATATTACAAACCAATGTTACTTCAATACAATTTAAAAAACTCTTTCAAGTATAAAAAAGTTAAAAATACACTCTCTTCTGGAATTTTGTGGTTTTCAAATAAAACAGGTATAAGGTGAGGCAATCTCTAGTATACAAGTGTTTGGAAAATACTTATTCCCTTCCCTTTCTGTCCTCAAATCATCAAACACAGATTATTGTCTAATTTGGAACTAGATGTGGTGGATGAGACAATTGAGAAATAAAGCTCAATATAAAAAGCTAAGAGCTTAGGTGAGAGATTTATTAGTTCTTTTGTGTGTGTGTGTGTGTGTGTGTGTGTGTGTGTGTGTGTGTGTGTGTGTGTTGCAGGGCAGGATTACTTGGATATTTCAGAGCAAGAGAAAATCCCTGTTCAATGTTTCATATAAAAGACTATCAGCTTTCTTCCTGGTCCTAAACCCTTTGGATGGGCAGTCAGGAGACACGCAATAAGTGAGGATTTGAGAGCCACCTGGTAGCAAAGGTAACAGCTGAAGAGGAGCATTCCATGTGTAAACAAACACCAGTTCATATTTTGTGCATATAGCAAGTATTAATGAAAAATTAGCATTAAGCAACACTACGAAAGTCTCTCAGTGTGGGCTTCTCAGTTTGAATTTCCAAGTCTGACTTTTCAGGTCCCTGGCCTTTTGATATTATGTTGATTCATGCAGAAAACAGACACTCATAGGGTGACAATCATTCTAAAGCTATATTTACGGTAATTGTATTTTTTATTTTATTTGGGTTGGCTTATTTTATTAAATGAAAGCGTATACCTCCTTAAAAATCATGTATTGACCCTCAGGCCACAATGTGATGATATTTGGAGATGGGGTCATGGAGGTTGGGTAGATGAGGTCATGAGGTTGGTGAAAAGATACCAAAACTCTTTTTCCCCTCCTCTCCCCTTCCCTCCCCTCCCTTTCTGTGATTTAAGCACCACAGACTATGCTACCTAATACTTATGGGTTGGGATTTTTTAGAAAGGATGTAGGAAAGAGAAGGTGGGCACTTAAAATGTTTGTCAAAAGACTTCGGTTTAAGGAAGTAACAAAGTAATATTTATTGGGCTCCTGCTAATTGCCTAGGACTATGTTCAGTGTGTGGGACCAAATCACACAATCTATCAGCTTTCCAAACTAGATTTTAGATTCTGTTATTATCATTTTCTACTATCCCCTTTTGTCTCCTCCCTCCACCTCTCTCTCTTGCTCTCTTCATATGCACATATATATACATATATATGTATATGTATATGTGTATATATATGTATGTATGTTTATGTGTATGTATATGTATAGACACTGAGGAAAGACTACATGAAGGCAGGATGAGGGTGAGGTAGTTGCCATCTACAAACCCAGTAGAGAGTCCTCACTAAAAATCAAATCAGCTAGGACCTTGATATTAGACCTCTCATCCTCCAGAATTGTGAGAAACAAATTGCTATTGCATAAGTCACAGTTTGTTGTATTTTGTTATAGCAGCTCAGACACACTAATACAACCTATATATGTATTAATACATTATAGTAATAGAAAACCTTACTTTCTAAAATGCATGTTAAGATTTGAATCATTATTTCTTAGAAATTTATAACTACCAGTTGTAGGAGGTCCATTCAATCTAAAGTCTTTAGCCTGTTTTTAAAAGGCTTCCATGATCTGATCCCAATGACTTTACAACTCCACTTCTTCCTCCCTCCCCTGTGTTCCAAGTAAACCAGGACACTCCTTGACTTCCTATCCAGTACCCATTTGGTCATGCTTTTCTTTCTATTAGCAATGCCTTGCTCTCATCCTGCAGTGCCACCTTCTCTTAAATGCCTCTAATTTTATGATGTCCTTCTTTGTATTTATGTCCCCTCTAAAGTAATCCTCACCCAAAAGTAAAATATTGGAAAGAAAATAATATTGATTTTGGAGTCAACTGTCCATGATTTGAATTTCCACTGCACCTAGTCTAACATCCTACAAAGACAGGTTAACTCCTATTTGAAAATGGTGATAGTAGAACATAGTTAAGAAAGCTGATAGATTGTGTGATGTTCATTCCACATACTGAGCGTAACCCTTGACAATTAGTAGGAGACCAACAAGCAAAATTAGCTCATTTTATTACTTCCTTCCACTGAAATCTTCCCTTGACAAACACATTTTAAGTGCCCAACTTCTCCTTCCCATGCCCCTCTCTGAAGGAATCCCAGCCTATAAGAGTTAGGTAGCAAAGTATGTAGTGCCTAAATCTTCCGCAATCTTCACCCCTTTCTCTTCCAATTCCAGAAACTAAAGAAAACTCCTGCAGAGCAAATAGTTTCCTTGAAGGAAGAGACCCAGAGGGGAGTAGAAGTTGCGGTAAGTATTTGGGTGAAACTACAAGCAGAGCAAAGCTGAGCACCTGTCATTAGGCTGCTTGCTATTAATATCACAAGGGGAAAGAGAACCAGAAATTGGTTGGACAATCAGAAGAATGAAGCAAATACACAGAGAGAAGGAAAAAAACCAAAAGACAGATGAGATAGAGGCTGGTCCATAAAGCTGACTCAATATCTGTTCTTAACTTATCCATTTATTTATCCAATTATTCTACAAATATTTACTAAGTCTACCATGGGCTAGTCTAGGAAAAAAAGAGAACTTAATACACAAATTGGGGTATTGATGAGTAGCATGAGGAAGGATAAAGCTGGATAAGATAGACAGAAACAAGGAGCAGTAGCTTTTATTTTACCTCTGGTCTTCAAAGAGGGCCTCTCTGATCAGTAACAATTGAACAATGGCCTAAAAGGAGAAGTAGTGAGCTGTGTTCTCTCTGTGGAGAAGCATTCCCTCTTGGCTAGAAGGTGAGAGGACTCCTGGTACATTATTAGCATTACAGCCTGGAAGCCTAAGAAGCTGAACTGGGAGGGCCAGAGTCAGATTGTGGAGAGGGAGGGCAGGGGGATGGTCATGTAGGGTCTGGTAGAATCTTCCTTTGGTCTCTGAGTTTGCTTTTTTCTCTCTGGATTCTTATACAACTTTTAAGCCTTCTTAAAACAGACTTTCCTATTTCATTTTAGCAAGTTTGACTGGAGTATAGATGCTTTGGGGAAAAAATTAAGTTTTATAGAAACGTATTTTTTCTAGAATTTTTTAGTTTCTATAACCCCATGATTAACTCTTGGTCTTTTAGCAAGCCTGGGTCCTGGAGTATAATCTTCACAAATGCTTCTCAGTTGCTATTGTTGTTTTTTCTGTATTTTTTAATCCCTTTGGATGTGAAAGGACGAGTAGACAGTGGAACTGGGTATTTCCCTTCTCCTGCACATTCAGGTTCTGATAAAACTCCAGTAATTTAGAGTCTATAAACAGACCCTAAAGAAAGTTTCTGCTGAGTGCATGTCTTGTTAAGAAGAACAGAGCTCTAGCATATTTTTTTTTAAATGGCTCCTTTTCTCCTACATTTGCTTTTATAGGGTTTCTGGAAGCAAAACTCATAAAAGTGTGGGGTCTCCTATGACTTGGTCACTGAGTTCTTAGCTTTCACTTTCTTCTGGCAATTTGTTAATTATAGCTTAGGTAATTTGCCTGGTGCTGATTTCCTGGGGGTTCCTGCTCCATTAGGTTGTGATCCCCTGCATCTGCTTTTCTGTTTTACCAATTTGGGAAACAGCAGCTTTCCTGTGATCTCACTTTTCTGTTGGCTCCAATAAAAGTAGTTGATTTACAGTTTGTTGAATTTTTTCCACATGCAGATGGAAGAGACAGGACATGGATGATTTCCTAGAAAGATATAAACTACGAAAACTGAATCAAAAAGGAAATATAAAATCTAAGTGGACTTAGAAAAAATAAACAGATAGAATCAGTAAGCAAAACAAAAAAGACCCAGGACTTGATAGTTTCACAGGTGAGTTATATTAAACATCTAAAGAACGATTTACACCAATATTTATCAAACTCAAAAAATATAGATAAAACAATTCCTAACTCATTTTTTAGGTCAATATTACCCTAAAAACAAACCCAGACATTCATACACCTCCTTCCTATATAAAGTGGAGTTGCTACCACTTCGGTGATTGTATTAGGCTTGCAATCTTCTTCTGAACATAATATTGTTTGATGCAATGAATGAATGACATCTGTGTAAAATTTCTTTTGTTCAATCATCTATACTATCAAACTTTTGCCTGTGTATATAGGGAAAAGAATGACTGAGAATCAAAAGATAAAGATTAAGTTAAAGTACTACAAGTAATAATTCCAGATGATAGGTTTGTGATTTTATCTCATGGACGTATTCTTCGACATTTTTTGAAACTCTGATGTGTGTTAGTGTCTCATCTTTATGCCTGCTGCTGTCTTTAAGAGACTGTCATGACTCTTCCCTTAAAGAAAGTAGCATCACAGAGAAAACTGTTGAGAAAATGATTTTAGAATAATAATTAAAAATCAAATCCTCATGTCAGTTTTGGATAGTGTTTTATTATGTGCTTATTTGGGCAACAGATATATGTTAAAATTTGGGGATTTTGTATGTAAAGGGAAATATGGTAAAAAATAAACTATAAATAAGTAAAATAAACTTGCATTTATAGAACATAAGAATATCACTTTCTAAAGGTTAAATGTTAAGAGGTTTAGAGAGAAAACAAATCAATCTATTCTTAAAATGAGCATTATTATTTCTTTTTCTCTTATAGTCTTTAATCATTGTTGCCTTTGGTTAAGGATGTTATTTTCTTTTATCAAGAAGTGCAATAAATTTAGAAAATAACTTTGGCTTCCTACTAGTTCTAATCAGAGAGACCTTAATTTTCCTCACTCCAGTTTTCATCTTTTTTCTTTCTTTCACTCAGCTGCTTTTCCTTCTTCTTAATTTTTCTCTCTCTTTTTCTTTCCAACAGGTCACAGCTTGCCAGCTTTATCACCTTCTGAGACAATCCCTGGCAAAAATGTTCAAAACCTTGGTGACCTTATGAGAATTCTCAGGGTCTTCTCAGGCCACTGTTCTTACTGGTTATACCATCTGATTAGCAAGGCCATATTCAGGCACATGCTGGGATCTCAGAAAAATAGGTCTTTACAGTGTGGGATAATTACGAGAGGGGAGAATCTGGAGTCAGAAAATGTACATTTGAATTCTGTCTCTATGACTTACCATTTATGTGACCTGATAAAATCTCAGCCCCACTGTGCTTTCATCTTTCTTACCTGGAAACTGGATATTAACAACATCTAACTTGGTGGGGTCTTTGAAGGCTAAATGAGAGACTACAAAGTTCTTGCATGGAGAGTTCTGTGTACCTACATAACAATGTATATATCATCTTAGCATCTTGTTCTTAAATTAAGAAGGTCCCATCACCCCAGAAAGATACTTTGTATTCCAGCTTGAGGAGAGGGAGAGAAATAATAATAATAACAATAATAATAATAATAATAATAATAATAATAATGATGATGATGATGATGATGATGATGGTGGTGATGATGATGATGATGATGGTGGTGATGGTGATGATGATATTGTTTTTTATAATAATGGTGACTAATGTTTTTAAGTTCTTACTTGTCTTGTAGGTCATAATATATGTTTTAATAAGTCATTTAAATGAATCCTCACAATAACCTAAATGAAACTGAAAAACAGGTTCAGAAAAGTTAGGGTTACAAAATCACTGAATTCCAAGATGGGATTTGAACCCATATCTTCTCTGACAGCCAAACCTATGCTCAAATAAGTATGTGACATATCTCCCGACAGCCATTTCATCTTTTTTCTATCAGCAACTCAGGGTCTATTCTGTGCTTTGGCAGCAAAGCTGCACCCACCCCTACCGAGGGCAGAGAGGAAAGGACCATGCTCTATCGTTCAATGACTAAAAGAATGCCAGGATGCTGAGGAAGTCATGGTATTTCAGACAAGGGGTTAGGGCTTAGTCATTAGTAGTAGTAAATAATGCCTGATGGAATCATGTGTCTTGTCTTTAAGGGAATCCCTGCTGAAAAAGCTAAAGCAAATGTGCCAAATGTGGTAGCTGCCATTCTCATATGTCTAGAATATTTCCTCATTCCTTTTCTTCTGATTATAGCACCCTGCTCTGTTTGCATAATTGCTTACCATTGTTTGAGGATTTTCATGAGTTATCAATCTCATTTTAGTCTCATCTTAATCTCAACCTGAAGGTGAACATGTGACTCAATCTGGACATGTGCCAGTAACCCATTCCTTTGACAATAATAAATTTGGCTGTTGTTTACCCATGGTTGGGACCTGTCTCAATAAGGCCAAACAGCATCCATCCCCTGGAATGACATTTGGACTGGGAAGAGATGAAGTTTTATATAAGTTATGCTAGTGGAGTTGTAAAGTTGTTGAATCTGATGTTTTGTCTTTCCTTCTACACTGTCAAAATACAGTAAGCACATCTTCAGCTAGAGAGGATCAGAAGAAATTATGGAACAGAGGAGAAACAGACAGAGAGAGACAGGCACACATAGAGAGAAGTGGACAATGTAATTTGAATGCCTATATCCACCCTTGGCTATGCCACCATCCACATCTCAGCTTCCTAGAATCTCAAACTAAAAAATATATTTTTGGGGGTTCAGCTGCTTCACATTGAGAATCTACCACTTGCAATCAATAGAATCTTGACCCAGATGATTTAAGATAGTGAACAAGTCTGGAAAATCTAGAGATAAAACGTGGAAGTATATGAATCAGTTAAGCACAATTTCTAAAATGGTTCTGCTCAAAGACAAAACATGTATTTGATTACAGAACTATTACAAAGAAGGAACTGTTATTTTCTACTTTATAAAAGAAAAGAGTTATAAACTTTAGTGGAAAAATACTCAAGTAAAAAAAAAATAGTCTAATAAGCTAAATATTCAGGTATAGATGAGATGCTCTGTGTTTTTATACATACTGCTAGTCTAAGGTTTTTGAGAAATTCTGCCCAAGTTGTATTTACTATCATCTCCATACCCCACACCAAAAGTTACATATAGGCTTTCGGATCATTTCCAAAATTTCTTTTATTTTGATGGTTGAGGTTATAAGGGCAATTCTCATAATTCTGAAGGTGAGTTTTATTTTTTTTAAAAGTTCCAAACAGCAGCTTAGTGAATCACATCAAATTAACAATATGAGGCAATGCAGGATCAATTTCTACATTTTAATCGTTACTTCTTTTCCCATGTGAAATGCTATTGAAGAATATTGCTACAGTCTAATGATGTGGAGCTGATGCTCTGTCCAGGTAAAACAGTCGTGAGAAATTTTTTTTCTGAAAAAACAATTCTGAGTAGGTCAGACTTAAATAAGAGAAATTGCTTCATCTTGAGCTTGAACTGCATTTGTTCATCAAATATATTTGAGATTCTGGTAAACATATGACAATAATTCTAGATTTCCATTTTTAACCCTTCAAACAAGCTGTATTTTCTGTTTAAGTGTTACTATGTTGCCTTAGTACAGTGAACTTGGTCCAAGATAACTAACTTTGCAATTCTCAACAATTGCAGCTTTAATTATTTTAGTTACTTCTGATTGTTCTAAGTCATCTATTGAGTACCACTAAGCTGTTACTTTCTACTAATACAAATACCAAGTAATACACACTAATGTCAAAGAATATTATGTATTTCTCTCACTTGTGCAGATTCAGCTCATTATTCAGTAACATTTCAAAATCATTAGGCAGTTAATAAACATTAGTTATTGTTTTCTTGGCCTAAGTGATCATGCAAGTCTAATTGATTTGTTTTGACAAAATATAAAAATTATACTTTTCTGTCACTCTTCCAAAGAAAAATGCTGACTATAATTCATTGGTTTGACTTATGACGAAACATGAAAAAAAACAAAACAGTAGACTCAAGTATATTTAAATGCATTTAAAACACTTAGTGAAATTTGATTTAAATGTATGGTCTGCATTCCAATATTTTAGCAGAGACTATCTTATATATAGAAATTGATTCCCAAAGTTAGACAGTCTGCCTCTGATATTTTAAAATCATGGGTACAAGCAGAATACCTAAACAGTCTACATGTTTTCCCCTGTGGTCTTCAAGATACTGAAGAAAGGTAAGATATCCCCATGATAAAAGTCATTAAGGCAGGATGGATAATAAAAATATGCTTAAAGCAATTATGTTGGTTTTCCAGAGCACAAAATCCTTGCCAGTTAAAACACTGTGAAAAAACTATGGATTTCAGTAGATTTTTGTGCAATTTTATAAGCTACACACAAAATTGTTTTCATAAATTGTCTTCACAAAATTGTTTCATAAATTCCCATAGCTTAATTAATTTATATTTGTATATTTTACACATGCATAGTTTATGTCTCATAGCAACCCTATGATGTCATTGTTGATAAAGATGCTATTATTATTTTCACTATATGAATAGTTGAGCCAAAGGAGATAGCTTCCATAGGACACAGGTTTAGCCAGGTCAGATCTAGTGATGAACTCAGGTCACTCAGCTCCAGTACCAGGCTCTTGATCTTGATACCATAGTCCTTCTCACTGAGAGGAGAAGAATTAGGGTTGACTTTGGAGGATCTTGTGTGTTTACATCAGTTAGACCATGGGCAGCTTATGAGTTGCATATGAATATCTTAGGATGGTTTCCATTGAGTGCCATTTAGAAGGAAAGAGGGGTCTTTCTGTCTCCTAGGACATCCCTGACAGATGAGAAGAACATTAAAGCACATGCAGAGGTCACAGCAGGGAATATCTGAGTTGTCTAGCTAAGGGATAGTGGACTCAAAGAACAAAGTATTCTAGTGACACAGGAAGATCCTGGGGGATAGGAATGTATGTTTTTAATGAGACTCAGTGAATGTAGGCCAGATGCATAAATGTCTAAAACCTGCAGGATTATGCAATAAATTGTGTTAGGTTGGTCAGTCACACAAAGAAAGAGAATAAGTCTTTGGGAAATAGACATTACATATCCATCTACATGAAGCCAGGAATTTCCTTTGCCAATTAAGATCCTGAAACAGTCATTTCACTCTGCTCATCAGGCCAAGATGTCCCATAGGCAGCTTACAGTGCACCTATCAGATGGTGGCAGTGCCTGGAAGGATAAAATGAGGTGTCAAACTGCAGAAGTTCTGAATGCCAACAGAGCCATGGGGTTTAAAGCCTATGGTTTGGAGGTTTAGATTCACCTTAGACTTTGGGTGCATTGTTATGGGCAGTTTGCCTACAGTCAACCAGAAGACAATATCTATTAGTAAATTGCTAGGTGGTAACAAAAGTTAAAAATAAATAAATGAATGAATAAATAAATAAAGTCTTGGAATGCAGCCAGGGAATGGGCTCTACTGAAATATTGCTTGCAACTTGCCTGCTGCTCCAGATGTGAGACTGCTGTCCAATTGTGGATTCAATAAGAAGACATTATAGTGCCCTGAAAATGGGGAACAGAAAACATAGGAATCTGTGCTTCTAGGGAAGATGGACAGAGAGCAGCAGGATATGGAGGCTACCAGAAAAGATGTGACTTCTCCTTTTTTTCTTTTCTTTTTGAAGAAGACAGAATCAAAAATAGAAACAAGCTTAACAAAAAGTGTCTACAGCTGCTCAGGCGAGAACAGTCTTCATTCAAATGCACTGCAGAAAGGACAGCTGGCCACATTGGTCTTTTCAGTCTTCCTCATGCACATATTTAGCAACATAGTCAGTGTCAGTATCTTTGAATATAAAAGACACTGATAGCTTTCTGGGATATCTCCAATTCAGTTATGTTGCCCTTAAGGAGAATTTGCCAAGTCCTTTTCCACTATGCCCAGATTCATTTTTCTCTAGCTGTCCCAGATTCTTTGCTTTAATATGGAATGTTACAGTCTTTAAAATAGAAAGAGATGGGGCTATTAAAATACAGAGAAGTCAGAGCATTAAAAATTGAGATCTTGACTGGTTCAGACTGCAAATAGATGGATGACAGGATGTTTGTGTATTTGTTCAGAATTAATATTCTCTTCTTTAAACATGAGAAATGTACTTTGCAAGTCATCATCTGACAATTTATAACTTTAAAATGGGGTATATAGAGGGATAGAGTTGTAATTTGACAAGTAGACTCCTCAAAGAGTCATTTAGCATCACCAGAGCTTCCAATCTAGTGTTAGGACCTACTAAGTAATGAAGATACCTGCCTTTCCCCTAGGAAGGCATTTTGAACACTCACCTGCAGGCATAGCTGGTACACAGATACTTTATAATACAAGGCAAACAAACACACATGCACACACACACACACAAATGTTCTAAGGATGAAGGAGAATTTACATCAAGGAAAAGGACTCAAGAAGTGACCTGGAGATGAACCTTAAAGAAGAGACAGGATTTGGGCATATGAAGATTTTGGAATAGAGTATAGGGAGGAGTAAATTTGGAAAACCATAATCATCTAGTTCAGACATAAAAGAAAAAAACGAAGGAGAAGGCAGAGCACTATATCAAAGAAGCAGAATTTCATTTTAAAGAGTTTTGAGCAGGAAAGTGATGTAGCTGGAACTACAATTTTAGAAAATGCCCAACATATTCAAATATTTTACTTTTTTATTATTGTTGCCCTCTGAACATAGGAAGACCAGTGGCAAGAAAGGGTAAAATAAAGTAAATGCTTTGAATTTTACCAGGATATTCAAACTCTTCCTCCCTTTTAAGGGAGTAAGATTATTTCTCATAATTGGCTAGTTTTTTTAAAAAAAAAAAAAACAACTCCAATACTGTCGTGCCCTGGTAGAGCAGTGCTTAGGGCAATCACCTCCAGAGAAGCAAGCCACATATCCCTGGGTTTGAGTCCTGGGTTGGTGGAAAGTCTCCCAGTGTGAACAACTAAATAAAAATAAAAAAGATGCTTCCTCCACCTTTCTCTTCATGCCTGCCTGCCTACTTGCCTTCTTTCTTGCCTCCCCTTTCCTTAAAAAAAAGAAAAACCAATAGAGTAATTCCTCATCTATTGCGAGTTACGTTCCAGAGACCCCCGCGATAGGTGAAAATCTACAAAGTAGCGGTGTTAAAATTTATTTAATTATTTATAGATATTTTAAGGCTTTATAAACCCTACCCTTCCCACACTCTTATTAACCCTTCCCACACTCTTATAAACACTTTCTCACTCTTAAACCTATGTAATTTTAACAACATATAAAATTCAATGTGGGTACTCACTAGTTAAGTGTATCTAAACCGCGAAAATTACAGAATTAGATATATTTAAAAAAAAAAAAACCCACAGTACAGTGAAGCTGTGATAAGTGAACCGCGATGTAGTGAGAGACAACTGTACATTTGAATAAAAACATTTTTCTAGATTACTATAAACATACAGACAAGAAAAAAGAAGTTTGGCTCCATAGATTGTCAATAATAATAATTAATACAATGCATTCTGACAAAAGTAGGAGAGGTGATTATTATCTTCATTTGTAGAATGAAAAGCTCTGGTTTCCCTTTGGGTGTCAAGGCCTGGTCCTGTCCCACCAACCTCTGTGGTCTCCAGAGCCTCCATCTAACCTCTCAATGTCTCTGCATGCTCCTTGCTTGATTTCTTCTCTTGTAATTTGTCTACTGGGTTTTTGATATTTAAAAGTATCTTTAACAGAGTAAAAAGTCCTTTACTAGCCTTTGTATCTGTTTTCTTTCTTCATAAATCTATTCTGGGAGATAGAGCCTGCAAATGTGGTTGTCAAGGTAAACATTTCTTGTCAGGGTAAAAAATCTTGAAGGATTTTGGAACTGATTAGCAATGTAATGTAGGAGGGAGACCAAGAAAGCAGCCTTAGAAAACTCTTATGGACTTGTGTGATTATTGGAGCAACAGCACAGGAATAAAGGACAGATCTTGGGTGGTGCAACTAGAGTAGACAGTAAAAGACAGGAGTGTTAACTCTTAGGAACCAGGGTGAGCACTCACGGATCTCCACATTACCTTAACTCAATAGTTGGAGCTCACACTTCTTACATGGCTCCTCCTTTACCTGTACTCAGCTGGGGGCTCAGTGACTTTCCTAACAAAGGAGAAAAAGTAGTTGAAAATTATTACCAAGATTTTCAAAAGTAATGATCATATCTCTTACTAATGTCAATTTAGATAATACACAGATACATCAAAACTCACCTTTCTTCTTTCAAATGTTCTGGATGGTCCTGAGTCTGGTTGTTTCAGAGTCCAGATGAGCGCTCTTTTCTGGACAGTTGTGGATGTCAGTGTAACTTCTTGTACCTTTAACATTATCTATGTACACCTTAATTTGTTACTCAGCCCTACTGTGTCCAGGCAGTTTACCTCCTGGGAGTTAAGCATGATTTCAGTACCAGAATCAACTATTTTTTTAGAATCAATAATGGAAGAGACTGATTTTTTTTCCTTGAATTTCAAACTTATCTGTGCTCATAATGAACTTTGTGCTAATCAATTTAAAAATAAGACTTGTTAGCACTTCAACTGGGAAGTGCCAGAATAGCAGGTTAAAATCAGGTAAGAAGCATGGAATTTTGCTTTCTGAAAGCCTCTTGTTTTTCTACTAGGACTGCCACCAGCAAGGGAATGGGCGCTCAACCTAGGCTCTTAAACTTGGTAGAACCCATGAGGCATCTTCCTTGCTCTATGCTGATACATATAAAATACGAAAATATCAGGTTTTCAGTATATAGATATGAGTGGGGAGTTCTTTTTGCCTTGAAAAATCATCTCTCTTCTACCTTTTTAGGATATAGTCTTCTTCCTTTCCAAGCAGATAGCTAGTGCCCCTTTAAAACTTGGACCAGTTATGCCAGAAAAAAGCTATCTGTCAGAGATATAATGCCAGGACAGGAGTGATAGAGGAAGCTTATTCTTTTCAGGGCTATTTTGATTTTTTAAAGTGCCCAAAAAGAAAGGATTACTCTGAAACCAGTCATCTTTTATTGTAACGTTCTAGGTACCTGAGTATTGAAGTTGAGTGAAATGGACCACAGGGAAGAGTTGTGAAAGTATTAAGATGTCTCCATCCTAAATATAGTTTCCTCAAATCACACAACCAGTCTTCTCGGGATCCATAGACTTTTGACTCCTAGTCAATGGGCCAAGGAGATTATTTAGAAAGAGGATGAAGCAATGGATTTATGTCACGGGCACTTTCTAATTGACCTCTGACTCTCTCTGACTCTGTGACCTTGAGATGGCAACTTTTGTCTTTCTCAGCCTTGGTTTTCTAATCTATAAAATGAAGATAATAACAATTTTAATGTAAATACCACAGTGTAAATATAAACTATTAGTTTTGCATTCCAACATCAGTGGAAACTCTAATCCATCCTCCTCTCCCTCAGGATACTGCCTGTCAATTCCAGTCCAAGGAAGAAGAGATGTGATATGAATCAATACTTATGAAACCATGGTTTGGGGTAAAAAATGTAAGATCTTGTTTCAACATGAAGGACTGGTAGATCTTTTTCTGTATCCCTAACTAAAACATTAATTCTCTTCTAAATCTATAAAGGAGTTCAGCATGCCTCTCCTTTATGAACAAGACATCTTCATTATGTGCCCTGCCCACCTTAAAGCAAGAAAGATAAAAACCAGGAATAATGCCTAAAACAGGCTTCTTAGTTCTACTCTTCATCTAGCGCAAGACCGTAGATCGGTTTCCCCGGGTGTGCCACGTAATGCCACAAGCGGAAGGGTTCGAAGCCCTATCTGGGTCTCCATGGACTGTCAGTGTCTGCTCTGTGTATTTCATGGGGGCGGAGGGCATGTGGGCCGTGAATTCACCCTCCCCAGTCTAGTTAGATGCCCCAGGTTAACAAGAGTACAAGTGCAGGTGAAATTTGAGATTAAAGCTCCAAGTTAATAACACAGAATGCACTCTTGCTTTTGGTGTCCTATAGCATTTCTTTTTCCTCAGAAATGTACTGGGTTATGACTATGTTAGCCCACCAAGGATTTGAAATCCTGCCCAAGTCCCTCTTCCTTTTAGGGATAAATATGTCATTGCTCAGCAAACTGAAGTTCAATCTTGCTGGTACTGGGTACTTCAGGGGCCCCGCACTGCAGAGCGGTTTCACAACTCAGGGGCATACAGTTACTACAGAGAGTACAGCTTTGAGAGAGACACTTGGTCACAGATGGGTCAAGCAGCCTCACTTATATGTACCTCAAGCCGTAGGCCACTTGGTCCATACACCCCATCAGGACAGAGGAGAGAGGGTCCTTCTGGGGCCGAACAAGATCGTCTGAGTTTACACGTCGGTCCTAGCAGGGTTCTCAACTGGAACTTTTACAAAAGTGAATGAAATAATTTTTGCTCATTCTTTCTCACTTCTTTTCCAGAAAATGCAAAGCCATGGGCATAGCTTGGAGAATTTTCTGTTACAAATGCTCCCGGACAGACAGATTTGTCTAAACCCAGAGGTCTTTTTCAAATCAGGATTAAGTTATCAGGAATGCAGAAGCTAAAGAGAAAGGTTTAAAAAAAGTGTTTTTTAAATATTTATTAAGGATGCTAAGGAGAATAAGAAAGCCTTGAGGGAAGACCTGAGGGCTAGCGTAACCAGCATTTAAAGTTTCTAAAGTTAGTGTTTCCGAGGATACTCTTCTCCATAGGAAGCGGTTGCAGAATTATGGGAATATTTTTGCAGTTAACCTAGTTATGGGAAAATTCCCCCAAATGTGTTTAAAATTTACTGGTGATAAAGTCTTGGTAACTGGCATAAATGGAAACTAAAATGCCTTTTTCATTTTCTCTCCTCCTTTTTCTCTATCTAGGTCTTTCCTCCTACTAGAACTGTCTCTTCTCTCCTGCATAAGCAATAATGATATGGATCTCAAAGGCAGCATGGTTTGACATGTGGGAGCAACCTTTTTTGTTGGGAAGATACTTATATATACATTTCTTTACACTAGTGGATTACTGACTACTACAAATAATCCATTAGACTCTGGGATTTCGTGCTTTTGATATCTTGTAAAAATGGGATGATGACTGCAATGTATTGATGCTCAGAAAACTGAAACAATGGAATGCAATTGTTTTAGCATTGGCTTATTTAATCTTTGAAGGGGACTAGATTAATTCCCGTAGAAGTTGACATGAACCTTGGCTGATTAACCAGAAACTTCAAGTCAAAACTTCAAATCTTAAATTGAGATCCATTGGTCAGGACTGAGCAAAAGCATATGAGAAGGAGGAATCTTTGCATTTGTCTTATAACTATCATTTTTTTTTATGAATCAGAGGAGTTAAGGAGTGAATTAATGAATGCAACTAAAATGTTATCAGGTGATGGACAATTAATCAACATATTTATTTTATTCTATTTTTTAATGAACATTATTAAAATCCAGTCATAGAAAGCAGTTTTGTCTACCACGCTCTTGGTTAATTAATTGATCCTAAATCAAGATAATATCAATGAAGTTAGTTTTATGAACTACTATATGATTAAAGGGTGTTTTTACCTTTTTCTTAATTCTAATGTTTTCTTAATTTCATTGTGCAGTTAATGCATAGTTCTTAATGATATTTGACAAATGTATGTACCTGTGTAACCCACATCCTGACTGAGCTATAGACCATCAACCTAGAAAGTTTCCCTTTCAAATAAAGCTTTCTCCAATAAGAGGAAAGCATTGTTTCTTTTTTATTTGCTTCTTTATGGATAAACAACATTCCTGTAGTGTGTGTGTGTGTGTGTGCACACGCATGCATGTGAGTGTACATTTTCTCTGCCCATTCATAATGCACACTTGAGTTGTTACCATATTTGTAAATAAGTAATGCCACAATGAAGATAGGGGTGTATGTATCATTTTGAATTAGTGCTTTATTATTCTATGAATGACTACATCTTTACCTATAATTGTGATACCTGATCTTTTTGAGAATAGACAACCTAACAGGTGTGAGTTGATATTTCATTGTGCTTTAAATTTATATCTCCATGATTATTTGTTTTGGGACATCTTTTCATGTACCTGTTGGCCATCTGTATGTCTTCTTTGAAAAAATGTCTTTCAGACACTCTCCTTATTTTTAAAAATTGAATTGTTTGGGCTCTTCCTATTGAATTGCATGAATTCTTTTTATATTTAGAATACTAACTTCTTAAATGTATATGATTTGCAAATATTTTCTCAGTAGGTTGCCTTTTCATTTTGTCGATGATTTCTTTTGCTATACAGAAGTTTTTAGTATGATGTAGTCTCATTTGTTACACTGTATACAAAAAGTAACCCCAAATGCCTTAAATACTTAAAAGTAAGACCTAAAACCACAAACTCCTGGAAGAATAGATAGGGGGCAAATTCCTTAACATCTTTCTTGGTGATGACTTTTTGTATATGACATGAAAAGTTAAAGCAACAAAAGGAAAAGAAAAAAGCAAAAACCAAGTGAGACTGTGTTCCTTTGTTTGCATCATGTTTTGTTGATTAGTCATGATCACTGTGCCTTGCATAGACATGTTCATGAAACATGAATAACCAGTCACCTCGTCCAAACTCTATAGATTGTCTTCAGTAAGGAATAGCCTTCACTTGCACATGGGACATACTGCAGTGTGCAGCAACCCAGGTCTAATAGTGCAGGGTACTAGGTGTAAGTGTATGTAATGTCTTCAGGTCTAGGGATCTGTGATGCTGTGCCATCCAAGGTCACTGTTAACCACAATACTGGTAACTGTACAGTCTTTTCCAAGTGCTTCAGGGGCTCCACTGTAGCTTAAGGACTTTTGGGATCCTCAGTAGCATCTCTAAATCCCCCAGGGCAGGTAGTGGTGATGACCCAAGTTGGTGATGTACACACATTTGGCACGTGAGCTAGTTACAGGAGCCTGTGTAGTGGCAGGAACTATTTCAGACACACATATTTGGCAAAGACCAGAGTCAGCAGTAAGGTCTGGAGTCAATTTCAACCCTACTGGAATTTGCAGGAGTCCTGACTATCAGCAAGCATCCATACTGCAACATCTCACCTAGACATGCACACAGTAGTGTTGTCCAGTGACTAAAGTGTTTCCAGTAGAAAGCAGGCACACAGCTATGGGGAATAGTTGCAGGTAAATCCAGTGGTGTAGACTAGTGACAGGAGTCAGGGTTGGATCAAGACTCAGATGTGACTTAGGGACAGACTTTTAGAGCACACTCTTGTGTGCATTTCACAGCAGACACAAACAAGGCAGTGGAGACCAGAGATCAAAGTGGGTTTGCGGGCCTGTAAGTACACAGCTGGAGTAGTTAACCCCAAGTGCCTTCATGGTGGTGGGAGTGAGAACAGGGATAGACTCAGGTGGCTGGTATTTTCAAATGGAAAAACCTATTGGGGAGGGCCTCAGCAGCGAAATTTTCAGGGTGTCCATCATTACTGAGCTGGCAGTTGGTTTCTTCAAAACTTCCTGGGGTTCTCCATAAGGTAGGCCTGGGAACCCTAGTTATTAATGTTTGTGATGAATACTGGTAGCTTTGCCCTTCTTCCTTGTTCCAAATCATCTCTATGTCTCAGATTTTTTGGTCTCTGGGTAGGATGAAATCAAAAGGGTCCTTTTTTTCAATGCCTGAAAGGCTAGGGAAGCTGGTTGCTAACTTCACTCTCCCTTTCTTCACAAGGAGAACTCTTTCAAACTGGGGAGTTCCCTATTGGTGATGAGCTCTGCTGATCTGAGAATGGTATGATTTAGCCAAAATGAGACTGTTCTTTTTCTCTTTTTTTGTGTTTATTCTCAGACTTTTTGTTCGACTGTGTTGTTAAAGTTTCCTAAGTGGATAGTTCTTCTGGAACTATTTTGTGGAGAACTGCTAATTACTGATGTTTGTTGGGGTATAGGAACTAGGGGCTGCTTCTCTGCCATTTTGGTTTGCTTGTTTCCTTTTGAGAAACAGTCCTTGGGTTGATATTGGGTCTTATGAAAGATTGAATGCTTAACCATGGGTCACTATCTTAGTCTATTTAGGATGCTCTAACAAAACACCACTGATTTACTACACTTACAAACAACAGATAACTATTTCTCACAGTTTTGGAGGTCAGAAATTCATGATCATGGTGTCACTATGGTCAAATTTGGGTGAAGGCCCTTTTTCAGGATGCATAATACCAGTTACTCGATTGTGTTTTTACATCATTGGAAGTGACCAGGAAGTACTCAAGTATCTCTTTTATAAGTTTACTAGTACTATTCATAAGGACTCCACCTTCATTTCACTACTTAAGTAATTTCTAAAAGCTCCATTTCCCAATACTATCACATTAGCTAGCATTATTTCAACACATAAATTTGGGAGGGGGCAGGAACATTCAGTCTATAGCAGCCACTAAGTTACTAGGTGACCTATGTTTCCCATCATGAACCGAGTGGTCTCTAAACCACGGAGACTTAAACTTGTGTATACATAGCAACACTATATCAGCAAATGGAAGTGACATATATGTGCTCAGACCCAAGCAGGACCAACGCACAAGTGAATTGCTGAAAGTAGTTGCCCAAATGCTCATTGTCCCCTCTCCTGCTACACTTAGGTTTTCTCTCACAACTTGTACCTATAGTCTCAAGGGGAGTTTTCTATGGTTAGTTGACAAAGGAAGATAAGTCTGTGGTCTGGATTACATCTGGACCTACATGATACATAGATATCACTCAAAAGTGTACAACTGCACCCACAGTACTTATTTCCCTTTCTGGGACATCTCTGAAAGAAAATGTGAAATGGATATAATCTCAGTGGACGGAATTTCAAGTGCATCTGGTTGCTCACTCTAGTTGTAAGGAGAAATGGCCAAACATACGATTGTATGCTGATTCTTGGGCTGTGACAAATGGTTTAGCTCTCTGGTCAAGGACATGGAAGGAACATGATTGGAAAATTAGTGACAAGGAAATTTGGATAAGAGATGTGTGGATAGACCTCTCTGAATTGGCAAAAAAGAAAAAAAATGTCTTATGTGAATGCTCACTAAAGACTTACTAAAAGGAAACTTTTAATAACTTATTGAATAGGAGGAACACTTTTCTGTGGATATTAGCCAGTCTTTTCCTAAAAATCCCTGTCATTGCTCAATGAACTCATGAGCAAAGTGGACATGGTAGCAAGGAAGAAGATTGTGCATGAACACAACAATATGGGCTTTCACTGACCAAGGTCATTCTAGCTACTGCCACTGGTGAATGTCTAACCTGCCATCATTAGAAACCATTACTGGGATCCTGATATCATAAAATTCCCCAGTATGATCACCAGCTAGCTACCTGATTTTGATTGATTACATTGAAGCATTTCATTTATAGAAGGGGCAGCATTTTTGTTTTTACTGGAATAAAAACTTGTTCTGGATATGATCTGGAAGGAATGCTCTACTCACAATACTTCTACCAAAACTACCATGCTTGAATATACAGAAAGCCTTATTCACTGTAGTATGGTATTCTGCATAAAACAAGGAGCTCACTTCACAGCAGAAGAAGTGCAGCATTAGATATATCTCATGGAATTCACTGATCTTACCATGTTACTCACCAATCTCACACAAATGGTTTGACAAACTGGTAGGACAGTATTTTGAAAACTCAGTTATAGTGTTGGCTAGGTGGCAAGAAGTTACAGGGCAAGACAAATGTCTTTAGGAAGCATTATATTGTCTAAGTCAGTATCCAATATATAATGTTGTTTCTCCCATTGCCAGAATTCACAGATCCAGGAACCACAGGTAGAAATAGGAATGGCACTACTCCATATTACATCTAGTGATACATTAGCAAAACATTAGCCATTTATTTTTGCAACCTTATGCTATGCTAACCCATATGTATTCATTTTATTAGGTGAGTTGGGTGTAGTCATGTTTTGATTCATTTCCCGTTCTGTTTTCTTCTTTGTTTTCTTTCCTTGAGATGTATTTTGAGTTTACCATGAAGTTAGCATTAAGTATTCTATGTTGATTTCCCATTTTTATTTGTCCTTATCCCACAGGTCTCGATGTTGTCTTCACTTATTTGCATTATTTTATCTCTGCTGGTTGCTTAAGTGCATTTCTATGACCTTTCTTCTAGCTCACTGATTCTATTGGAAGTTTCACCCTTCCTATTCTTGAGTCCCTCTATTGAGTTCTTTAGTTCAGCTATTGTAGTCTCCATTTCTTTGATATCTTGCTTCAATTCTTTGCTCTCTTTTTTTTTAACTGTTGTTGTTTTTTTTCTTTTTCTTCCTCTGTATTCTTGATTTCCATGAGTATGTTTATCACTGTTGCCTTAAATTCATCCTCAGGTAGTTTGCATACACCTGTTGTATTCATATTTTCCCCTGGGTTTTTTAGTGGATCCATCATTTCATGTATATTTCTCCATGTCTTCAATCTGTTTGGCATTTTGTTTATGTTTCAATGGATTGCTTCCCTGTAGTGATGGCCTTGTGTAGCATATCACCTTGCACCAGGTAAAGCTGGATATTGGTTTGAATACTGGGATTTCTTGAGTTTTATGGCATCAATACTGGTTGGATCTGTTGAAGTTCTTATTTGCACCCTTTGTTGCTATTCAAGAATTCTGCCTACTGGGTTTGTAGTTTATGTGGCGGATGCAGAGCCTCATCCCAGTGTCCCAGGTCTGAACAGTAATGGGCACCTTGCTGTTGGCCCACAATCAGCAATCAGGCTGCAGTTTCACCTCAATCCACGGGGTGGCACTAGTGGGTCTCATTGATGGTTTCTTCTTCTGGAAGACTCCCTTCTTCTTTAAGCCTGAGGGTAGGATGTTCTACTGTGGTACTGTGGCAGCAGGGCAACATGGTGGGAAGTGTGGGGTGGGAGATTCCTGTAGTTGTCTTCTAGTTTTGGTGGGATCAAGTGTAATTTTCTTGCCAGACCTCCCATTCAAATCACCAAGACACCAGCCTTCCTTCCACCCTGCACCAAGGCTCATTCCCCTAGCTCCACATCCCTTTCCTACTGGGTGAACTTTCTGCTGTTTCGTGATTCCTGGGAAGATCATTCTGGCAGTTCCATCCCATCCACTGTGTCCTGAATCCCAAATCCTGGATCTGGAATCCTGAATCTGCCATGTAGTGTTCAGAAACCCTGATATTTTCACCTAAACTTTGTTGTTTGGATTGCTCTTTTGTCTCTATTGCCTCTGTGCCTACTTTTCCTCAGTATTTGCTTCTGGAAAATAGTTGAATTCCTAATTGTTCTGTGGGGAGGACCTGTGTCTCACTTCTACCAGGTCACCATCTTGACCGGAAGTCCAGATATAGTCATCTTAAAGAAAGGAACAATTCCACCAAAAGACACCAAACTGACTCCATTGAATAGGAAGTTAAGACAATCATTTCTCTGGGCTTCTCATGCTCCCGGATCAACATGCAGAGAAAAGAGTTAATATGCTATGTGGGGGGAGAAATTGATCCTGAATACCTAGGGAATACTGAAATATTACTCCTCAGTGGAGATATAGAAGAGCATGTTTGGAGCACAGGAATTCCCTTTGGGTATCCTTTATTATTATCAAGTTTATCATTCAAATCTCTAGAAAACTATTCCATCCCAGTCCAGGCAAGACTGCCAAAGGCCTGGAACCTTCAGGAATAAAGATTTGTGGCATACCACCAGGTAAAGAACTATAACCAACCGAAGTGCTTGCCAAAAGCACAGGGAATTATGGCATCAGTTTTGGAAGAGCTTAATTATTAATACCAGCTATGGTTATGTGACCATTTACAGAAAGGAGGACTATAATTATCATGAGCATTTTTTTCCTTATTTTGCTATTAATATGTTTGTTAAGGAAAAATATTTGCTTTCTTTCCTCCCTTATATTGCATAAGATGTATTTTCTTTATATCATATCATTTAAGTATTGTTAATTTTACATAATAGTATTTAAGTTATGGAGTACCAAGGAGAAGACTAAACATTACTGAAGGGATTTATTGTTTTTCTGGGGAAGGAGTTAGTGTGTTTTCATTTCTAAGAATTGTATTATGTTGGTCAGAATTATGATCTTGTTATTGTATTTATTTGTTATTTTCTTTATTGTTATTGTCTGTGTTAAGTTATGTTCTAAGGAGATGTAGATGAATGGCAGATTGATAAAGGGAGGATTTCAATGGCTAATTTTCTGTGTCAACTTGACTAAGACAGAGAGTGTCCAGGCATATGACTACACATTTTTCTGGGTGTGTCTGTGAGGATGTTTAATTTCAATGGGTAGATTGAACAAAGCAGATTGTCTCCACCATATGGGTGTAGCTCATTAATTGCTGGAAGACTTGATGTAACAATAATGCTAGCCCTTCCTTCCATGAGTAAAAGGGAACTCTTGCATGACAATTTGCCTGACAACCTTCAAGTCACTCCCTGGATTTGGAATTAGACTAAAACTGTCTGCCTTTGGACTTAGACTAATACTACACCATCAGGTCTCCCGTTTGCAAACTACAGCTCTTAGGACTTAAATCATAATTGCATGATTAATTCTTTACTGTTATATAAGTATGTATTATGTAACTAAATGTGTGTTTATAAATATATTCATCACTAAATATAATGCACATATAAATACATATTTATAGATACAATTCTTTTATATATTTATAAATTTTATATGTATAATTAATTCTGTTTCTTTGGAGAACATTGACAATACAGGAGGGGAAATACAGTCTTGTCATTAGACATAATATTAGGTTTTTATCATGCCCATGATCATATTGAGGAAGTTCTTTTCTAGTAATAGCTCATTGGAAGCTTATATTATTACTGGAGTTTTAATTTTGCAAATAATTTTTCTTTTATTTAGATGATTATATGGTTTATCTCCTATATTATGTTAATATCTGAATAACATGGATTGATATGTCCTTGTCAAATTAACCTTGCATTTCTAGGTAAACTCCACTCAAACATTATTGTATTACCCCTATTTCATATTGCTAGATTTAATTAGTCAATATTTAGTAAAGGCTCTTTATGTCTAGGTTCATTACAAATATTGGTCTTTAATTTCCTTATCTTGTAATGTTACTAGTCTGATTTTTCTTTTTTTCTGAAGGGTTATTTTAAAAATATTAAATGGTTCAAAAAGCAATAACTTATCTTCTGTTTTTCTAATAAATTTTGTGTGATTGCTGTTATTCATTTGGTCTTGGAGGAGTTTTCGCTTTGGATATGTTCCTAATTCTAAATTAAATTCTATTCTAATTATAAATTATTAGAAACCTTTCACATTTTCTATTTCTTCATATGTCAGTTTTTGTACTTTTTTCTTTCAAATAATTTGTCTATTTTAAATAACAAAATTTACTGGAATAAAGGTTTTTATAACATATATTCCTTTTAATGTTTATATGATCAACAGTTATTTCACTCCTAATATTGATCATTCGTGCTTATTCTTTTACTGAACAGCATTGTTAGAGATCTATCAAATTCAATCATATTTTCAGGGAATAAATACTGGTTCTGATCATCTTGATTTTTTTTATCTCACTGATTATTACCCTCGTTTTAATCATTTTTTTCTTCTACTTATTTTGGTTTTTTTTTTTTTTTAAATTTCCTACTCTCTTAACATGGAAACTCTAGTCACTGACTTTTAATCTTCTTTTTTTAATATAAACATTTAAAGACTATATTTTTACTAAAAACTTTTGTAGTTACAGTATGTACATTTTTATATATTGTTTTTATATTACCGTGCAAAATACTTTTTTGATTTCCCAGTGACATATTTCAAAGGTCATTGCTTACTTTTTAATTACATGGGAATTTTTAAACATTTTATTGTTAGTGGTTTCTAATACATATTATTTCAACCCTTTTAGCCCTTTCAATCTCTTTAAATTTATTGAGGTTTTTAATGGCACAGTTTGGTCAATTGTCCATGCACACTTGAAAAGAATGCATGTTCTACTCTTGTTGCATAGTGACCCATTCTGGTCAACTATGTTAGGATAGTTGATTGTATTGTTCAAACTTAAATTCTTTGTTTTTGTCTAATTGTTCCTTTAATTGCTGAAGAAATGTTAAAGTATCGACCATAATTGAACTCAGTTATATTTCTTACTCCAGTCCTCTCAATATTTAATATATTTATTTTGAAGTTTTTATTACTTAACAACACATATAGATTTGCTATGTCTTCCAAGTAGATTGTTCTCTTTATGCAACGTCAGTCATAGCTCTCATAACATTTCTTGTCTAGAATTCTATTATGTCTAATATTATTGTGTGTCATTTTCTTTTGCTCAGTGTTTTGTATTTAAAATCATTTTCCATAATTATACTTTCAGCTTGTCTTTAGATTTAAATCTTATAAACCGTATATAGTTTGTCTACTACACTTTTATCAAAATTAAAAATCTTTGATTTATAATACAGTAGTTTATTTCTATTTATTTTTTAAAACATTATAAGTCTGCCATCTTTTCATTTGTTTTCTAATTATCTCCTCTAGTCTTTGTTCTTCTGTTCACTCTTTCATGTTCTTCTTTTAGGACTACATGTTTTTAGTATTCCTTATTGTTTCTTTTATAGTTTTTTGATAAGCTTTTTTGTCTTATTTCTTGTGATTTCTCTAGGAGTTATCATATATGTGTTTAATTTATCATATTTTCCTTTGGAACAGTATTATATTAATTCTTGTGAAATAATGCAATCCAATATTTTGATCCAAATTATATTTTCTTTTGTATTTCTGTCAATAATTTTTCCTCTATACGTGTTATAAACTCACTAATACATTATTCATCTTGTTTATTTTGATTTAAAAAATCAAGGGTCACTTAATTTAAGTGTAAAAAGAGAAAAAATTATATATATTAATATGTATACTTTTTATGGTGTCAAGTTTTTTTAGATATCACTTATTTTCATTAGAAATACTTTCTACAGTCTATCTTAAAATGCAAGTGTACTGGTGACAAATTATCAGACTTTTATTTATTTGAAATGTCATTATTTACCTTAATGTTTGAAAGATATTTTACCTAAATAATTTAAAAGAATTCTGAGTTGTTTATTACTTATTTTCCTGGAACACTTAAAAGATGTAACTTCATTATCTTATGATTTACATTGTTTTTGTTTGATTAGAAGTCAACTGAAATTCTTATTGTTTATTGTCTTAAAATAATGTTATTTGCCTTGGTTACTTTAAAGTGTTTTTTTTATTGTATTTGTACTTCGGTAAGAAGTGCAAATTTTTCTCTCTCTTTTGTAATTATTCTGCTTGGATATTTATTTTTGTTTCTTGAATATGGGTCTATAATGTTTAGCAAAAATTAGAAAATTTTAATTACTCTTGCCAGCCTATCAAAGGTTCAGTTGATATTCCCTCATTTTTTAAATAACCACCTATAGTTAACCAACTTTTCTGTCATATCATACCTATATTAGGTACCTGACCTGATTTATAGAAGCTGCCACTGACCTCATTTATAGAAGCTAACACTGTTTTTGACTTTTTTTTTGAGGAAAGTTGCAGGCAGGAATAAAGGTGAGTAGGCAGGAAGGCAGAAATAAAGAGGGCGATGAAGTATTTCATTTTTATTTCAGTTGTACATCTTGGTTGTTCCCCTTGGCCCCAGAAGGGGGCCAGCTGGAGGCTGCAGACCTAACCACTAATCCACCAGGATGTGCCATTGGCTCATCTCTTAACAGCTTATTTCTTTCTGAAATTCAGTACATTAGGGCTCACTTTGTATTCACATTCCTTTCTAGCACTGCAGAAAACATGTTCATAATTTCATCAGGTTTTCTTAATGTTATTGAGGGAGTAAAATTTTCTTATCTTTATCTAAATCTTAATAGGAACATACCTTCCAGAAGTGTGTTGAAGTAATGTTCAAACTGGTACAGCATGAATACAAACAAGCAGAAACAAGATGGGAAAACTAGTCTCCAAAGGACGCAGAGCTTTTTCTGATGAATTGATGCTCTTCTTTTTTGCCTGGCATCATTAGGCTATATAATGGGTGAAGAAATGCAAAATCTCCTCTACTCATTTTTTTGGAGGAAAACTGCTGAGCTAGATCACCACCAATGACTACTGGGCAGAGATGATATAATTAGAGCTTTGGAGGAGAGAACACATTTCTTGATTTTGAGTGGAATTGCAGGCTCTAGATTAATTAATTTATTTCTTGGTCTCTTTTAGACCCAGTACTTCCATTTTGGAATGTTTTCCCTTTCACAACTCCTCTCCCACATTGTCAGGGACCTATGATTTATTCGTGGCCTCCTCACACAAAGGAACAGGTGACTTTGCCTTCATGTGATCAAAGATAGGAACATGGGAAAGGGAATCAAAAGAAAAAAGACAAAAGTTCATCTTTGTCCAGCCTTATTCACCAGAGTGAAAGATTACTATAGTGTATGGAATCCAAGTTTTGTGAAGCATTAGTCTTTTCTTGGCCTGGATAATTCTATGAGGTCATCTTCTTCAAACTATGTGGTAACTGTAAACAACTACCCAAAGAGTCCTTGTTCGGGGAGCTTTGCCAAGTGTTTCTCTTCTATAATGCTTAACATTTATTCCCTGGGATTGTTCTGAGAAGTAGATGAACTATTATGTAGAAGAGGACTTGTCAAACTATAAAATCCTTTAGGAACAATAGTAACTTTTTATTACTACTGTAACTCATATTCCTGTAGAGACTGGTTGGGTTGCACCTTTGGGAATTGCTAGGTTGCTCTGTTAAAGAGAGATTTGTCCTAGTGGTATGGACTTCAGTCATAATGAGTTTTAGATGAGTATCCAACATCTCTCGCAGGTTTTTGGTCACAAAGACAATATGGAAAAGCAGAACTAAACTTCTAGGCAGGAGATGGATAATATAGTTCTCTTTGTCACAAATTGTGTTCTGTTCTTCCTTGTCAGAGCTGAATGTTTCTCCTGCCACAAGTTGACTCTTGCCTGCACTGAGGGGTGAGGGTATCTCTCCTACATGAATAAATAAAACCGGCCTTCTGGGCTCTAACTAGAAGAGTTGAGCTCCATAGTGGTAATTGGCTTTCCATCCCAATGTATGTGAACAATGTCTAATTTGTACCTTTTTTCTTGGAAATGGAGAAGGATCTGTGGAGTTTACAATGGTGGGCACTTCTGACTGTGTCTTGACAATGTGCTCTTATAAAAGCAGTCATAGGGGTTCCTGAAGACAGCCGTATTTAGGGGTCTAGAAGTAAGTATCTTTAAAAGTCTTATTTTTTATGCCCATTTTTTAAGTAGCTCATGTAGTATGGGAAGCAACCTGGTGAGCTTTGTGGAAATATTTGACCCTTCATGTGACAGTTTGCTTTTATCACATACGGGGGAGATTTAGACATCTGCATATTTGCTAAAAGTCATTCTCCCAAGCTCCTACACACCAGATTGTGTGGTGAGTTTTAAGGATCAACCTTCTTTATTCACTTCAAAATATAAATTAACTTTCTTTTATGAGTTTCTTTCAGATATTGTGCTTTAATATCTAATTCATAGCCAAAAGGGAAACAAAGTCAGCATTTACTTGAAAAGCTTATCCAAATATTTTCTCTGGATCAGGCTTTCAGTGGATATTGCTGAGTGTTCCCAGGTCATCTCAGCATAATTGAAGATCTGCTTGTCCACATTCTGACTATCACATACCTCTCCAGAAATTGAATTCATCTTAAGTATTATTATGAGTATTCTCGACACTATAAAATATGCTTAATTATCCTCATTTGATAGAAGTGTCAATTGAGGTTGAACAACTTCTCTGAGATCAAGACTGCCAAGTGGTAGAGATGAAACTGAAAAGAGAGTCCAGTCACTGAACCACTATGCATGTTGTCTCCCAACCTTTCAAAAGCAAACTTTCCAATGATAATGGAGCCAGGATTCAAGTGGAAGCTAAGAGAATTAACATTTGTTACACCTTTTACATTTATAAAACTTTCTAATGTTCAATATTCTTAAGGCTCATAATGATCCCGAGAAACAGAATTTTTAGTCATTTCAGTTTAAAGAACTCATGGCCCCAGCCTCCAGTCATTTGCCCAGAGTCATTGTGTTGAACACTAACCCACTTCACCTGGCTTCAAATTTTTGTTTGTTTCGGCATATAATGTTGCATAAACATTTTACCTTTTAGAAAGTAGCATTGTTCCTACCACTTGACATGAATCATAGAGTTTTGATATCTTTTGTGAATATGAAATTTATAAGATTTTAAGTATAGCTTCAATTTTAGCATAGCCTTTTGGACTTTCCTTGCCAAAACAGAACTTCAAACCTTACCTGGATTTCCTCATTTTATCCAACATTACATACAGGTGAATATGCAAAGTTATATATAGGACATGGTATCTCCATATTCCTTAGCTTCCTCCCCTCTCTAATTCAAATTCTTCTTTTGCTGCCATATACTCTACTACCTGCAGTCTTTTACAGATGAGCAAAACTCCTGAATGTGTGTTCCTAGCTCGGGGGCTGTGCAGCAGTGAGGAAGCCCACATTACATGTCTTGGGCTACCTGGATAGAGCAAGAGTGGAATGCCAGGAGAAGAGCTTGGCTGCCATGCCATGTTGGCTTCCATGCCTAGCAATGATTTTCTTGCCTGCCATAAAGGCTGCCCATGTCTTCAGAGACCTGTATTGGATGCATTTTTGTATGACTCTACCAGCTTACTTCAAGGATACATTTAATTTGCTAATATATGAAGATGTGATATAGTTTTCCTAGTCTAATAGCTTACTGGACAGAAACACACAAGAACTACAACAGTAGAGACATCAAGGATCACCATCAAGCAATGAAAAAGAGAATTAGGGAATTGCTATTACTTCAAAGTCAAAGAAAAAATGAAATGCATTTTCTGGGGAATCAAAAGAATGTGAAAATTTGACATTACTGGAGCCCTGTTGAAATAGGGCAGGAGTAAGCCATGGAAGAAAAATTGCTTGCTATTCCCTAAATCGAATGAAATCCCTGGACTGGGACAAACCACCAATATTACAAGAAGCCAACAAAAACAAGAATATCCTGTTTGATAAGACTGAAAAAAGTGAAATTTTACCTCCTTTTACTCTGTGGCCCTTCGACCTGACCATTATCTCATTATTACCTCAGCCTTCATTACCTCATCATACTTTTTCCTTCGGTAAGAACCACTTCCTTGCCTCCCACGCACACACCTGTCTCCTGCCTTATGTTTTAGATTTACCTACATCTCTGTGTTCTAAACTGTAATTTTTTGATAGTCCCAAATAAATGCATTTTGCCTTTACCCACTTACCTTGCTGTTCTTTTATTGAAGGTTAACAGGGAAAGTATTTTTCTGCCTTTTCAGGATGTGACTTCTGATTATGAGATGAAACTGTGTTTCTACTACCTCCAAAGATGAATGTTTTAAGATGAATCAAATTCTCCCAGTCAAGAAAATAGCTAGAAATCAGTGTCACTCAACACTTAAACACTATCATATGATAAGAAAAAGACATAGGCCACTACTTTAAATATAACTTAAAAGATGTCAGCATCTTATTTAAAGGTAACACAACCAAATGAAAATTGAAAGTTTTCATAAAGAATTAGTAAAAGTAACACATTTTTACCATGACTTTAAAGATTTTAATATAGTAACAATGATAAATGTTCTTTCAAAGATCTAGTATGACTTCGTGTATACTTTCAGTACATGTATATGAATTATAACTATATAATATTATGAATATAACATTTAGAATACACCAGATTCTACAAGTACACAGGTAACTTTTTATTTCAGAAAAATATACTTTGTTTGATTCCTAAAGTTTAAGAGAACAAAAGATTTAAGTAAATATAAATTTTAAGAAAGAGATGTCAATTGAAAGTTTGCAAAAAAAGTGTGCAATTACTATTCAACAAGTCCCTAAAATGTGAAAATTCTGCATATTAATTTGGCTATTTGTATTTATTAAAACTAAACTGTACTACAGGAAGGAGGCAGTAGGTTAAAACATAATTACTATTTTCTAAGTTGAAAGCTGTTAATGGCAATTTAAATAGCAATTTTGCATGATTCAACCTAATAAGGAAAACCTGGTCTTCGTCCTCATGGGGTTCAATTTGATAAGAAAACAGAGTTTTAAACAGATATGTGCAAGTGCAGGGTGAATAATTAGATCAGAGTTTTAATGAGAGCTGTAGTTTTTAAAAGTAGATGCAGAATGGGAGGTATGGTGACAGATGGACGAGGGTGCAGTGGGTTGGAACCCTGTAAGCAGCTGAAGGAGTGGAGACAGGAAATGCAGGCTATCATTTGTTTAAGTTGGTCTTTGAAGCTGAAAGCATCAGTTGTATGGGGTGGGGTGTGATGTGGCTCAGGATGTATTTTGTTTCCGTTTAATGTGGAAGAGGGAAGCTTCTGTGCTGAGGAGCCTAAGGGGTGAGGAGGAAGGTTATAACGAGTGACCGTGAAGAGGTTGGATGGGAGACAAATGGATTTCTGGGCATTAAGCATTTATTTTGAGTTGTGCTGTTCTATATACTGTGCACATAACTTAGCAAGTAGGAAGCATGCCACAAATGTTCCTTAAATGAAATAAAAACTGCTAAATTTTTCTTTCTAATTTTGATGGTACATTGTTCTTCTCTAGGGAAAATCACAGATGAGAGTCAATTCTGGTGAGAATAATTGAAATTTCATTTCTAAATCCTTAAAGATGAGGGAAGAAAAAAGCAACGAAGCAACAGCATACATTTTGAAAGATTTTGAACAGAGCCCCAAGTGTAGTAAAAGAACAGTTTAGGCTAGAAGCAGGAAAGGGAGCCGTCATACACGCAGAGAGAATGAGCCGTGCATAAGAAAGATTAATGAATGAAGATCTGGATAAGAAAAAGAGATCAACATTTTTTAAAAGTCAGGAAAATAAGAGACATGTTTTGAAGCTCAGAACATAGTATTCTAGAAAAGACAGCAAGAAAACTATTAGTCCTCGTTGACAGAAAGAAGGTTGTTACTAATTACTTGGTAGAACGTACTAGCTGTCCCTTTGTCTAACGGAAAGCTAATCATGTAATAATGTGAATGGAGAATTAGGAACTGGTTGGAGTGTGCTGTGTGCTGCTGAGAAGGCAAAATTTAGAAGAAGGCTCCTAGTCAGGATGAGTGTTAGGGTCAAAGAATCCTACTTTCTAAATGAAAGGTAAAAGAGTTCTGAACTGACAGGGAATATAAATCTTTCTACAATTCTGAAGTAAATGTAATGGAGGTGACCCTCCATAATCTGTGATTCATTTCCCGACTATTTCAGGTCAATTCAGCTCCTGTTTCAGAGTTCTTCACCCTGGAATGATCTGTAAAGGAGTCTGCACAGTCTTTCTAATGCACAGATACTGCTCTGCATAAAGATGGCTAGGACCCCAGTGCTGCCATGCCAGCATCCCTCCCCTTCAGTCTACCCTTTCGCCAGCCTCTTCTCAAGACATCTCTGTAGTTGAAGGCTTGAAAAATCATTCTGTAATTTTAGCTTTTTAAAAATGACTTTTTTTTGGAAAATTCTCTTTAATAGGTGTTTATGTAACCCTTTTAATCCCAATATCTCCCTTCCCCCTCGGACCTCACCTTAGCTTGTTTTCCTGGAGGTTTGCAGAAGAGTTCATTAAGAATGGCTGGACCATCTGTAAGTGTGTATTGGGCTCTGGGCATTGCCAAAAATGTGTATGAATTATGCATCTATGCTGCTTCTTCATAGAGGAAACTGATAAGTTGCACTCTCTCCACTGCCAATGGGAGGAAAATTGGCTTTGCTAAAAGCTGGAATCCCCAAACTGCTAACTCTGATAACAAAGAGGCCAAAAAGAGGTGATCAAGTAAATCTGAGTTCTTGAAGCAATGTATAGACATTTTAAAGAGCAAAGTTCCGGCCATTCCCTGTTACTGGCTGTGTAAGCCCAAAACACAGAAGCGGGAGGTACAAGGAAGAATTGACCTTAGTCAGGTCAGCTGCCTGGGGAGAATGAGAAACTCCTGTACCCGGCAAATCTTCTCCTACACAAAGGCAGAACTTTAAAGGGGAAATGAGCAAGGGTATTGTATACAGAATGAAGAGGGAATGCAAGGGTTGATTTTCATTGTCTGCCTTGATTCAGATGGAGGTGATAAATCTTGTTAGCAAGCTTAGTCTACAAATATGCAGTGTAGTGCATTAGCATTTCTTTAGATTGTTGACATGAAGTTTTTGGCATTGTTCAGAAATTAAGCTCATAGGTATCTAAGTTCAATTTCTGATATTAGCCGTTCTGAGTCATGGGTTTTTTGTGTTTGTTTTGTTTTTTTAATTAACATTTTATTAAATTATTCATCCTGATTATTCCCCCAGCCCCAGGTCTCACACCTAGGTCCTTGTGATATATGTGAACTGTGTCTGGTGGTTTTATCCACTGGGCCACCCGGGGCCCACCCCAAGTTTGGCACAGTGATTTCACCTTTTTGAGTCTCATCACCAAATAAAAGAAACAAAACAAACAAACAAAAAACAATTTTTTCAGTAGCATTGATCTATTAGAAATGATACAAATACAATTCTTAGTACTGTTCCTGGCTCAGGGAAGTCACTGAATAGATAATAAATAATTATTAACATTATTTTTATATGGCCTATATTTTCTTACATTTTCTAGAATGTTGAATTTCCCAAACACGATCTCAGTATAACATCAAGGGTTATGATGAAATAGCTTATGACTTGCTATATATCAGAGTTAGATCAATGTACACACCAGAGTTGCCTGCTTAAGAACACATTGATGGTGGGTCGATACTCCTAACACCAATATTTCCCTGTCATAACATTCTACTTAAACAATCAATAGACAAATAGGAAGACCTTAATGATTTAGCATATTATTAGCATAATGCAGTGTCTGCCTGGAGGATGACTTTGAACTGCAGTTAGAAATTTGAAGCAAGTGATTTTTTAAAGGCCACTCTGCTTTGTTGGCAACTATTCATTGACAGCATGTTACTTTTGCTTTCTTTGTCAAGCACAGAAAAACAGGAAGCACAAAATCAATTTGGACTGGGGGCTGGGTGGAAGAAAGCTGTCAGAGAAGCAGGCTGTTTCTCCCACTAAAGTTTGATCCATATTATGCAACAATAGATCATTCTGAACTCCCACTGGGGTGTTCCTTTGAGTATTTTTGGGCACACAGAGAAATTCTCCTGTACACATGTTTTCTTTCACTCCCAGGCTTTTTCATTTTTAAAGCTCATGGGTGTATAGGGTAGCGGAGTAAGTGAGGGCAGGGGGAAGAGAAATTCAGACACATGGGTGTAGACCCAGTTTTGCATAGACTTGATCTTGATAAAATAATGACACCCTATATCCTCTATTGCTTCACCTGTGAGAAGACTTAAAAAGGAGGAGGAGTTTCATACTCAAATTCTAGGCAAGGAATACACTGACCCAGAGAGGCTAATGTAGGCTGTGGCCAATGGGATAGTTCATGTCCAATCCAAAGACATTCAGATTCCATTAAAAAATAATCATGTTCCAAGGAGAATACATGTTAGCTGCCAATTAGGGTGCTCTGGACCAGATGATGTGTAAGGGAATTTTGAGTTCTATGATTTGGACTACGTAGGCAGTAGAAGGACTATTGAAGAATGTGAAATTAGAGTGATTTGCCACATAACATTTAGCTATGCATTACACTAAAATCTCAATGTGTGTAAAAAATAAATTTGATTTCGTTATACTGATTCTAAAACAAAACATAATGAATTCGTTCAATTAGAATTAAATAAAGGATTAATATAGATGGTTTTTCAGGAATGTTTAAATATATAAGAAATGCAGTACCTTGAGAAAGACGTGTATTAGATAATAGCTCCAGAATAATTTATCATCTTTCCTGCAACTGCTGGTATACCTACCAGACAGTGCTTCCCTTAATGGCCACTCAGTGGGGACTCAATCCATCCATCTCCATTAAGAGAAAGAGGAAGTGTTTTATTTATAGAATGACTATAAGTATCCATTGCTGCTTTATCCTGAATTTTAAAATAATGAAGAAACACAGATGTTGCTTACCAAACTATTCAGCCCAAGTAGATGGTACTTGATTTCCAAGTCAAAGGGATAACATTCGGGAAGTCAGTGATCCAAGTTATCTTCTGTTTCAATAAACCTCTCAATAAATTAAAAATCACATATGTTTTAAAGCACTCCTCAATTCTTCAACACAAGGAGTCATAGAAATGTGAGTTCCATAGAATATTGGAGTCAAATAAGGATTTTTAAAAAAATTTTTTGAAACTCAAAAGAAATTGCAAAGATAGCAGATAAAGGACCTGTGTTCCTTTGCCCTGTGTTCCCTCACTGGTTATCTGTTTTGTAGACTACAATATTAAATCAGGATACAGACATTGGAATAAAGTTTTTGAGTGGTTCTGTCATATTTTGCATGTGTAGATTAAGGTGACTACCGTCAGAATCAAGATACACCACTATTCCAACACCACAACATTCTTACAGTCTGGAGAGAGTGGAAACATAGGCAATATAGTCAGTCTTTGGTGACAACAGTGGGAAGCAGGAATATTTTTACCCCTGGTGTTTGATTAGAGTGGTTATTGACTTAAAACATTTCTGTCCCTTCTCTGATCATTTGACAGTAGAGTTAAATATTTTTGTTAATTAATTAACCAGTTTAATTAATTCACCTGTGCCCTTTGATATTTCCAGGTTGCCCACTGACATTTGGGATATATAAGTCAAAAAAACAAAAACCAGAAGATTGATCTCCATGGAGGAGTTCCTGAGGTCCCTAGTTAGCTTTTCTTCTTTGTACCTTTCAATCTTCTTATACATACATTCATATACATGTGTGTGTGTGTATACATATATATATATATATATATATGTATACACACACACATACATACACACACACTTTCAACATTCTTGTAATAGTTCTTAAATTCTTAGGAATATTTCCTATATCCTTCCTGGCCAAATTACAAGAGGGTATAATAAATGTAAGATAACATTTTCATTAAAAAAATGATGGCTGAAAAATAAAAATAAGGATTTTCATTTTGTTTCAATCACTATTTATCTGGGCAGCATAACATTCAACAAAGTGTTCCTTCCGTTGTTAATACTGCTTCTACTTTAGAACAGAAAGGCAGGCATTTAGGGGAACTGAGCTGATTTCTAAAATTTATATTTTTGTATCTTTCTTTTGGGGCTAAACTGATATAACAGTACCATAAGGGTCAAAATAAATTACTCTAAGAAATAAAAATATGTATTTTGACTGGAATATATATGTATCTCCATTTTTGAGTAGCAAAAAGAAAGTTTATATAAAACGCCTTTCCTACAAAAGTCAGTTAACAAATAGGTGTTAACAGCTAATTATGATTCAATTTAAGCTGACTGGCATGATATCGGTGTCAGTGGCACAAGCTTACCTGATTTCCAATATTGGTGTCTTAGTGGCCAAACACTGATATTTCTGCTTTCCTGAATTTCTAATTGAAAAGAAGATTGAAATCCAAATTAATGTTTTCGCAAAACATTATCTAGATGATAATGAGTGTATTATTAGTTTGTGGGTAGACAATTGAGCACCATTTGTATTAAGATTAAATGGAGGAAATTACAAAGTGATTTTTTTGCTTACCTTTATTTTCCTAGACACTGCTCTGCAACTAAGTTGATTCTAGAACACATGCGATATTTTGGAAAGTTTTTTTAAATCTAGACATTCATTATTTCTCATTATTTGTACTTCATTTACATAATTACTACTCTCACTGGTTGGAATGTGCCTGAATTAATCAGATACTTCTAATACCAACCCAGTGACTTAAATCATAACAAGATGCAATTGTATGTAATAAAATGCAACTTTTTCTTCTATGATTTTGAAGTAAAATCAGTGAAAGACCTTTGTGTCTCTGTAGTTCACAAAATACCTCATACCAAAGTTTCGTTTCTATTATTCTTAAGACTTACTTGTCAAATCATCAAGATTTTATAAGATTTTCAATGGCACAGTGTTTATTAAACTTAATTTTCTGTAAGCAGCTGACAATGATTCACTTCCTTTCAATAAAGTAATAAAATTAAGGCTAGATAATTAAAAATTAGATAACAATACTCATAATAACAAATACCTGCAGACCACATTTTCATCCTGTGGAAATAATGCAGAGTAAGTATCAAAGTATTTTCCTTTTTTTTCTTGTAATATGAATAAATCATAAAAATACATAAGAGGTAAGCATTTTGCTGTTTGCAATTGGATCACACTGAAGCCTTTTAAGAATAGTATTAAATGATCTAATAAATTCCCAGACTTCAACTTCCAATTGTGCTTCCTAATTAAATAAGACAAGATGCAGGAACGATTTGTTCTGTGTATGATGCTGGATCTTGTGATAAATTTTACACGTATGAATCATCCAATTAAATCTCACAATCCTTCTCACTTACTGTATCTCAGAGAATCTAAGTTTTGTTGTTGTTCTGTGCTATGCATTACTGTTTTTTCCTGTTTTTCCAATAAGTTAGCCCCAAAATTGAAAATAAAATCAAATTGTGCTGACTCTAGCTTTGCATGTGATGCTGAGTATAATCTTAGCTCTTATATTTGTTATAAAATAGAAACAGCTACAATGCTCTCCAGAAGTTTCAGCAATAAAAATACTTGGCTATATCACTTCTCTTCCAAAGCTGTTTTAGATGATTATTAATAAATTGATGATATTGCAAGAATGATTATGATTAGAAAAAGAAAAACAAATCACCTGGGACTTTAGTGTAATCAGTGACTATTCTGCTCTGTTTCTGAGCAGGTCAAAGCCAAAAATAGCTGTTCCTTTGCATTCGTTAGAGTCTTCCTCACAATCTTCTTTTCTAAATGCCAGTCAAGACTTTGCCCCCTTTTCACATCAGTGTTTGAAGAAGAACAAAGATAACTGCTTCCACTCTGAACACATCCACCTGACAGAGGTTACATCATGGTTAGCAAGAAAGAAATCCTCATCTGCACCCTGAGAGAAGTGTGACAAAACTTCCATTCTAGGGAAAACAGCTGACTGAGTAAAACTGAGTCATAAGTTCCAGCCTCCTCTCTCTGTGACACTAACCTGAGAAATTGTGCTATACCCATTTTACATACTTGATCTGTAAGCCTTTCCAAGAGGAACATGCTTGACCAGTTTCTCCCAGAGTTAGAATTTCTATGGTGCAAGGTATTCCTATAAATACAAGGTTCTAAATGCAAGCGCCTCTCAGACATCTCTTGGAAAGAAGTGTTTTTGAAATCAAGAAAACCACTGCTCAATACATTAGTTGTTCTTACTTTTAAAGTATTGAAGTGAATTGCATACTGCCTGAAATAAAGATACAAACACCTTTGTCATCAATTTCCTCTGATCTGTAAAGTTCACTCTAAATTGTTCTCTGGTTCAGATTAACCAGAACAAATAATTGGCAGGCAAAAGGGAGAGAAGAAAATGAGCAAATATGTATTAAATATCCTGCACATATTTTATCATTTAATCATCATGACATTCCTTTGAGGTTGATATTATTTTCTCTGTTTTGCCAAGGAACATACAGACACTCAGAAAGGATAAATGACTTGCCCAAATTCACAAATTTGATATGTGACAGATAACAGAGAAAACAAAGCTAAACATTACTAATTATTAATCATCTACTACTGTATTAGACACTGCACGTAATCCTATAAACTAAGTGCAATTTCTCATTTGGTAGATGCATAGGTTAAACCTCAAAGAGACTAAATGATGCCCCAGTGTCACATGATTACCAAGTCAGGGCTTCCAGGGCTGTTCTGACTCCAAAGCTCATTAGTGTCCCACTCAGCGAGGGAAGCTGAAGATTAAGTTCAATCATAAATGGACAATGATTTTATCAGGTATACCTATATATAAAAAAGCTTCCATAAAAACAACACTTTAAATAACGGGTCCCACAGAGCTTCTGGGGTGATGAACATGTTGAGATTCTGAGAAGTGTGAGCCTGGAAGCTCTGCCTACTCGCCCCAACATTTTGCTCTATCCATATCTTCCATGTGGCCGTTCCTGAGTTGAATCTTTTATAACACAAGCAAATATTCAGTATTTTCATGAAATCTTTAAGTAATTGTAACAGATTATCAAAGTTGTAGTGGATCATGAATTTGTAGCCAGGTCAGACTATAAGTACCTGGGAACCTGGGTTTGCAAGTGACACCTGAAATGTGGGCAGTCTTGAGACTAAGCTTGTAACATATAGAGTCTGCATTGACTCTAGATAGTATATTAGTCTGTTTGTACTGTCATAAAATACTATAGACTGGGTGGTTTAGAAAACAATTTTTTTTTTCTTAGTTGTGGGAACTGGGAGTCTAAAGTCATGGGACCAATATGGTTAGTCCCTGGTGAGATCACTCTTTATGACTTGTAGTCAGCTATGTACTATGTCCCTACATGGCCTTTCTTCCATGCATATGTGTGTGTGTGTGTGTGTGTGTGTGTGTGTGTGTGTGTGTGTGTGTGTGTAGACAGAGAGAGAGAAAAAGAGAGAGAGAGAGAGATGGAAGAATAGGGGAGAGAGACAGGGAGAAATACAGAAAATGCTCTAATGTCTCTTCTTATAAGGACACAAATCCTATTCTATCAGGGTGCCAGCCTTATGACCTCATATACCTTAATTACTTCCTTATTCCAAATACAGTCACCCTGGTGGTTAGAGTGACTCTTCTTTAAAATATTAAATCTAAGTTTAATCACTCCACTAACTTCCTGCCTGGTCTTGAGTCTCTGCCTCTCACCATCCCCAAATGTGTTCTTATACTTCTCCACTCTGATTTCCAATCACACTGAACTCCTTTTAGTCTCCCAAGTTCTCTGGACATCTTACCTGTGTGGAGTGTTCCTGCCTAGAAGGCTGTTTCTCTTCACTCTACCCATCTCTTTATGGTCTCATCCTGTTTGTCCACTAATGGTGTTATCACAACTTGCTGAGAGAGGCTTTCCCAAATGCCTAGCATAGGTCAGATGTCATTATTTAATGTCCCCAAACTACCATTGCATAATTATTTTAATTAATATTTGAAAATATGGAATATATTTGTTTCTGTATGTTACTACAGTGTGATATCTATCATAGTATTTGACACATAGTAAGTACTTGGTAAACATTTTCTGAAAATGATAATTTGATCATATTAAAGGGAGATGTGATTTTCTTTAAATAAAGAGTTTAGGTATTTTTTTCATGTGGACTGGAGAAGGTAGCTTGGGAATTTTGGGGGTTGAAGAGAGCAAGAGAGAAGATAGAAAAAAGAGTTTTAACTGGAGTAGGGTAAGAGTTTCAATGATATAATAGTGGAGAAAATGCCACTGAGATAATCTATGAAGGATCATGGTCAATATTTTTGGGGGACAGTGATATCTGATCATTCATTTATTTTTCCCTGTTTTGAAATTTCTTTTCTGACAATTAGCTAGCCAGTTCAGTCAAGTGTTCTTTTTCTGAGGAATAAAGAGTCACTTACAAAGGGTGTTAGAGCTTAAGCAGACTAGTAAGCAATAAACAGACATAAAGAGATGTTAGTAAGATGGCAGGGTGCTACCAGACTGAGAGTTCTAGAAGTAATAATTTAGCCATAGATATCATAAAGACAACAAGGACAAGAAAATCTCAGAAATATTTGAGAAATGATTTTTTGTAGTCACAGCATATGACAGCCATAAAGTATTTTGTTTAAATATTAAATGAATAAAGGATCCAAGAAGATTTTAACGCAGAATAATCAGGTTGCACCCTGTGGCACAGGCAGCTGAGATGCTGGTGTATAGATTACATAAATCCCAAGGACCTGGGTTCAAGACCCAGGGCATAGGTTAAACACCAATATGATCAGCTAAATAAATGAGGATGTTTCTTTATCCTCTTCCTTTCTTCAACTCTTCCTCCTCTTCACCTTTGCTTTCTTCCTCTCTTAAAACAAAAACAAAACAGAATAGTATGCTTACACAAAGAGAAAGAAAAACACTGCTAGTGCTTGTTAGCTTAGCCAATGGACTCAAGAATGGTCCATTGGCAAGATAATTACAACTTTGGAGATAAATGCATCAGACTATCTGATGCCATTAGATATTCAAATCACATATTGATTTTCCCTTGATCTGACTCCATGCTCACCCTGAAAACTTCTGATTATATCTGGCTTCTCACATAGGACTAACCAAGAGATATTGCCCTTTAGTGTTTATGACAGTTCATTTCTCACTGTGAATTAATAAATCGACATTCTGATTTTATCCGTTGATCTTATGTATGCATGTTCATCTTAAAGATGAAACCACTCTCCAATTGCTCCTGCAATCAGTTTTCAAAGCTAGCAAGGTGAATGTTTAGACTTGATAGACTGTGACAATCTACCATGAAAGGGTCATTTTTGGGATCCTGTCTGAATGTGATCCTTTTTAAGATGATCCTCCTCTTTCCCAGCTGATCCTTTTTCCCCACCTGAGCACTTTCTCTGTTCATCTATCTTACATACAAGGATTTGTGTTAAATAACACTTGTGACAAAAGTAAGTATAAACTTGTTCTGTTATTTTGAATATTTATAACCTATTTAGAAGGAAGAAGCATATTAACAAATAGCTTCATTCATTAAAAATGTTTATTAACTGAATAGCACTATAAGGAATAATAAAGACAATAGATACTAGAATAAATAAAATTATTTTAAAATAAAGTAACTACATTTAGATAAAAAGACAGCTAAGTTAACAATAGCTAGAAAATCAGAAAAAGATGCATGGAAGATGTAAGCACTGGATTAGACTTGATGAATGAAAGCGATTTCAATAGAAGCGATATCAGGAGAGCAGAATAAGCAAGACAGTAGAGAAGAGGGTGTGTTCAAATATTGCTAGTAACGCCGAAGCACTTGTTATGAGTTGACTTGTCCCCGTTTCCCCCCCTCTCCCCAACAAGTTAATATTTCCTAAGGACAATACTTAAGTTGTAACCTTATTCGGAAATAACAACATTGCAGAAGTAATTCCTTAAGATGAGATCATTAGGGGACCTAATCCAATATCATCGACATCTTCATAAAAAGGGGAAATTTGAACTTAGATGTACATAAAAGGGGTATGCCTGTGAACAAGGAGACAGCCTTCCACACGTCAGGAGAGAGGCCCGGAACAGATCATGCCCTCACAGTTCTTAAAAGATATCAACCCTGATGATGCCATGATCTGCAAACTGTAGCCTCCAGAAATGTGAGACAATGTATTTCTTTTGTTTAAGCCACTCAATGTGTGGCATTGTATGGTTCCCTAGCAAACTAACACAGCATTGTGCAGGAGTGCTGTTTTTAATTTTTAAAGAGTCATAAACACCAAGCAAAGAATTCATTACTGTATCTTGAAAAATTGGAGAGGGATATGAAAGTAATAATTGACTAATTCCCTACCAGTTAACAAGTACAGTTAAGCAATTTTGCCTCATTTATTTTTCTCAAGAAGCCCCAAGTAAAGTGCTATTAGCAAAGCTATAAGCTGGATACCAGCTATCAAAATTGATCTATCTGGTGACACTCAATAAATGTGTTGACTGAATGAACAAGTCATGATACTCTGCCCTTGTTGGAGCTCAACCACACCAAAGTCTCAGCACTGTTTTTCACTTAATAGGTATCTTATAACATTTCTTGAGCAGGTTGATAAATGTCCTGACTCTCTCAGCTGGTCATACTAAATGTGAGAAATAATACATTTTTTTCTCACTATTTTAAGGGTCAGTATCTCAAAGTGGAAGATTCATTTCCTCTTTTTTAATAACAATTTCATATAAAACAAAACACATTGTGTTTTAATCTGAAAAAAATATTTTTGCAACTATAGCTCCATCATTACACTCCATACCTTATCCCCTTTTTAAATTAAGGAAATTAATTTGCTTTCTGATGCATATGCTTCACTGGGATATGGGGACTGTAACAGTGAGGCTTGCCTAAAGGAATACTTGGTTTTGATACAGTTTCCCATATCCTATGCATTCCACATCCTTTACTCTTCAAGCATTTATGATTAGATAAGGTATAGATTAGATGATGGTTTTTTTTTTAAAAAAAACCCTTTCTTTTGCCAGTAAAACCGTATTTTCTAAGGCTTCTTTATTATTTTGAAGTCTGCTCAACCTGAGTGACAATGTAGAGCTGTCCAGATGGTTGTAAATCCTGCTGTAATCAAACAAGCAGAAAATTCCTCATACTCAGGGGAAAAACACACTAATTTTCTATTCCTCTCAAGAATCATGGAATGTTGTGACTCAGTCCTTCTAGCTTACATGCATGATGTGCAGTTCTGAACAGTGCTAGAGAGATACATGTTCAAGACATATTAACATGCAAATGCTCTCAAATACAAAGTCAACTTGAACCCAAGCAGGATTCGTTTTCAAGTTTAGACCTATCTGCATTTGTGGAAGATTGACATGATAAGCTAGAGGACCTCTTGGAAAAGAAGGAAAAAAAAACTTACTTCAGGGGAAAAGGAGTTGAGATGCCCAAAGCTAAGGATCATAGAATGAGAAGGATGATTTTAAGCCAAATATGTTGCCAACTGATCTGCTTGTCTCCAGGTGTGGTCACCAAATGCCTTGACTGAGTCCCAGGGAAGGAAAACTGTATACAAGAATGTTACAAGTAAAGGTCTTTCTAAGGTCACCCTGGCACTGACAGAAGCAGTCATCATGGTAACCTAACCATAGAGGCCAAAGACATGCTGGTGCTTGTGGGTGTGAGATAAAGGTTGCAGAGGAAGCAGCAGCAGCTGCCATGGGTAAGGGACTGTAAAGTCAGATTGCTGTTCTTCAAGGAGCATCTCCTGGTCACCACAGCAACTCCAGAAGCACCTTTGACAGGCATTGAGGACAGAAGGATCTTGCTGAGCTTCCAACCCAGCTATAGTGAGCCAGAACTCTTAAGAAAGTAGAAAAAGAGTTCATTTTTCTGGTAGACATACACTTTTCCTTTTAGATCTATCTAATGGGGTACTACTTCCTGCAGAATCCAGGACCTATTTGCGGGACACTTGAAGACATGGATACTTCTGAAGAGCATGCAGAAGATGCATTAGACAATCAACATTTGGATGTTGTCTGACCCTCCCTACTCTTCCACTGAGCTGGTCTTTGATTTGTTCCTGGAATACACTGTGGCAGAGTTACTCTCTCAAAGGGTAACCATCATACAAAAACTGCCTCACTTGGTAGTTTTCACATCAGTTACAAATACAGCATTTAAAAATCTGCACTATTATTTATTTTTTTCCTTTTTCTTAATGTTTTATTAGCTTACAAAACAATTTTTTTCAGACTAGATTCACACATCTGTCAATGTGTATATCACACCACACCACCATCAGAGTTGTAGTGCCAATCATCACTCTCAATTTGATTGCTTCTTTTCTCCCTCGACCCCACCCCACATCCAGTAAACACAGTTCTGATTTCAGAGTCTAAGATTATTTCTGTGTTCTGTTAGTTCATTCACTTAAATATATGTATATATACATATATATATTACACATATCATTGAATTCATCTGGCATTTCTTTTTCTTTCTTACTCATTTTGTTTAGCATAACTACCTTAAGCTTCTTCCAAGTTGCTGAAAACTTTTGTCTTTCATTATCTATCTCTCTCTCAGTGAATTTAAGTTCCAAGAAGACAATGAACCTGCCTTTTTAAGACTTCCTTATTTATAGTGCCTAAAGCAATATTCAGCAAAAGGCAAGCATTCAATAAGAACTTGTTGAATGTATGACTTTTTTGTAAAGGAAAGGTGCAAGCAGGAATGAAGGTGAGCACAGGCAGGTAGGAAGAGAGAGGAGGAAACATTTTATTTATTTTATTTTTAGTTGACCTTGTTTGTTTCCCCCAACATGAGACTTGAACCTGGGACCTTAGGATATATGTGGATAACATCTGCAGGAGGCAGAAAACCGAACCAGTACACCACCATTGTGTACCAGACTACATGGGTTCTTAGCATCAGATATGGGCGCAGGAAAAAAAAAAAATGTGGGATAAAAATGCACAGGAATAAACATAGTTTAACTATATCTTATTATAAAGTGATAAACTAGAATAATCCTGGGACTAAAGGTGAGCAATTTTTTTAATGCAAGGTGGCATTACTGGAGATCAGAGAGTAGCCTGGATTCAGGCTAAGAACGTAAAACACAGAGGATAATTTGCACCATCCTGGAACCATTTCTTGTCCTTGGACTCCAGATGTACAAGGGAACAGTGGTACCCAGATGGCCTGGTTTCTCTTGTTGCAGGAGCATCGGAGCAGCCAGGCATGCAGTCCTGCCTGGGCAGTATCTTTAATCTCAGTTGAGTGGCACTAAGTCAGCACCTCCTCAGAGCACACATGTGCCTCCCTTGCTAACATTTCTTCATACAGTAGTTGCCATGGCACCGACCTGCCTGGTTGATGTCTAAATATAGTGATAAAAGATTTCATCTGCTCTCAACTACTAAAAGACAAATTTGAGGAGCAAAGAAAAACAAATGTTCCTGTGTCATTAGTATTTTTGAGGAGGAAGGATGCATTTTAATCTACTATTTTTCAAAACAAGTAAAAGAATGATCTATAGTTTTTATTTATTTCTAAAATATTATTTTTTGCACTTTCATCCTAATATTGTTTCAGACTTTTTAAAATACATATAATAAGCTTCATTTGAAGATGAGTATAAAGGAACGACTGTTTTAGAATGACTATTTTAGCAATTGTCAAGGAGGAGGTATGCCACATGAAAAAACCCAGGAGAAACAACTGGTGATAACTCAAAATATTTTAGACTGAGGTAAGAAAATACATATTAAGGATAAAAGAAGAAACTGTCTATGCAAAGCCATAACCCAAAGAAAAATGAGATACTATATTGCTTCAGAAAAAACTACGACAAGATACTTCAGTTTAGAAGCAGGCAAGATAACAACTTCTTACAATGACCATATTTATTAAAAGCTTTTGAAAGTAGTATGAAAATTTGTTCCTTTCCATTTTCAGAAAGCTGAGCAAGAACTTGAATTTTAAAACAACTCACAATATGTGAAGGATGAGGAAGGAAAAGATAGTCTATTAAATCAAAGTATGAGTTTTCTCTGGACAGATAAACTGTTTAACAATCTATTAAATTAATTATTTTTAACCTACGCCTTCAACAGAATATCAAACAAGCTATCCTTCTTTATAGGGAAAGTTATTCCCTTAAACATGGTTTACAAAGGGCTTGGAATCAAAGCCCCAAGTGCTCCTGGCTAGATAGTGAGTTCTGCTGTTTGATCTTTATCCCAGTCTAGCCCTGAGCCTGGCGCACAAGAAGCACCTTCAGAGTCAAATATGGTGCCTTTGGTGAGTTCTTAGAGACTCTAAAGCATTTTCCCTCTGAGTGTAATGTCCTGAGAGTAAAATGGGGTTTGGTCAAGACCATAGAGTCATGTGTCACTGAATCATGACTCACACAACTATAAACCATATGTAAAATGGTGGTCCCAATAGATTCTACCGTATAGCCTAGGTGTGTAGTAGGCTGTACCATCTAGATTTGTGTAATTACACTCTGTGACTTTTGTACTATGACAAAATTACCTAACAATGCAATTCTCAAAATGTATCCTTGTTGTTAAGCAATACATGACTGTTATCAGCATCATCCAACTCTTACTTACTAAATATCACTTGAAGGGCCTAGTGTACTCAGGTTGCATGCCCTGAGGAACTCAGCTCCAATGTCTTGGAATTGAATGATTTCAGGTAGAGCTGTGAACAGAGAACCCTGGAGCCACAGGTTAGATGTGAATGAAGCCTCGAGAAGGTGCTGTTTCCTGACAGGGTAGCCATGGCCCTGGACCACTGTCCCTGTCTTCAGTGATACAAAGCTGGAGAGGGTTTTTAGGATGCTGGCATTGCAAGTGTCTCATGCATCAAGAACTGTCTTCCTGGTGCTCTACTTATACAACATATCACTTAACATGACCACATCAGTGGTGAGTCAAGTGGACACAGTCAAGTGGGGGCCAATGTTAATCTTCCATTATAATATCAAAGGGTCTACTCCATTTCCCTTACACAAACCAAATACTCAGTACATAAATGTTCTCTTTGTCATAAGAAATGGAAAAAAATTATTTCCCCTTAGATGTTAACCATTCAATAGATTTCAACATCAAGGAGTGTTTTCTTTTGAAAAAAATAACTGAAGAAATTAGGCAATATTTAATACAAGTACTTAAATTGCTAACTGCCACTATATTTGTTTATCAAAATATCTACATAGTAATTATACTATTCTATTATACATCAGATTGAGTAAATCATAGTCAAATTAACTTCAGCCAGAGGAAATTCATGTGGAGAGAGATAAAGACATTGGACTTGGTTAAGAATTCTTGCTTTTAGATGTTTCAACAATAACCATTTTGACCTCATATTTTTACTGTGATTTAGTGCATCATTTACACAACTAATTGTAACACATTGATTTTTATACGAATTTAAGATAACTGAGATTACCTTTCCTTTTTGGACAGACAAGGGAGATGTAAAGTGAGTATGAACAATGTGTTGAATTGTTTTTACAGATTTTTCTGTCAAATCTATCCCTTTATGCCTTTTATTGCATCTGTAATTACTTTCTCTTCCCAAGTTCTCACCTGATAGCTCTATCCCTGAACTGTCCATTATTCTCTAATACTGCATTTTTAAGATCTTGAGTAGCTTTCTACCTGTCTGCTTTACCATCACTCTCAAGTCAGCATAAAACATAACTTGTAATCTTTAAGTCTCTCCTTCAAGTATTAGAATTTTTGTCAATATTTCTACCCGACCTATCATTACATTTTTTTAGCATTTTTTTTTTCTTTAAAATGTATCTTAGTTTGGTTACTTTCTTTCTAGCTTAGTATTTGTTTTTTAAGTCTGGAAAGTCCTCATGATTCCCAAGAGGGGATCCAGCTCTCTCAGTTTCAGTCTTTAAGCTCCATAGGGATCTTATTCATGGCTTTATAAAGCTCAACACCATAAACAGTGTTTGGCACAGAATAGGCATCCAGTGAATACTTGCTGAATGACAAACACATGACTGTAGCATCTAATTGGGACTTTGAAGTTATCTTCAAATAAGGTTATACAAGAGATGTTTTTTCTTATAAATGTAAGCATTTATTCCATTTTTAAATCATATATCCATGGTATATACTTTTTTTCTTTATGATCTGAACCCAAAACAATTGGTTTGATTATCTCTTCTTCATCTAACACCTATGAGGATATATAGCTGCTAATGAAGGAAAGATCCTTGATTCCAAGGATGCTTGGAATGCAGTGGGGATACAAAACTATAAAAAGAAATCAGAAAGTCAAGACAAGAATGTCCATTATCACCAATATAGTTCAATATAGGTCAAGAAGTCTTGGTCAGAGCAATAAGGCAAGAAAAGGATATTGGAAGAATTTAAATTGAAAAAGAAGAAATAGAATTATCATTATTTTCAGAGGACATGATATTATACCTAATCCTAAAGTCTCTGCCAAAAATCCCTTATAGAAAAATATACAGCAATGTGGCAGGATATAAAATCAACATACAAAAACCAATAGCATTACTAATATCCCAGCACTAAATTAAAGAAAATAACAAATAAGAAATCCCATCTACAATAGCACCAAAAAGAAATAACTGAGAATAAACTTAACAAATAAGGTGAAAGAGTCTTACAATGAAAACTATAAGAACTTAACAAAAAACATAGAAAACACAAAGCGACAAAGCGATAGAATAATGCTCATGGATTGGAAGAACTAACAGTTAAAGTGTCCATCTTACCAAAGCAATATGTAGATTTAATGTCATTCTCATTGAATGCAATCCTCAAATGTCTCATCAGTGGCATTTTTCAAGGAAATTGAACAAACAATATTAAAGCTTGTATGGAACCACAAAAGTTCTCAAATAGTCAAAGTTATTATCAGAAAAAAAAGAACTGTGAAGAATAAACTCCCTGATTACAAATTATATTACAGAACAATCATCATCAAAGCACGATGATATCAGAACAAAAACAGATACACAGACAGAAATAAAGTCACCATTATACGAACAATTAATCTATAACAAAGGTTCCAAGAGCATACGACAGACGAAGGAAAGTCTACTCAACAAATGATGCTGGAAAAATTAAACTGGCACCTGTAAAAATATGAAGCCGTATTATTCATTAGCACCATGAACAAAAGTTAACTCAAAATGGATCAAAGATCAAAGACATGAACATAAGATTCAAAAACCATAAAATACATAGAATATAATGCAGGAAAAACACTTAATGACATCCATCTCAAGGAAGTCTTTGGAGAAGGGACACCCATGGAAAAAGGAACTAAAAGAAAAGAAAATAATGGAAACTACATTAAACTAAAAAGCTGTACAGTTGTACAGCGAAAGAAACCACCATCACAAAAAAAGGCAACCCACTGAATGGGAGGAGGTGTCTGTACAACATATGTTGGACAAGATTTTAATCTCCAAAACATACAAAGAACTCATATGCCTCAACAATAGAAATGCAAATGAATCACTCAAAAATGGACAGACTTGCTGAATAGACATCCCTCTAGAGAACACACAAAGATGGTCTACAGACACATGAACAAAAGTTTGACATCATTCATCATCAGAGAAATGCAAACAAAAGCACAATGAAATATCACTTCACACCAGTGAGAATGGTCTGTAGTCAAATGGCTAGAAAAATGTTTTAGAGAGGGTATGGAGAAAAAGAAATCCTTCCATACTGTTGGTGAGAATGTAAAGTAGTGCCTCCTCTTTGGAAAACATTACAAGGATTCCTCAAAAAAATAAAGATGGATCTACCATTTGATCCATCAGTCCAACTCTAAGCCAGGCATCCACTCAGAGAACAGAAAAACACTAATCAGAAAAAATATCTGCACCCCTATGTTCATAGCAGTATAATTAACAATAGCCAAGACATGGAACAATCTAGATGCCCATTAACAGATGACTGGATAAAGAAACTTTTGTATATATATTCAATGGAATTTTTGTAGTTGTTTAAAAAGATGAAATTGTGCTCTTTGCAACAACCTGGAAGTGATTTTGCTAAGCAAAATAAGTCAGAAAGAAAAGCAGAAGAGCGGGATAGTTTCCTTTATATGTGTGGAATATAAAGAAACAAATCAAACATTCAAATCTCAACAAATTTCGTGGGACACAAAACTGTGGTTACCAGTGTGGGAGGATAAGGGAAAGAAGAAGACATCAAGGTGGTGGTAAAGGGTTCTAGAACTCTACTGGTGCGCGTGGTGTGAAATACAGACTGAGGTACGATTTCAATACCCTAAAATGATACAGTAATATAAGCAAAAGAAAAAATAAAATTTATTTAAAAAATTAATAATAAACCACAAAGTTACATGTAAGGAAGACTATTAATTATGTAACATTCTTTATCTTTATTGTGAAATATTATATAGTAAAAGAAATGAGTGATCTGAACTGGAGTTTTTGGAAAAGATTTGAACAGAAACAAAACTATTGAAAAAAGGTGGTTTAAATCATGTGGGAGAAAAGACAGAGAATAGATGATTGCAAATGATGACAAGCAAAATGAAAATAACCAAATGTTATGAGTAAAAAATATCGACTGAAGCTTAGTGATTGAGGAGGAAATTGACAGAAAATGATAAAGCACACTTAGTTAGGAGGGCATTCGTGGTGGGTCTCAGAAATCACTACCAAGAGTCAAGTTTTTATTCAGGCCTCAAATGAGGCCAATGAAAGAATTTAACCAAGAGAATGGCAAGATGTGCTATATATTTTGCCACATATTTCTATGAAGCAAAGAGCGCAACTCTAGTTAGACACACAGTGACATCTAGTATTCAGTGCACACGGAAAAAAAAAGAATAGAGAATAATGGTAATCAAACTGAGTTACCACAGAAAAACTTTCAGATGTACATGCTTAATAGTGAACCTCTGCTATTATAAAGGAAAAAATGCTGAAATGCTGGAAAAGGCTACAAATTGCTATGTTGCATTCCTTTCTTCCCCTTTTAATTTAATAAATCAAGTAATCTGATCAATGTACATAGATTGCAATAGTTAGCAAAGTTAGAGTCCCGTCACTATTCATAAACAAATCTTATTTTGGAGAGAATTTTTTAATCAAAGAATGATTTTTAAAACTTGTTACATTCATTTAATGAGAGGGAGCAACTTAGTATCTGTAGTTGAGATTAAAGACCAAACACATAAAAAGCTTAGAATCCTGTTCATGTATTCTTTAAAGACGTAGTTTAGCTGTAACTATATGATATGATTCAACATCTTAAAATCTTGCTCTCTCTGCCTCTCTGTGTGTATGTGTGTATACATAAGTATATACACACACACATGTATATATATGTATATACATACAGCTCACTTATAATGACTTATTTCCTTAGTAAATCAACAAGCATAAGAACCTGTTTACTTGCTATTGAAGTAAAATCCTGGGATGGTTAGTGTTTTCCAGGTATTCAAATCTGGGCAAGGTATACAGTAGGTATAGTATATTGTATAGTAGATTGTCCAAGGATATCACAAACAGCAAGGACATACACTTTATTCTACTTATAACAGGGCATGAGTTGATGGGGGTCCAATGACAGTTGATCTGCCTCATGGTGACCACTCCCAGTGATGGTGGACCGGGAAGATTATCTTGCCACCAATGGGGAGACGGGCTCTTTTATAGTGGGTATCGACAAAGGGAGGTTAGTGAGTGGAAAGGAACAGCCAAGTGGACAAGAACAAAGAACAATCAAGTCAACAAAGAGTAAAATTCCAGGGCAGAACATCTTGGATACAGTCAGTGTGGGTGGAGGCAGTTATCATTCCAGAAAGTCCATCTTGTTACATTCAGGTTTATGCTCGGCATTGGTCACCTGCTGACCCACTTTCAAGGTGGGGGCTTGGGCCATGTTCTCACACTACCCCAGGTAGTGTAATAGAAATGCTTTTTTCTGTTATCTCTTTGATTTATTTACTTGTCTATATGTGGATGCTGAATTTGATTTCCATTGTTAAGGTCTTTGAATATAAAACTGAATGTGAAATTTAATTTCCATTGAACTTACATCTGGTTTTTGGCTCACAAGGGGCAAGATCTATCATTTGCTAAATGAGTTTTCAATTCATTGAAAATCCATTTAAAAACTGAAGTTCTCCATCCTCCTTTGCACTTTGTTAAAACTTTGTGGTGCAATCTCATCCAATATTTGCTTTCTTGGTAGATTGATTGTTATGGAACTAATTTAATATTTTGATAGAACCTTATTTCAATGGCAAATTATTATTTCAATGGCAAATTATGGTTACTGTTTACTAGAACCTTTGAGGCAAGATAAAGTCTTACAAGAAAAATAACATATTTTAAGAATTCCAATAAAACTTTAAAAACGGAAATTGTATTTCTGTTATCTTCACAAATACCTTCTCTTTCTAATAGAAACATTTTTGTACTTGAAGATCATGTGGAGTTTAAGAATAAGTGATAAACACATCTTTAAAAGATTTTCTTCAACTCATTAACCCCACAGTCATAATATTTGGTCGTTCATTGAATTCATCAGTATATTTAATAAAGTTGTCTAATTTTCACCATTTAGCAATCCCCAAACATTTAATTTTGTATTGAACAATATTACTAGTTCCCAAAAACATTTATTAGCAAATAAAAGTTCAATACTGTGTAATTTTTAAGAATGATGTTTCTGGAGACTTGGGGTTAGTTTATGCCTATATAAAGGTTTAGAATAAGGGTTGGAGTAAGAGTTAAATTCAGATTTAGTATTTGTGTTTAAACTGACTTTTGCACCTTCTAATCACATTTTAATTAAATAATATATTATTTCTTTTGCTTACAATGCTATTTCATTTTAGGATATTGAAACTGCATTTCAGTCAATGAGTATTTCACACCACACCCATCACCACTTATTTCTTCTTTGCTTCCCTCCTTTCTCTCCTTGTCAACCTACTGTTCTGTGTCTTGTAAATGTTGTTAGGGTTTGTAGATTTGTTTTATTTCGCTATATTCCACATATGAGCAAAACCATCCTTTACTTCTTTTTCTTTTTGATTTATTTCAAATAATATGATCCCTTCCAGTTCCATCCAGATTGTTGCAAAGGGCACAATTTCATCTTTTTAGATAGCTGTATAGAATTTCATTGAGTTCTTTATTCAGTCTTCTTTATTCAGCTTCTTTATTTAGTCATCTGTTGATGGGCATTTTGTTTGCTTCCATGTCTTGATTATTGTAAACAATGATGTTAAGAACAAAGGGATATTGGTATATCTTCTGATTAGAAATTTTGTATTTTCTTTTATATGCCTAGAAATGGAATGCTAGATCAAAATGGTAAATCCACTTTTATCTTTTTGGGTAATTTCCATATTGTTTGCAAAGAGGGTGCACTAATTTACATTCCCACCAACAGTGTAGGAGGGTTCCTTTTTCTCCACACCCCTTCCAACACTTGTTATTTTTAGACTTTTTGATACAGGCCATTCTCACCGGTGTGAGGTGGTATCTCATTGTGGTTTTTATTTGCATTTCTTGGATGACGAATGATATAGAACAATTTTCATGTATCTGTAGGCTGTTTGTGTGTTTTTGTTAGATAGGTGACTTGTCAGTTTTTCTGACCATTTTTTTCGAATGAGTTGTTTACTCTTTTGTTTAAGTGTAAGAGTTCTTTATATATTTTTCAGATTAAATTCTTATCCAAACATATATATTGTGACTATCTTCTTCGGTTTGGTGGATTGCCTTTTTGTTTTAGTGGTAGTTTATTTTGCTGTGCAAAAGATTTTTATAGTCCCATTTATTTAGTTTTACTTTGTTTTCTTTTGCCATATCTGACATTTCTCAAAGATTTTTTTGAGGCTGAGATTGTAGAGCATTTTCCCCACATTTTCTATGTATTTTATGGTTAGGGGTCTTATGCCCAGGTCTGTGATCCATTTTGAGTTAGCTCTTGTGTATGGTTCTAATGAGTAATCCATTTTATTTTTTGCAAGTGTTTTTCCAGTTTTCCCAGTACCACTTTGAATAGACTTTCTTTCCTCCGTTATATGCTCTTGGCTCCTTTGTTGAAAATTAACTATCAATGTAGGTGTGGCTTTATTTCTTGGCTTTCAATTTTTTTCCACTTATCTGTGGATCTGTTTTCATTCCAGTACAATATGATTTTGATTATGATCACTTTTTTTAAAAAACTTTGAGATCAGGAATTGTGATTCTTCCACTATTTTTGTTTCCTTCCCATAGAATAGTTTTGGCTAGTCAAAACTTTTTTTGACTCCATGCCAACTTCAGTATTGCTTGCTCGATTTTTGAAAACTGTCTCTGGAATTTTGGTGAAAATTATTTAATCTGAAATACAAGTTTTGAACTAAAACCTTTCTTCAAATTCCAGTCATGTCTTCCATCAGAAACCACCAAACAGTTTGATAAGTTTGATAGAAAAGGAATTTGGAAACATATCCATGGGTACTCCAACCATCTAATCACCTAATCCTTATACTAGGTGTCATTTCAATCAGTCAAAGAGCCTAGAGAAATTCCTGGCTAAATAAACAGACACACACACACACACACACACACACACACACACACACAAAGAAATACAGAGACAGAGAGGGAGAGACAGAGAGAGACAGAGAGAGACCACAGGAATGTTCTTGTCAAAATTTTCCCTGCCCTTATCTCTCTGGATCTTGTAACTGCTTTTTAAATTGACCTCTTAAGATTTGGAACTGACCTGCATTTGTTATTTATGTCTGTTGGTTCTCAGACTGTGGACCAGGACTTGTGGAATAAAGTAATACGCTTCTGGAGAGAGAGACAAAGGTGTCTGTCAAGATAGGAAAAGTGGAAGAGAATAACATTATTGCACTACACTGTTTCATCTAATAAACTGTCATAACTTGGTTAGTATGTTACCCACAGTGCATTCCTTAGCTACCTTTAATGTCTCTTCATTTTAGTCAGTTATAAAATAATAGGATAAGATCTGTGCTTAGATGTGCAAACTATTTTTCTCAGAGGCAAAATATTATCTTTAAGAGAGAAATTTCTTTTTTAATTTAGAAGTTCCAGAGGCCCTTAGAACAAGATGACTACTTAACTCAAGGAAAAGGGAGCTCTTGGGAATTTGACTTTCTTCCTAGAAACCAAGGTCATTTTCAAATATCTTTCAGGACTCGGGGAGGAAGACACTAACCTTTTGAAGAAGTAGGGTCTTATTTAGGCCAGTTGAGTTCTATTTTGATTAATGGAGCAGTGAGCTATTTCTTAAAGAATAAGACAACGATTTTGAAGAATTCATTCACCTTCATATAATAAAAAGAATATAGGTTAATGCAGCTCAATCATTCAAAATAATTTTGGATGTAGATAGTAATTATCAGCTTTATCTTTCAAATGGGGAAAATGAGGCACCAAACTTAACTGATTCTGTATTAAGTATTTGTGATTGGGTCTGTGTCTTTTACACTGAGTTCAGATATGGTCAAGGGCAGAATTAATTACAAGTATGACCAGGTTATGGATTATGCTGGATGTTCTCCTAGGTATTCTATAGGGTTCAACTTCATGAAAGTTGAAAGTTGGAACTTTTTCATTTGTGCCTTATAAATTAAAAAAAAAAAGTGGCACAAAGTGGTTGCATGTGATGGGTTGACCCGAGGCTCTCTTTATGAAATCTATGTTTCTAGCACTGCCATTGCCCCTAAACAAGATGCAGAACTGCAATGGGGACCTTTAGTGAGTACACAGGGAAGGTAAAGGAAGAGGAGGAAAGCAATATTAGCAAAAGGCAAATAAAGTGGGAGGGCAAGAGGGAAAATGATACCTTTAGCAAGAAAAATATGGATCTCTGGAGACACATTGAACATGATATAAAAACAGAACTCCTCCTCCTTTCACCTTTTCTATGTCACAGTCTCCAAGGAATGTAAGATATATCTTGGAAAAATTATCAGTGGCAGAAAAAATTCTTATTCCTTGAATAAGTTATCTAAAAGAAAACATTTAAAAATCTGTACTCCCAAATGACCACTATTCGGTAGATAGAAAGCATAAGCAAACATCAGGAAATATGAAAGTGTCACTACTTTCCCTACTCCTTCCCTCAATGACCACTGAAACCCAATAACATGACTTGTACTTCAGCCTCAGTGCCTGACTATGAAGGACTGTCTGGTTATGATAGAAGGAATAGTTTCCCTCCTGAAAATGGGATGCAGTCATTATAAAATGAAAACACTGATAAATACACACACACCTAAACTGAGCCTCCCGTGACTTCCTGACCTGGTTTATTTTCATATATAGTGAGAGATTCAGCTACAGCAAATCCAGGTCTTTATGAGACCATCACATTGACAATGTCATGTGATGATACATGAAATTGTATTCACAACTTTGCTATGGAATCTTACCAAAGATTAGTTACACTAATATTATTTGCACTCATATTAGTCACAGGATTGAACATAGATGTTATATATGCCGAATAGATGTCATTGTTCATATTTTTACTGTGTCTGGAGTTGACATCTCTCTGAGGATACCTACTTCATACAAGGATGTGAGGATGTGAGCATGCGTCTTTAACCAGAAGACATGAGATGTGGAATCGCCATAGGCTGGCATAATGGAGCCACATATTGTTAAAGATTGTAAATAAATGGCCCATTTGAGTACAAATGTAGTAAATAAAACCTGAGAAGAGTAATCTGGGTAATTTTCAACAAAAAGACAAACTTTTTTAATCACAAAGATAACCAGATTTCCATTGGCCTTGCTGAAGCAATTTTCTGTTATTTAGTTTACACTTCTACAAAAGGAGTAAACCTAAGTGTGGTTGAACTGAGATTACCCACTTTATTGTGAGACAAACTTGGGTTCCCTTTCCTCATACCACTATCTATGTGACACTTTGGATATTATTTAAGATCTCTCAGCCTCAGTTAGCTCACAAAAATGAAGAGGTCGTAGTACTATGTCTGTAACAGTGCCTTTGTGAGGAGGACAGGAGAAGGTGCACACATAAATTTCTCCCAAACTCCCCAGCATTTAGTAAATTAAGTAATTGTCTACAAGTATCTCACAATTATTCATATTGCTTGACTGAGATTTCTGACTCTCCACAGACATTTTATTATTTCACATTGCTATATGCTTTTAGGACATTGAATTTTTATCCCATTCTGTGTGTATTTCACACCACACCCACCAAGAAGTCTCAGTGTCCTATACTATCATCACCTTGTTATTTCCTTCCTCCTGCTACACCCCCACCAAAGCTACAGCTTTGCATCCTATGATTTTAGTGAGATCTGTCTATTTGTTTCTTTATATTTCACATGTGAATGAAACCATTCTATACTTTTCTTTTTCTTTCTGGCTTATATCACTTAGATTCAATCACCTCCAATTCCATCCTATTGTTTCAATGGGCACAATTTCATCCTTTTTTAACAGCTGCATAGATCCAACTGAGTATATATATCACAACTTCTCCAGCCAATCATCTTTTGTTGGACATTTAGATTTTTTCTTGTCTTGACTTCTGTGACTTTTGCTACTGTGTACATGGTGGTGTATATAATTTTTCTGATTAGAGTTTGTGTGTTTTCTGAATATATGCCTAGAAGTGAGATTGCTGGATTGAATGGTAGATCCCCCTCACCTTTTTTTAAAGGAATCTCTATACTTTTTTCAAAGGGGTTACACTAATTTACATCCCCACCAACATTATAGAAGGGTTCCTTTGCTCCACACCATCTCAAACACTAGTTTCTTGTCTTTTTGAAGTAAAACATTCTCACTGGTGTGAGGTGATAGCTCATTGTGATTTTTATTTGCATTTCTTTTCACAGATAATTTTAAGGGAGTGCTAAGTTCAGCATTACTGACTGCATTTAAGTAGAAATTGTCCTTGTCTTACGAAAGGGTTATGTCCTGATAAACTCATCCTAAGTTGAAAATGTCAAAAGTCAAAAATACATTTAATACACCTACTGTAACAAACATCATATTTAGTTTAGTCAGTCTCAAACGTGCTCAGAACACTTGTATACACCTACAGTTGAGTAAAATCACCTAACACAAAGCCTATTTTATAAGGAAGTGTTGAGTGTCTTACAATTTATTGAAAACTGCGGACAGTGGAAAGTGGAAAGTGTATAGAGCCTCAGTTGTTTACCTTCATGAGCAGATGCTGACAGGCTGGATGCTGATGCCCAAATTCAAAAGAAGTATTATCAACACTTTATATCATGAATCCAAGAGAAGATCAAAATTTAAATTTGAATACAGTTTCTTCCAAATGAATGTGAGTTTTGCACAATCTTAAAGTTGAAAATCATAAAATAGGAGCCTCCTATATACTTAATAAAAATTTCCTTGGAGGTGTCCATAGTATGAGTCTATTCTTCAAAATGTATATGGTATTGTAAAACAGTGGTATATTAATAAAAACACATTTAAATTTTGAAAGATTAATATAAATTTCACTAAAGTATCATTCTACTTCTTTTAGAAGCACTTTACTCTTTTACTCTTTTGTCATAATTGTCATCTTTTTGATCTGGACTTTCTATCCCTTTCAGCACTAAAAAATTTTGAAAGAGTGAGTTGATTCCACCAGACACCAAAATAGAGCATTTGAACATCCATCCAAACTAAGTTCTTGCAACACTGGGGATTTGAGGATCCTTAGAATTGAAGTTCATCTATAAGAAGTTGAGAAAACTAAGATTCACAAATTAGACAATTGCCCATGACCCCATAACCTTGTTAACTGGTTACCTATTCCAAGTTTAGTCTCTTATTATAGTTAACTCCTTGAATATTTATATCTAATGTTCATTAAGTGACCCAATTGGAGTAATATAAAATTAGAAACAGAGCATGTTCAAGGTATTCCAAGAAAGAAAATAAAGGCAATTTCTAAGGGATCACCTTTATTTTTATAATCAAAATGTACTTAGCAAATTAAAACCTCTTGGAGCATTCCATTTCTGCCTGAGGAAATACAATGGATACTGGGAATGGCATGACACCTACCAACCCACTTAGCAAAGAGTAGATCTTTAATCATCAGCAAATAATTGTTATCATCATTAGAGCAATTTTTGGATATTGTAAGATAAATTTAAAAATTTTGAAACTGAAAAGAAAAAATTAGAGGTTACTTATACAACTCACTTGTTTTATATATAAGGAAAAAATCTAGAAAAACTTAATGCCCCACATTTATAGACTGTGCATTTCATGCTTAAGAGAAATTAATGAAAGTAATAATAGTGCTCCAAAAGAAGAGGTCACTAGGTGACAGGAATCTACTGTATATAATTTCAGCTATCATCATCCAAAAATCTTTCAATATCTTGTTCCAAAAGGATGACAGATGTGATAGGGAGATAACTGGCAATTAAGAACTGGATCCTCTGTCACTGTGCCTCCTTTATTTGTGAAGAGTTCCAGGAAAAGGAACCTTAGGCTCCCATGGGTTGCCTTGTGCTCAAGTTTTACTTGAGTAGACCAGATGGGAAATAATAATTTTCATCACAAGAAGTTACACTGATTACATGCTACACTAAATAATAAGTGGTTACATGCTATTCAGAACAACATATTACTTTAAGATTGAAGGGAGAATCAAATGCAAACACACAAACATCCTCTCATTGGCCAGATAACTAAGGATTTTCGGAACCACTGTTATTCCAGGAAAAAATCTCAATCCATAGTGGAGAGGTCATGCTGTGGCTTTAAGGGGAAGAAAGCAGCTAGCTCTGAGTTTATTCTGGATTTTAATGCCATTTTCACAGAAGCACTTTTTCCCTGACCCACATTTTCTCTTAAGAACAACTCTCATATCCAATGGAAAAAAGAAAATTTGACATCTGGAAACGTAAGAAAATTAGCTGAATTAATCATTCTGCCTTTCTTCCATGTTAATTCCACAGGCTTAACAAAATTTTCAGAGATAAGAGGTCCATGACTGGAGTATCAGAATAATTTTAAGTGAGTAATGAAGAAGATGAATAGTAAAGTGAGTAGACCTGGTTTAAAAAGGTTTCTGCTATAAAATAAAAGTATAGAAATGCAGATAGTTTTAGAAAAAATGTTGCATGTACCAGTAATTGCTTTATCTTGCATACAGATATCAAGAATTATAGAATCTCTCTTGTATATTTTTATGATGATTGTTAAATGCACTATTTTCCATTTATTCCAGCTAATAGGGCATAAAGCATATTGCTTCTTATATCAAAACACTTATTTGTGCTTTTGCCATGAATTAATTGAATAGTAATAATGTTAAGTTTAACATAATCACCATCACCTGGCTTGAAAATCATTCATTCATGTACCAAGTCTACAAATATAATGAACTGGATGAGTCTTTTGGTAAGTAAACTACCAGAATGATAGTGACTTAGTGATACATTATCATTTAATAAAAAATAACTTAAAACTTAAATTTACACTTTTATTTTTCAAAGAATGATGACACAACTAAAGCTAGATCAGGATTTTTGAAAGAATGTTGGAATAAAAATGGCATAATTAAACCAACTATTCATACAGACACGATACTTTGCTTTCCAGCATATCATACTGTCTATATTTCCCTGGATAAATAGCACACTTCCCCACTTCTTTGTTTTTTTTTGTTTTTGTTTTTGTTTTGTTTTTTTACTGGCCTCTTCTTCTGCAGAGATAGACTTTCCCTTCCCAATCTTTATAGCTGGTTAAGATTTTCTTATACTTTTAAAATTTAGTTCAGTTACCATTTCCTTCTGATAGCTTTTCTTGTTCACAACAAATTTTATCTCTAAACCCTATTGATTCTTTTCAGTGCTTCCATAATTCCCAGCTGCCTCTGCATAACTCTGTCAGTTACTCCTCACTGTATCATAAGAATGTCTTACTAGGTCTCACTCACTGGCGTTATAAATCTCATTGTGTGATCCATAACTGAGTGCGTCAAAATTACCTAAGTATTTTTAGATTAGCAAGGGCCTGAGATAGGTAGATTTAGATTTGGATTTAATGGTTTAGATTTAATGAAATATAATCTGTGTATATTTGAGCTAGAAATATTCAATTTTGAATGTATTTCCGAGAGGATATTTATTAACACTAAAATTTGAGAATGTTGCAGACTACAATGTACTCCCTCAGGGTAAGAAATATGATTTATTCATGTGAATTCCCAGAATCTTAGCATAGTGATTGACATTCAGAAATGGTATGTAGACTAAAGGCACATAAAGGTCAATGAATTAAAACAATACAGAAAAACAAAACAAAACCAAAGCTGATTCCTTGAAAAGAAAAGCAAAAAGTGAGAGAATTTCAGTGAAATTAAATGGGTGGCTTTAAGCAATAGACATCTATTTCTCAGTTCTTAAGGGTAAATTTCCAAGATCAAAGTTCCAAATGATTTGGTTTTTGGTGAGAGTTCTCTTTCTGGTTTGTAGATGGTTGTCTTCTTGCTATATCTTCACATGCCTTTCCTTTGATTTGTGCATAATGAAAGGGAAAGAGGGAGAGAGACAACACCAAATAGTTAGAGTTAGATAGATAGATAGATAGAAAGATAGATAGATAGATAGATAGATAGATAGACACATGTTTCACATGTATTTAAGTCCAGGCAGAGTCACACCCTACCTAGGGGATAGTTCCAGGAAATCATGAAAAAATATAGACAACAAGGACACAGCCTTTATTATATGTAATCGCAGTAGGTGGTCCTGATGGCATGTCTCTGCCTTCCTGGTGGCAGTCAGTAGGGCATATTTCCAGAAAGTTACCAAACCACCGGCAAAAAAGGGGACTCTTTTAAAGGGGATAAGAACGGATGGAGAGTAGCAAGAAGGAAAGAATAGCCAAATTCCAGTGCAGGACATCTCAGGTATAATCAGTGTGAGTGAAGGAAGCTATCATGCCAGAAAGTCCATCTGTTACATTCAGGTGTGTGCTCAGTGTTAGTCAGGCCCAAAACCCACTTTGCAAGGTTGAGTATGGGTCATGGTCTAATGATACCCCACCAACACAGAAAAGACATTCAATCAAATTCAACATCCTTTCTTGATTACAAATACTCAGCAAACTACAAATAAAAGGGAACTTCCAAAGCTATGAAAAAACTACAGCGAGCAGCATACCTCATGGTGAGACTGACAGGTTTCCCCTAGCATCAGAAAGAAAACAAAGATGTCTGCTCTCAGCACTAGTTAGAGTCAATATTATGATGTGAACTTAGCCACGGAAATTTGATGACGAACACAAAGGAATTCAGATTGAAATGAAAGAGTAAAAATCTTTCTTTGACAATGACATGAATTTTTGTATTTAATTACAAAAAAAAAAAAAACAGTTTATAGAACTATTGGTGAAGCGATGTCAGGAAAAACGGCGTAGTAGATAGTCCAAACGGTCCATCTTTTCCCGGAAACATCAAAAAATCAAGCAAAAATCATCAAAATCAACTGTCACACTTTGGAAAGTAGTTGAGGGTTTACATCAGTCATAGAAATGATGAATCAATAAAAAGAACATTGAAAATTGTAAAAAATTTGTTAAAGTAAAGGTGCAGCCAAGAGTGAAGTGGTGTAGGAGGCAGTCAGGAAGAGATAAAGAAGCAGCACTTTATTTATTTTATTTGGTTGATCATCTTGGTTTTTCTTGGTCTCAGGTCTTGAACTAGGGATTTTGGGATGTATGTGGACTATGACTGTGTACTAAAATGCTAGATGACCAGGACACGCCATTTTTTTAATAGGCAGAAGCACTTTATTTATTTTGTTTAGTCATTCAAATTGGTTGTTCCCCCAGCCCAGATGTGAACCAGGATCCTTGGGTTGTATGTGATCTACACCAGTGAAAGACAGCTGATCAAATAGTTACTCCACCAGGATGCACAACATTAAGAAAATTTTACATCATTCTCTTGCCTTTGCCATAAATCCTTCCTGGGTTGGTGTAGTATTGAACATGATAACCTAAATTCTTATTGTGGTACCCCAATTCTTGGTTCTGGAGTGATCAGAGCAGATCTTATTTTCAAGTAATTGTGATTTTTAAAATTTTAATCTCTCTGAGTAATGAAGCAAACTGTTTCCCCTTTATTTACCTAGGTTAGAACTCACTCAAGGCAGAAAAAAGTGGGACATTCCTGAAAACATGGTAAGGAAAATGAACAGATGTTATTGCTTTTGGAAAAATATTGCAATTGAGGGAAGCAATAGAATGATGAAAACATAAGACGAAAGGCTTGGAAAGTGTTTCTTTGGGAAATTAGGGCATTCAAAAGTCAGGAGTTTGGAAAACCATGCACATGACCCAGGTAGGACTCAGGGAAAACTCTAAGCTTTCACTTCTGACTCATCTTTAGGCTCAATTCAAGCACAAAGTTAAGGCTAAGACAGAGTTGTAAGCAGTTTGGAAAAGTGTTGAAGATGGACTCCGATTCATAGTAGGACAAAAAGATTGGGCCAGGTTCATCTTCCTTTCTCCCTTCCTTCGTCTCTCCCTTTCTTCCTTCTTCCCTCTTTCTCACCCCTCCCTCCCCATCCTCCTTTATCCTGACACTTAAGGAACTCTCTGTTAAACCATGATTTGAACATAAGCTAAAAGACATAGACTTCAGAGACCACACTTGATAAATATAATTTACAAAGCATATTATATCTCAATGAATTCATCTCCAATGGAAAAGCAAACAAAAGCAGAAATAAACAAATGAGATAATATCAAACTAAAACTGTCTATGTAGTGAAAAAAATTAACAAAATGAAAATATAGCTTATTTAATTGGAGAACATATTTGAAAATTATGGATAAATAACCAAAAATATAGAAACAACTCAGCATCGAAAATATTCGATTAAAAATAAAAATGATAATTTGTATAGACATTTCACCAAAGAGGTTATATAGTCTGCGGACAGAAACATGAAAGGATGCACTTCATTGCTTATTGTCAGAGAAATGCAAATCAGGAGCACAATGAGATATTAACCTAGACCTGTTAGAGGGCTATTTTTCAAAAACACAGTAAACAATAAATATTGATAAGGATGTGAAGAAAAGGGAATCTTTGTTCACTTTGGTGGGAATATAAATTGGTGCAGCCACTTTCAGTTTGGAGTTTCCTCAAAATTTTTGAAATTAGAACATCCATATGATTCATCAATTCCAATTCTGGATATTTATCAGAAGAAAAAAAATACCTTAAAAAGATATCTGCACCTCTATTTTTATTGAAGCAATATTAATGATAACTAAGATATAGAAGCAATCTAAGTGCACATTGACAGATGGCTGGGTAAAGATGTGGTATATATACACTCAGTGGAATATTACTCATGTATTAAAAATGAAATCTTGTTTTTTTGTGACAACATGGAGACAACTTAAGCATATTTAATATATGCAACGTGAAATAAGTAAGGCAGAAAAAGGACAACTATGGTATGATTTTCACTCTTGCGTAAGAGATAAAATAAACAAAAAAAGACCAAAAGTAAAACCTTAGTTTCTGAGAACAGAATGAGTCTTGCTAAATGGAAGAGAATGAGGGGTAAAGAGGGTAGAAAAGACCAATTGAATGGTGGTGAATGGAAACTGCACTTTTGGTTTTGGGCATGGTATGGCACATACAGTTGATAAGGCATGTAGCTGCACACCTAAAACTTAGCAAAGCTATAAAAGCTATAAGCCAATGTTATGATAAAAATGTATAGAAGTCATTAATCAAATAACTTTAGCTTAAATCAAATGACTAAAACCAACCCCAAAGAGGGAAAGTAATCTGGTTTCTAAAATTACCACAATGTGATATTCAAAAAGTGTTCTTTCCATCTCAGACTCATGAAGCATGAAAATAAATAAGAAAGTATGGCCCATTTACTAAAGAAATAAGCAGAAAGTGTCTGCAAGGAAACACAGACATTTGACTTCTTAGGCAATTACTATATTCAATGTTTTTAATATTAATTGATACTGTGGGAAAGAACTAAAGAAAATTGGGAGAAGGGTGTTTCAGCAAAGATATTGTCTATGAATTGATTGCATAAAAAGGAACCAAGCATAAATTCTGTATCTGAAAAACATAATAACTGAAATGAAAAATCCACTAGAGGTTTTCAATGGAAGATCTAAAGAGGCAAATGAAAGAATTCACAAACTTGAAAATAAATCTATTCATATTATCTAGTCAGAGAGAAAAAATAAAGCAATAAGGAAAAATGAAGAGAAACTAAGAAAAATGTGAAACCATCAAGTATACTAACATTCATAATAGGGTCCCAAAAAGAGAGGAAAAAGAGAGAGACAGAAAGAATGATTGTGTAAGTAATCCCTGAAAACAAACCAATTTTGATAAAAGACATGGATATATACATTTAACAATTTCATCAAACTCCAATATAATCACAAAGATATACATATGAAGACACTTTGTGATTAAATTGTCAAAGGCAAAGAAAAGGAGAGAATCTTTAAAAGAGCAAGATATGAGATTCCCCACCATACAAAAGGAATTTTGAATAAAGTTTCTAGTCATTTTTCATCAGGAACAGTAGAGGTCAGATGGCAATGGATAAACTTTTCAGAGTACTGAGAAAGAAAGATAACTGTCACTCAAGAATTTTATGTCTGTCAAAACTGTTTTCCAAAATTGAAAGAGAACTTAGGGCATTCCCAGATAAACAAAGTTGGGGCAGTTCATGACCAGTAGCTTTGCCCTATAAGAAATGATAATAACTAAAGATGTTCTTCAGGTTAAAATGAAAAGACACAGTCCTTTGTGGTTCAGGTGACTGAGACATATGCTATGAAAACCATGTACCCAGATTTGAGATACACAGCTGGAAGGGGGGAAGAAAAAAAATATAAGGACACTAAATAATTCAATCATACAAATTAAAAAACCTCTGGCAAAGCTATTACTTAAGTAAATATGTCATTATTATTTTGTTTTTGGTTTATAAATTTATCTTTTTATTTCCTAAAAAAGACAAAAGCATGATATAGTAAAGTTTGTTAGCATACAATAGCAATATAGTTTACCGGCTATGTAACATAAAATGTAATCTATAAAAATAACAACTGAAGAAGGTAGAGCTATATACAAGCACAGCTTTTATATAGTATTGAAGCTAAGTTGGTATCAATTCAAAGCAGACTGTTATAAATTGGGATGTTGATTTTATTATCCATGGTTAATACTAAACTAAATTAAGAAAAATTAAAGATTGAGTTAATAATAAAAAATCTCTAACACTCCCCCAAAATGTCCAAGATCACATGGCTTCAAAACTGAATTCTGTCAACCATTTAAAAAAACATTAACACTAACCCTTTTCAAATTCTTCAAAAAATAAAATACAAGAGGATAAAACAGTAACTTAATTCATTCTACAAGATCCTAATGTAAAAACCAAATAAAGGAGTGCATAATAATAAAAAATAAATAATAAATAAATAAATAAATAAATAAATAAATAAATAAATAAATAAATAAATAATAAAGAGCAGTTCCACACACAGCCCATGGTCCAGGGTTCAAGACTCAGGACCAAGGTGAGCAACAAATGTGAGCAACTAACTGAAAAAAATAAAAAGATAAAGCTCATCCTCCTCTTCTCTCTTCCTTCCTTCCTGTTCACTTACTCACATTCATTACTACCTGTACCTATCCTTTAAAAAACAAAAACAAAAGCAAATAAGACACACCAATACAAGGTAAATCAATATGCCTTATGAATATGAATAAATTTTTAAGAAGTACCAGAAAACTGAATCAAACATAATAGTAAAATGATTAAACACCATGACAAAGAGGAATTTTTCCCAGAAATGCAAGGGATTGTTCAGTATAAGTAAACCTACATAATATACAACACTAATTGAATGAAGGGGAAAAATGATATCTTTAATTGATGTAGAAAAAAAGAATTTCACAAAACCTAACAAATACATTTCTTAAAAAAAAGAGCTCTGAGAAAAGTAGTAATAGATATAAATTTCCTCAGTACTACAAAGGGCATTTATGAAAAACCCATAGTCAACATAATTCTCAATGGTGAAATATTGAGAGAGAAATATTACACTAAAATAAGGAATACGTCATGGACAGCAACTTGAATCACTGCTATTCAATATTTTATTAGAGGTTCTAGCCAGAGCAATTAGGCAAGAAACAGAAATAAAGCTATCCAAAATAGAAAGAAAAAAAAATTGCCAATAGAGCGATTCTATATATAAAAATCCAAAAGAATTTATACAAAAAGCTACTTAAGCTAAAATTGAATTCAACAAAGTAGCAGATACAAAATCAACACACAAAAACAAGATGCATTTCTATACACTAACAATGAACAATGCAAAGAAGAAATTAGAAACAATTCCACTTACTATAGCATCAAATAAAATACTCAAGAACAAACTTACAAGAGGAGGCGAAAAGTTGTATAGTGAAAATTACAAAAATTTCTGAAAGAAATTCAAGTATCCACATAAATAAAAGACCTCTGTGTTCATGGGTTGGAGTATTAATGTTATTAAGACAGCAATACAGACTAAAGCAATCTAAAGATTCAATGTAATCTGTAACAAAATTCCAGTGACTTTTTTCTCCCAGAATGGAAAAATAGATACTCAAATTGATATGAATTTGTAAGGGGCCCAACCTGCCAACATGATCTTAATAAGAACAAATTTGGAGAACGCACACTTCCTAATTTCAAAACTTAATACAAAGCTAGAGTTACCAAAACAGTGTATAACCCTGAAATAAGGATAGATATTTGGTCAAAATATAATTGAACATCCAAAATCATATCCATAAATATATAATCATTTAATTGCTTTTATATAAACTATCCAGAATAGCTTAATCCATAGAGACCAAAATTTGACTGGCAGTTGCCAGGTGCTGTGAGTAGACAGAAATAGAGTGACTACTTGTAAGATACAGGACTTTTGTGATAAGTGAAAATATTATTTGGAACTAGACAGATTTTGTGGTTGCCCAAAAATACAAATGTACTAAAGGTCACTGTATTATACACTTTAAAATGGGTAATCTTGTGTTATGCAAATTTTACCTCAATAAAAATATATTAGAACAGATAAATGAGCTCAACAATGTTGTAAGATTCAAGATTAATATAAAAATAAATTACACTTCTATATACTTGCAATAAAAACACAAAATGAAATTAGGAAAATAATAGTATCAAACATTATAAAATAGTTAGAAATAATTTTAATAAAAGAATTGCAAAATAAACTTTGAAAAGTATAAAAATTGTTGAAAAATTTAAAAAGATCTAAGTAAATGGAATCACAATCATTTTCATGAATTAGAAGTCTTAATATTAAGATAGCAATACTACTTAAATTGATATTACAAATATACCATATCTTTATCAAAATCCTAGTTTTTTGAGAAGTTAACAGAGTGGCCTTAAAATTCCTATTTAATTTTAAGAGACCCAGAACAACCAAATTAATATTGAAGAGGAGAGAAGTACTCACCAAGTACTCACACTCCTGCAAATTAAAACTAATTATAAATTTACAATTAAAAAAGTGTGGTACTAGAATAATATCCACATAAAAAACAATGCAAAAGAATTAAGAGTCTAGAAGTAAACCCTCATATTAATAGTCAATTGATTGTCAACAAGGCAAGACAATTCAGTGAGAAAGTATTTTAACAACTGGTACTAGGACAAGTGGATATCAGCATGCAAAACAATAAAGTTGAAACATTACTTCATATTATATATAAAATTAAAATGAATGAGATAGCCAAATGTAAAGCTAAAACTATAAAGAAGCTTAGAAAAAACAAAGGTATACATCATCAGATTTTAAACAATGGCTTGTTAAGTAAGACACCAAAAACACAAGATATAAAAGAAAAAATAATAAATTGGGTATCATCAGAATTAAAAACTTTTGTGCATTAAATAGAACCATTCAGAAATTGAAAAGACAGTCAATAGAATGGGAGAAGCATTTGTAAATCATTTATCTGAAAAGAGACTTGTATCTACCATGCATGAACTCTTAAAAGTGAATAAGTGAAATAACCCATTTTTAAAAATGGACCAAGAAGTTGAATACGTGCATCTCTAAAGAATAAATGCAAATTAGTAATATGCACCTGAAAAGATAACATCAGCAACCAAAAATGTGACTCGAACTACAGTGAAGAACATCATATTAACTAGAATAGATACAATGTATAAAAACTGCAACAAAAACAACAAAAATGACAGATAGTAGCAAATGTTGGGGAGGATGTGGAGATTTTGGAATCCTTGCACACAGTGGTGCAGCCACTGTGGAAAACAATGTGATTATTTCTCAGAAGGTTAGATACATCCTTTGACACAGCAAATCTACTCCTAGGCATATACCAAAGAAAATTGAAAGCTAAAGCAGAAAAACTGGCACAAATAATTGAGAGTAGCAATGTTCATAATAGCTACAAAGTGGAAACAACTCATGTGTCAATCAATTTAAGAATGGATAAGTAAATTGTGACATGTCTATAAATGGAAATCATATCTGACACAGTACAGCACAACTGTAGTTGAAGTAAGTGCAACATAAAGAAGCTTAGTAATGCAAACATCATACTAAGTGAAAGAAGTCAGACACAATGCTTCATAATACAATTGTGATGTGAGTTTGGTAACTTTTCTAAACAGCTTAACCGTCCTAGATTCTGAATTATACATACTGGCATGAAGACAAATAAACCACTTGACATGCAGTTTAGTAAGGTTATTATATTAATCAAACAAGTAAATTGGAAAAAAATTCAAAGAACATACAGGCTATGTTTTGACTGATTTGTTTAATGAAAAGAAACATGAAAAATAGAGCTATATAGTCTCAGACTGAGACCGAAGATAGATTTTGACTTTGCTTATAATGTCAAAATTTCTGTTAATTCAGGCAAAAACTTTCTGTCCTAATTTCAGGTGACTGAATCACTTTTTCCTTTAAGAGGGTTATGAGCATCACGAAATTTTTATTGAAAAGAATCAAATTGCAGAAAAAATTTTCTTGGTAACCTGTACCAAAAAACCTCCGAGAATTTCCTTAACAATCAGCTTTGTCAGTCTGGATCAGTGGTAACTGATATTTGAGGGATGTTTGTCAGTTTACATATCATGAGTTTACCTTTTGGTTCACGTAATCCTACAGTGCGCCTGAAAAATTCACATTATTTTGATTCAAATTTATTGTACATGTTCTTCAGGTATTCAAGCCCAGGCAGAGAAACACCTGTCTAAGAGACAGTTCAAGGAAATCATAAGAAGACACAGATGGCAAAGATATAGTCTTTATTATGCTCACAGCAGGGGGTTCCGATGGCATCTAGTCCGGAAGGGATCTGCCTCCCGATGGTGGCCTGTTGGGCATGTTATCACCTCTCAAAGACAGCTGGTGGGCATGTTTCTGGAAAGTTACCACACTGTCAACAAGGAGGGGGTATTTTAAAGGGAATATTATATAAAGGGAGGATAGTGATCAGGTAAGAGAAGCCAAATTCCAGGACAGGACATCTTGTGTACAATCAGTACAGGCAAAAGCAGCTATCATCCTGGAAAGTTTGTTACATTCAGGACCATGCCCAGTGCTGGCTGGGTGCCAAGCCCACTTTTTATGGTTGGGTGTGGGTCGTGTTCTTACACCACCCTACAGGATAGAAACTGATGTTCTGGAAGGTTTAGTGCTTTGCCAAAAGGTAGTGAGTGTAGATTTCAAATCCAGGTCTCAGTTCCCAAAGGCAAAACTCACCCACAGTAGCCACCGGAACTGGAATTGTGACTCTGAGGACCAGAGTCCCAGTCTCACTTTCAGCATCAAACAGCCACTCTCCATTGTGACCACTGTGCTCTGGGACAGTAAGACCCTGTAGAGGAGAGGGTGGACAGTTCCTTAAGATAAAAGACTTAGTAATCAAATCATGAATTCAAAGCTGTGGTAAAGTGCTCAGCTTCAATATAGAACTTTTGTTCCGAAAAGAGAATGTAGTAGCTTCTGAACAACTTAGATGTGTTTCCTTTATGAGTGTTCAAATGGAAGACTTGAAGCATTGGTCTGCTTCTGGTAGAACCCTGTGGTTTTATTATTATTCTGTGCTTGCTCCTCTTTTCTTCATAATATCAGGTACTCCCAGATGGGCACAATCTATTTTGGAGGCAATGAAACACTGTGAACACATCCTGCATTCTAGAATACTGTTGGAGTGACAAAGACCTTTCAGATTTGGTTCACAGTCTGCAAGTCAGTATTGGGCCAGGTCACACCTGGGATTCCTGACACTCATGGTATAATACCTTCTTTGTCAACACACTGACATTAGTTCTCGGTTAAGGTGTTTTGTTTCCGTTTTACTGTGACTCTTTTGCCATGTGAGATATATACTAGACTGGGAGTCAGGAAATTTCACTGTTAACTACCCCTGCACAGCTTCTTGACCATGTGGTATTAGATAAATGCCTGCATAATTCTGGACTCCATCCAGATTATCTAACTGGTTTTGAATGTCAGAGGAAGATCAAGTCAGCTAGTATATATTCAAAAATTAAAGGCTGTTACACAATGTATTTTTGTTAGAAATTACAGTATTAATTATGATACTTTGAAGATAAGAATCTGTATAAATTGAGAAAAATTTGGAAAATTTTTCATAAGCACAAAGGAGTGCTCATGTATCTAAATATGCAATGAACAAATGCACATTATTTTATGCCTAGTATTATTTAGTTGCTATTGAATATTCCTGACGTTTGATCAAATTGAAGCCTATATGTTGAAATTCTGACTCTGAGCATATTCATTGCAAAGGACTTTCCAGACAATTAGCTACTTGCTCCTGTTGGGTAGGCATAGAACCCAGAGTGTGATTGTCATTAAACTCTTCAGACCTGAACACACAGTGCAGTGAGCCCCTCCCCTCTGCATATGTCAAGAGAGAATCTGACATACTTAACAGCTCAAGGAAACAGCAATGCCAAATTGACATGCCTGCTGTGAAAATCTTCAGGTTTGAATTATTATTATTACTCCAGTAGCTCTCTTCTTTGAACATGGTTTTGAATCATTACGATTTCATTGAGTGTCCTATGCCAGCAGTTAATTACAAAGTTCTGGCCCTGAGTATGTGGTTGCTATTGAGATCCATCAGCCAGTGAGTGCAATCTTTAAAATCACTTTCGAATTTACCAATTGGCCTAACATGCATCTTTCCTAGGAGGATGAAGCTGAAATTGACAGTTGAGCCTGCAGATTGTTCTTTGTTTCATCATCCTAACAGTTTCAACACAACATCTCATGGAGAGGATTTTCTGCCATTTTAAAAAAGAAAAATAACAAAATATTGTTAGGTATAGGTTTGTAAACCTCCTGGGGAAGTTTTTTTTTTTTCACTTGCTCTTTTTCTTTATTGCCTGGGCAAATGGATCAGGAGCTAATCTTCTTACTATTGTACTTACAGAGTGATTTTGATGTTATCAGAGGATTATCTTCAGCATCTCAGACAGAAACTATTCATTTCATTTTCAGCACATCAACTAAAGTGGCAGCTATTTTTGTCAAAAGGCATTTCCAGAATCTTGGTCGTTTACCTCTTTGAGATTATATGTCCAGAAAATAAAACACCCAGTTTGGAATTATGTTAATAATCTCTTGCATGCTCACAAACATGAAAACGAATTAAACTGGCATAACTCTGATGCTTGATTTCCACAGGCAACAACCTTCTTCTCCCTTCCAGATAGAAATAATTTTACAATTCATAGATCATCTAATAAAAATAACTTAAGAGGTATGTTTTTCTATCTCATATAAATTCTTTAATGCTGAGTTAGTAGCTAAAATATTTTTTAAGAATAAAAACCTTATGTAATAGTGCACATCAAATACATTACTGTAAAAAACGCAAGTCAAATCATGTTAAAATTTTTATCATTGAAAATTATGTCAAATTCATGTCTGTGTGGAATATGATAATGAACTTGTGTATAGTTTCTGTCCTTCTGGAATAGAGAAGTAAATGCAAATAACAAACAAGAAATAAGAGAATGCAAATGATTTTATTTTTCACTTGGTAAAAATGGCAGATTTCTCCATTTTTGGCATTTCTAATGTGTAGAAAAAGTTGTTGAGGATTTCCTATCTAGTTAGTCGGCTATCTCCACAACTGTGCTCTCGGAAGAAAAATTTTGGGGGTGATTATCTGTGTACAGACTCTGATCACAGCAAATTACAAATGTCATATCAAGGGTCAAGCTTAATTAGGAACACCACAGTTCTTCATGGTGATGTCCCAGATTTCTATTTGTATAAAGCACAAGCACAAAGAAATACTTACATTTGCAGCCTTGGGTATGTGTGAAGATAAACCCAGCTCTCTTTTTAAGTAGCTTTAATCATTCTTTAGAAAGCATCCCAAAAAGAAATGGTATTGAGATACAACCTCCATTTCTAGTACAGCTTTTGAATGATCTAGAACAATGATTTCAATTGACATGGAATATGTGCAATTTTATGTTTTCTAGTAGACTCATTAAAACATAAATGAGTGAAATTTTTTAATGATGTATTTTACTTAACACTATTCTAAAAATATGCTGTATATAAAATTATTAATAGGATATTTTTTCTTTTTTCATACTGTGTTTGAAATATGTGATATATTTTACACTTCTAGCACCCTTCAGTCTGGACTAATCATATTTCAAGGAGTCAAAGTCACATTATATTGCTATTACATTCTAAAGTACAGGTCTACATTATAAAATGCGATTTTTTTGACTTTTATTGATGCATATATTGAACTTAATCACATGTATGTTTTACATTATTTCAGTGTTAAGATTTTTATTTTTGATGGCACATGCTCAAGTTTTTACTTTTTTGGGACTTATTCCCTCAATTGCAATGCTTTCTAGCAGTGCCTTCACAAGAAGTCACATACTCTAGTTGAAATAGGCCTGCTTAAGTAAAGGATGTGATTTTCCTAAGGATACCTGAAGGTGCTGTTTGCTTGGGGACATAAAAAGATTAATTGTAAAGTCAATATGAAAACAAAAATACACAGCTCTTTCACAGCCATCTAACTTATGCAAACACCGCCAAATCAAACCCTAGCCCAATTGTGGTTTTTGGTTCCTTTTATCAGCTCAATTCAACTTCCGTTCCAACTTCCATGCTTCCTATTCTCCTAAGCCCACCCATATTCTAGTCATATTGCAGTATTTGCAGTTCCCAATAAGGCGCATATTTTTTACCAGTATGTCACAGTTAAGAATGCGAAATTCAAGATGATTAAATGACTTGTTCAAGCTCACACATGTGCTGAATGGTAAGGCTGGTACCTGGTCCTCTGACTTGTGTGCTGAGCATGTCCATACCACAGGTGAGTAAACTTCGGTTCTGTAGTCCCTGTGGGAAAGATGATTCCCCAAATGATAGCTGAAATGAAATAGCCAGAACAAGCTTGATGACTGCTTACCTTTAGCTGATTGCTCTGCATGAGGCAAACAAAATATCTTATTACAAGCACTTACTCTTGTTTACACTAGAAATATACTATATACAGCCACCAAATATAAAAAGGCAAGGAATTATGGTTTAATTTTCATTTCAAAGCACACTAAGTATTTAACTTCTGTTATTTCAATGGCAGATCAGTTGAAGAGCTTGACAAGGTAATTTGAAGGGAACACTACAATTGATGCCTTTGAAACTACTTGTTGTGGCTTTATGTTTTTCTCCTGCTATTTTTCCAAAACCTTGTATTTCATGTAGATGAATAAAAAGTTGTTTTCATTAAGGAAACTGCTGATATTAAAGAAATGAGTCTATCGGTTAGAAAATATTTAAAAGGGAAAGACTATGCAGTTAAACATAGAAATTATTTCTTCACATTTGAAGAGACTCTGAATCTATGACTGCCCAACTTGTTTGCCTCATGCTGCTCCCTGAATTTTCCACAAATGTTGCCTTATGCAATATGCTACCACTGGTAAGAGTTGACATGGATAAATTGGAATGTAAAATATTAAAATGTGTGAATCCTATTTAACTAGGTCTTCTTTATTATACTTTGTTTATTATTTTAAATATTATTTTAAATAATGGGGTTATTATTGACACCTACTGAGAATCAAGAACATGCAGTCTTTCACTAATACTAGAGTACTGCTGTGTATAAAGTGTGCCCATTTGCTTAATTTTAAAATTTTCAAAGTGTCTGAATACAGACCACAAAAACATAGTCAACTCTTTAGCTAACTGGCAGAAGAGTGTCCAGAATTAGAGATGGGCTATTGGAAATAGCTGTATTTGTCTGCTGGGGAAAGCCAGGTCATGTAGAGGGATGCAGTCATCTTTAGTGGTATCAAGGACAGACACAAGTAGATACATTGCCTTCAGCATATAGCATGCATCAAAAATTAGAGAACCAGCAATCAAGACATATGAAGGAGTTTCTACAAGAAGCATCTGATATTCCTAATGTTGGACACAGTAAAGAGGAAATCTCTGAATGGACATTTAGAGTTGACTATCAAGGATTTGGATAATAGATGGCAAAGGTTTACTCATTTTCCTAATGCCTTGTGGTGGAATATCATATGAAAAGAAGGTCATACACTAGTCAGTTCTATATGAGCGAGAATTCCTACACCTCTCAAAGGCCCTCAAAGAAACAAGGCTAAGTAGTTAATTATCAGAATAAGTCATGTTGGTAAATATGGAGCAATTACAATTATTGAATATATCATCAATGAATGAGTGTGAAAGAATATTTGTTAATCATTTTATTCATAACAGCAAAAATAAATATAAAATACTTAGTAATTAAAATAATTCAGAAATTCCAAGTACTAAATATCAAAGAAGAAATATTTGACTAGGTGGGTGGGATTACCATATTCATCCATGATAAAGTCAGCATTCTAATATTATTAATGGTCTCTAAATTAATTCAATTGGTGCAATTCCAATCAAAATCCAAACATGACTTTTTAAAAACTGAGATAATAGCAAGTCCCTGACTCAAGCAAGAACACCATGGGAAAGAGTAATTAAAGTGTTCTTGCTTGAAGATTTCCACTAATACACACAGAGATGAAGTCAGACTACATTGAGTCAAGTTCAGCCAGAAAAGGAAGAGACAGAGGTTCAAAACTTCAGCAAAAACCCCTCTGTTGAGAACAGGAAAACAATAGGGCAAAGTCTTAGAAATAACCCTACCTTTTTGCTCCCATACTTATTTTTTTCAATCCAGTGTGAAACTGTTTATTGTTTTCTTTTAGGCCTTTTACTTGAGTAAGTTTAAGAGTCTCCAACAGTTGACCTGATCATCTCTTACCTAAGTAGTTATCTCTGGGTAGTGATATTGTAATTATTTTTCTCTCCTTATACTTTTACCATTTTTTTATTTGTCTCCAATATTAGTTTTATAATATTTTGAAAGTAACAATAAGTAATATTCCTAGATATTGATACTAGGAAGTCAAATAGGGCTCTTCAGGTGGCTGGCACTACTCATTCTGGGAGCCACTTTCACAGTGTTGTGGTCACTGACTTATAAGTTAGTACTGCACATTTTAACAGGTAGAAGTAAAAGACCTTAAGGAAGGAAGAGACACTGATTTTCACAATGATGCCTTGTGGACTAGAGCCATCTATGTTAAGCAGTTTAGCAAAGAAGATATTGGCATAGGCACCAGGCATAGACTCAGTGCACGTAAGTGTGAGTCAATATATTACGAGAAACAATGTACAAGCAGACAGAGCAACAAGTCACTGAAGTCAGAGATGGAGAAAGTCTCCTTGGAATAAGAAGTTTGAGTTCAAATTGTGAATGGTTTCAAATAAAATAATACCAGGGTGTGAAAAAGAACAGCCTGGAGCAGAGAGAAAATACATAAATATGGTTTCTAAAAGACAACTATGTCATTATATGCGAGTTGAAAATGCCCATGCTTACTTGCATTGAAGTTTAAGTTTTGGATAGTCAACTTTACTGGGTGCTTGACTACAATCAGACATTAGCAGATGACTGACCCCTCCTGTCATGTCACCTCTATGTGTGTAGTGAGTGCCAGTTCAAGGAAATGACCCTTGTGATTTGTTCCTGCCTCTGTACTTGGTGGATTGAAATGACAGAAAACAAGATTACACAAAAAACCACTATATTTAAGGCATAATTTTTGGAATCATTTTAGATTGAAAGAAAGCATAAATAGAGTCCAAGAATTATAAATTATATATACATATGTATATAAAAGATTGAGTCTCCCTATTTAGATCAATTAAGTATATATAAATATATTATATTTTGACACAACCAATTTAATAAAATCTGTAACAGTCTACAATACAACTGAATGTAGGCAAGAATGTTGGGTTAATCAGATATACCCAGAAGTACTGCAAAAGAAACATTCTGGATAATTTAATATATCATGAAGCCCTAAAGTATTGCTTAGAGTGAATAAAAAAATTCTTGCTTTGAATGTAGATGCTTCTGTTTAAAAAATACCTCATCTGATCACATCCTGGTGGAATAGTTAGGTTAATCACCGCCGAAGGAGCAAGTCTTGGGAAAGCAGAGGAACAACCAGTGTGAACAACATATAAAAATAAAATAAAGATGCTTCTTCATCCTTTCCCTTCCTACCTTCCTGCTTACTTACTTTCATTTCTGGATGCACCATTCCTTTAAGAAAACAAACAAATTTCATCTGAAATGATGCCAGTCTAAACAATATATAATTTGGCAGTATCTACATTAAATTGGTTACATAAGCACTTTAACTATATTTTGGCACAGAGTTTAATTTATTTAAGAAAAAATATTTTAAATATATGCAATGTCACCCAAAGCATTTTGTAAAAAAGCATCACACATACACAGACACACTTCAAATAAAAGTCTTTTTAAGTTCAGTGGTTCCCTCGTACAGTTGTTTCGAACTGACGGCTCACCTTGACTATTATTAGACAGTATCTCTTTATTGGTATCTCCAACGACTTCAGTTATCTGTTAGTAACTTCACAGTATAGTCCTGCTGGCAAGGAAAGGTAAAGGCTTTGTTCCTTTTTTTCCTTGGATGTCGAGCTGATCCAGATAGCAACTAGCATATCCTTGTTTTATAGGCACTTGTCTACAACTGCCCAAGGTTACTGCACACAGACTAAAGGTGAAAGTTACAGAAAGAACACAGGTATAATCTAGTATTTTTGAATTGAGAGTAAATTCTGGTATACAAATGTGATACCAAGAACTACCAAGACCAATAACAGAAACTCTTCATTTTTCACCTTTAATAGAGAATTTCCACCACAATTCTATTCCATAATACTTTCATTCTGATCTATATTTTCAACAATAGTGCTTTATGGTGAGAGTTCTGGAGCATACTGATGAGTCCTGAAATCTTCACAGACGTGCCTGAAAATTTGTATCAATGTATGCAATGTTTTTCTAAAATCAAAGACACAGACGGTGAGTTTTATCTGGTAGAGATGGAAGCTGGAGGATCATATAAAACAGATCAGAATAAGGAAAAGTGGTTGTAAATTACAAGATGCATAATAAAAACTTCTGGACACTTCTAAAACAAGATTGAGCTAGGGCTGCCAGAAGTCCATTAAGACAGAGACAAAAGAAATTGGAGAACAACATGAATTGTATAATAGCGACAGAAAACTTTTTTTATAGTTTTCTAGAATATCTTTTTATAACTAAGGTTCAACTTTTATATCCTTCAGTCCTGCTGCCATAATTCCAATTTTTAAACTGCTCCATGAGCACAGAAAGGTTAAAGACCAGTTGGCTTATGAATATGTAACTGCTACTATTGCACATTTTATTCTTGCTTTAGCCTGTGTTAGTTTAAAAGAGCTACCAACAAAGTACCATAGACTGAGAGACTTAAATAAGTGAAACTTATTTTCTCAAAGGATACTAGAAGTCCAAGATCACAATGCTGGCAGGATGATACGGTCTTTTTTTTAGGTCTCTCTTCTTGCTGTATGTTCACATTGTCTTCTCTCTTTGTGTATATATGACTCCCAGTCACCTTTTCCTATTAGGATACTACTCAGATTGATTTTGGGCCCACCCTAATGACCTCATTTTAATTTAATTGCCTCATTAAATGCTCTATTTCCAAATATACTTATGCTCTGAGGTATTGGGGTTTAGGGATTTAACATGAATTGGGAGTGGGGGGCATAATTTCAACCCATAGCACAGTTTTGATGTGATTTAAGCTGCAGATTGTTGGTGGGCTTCAGCCCTTTTTGCATTCAGTCTCACATCCCTATTTTATGGTCTCTATCAATTAATTTTAACATCTACATGGAAACACAGCCAACATTGTAGCTTCACGATCCTTAAATATGTCACAGTTTGTAATAACTTTCAAGATCGCCATAAGAGTAGCACTCCAGAAATATTTCAAGTGAAATATAAACCTCTAAGATTCCTCTTTCAGATATTCCATGGGGGAGATCATGATAACTTTTGAAACCAGAAATTTTAGAAGGGAGAGAATTGTCTTGGTTGGGGAAATGTTTTTGAAAGTAATCTAGAATAGGAAGAGAAGCAGGTTCACATAATCAGAAGACATTCTAAAACCTATGCTTAGTAGAGTACAGGGGACCTGCCAGGAAGAGTTCAGGTGCTGAGTAACAATGGAGAGGGAGACTGACCCCTTTCCCTCCAATATTTAACAAAGTGCACAGAAGTCAAAGAAAATCTTGCTCCCTGGCCAAGCTGCTGAGGATGAGCAAGAATTAATCTCATCACCCAAAGGAGTTCCAGTAACTGTGCACAGGAGTGCAAGAGGACATACCTAGGATCCCTTTCCTCTACTGCCCCCTGTACTGGAAAGCTTTAGTAAGTGAATATCATGACCCAGGAGAACAGGGAAACTCACAGAGGCAGACTTTAAACATGCTCCTGGACTGAGTAACTGCAGAAAGAGAAGCAGACTCATATCATCACAGGACATTTCAAATCTTGTGCTTAGTAGAGCACAGGTGACCTGCCTGAAAGAGTTCAAGCGCTGGAGAACAGTAGGAAGGGAGACACATGCCTCTCCCTCACCCTACCCTCCCCAATATTTAAAGGAACACATAAAAGTTTAAGAAAATCTTGCTTCCTGGCCAGGGAGGTTGGAGACACAAGAACTGTCCTTATAAGCCAAAGAAGCTACAGGAACTGTGCACAAGAGTGCACAGAAGACCTACTTGGGACCCCTGGAGAGCTGTTGGAACCACAGAACTCACAGGATCTGCTATAAATTTAGTTCTTGCATTGGAAAGCTTTGTATCAGTGGCATACAAGAGAATAATTGCTCTCAGTCCCACAGAAACCAGTGGAGACCACTGAAATAACATTTATGGTCACCAAAAGAGAATAGTTCAGAGAGGGGAAGAGGTCCTAACCCTCAAGGAGGACAAGTGGCAGGTACTGGCCAAATTAAGACATAGCATCATCACTCAGAAAGATATCTAATGGTAAGAAAAGAAAGCCATAGTGTGAAATCTAAAGCAGAAAAGAGTCATGCCAAAATCTAGGTCACCAAAACAAGTGTAAGTAGCCCCCTAAAAGGGAAATACCAGGATGTCCTCAATGAAGAACTCTATTGACATTAAATGGAGCAACTTAGCAGAAAAAGAGTTCCAAAAAATAGTTACATATAAATAAAACTGAATGAATTCAGATGCAGGAGGCAAGCACAAACACCCAAAGGCAATTGGAAGACATTAACAAAGAAGAGAGATCAAAAGGAATATGTGACCAAGGATATTGAGACCAAGAAGACAGTCCTAGCAGAAATGCCTGAGATAAAAAGACAGTTAAGGAATTAAAGATAAACACGAAAAACTCCATAAACAGACTCAATCTTGCAGAGGAACAAATCTCAGAAACTGAAGACAATATCACAGAAACAACTGTTATGGAAGATGAGAAACAAGAATGAGGAAAAATGAAATAATCCTACAAAAATATTAAACACCATAAGAATAAACATAAGGCCAATTGGTATTTCAGAGGGAGAAAAGAGGAAAAAAGGAACAGAAACCTTACTTAAAGAAATAATGGCAGAGAACTTCCAACATTTGTCACAAAAAGTAACCATGAAGTTCCAAGAAGCAAATAGAACATCAAAATTTATAAATATAAAAGGACCTACTCCTAGACACATTATAGGAAAATGAGAAATAGTCAACAACAACAAAAAAGCTACTCAAGACTGTTAAGAAAAGAAATATAACTATAAATTTATGCCCATCAGGCTGTCATCAGACTTTTCAGCAGAAACACTACAGGCCAGCAAAGAGTAGAATGATATATTCAAAATACTACAAGACAAAAGCTAACAAGCAAAAATACTCTACCCTCCAAAACTATAATTAAAATATTATGGAGAAATAAAGACTTTCAAAGATAAGTAGAAAATAAAGTAAATGGAAGCATCACCAAACCTGCTGTTTAAGAAATCCTGAGAGATACGGCAACAGGCAAAAAGAAAACAAATAGTCACCAAACCAGGAGAAGGGTGATAAACAAGAAAGCAAATGATAAAACAAAGACAGGACTAACAAGGGAGGATAAAAATCACCAATGAGGGAAATGAAATCACAGAATCTTTACTAATATATAGATATTATTTGGCAACAACTCATGAGATACTATACTAAAGATGTAAAGAAAACAATAATCCATATGACAGACACAAAACCTTACTCTAAAAGGATACAAGCTAGGAAGTAGATTAAATTTAAAAAACTGACACTGAAAACCAAGCAGAGGAAAAAAGCAAATAAAAAAGTGATAAATGAAACACAAAACCAATAGAAAACATAGGCTCCAATGATAGCAATAAACATGCATATATCATACACATGTATCTCTAAATATGAATGGACTGAATATACCAATCAAATATCATAGAGTTGCTGGATGAAACAAAAATAGGAACCATTAATTATGCTTACAAGAAATTCATGTCAGATCCACAAACACAAGTTGAAAGTCAAAGACTATGGAAAAATATATCAAAACAACAATGATGAAAGGAAATCAGTACCTGCAGTACTAATTTTAGACAAGACAAATGTCCAGCTGAAAAATGTATCTTGAGGCAAGAAAGGGCATTATGTTATGGTCAAGGCAGTAATCCATCAAGAAGAAGTAACTATTATTAACATATATGTGCTCAATATTGGACCACCTAAATATATAAATCAAATACTGACAGAGCTAAAGGCAGACATTGACAGTAACACAATAATGGTAGGGAACTTCAATATGTCGCTTGCATCAATAGATAGATTGTCCAGGCAGAAAATTAAGAAGAAATAAGGACTCTAAATTAAGCAATAGATCACAAGGATGTAACAGACATTTAAATGGTATTCTACCCCAACAAAAAAGAATCTATATTCTTCTCGAGTACGGGTACATTATCATGGATAGACCACATTTTGGGACCAAAAGAAGTCTCAACAAATTTAGAAGATTAAATTAATAGAAAGCCACAAGGGATTAAAACTAGAAATAAATAAGAAGAGCAAAACTGAAAGACCACAAAGTTATGGAGATTGAGCAACATGCTTCTGAGCAACTCATGTATTATTGATGAAATTAAAGATGACATTAAGATTTATCCGGAAATAAATTAAAAGAAAAGATGAGTTACCAGAAAATGTGGCACGTGGCAAAAGCATTTGAGAGGAAAGTTTATGGTTCTATAAGTGAACATCAAAAACCAAGAGGAAGCCCAAACTAAATACCTAATTTTGCAACCAAGGAAACGGGAATGGAAAGAACAATCAAAACCAAAATATGCGGCAGAGAGAAAATAATAAAAATTAGAGCAAAAATAAATGAAATGAAAACCAGAAGGACCATCTAAAAGATCAATTGAACCAAGATCCGGTTCTTTGAAAAAATTAAAAAAGAAAATTGGTAGACTTCTTGCCAAACTCACAATTACAAATAAAAAGAAAACCTTAATAACATGGTTCAGAAATAAAGGAGAGATTGCAAATGATAACTTGAAAATACAAAGGATCATGAGAGCCTATTATAAGCAATTATCTGCCAGCAAATTTGATAATTACGAAGAAATGGACAGATTCCTAGAATCCTATAACCACCCAAAACTGAGCCAGGAAGGTATGAACAACTTGAACAGACCAATTACAAGCACAGAAATTGAAGCAGTAATAAAAAATCTGCCAGACGGCAAGAGCACAGGTCCAGATGGCTTCACTAGTAAATTCTATCAAATATTCAGAGGCGTTAATTCCCAACCTCCTTAACCTCTTTCACAAAATTGAAGAGGCAGATAAACTTCCAGATACATTCTGAGACTAATATACCATGATCCCCAAACCAGATAAAGACAGCACCAAGAAAGAAAACTATAAACTAACATCACTGTTGATTATAGGAACAATAATCCTTACCCAAATCCTGGCAAACCAAATTCAACAGCACATTAAAAAAATAATAAACCACAATCAGGTGAGATTCATTCTGGGGATGCAAAGATGGTTCAACATGTGCAAATCAATCAATGTAATGCACTACATCAATAAGGAGAAAATTTAAAAATCACATAATCTTATCAATTGATGCTGAAAAAGATTTTCACAAGACTCTATAATCACTCATTATTAAAAACCTCAACAAAATATGAAAATAAAGAACAAAATTCAACATAATAAAGTAATATACAACAAATTCATAGTCAACATCATAATCAATGGTGAAAAAAACTGAAAGCCCCTCCCTTAAGATCTGTAATAAAACAAGTTTACCCTCTCTCACCACTGCTATTCAACATAGTTCTGAGCATCTTGGTCAGAGCAGTAGGACGAGAAAAAAGATTAAAGGAATCCATATTTGAAAAGAAGAAATAAAACTATCATTATTTGCAGGTGGCATGATATTATACCTGGAAAATCCTAAAGTCTCCACATAAAAACTGATGAAAACAATAAATGAGTGTAGCAAAGTGGCAGGATATAAAATAAGCATTAAAAATATCAAATATCACTAGCATTCCCATATGTAAACAATAAAGTACAGGAAAAAGAAATTAATAGATCTTATTCTCAAAGATCAAATACTTGGGAGTAAGCCTAACAAGGGAGGTGAAATACCTCCACAATGAAAACTTTGACCTTAACAAAAGAAACAGAAGAAGACACAAAGAGATGGAATAATATTCCATGTTCATGGATTGGAAGAGTTAATTAAAATGGCAATCCTACTCAAAGCAATATACAGATTTGATAAAAATTTGTATTAAAATTAGATATATTTTTCAATGAAAGTGAGTGAACAATACAAATTTGAGAAAATATTCACACAACATACATCAGATAAGAGTCTTAATCTCCAAAATATACAAAGAGCTCATACATCTCAAGAAAAAAAGGTAAACGATCCACTCAAAAAATGGGCAGAAGAATTGAACAAGCACCTATCTAAAGAAGACACACAGATGGCCTACAGACACGTGAAAAAATGTTCTACATCATTCACCATCAGAGAAATGCAAACAGCAACCACAATGAGATATCACCTCACACAAATGAGAATTGTCTATATCCAAAAGTCTAGAAATAACAAGTGTTGTGGGGGCAAGGGGGAGTATGGAGGAAAAAGAAGCTTCCTTCACTATTAGTGGGAATGTAAATTAGTGAAATCTCTCTGTAAAATAGTATAGAAATCCCTCAAAAAATAAAGATGGAACTACCATTTGATCCTGCTTTTCCACTCCTAGGCATATACCTAGAAAATACAAAATCTCTAATCTGGAAAAATACCTGTACCCCTATGTTCTTTGCAGCACAGTTAGCAATAGGTAAGACATGGAAAAACCCAAATGCTAATCAACAGCTGACTGGATAAAGAAGCTGTGGCATATATACTCAATGGAATTTTATGCAGGTACTGAAAAAAAAAGTCAAAAAAACAAAATTTTGCCTTTTGCAACAATCCAGATGGAACTAGAAGGGATCATATTAGGTAAAATAAGTCAGAAAAAGAGAAGTCCAGGATAGTTTCACTCATGGAATATAAGTAAATAAAACAATACAAATAAACAAATTTTAAATAAACAGATTTAATAAACATATAAACATATAAATTTCCCAAAACTGAAGGGGACACAAGACAATGAGTGCCAGGGATGTGGTGGTGGGAGGGAAGGAAAGAGAGCACAGGGCGATGGTAGAGGACACTAGAACTCTGACGGAGTGCATGATGTGAAATACCCACAGACTGATAAGTGAGTTCAATATCTTAAAATGAGTATGACTTTGTAATCAAAAGAAATAATAATGAAATAATAATATAGAGAAAGAAAGAAAGAAAGAAAGAAAAAAGACAGTGGTCCAGAAGTAGCACACAAGCTTGCTGGCAGGAGAAATGGAAACTAACCAGATAAAAACCTCAGTGTGGGGACTAAGTATGAATTGGTGGGAGGTGGAGACTGGCAACAGAGTTTTTTTCCAAGCCATGATGTAAATTCTTTCCAGAACTGCAGACCTCAGTAAAGTCTGCTTTATATGAGGCCTCTTCCACATGACTACTATCAAAAGGCTAATGGCTCAACAGAGCTGGCAGGTAAGGGACAGATGCAGCACACACAAAGTGAAGAGACCATTTTTAGGCTCATGACACCTTATGAGTCCTGGAACCCAATGACTAGGTCTCTGCTTGTGGCACAGACTCTGTGGAGGCATTGGGAAGAGTGAGAATTCTATGGCAAAGATCTAAGATTCCAGTCAATTTCATCTGAATTTTGAAGGACAGTGTTACACGGTTGACTTTTGATCAACCCTGTCTGTCTTTTCTTTTTACTGTCTATTCCAACTATTGTTTTCCTATTTTACCTTCATCCCATGCTTTGGTCTTATTTTCTTTCTTTCTTAATGTAAGCCTCATTATCCACTAAGTAAAATATTTCTAACTACCTTTTATCTGATTTCTAGTTGCAATTTTTTAACATGTTTAATATTCCCCTCTTTTCAAAATACTGCTTGTAGAATTCATCGATTCTGCCAGTTACTAACACATTTCTCTGTTCCTTTCAATATCAAAATACCTCAAAGTTATTTTTTATTAAGTGTGACACTTCATTACTTCCAATTATCTTTTTAACTTCATTTTAACAGGCTTTTGGTTCCACTACTCCATCAAAATCACTCAAGATCAAATGGTATTTTGCTAAATTCAATGACCAATTTCTACATTCCATTTTCCATGGCTCTATTTGGCACAGTTGATTAAAGACAGGTTCATTCAAGGTATTTATCTGAATAATATGGAAAAATAATTTGAAAGGTCTATGCACCTTATTGCAGCACTGTTTACAATAGTCAGGAAATGGGAACTACCTGGATAAAGAAGATGTGGTATATATACACAATGGAATACTACTCAGCTATTAAGACGAAATCTTACCATTTGTAACAACATGCATAGGACTGCAGGGGATTATTCTAAGTGAAATAAGTCATAAGGTGAAAGACAAATGATAGATGATATGTCGTATGTGGAGTATCAATTAAATAAATAAATAGACAAAACAAAACTAATCCTTATATACTGACACTGTTGTATAGTAAATGAGGTTACCAGAGGGGTAAATATTAGGAGGTAGAAGCAAAGGGTAGTGGATGGCCAATGAAAAGTCATGGAGGACTATTAGCAATTTAGTGGTGGCTATTTATGGTCTATTATATATTTGATAAAGAATGAACTTGAACAATGAAAACCTATGTTGTGGGATACATCAATGTCAACTCAACATAAAAGCTTTATTTTCCATATAGGATAATATTTAAATAAAACTAATTTGAAAATAGAAATAAAATAAATTCAGACATCTTTTGCTTAGATTTCAGAATTCATTGTTCACCTCTTTTGCTCTTCTTCCTTGGCAACTCTCCATCTTTCTACATTCTAGATATTGTCATACTCATACCTCAAACTGCACCAATTTCTTCTTTCTATCTGTATTAATTTCCTAGATTTCTTCCATTCGTGTCATGGTTTTAAGGATACCCAAATCTACACTTTTATTCTAACCTTTTCCTTGAGTATCAAAGTTGAATGTCAAACCCAAATGCTTATTCACCATTCTTTTCTTGAATAATGGTTATCTCTAACTTAAAGTGTCCAAAACAGAATTCTTAATTACCTCCCATGCACAAACTTACCCATTCCCCATATTTCTTGTATCAATCAATGATTATGTGTGGGTCTTAGCTATCATCCAAATCAATTTTTATCAATACTATATCCACTCCACCAGTATAGACTGCTTGTCTATTAAACTAGTCTTCAAAGGATTTCCCCTAATTCAAACATTTTCCTATTTCCATGTTTGTCTGTACCTTCAATCAGCTTATAGTAATATCAATTTGTAGGTCCCCACTCTGTTCCTTAACATATATTATCTAGATAGCAAACTGGGTGATTTATTTACATGTCACTTAGATTGCATCACTCTCTAGTTCACTAACTTCTTACTGAATTCTCCTTATACTCCAAGTTACATCTAAAATCCATGTTCTGGCTTCCAAATCTCCATGTGATATGAAATATCTGCTTCTTCAAACTTACCTCTAAAATCTCCCCCATTTTCCTCACTACCTTCTAGCAACCCACCAGTATATTTTCGCACTCACTTATCTGTCTGCCTGGATGCTCTTCTCCTACATATTCTCTGGAACCATATCTCATTTTATTAAGATTCCTATTCAAACTGATTATCCCATTCAAAATAGCCTTCCTGATACATTCCCATCTAAATGGTTTTCTCTTTTCATTTTTGACATTATTTTATATATTTATGCTCACCTCTTCAAAATAATTTTTACATTGTATTTTTCTAGTGTTCCATATCAAAGATAATCAGAAGAAGGTAAGAGAGTTAGTTGATATAATATATACAGGCCAAAGGTACTGTCCGAGAAGAATATGGGTAAGTGAACAGTGCGTCTGGATTTGTAAATGAAAGGTATCCATCACCGTCATCCCCTATGTCCTCTAGCATCCACAACTGTTAAGTTTTCCATTGAAAAAAATTGTGTCTCTTACACAGTGTCACCCAAAGGGCATATTATCATCATGGAGAGACATCAGTTTGGTCATATTGTTACCTTAAAACTTAAAACATTATCCATCACAAATGTACTTCATAGTAGTTAATAGATAAGAAGATGAAACAACATAAACGTAGCTATTGTGTCCCTGTTTCTATAGCCTGCCATGAAGTTTCTGAAGGTAATCAGTGTTTGATGGAGTAAGTCAGATGCAGTCAACCTCCCAGTAGATTACTGTCTGCCTCAGTAGGGAATGGTGATATACTAGCGTTTAGTATTGACCTTGACTATTTGTAAGTTACCTGTTGAGTAGTTGCAATTGCCAGATAAATTTTTGTGGGAAAAAAGTTCATTTTGTTGAACTTATACATATCCACCACCCCTGTCACCATGCTCACTTTGTACATAGGTCTATTTAACAGAAGAGTGGCTGAAGAAAGAGGTTACTATACACAGTTACCTGAGATATGAGTATTTTTCACATTCTAGGACAATTTGAAAAGATCCACTTATATACCTCTGCTTCAGACAACCTCTCAACAGTCTGGTCTTTCTCTTTTCAAGTAAATTTTTAACTGGCAAGTTCATTAACCACAGCTCAGGGATTAATGTAGATAAAACCATCTAGTTTCACACAAAAATTTTAATACAAGTTTGTAAGGACTGAAAAGATTTACTTTCTTGACCACCTTAGGGCCATCCCTGAATAGATTAGAAACACAGCAGGTGTATATTTCCAGTCAATGCAGATACTAAAGAAATAAAGTCTGTGCTTTTTCCTTTTCAGTAGGTCATAGAAAATTTCCACGAGGCTATGTAATTGGACTGAGGGAGCAGGGAAATGAGCCAGTTATTCGAAATAAATAAACTAGGAGTCTAAGTTGCTGCCAGCACTATGTACGTTCTCTGTTTTCTAATGGAATGTTTGGAATACATCCATTTTTATGAAGATATCGATTCTATAACACCCAGTTCATGACAACCAGTTCCTTGATATAGTACAGTTGGGCACGCATTCACTACCAAGACAGTAGTCGTTCATTAGGTGCTTTTTTAAAGGAGAGTAATTCTCAGTAAAAAAAAAAAAAGAGAGAATGAAAAGTCCAACAAACTTGTGCTATGATGCCCTTTCTAGGGTTTGCAAAAGACCTTCTAATATTATTGGGGCACATATACTTAAGGAATATAAAACACTTGAGGCAGGGCGACAATACCTGTTAAGGTTTTTTAAAATGTCTCTGTTGGTTTTTTCCTGGACCCTACACAGGATTATCCGTTTTACTTGTTACCTGACAAATCAGTTGCGGCTGAATGCCAAAATACAGTCTATGTTGCCTGCAAAATTCCAAGCAGATCACAAAACAGTTTACATCTTTGCATAAGGTGGGAATACAAAATGTATCAATGTATCTCTTATTTAGAAGAGTTACCATAACATGTAAAAACTCCTGGAACCATGTAATCTTAACTAGTGTGGCAGGTCCCTGAGTCATTTATAATCCCCCTATACATAAAACTCACCAAAGTGTCTAGAATGTGCCCTACTTCCTTATTACTGGGTTCAGTTTTTTTTTAATTTGATCAATCTAATGGGCTTATATGGAATTCTGCTGGTTATCAATATAATCTAGCTTCCTCTAGGTCAATGTCGTTTAATAGAAACGAAATGTGAACAGAAACTGCAAACTACTTTTGCCATTCTAACTTTTCTAGGATTCACATTAAAAGGCAAAGGAGAGAGATGAATTAATTTAATAACATGTTTTATTTATTTCATTGCATTTAAAATACTATTTCAACATGGAATCAATATAAATATTAATAACATTTTACATTTTTTTCATAGCAAGCTTGAAATATGTTATATATTTATCCTCACAGCACACCTCTATTTGTACCAATCACATCACTAGTGGTAAATACTCACATGTTTTAGTGGCTGTTTCAGCACAGCCTTAGGTTATAATACAACCCAGAGCAGAGTAGTTGATGAAGAATTATTTTTATCTTTACAGGAGAAGATAAACATTTCTCATTATCTATGCTTATAACATTGGGGAAACACATAGAATTTTATAGTAAATTGGTGTCCAGGGCTCTGTTTATGTCTGTAATAAAGATACAGCATCTGGAGCCACAGATGTGATTGCATCATCACTGACGAAGTTTGCAATAGTATAGAATCTTTCCTCATGATTCATCTGGTTTTCTGTTTCCTAAAAAGGCAAAGTAAATGGAAGTGTGGCTGGAATAACTATTTCTGCACCTCTCAGTTTGCTGAAGCAAAAACTCTGTAGTTTCCTTTATTGCTTTGGGGTTATTATCTTTGAACTGAGGACAGCTTCGGATTGACTTTCACTTATCATTCACTCCATGGGTCAGGAAGCCAAAATGAAAGTGCTGCCCATTACTAAATATATACATTCTGACTGTGCATTAGATATTTGGAGAAGTAACCACTGGAAAGGTCCACATTCCTACTGGAATCTCTCTGGGATGACCCCAAACTAACACTCCACTGGTCACTGGACTTCCATAAACTCCTATTTTAGCCAGTGTGCTAGAGGGATATTTCTAGTTTCTGGGAATTAGCAATAATCAAAACCTAATAATAGTATTCCTCAGCAAATCTAGGTTTTGCCCTTTACCTAGGGCAGTTCCCCTGGAGAAGGCCTGGGAGAAGAATTGCTATATAGAGTCTTACCTTTTTGGGCCGCCGATCAAAAGACTTCATATCCAAGAACTGACTTACATCTGAGAACTCAACAAGCAGCTCTAAATACCCATAAACCAATTCATCGTGATCTACAGGGAAGGACACACTTTAGGTGGAGAAGTTAGGACCCTTGAATTCCCCTCCTGCTTTCCTCCAATCTCTTCTCAATACTCCAAAATCGGGCTAACAGAAAAGTCTGAGAGAACTCCTTGATGTAGCCCATACAATTCAACTTCTCAGAACAGACAAGTATGAGAGAACTCTTTGATTCAACTTCTCGGAACAGACAGTAGGGCCGAAAAGATGGAGAGCAGATATGAAGAGGCAGACTGGAGATCAGATCATTAGCACAGGCTCCAAAAACATACACAAACACAAATGTCATTATCATGTCTTCTTTTTTACACAAATCATTTTCACCTTGCTGCTTTTATTTAACATGCATCTCAGAGACCACAGAAAGTTGTTTCATACTTTTAGTTTTTGCATAATATTATAGATATAGCTTATTTTACCCGTCCCCAATTGATGGACATAAATTAGTTCCAAGTTTCACGATTGTAAAAATTATTTAGTAAATATCTATAAATGTGTCATTTACATATATGAAAATGACATATGTAAAATAAATATTTAGAGTATTTTAATTTATAATTTTGATATAAGTTGAAAAAGAACATTTTACACAACTCATTCATTACAGCAGAGCTTCTCAATGAATATTTCACAACACAATATGCTGGTTTATAGGTGTGTGACTGGTAACAAGATGGAGTGTGGGGCTAACCTATATAGAGAATTTTGTATGCAACTATTTTATTTGTGGTCCATGATGTAAAAACTCACTGCTATATATCTGTTACCTAATATCAAAGATGAAATCATTAAATATACATCATATCAACTCTTTTTTGTCTCTTAGCTCTCCAAATGTTATTGATTATATGACTAAACATATGAGTGCCTTACTATTTCTTTCAACTATTTTCTGGATGTGACAGAATAGCCCTACCTATTCTCCTTCTGTTTTTTTTTTCCTCTGAGTTTCGTGATGGAAAAGTCTTCACTTTTAAGGCTTCTGTGTAGCTAGGGCTCCAGTTCTGATTCCAATTTGATGAACCAGATACACTTTTATGAGCCCTGGTAGGCGAAAGTGAGATACAAGTTTCGTTTCTGCTGTTTCTGTTGGTAAATGTAAATAGTGGTATATGGATTTGTGGCAACTATTCACTGTCCAGTGACCAGCACCATGGATATCATGATGAAGAACATAAGATCTCCTTATGCTGGTGGAAAACAGCACAGACCTGGGTCTGACCTGGGAATAACAACTGCTCAGAGTGGCTTTTTGGCATTTTTCTAAAAATCTTTTTATTGAAGTAGCATTGACTTATAACATATAGATTTCATGTGTTCAACATTATAATCAACATCTTTATTATATACTACATTATGTACATTACCAATAAGTCTAGTTTCTACCCTTCACCATACAATTAAATCCCTTTTACCTGACTTACCTGCCCCCGACTTTCCCTTCTGGTAACCACATTTTTCTCTTATAGTTTAAGAGTTTTGTGGTTTGTTTGTTTCTTATTTTTGTTTATCTTCCACATATAAGTAAAATTATACAGTTTGTCGGTATCCATCTGACTTATTCCACTTAGCCTAATACCCTTTAGATTCATCCATGTTTTTACAAATGGTAGGAATAAATGTGCAGCACTGCTCATATCTACATGTCATCAGCCTAAAAACTTTCGCTCTATGTTGCCTTGAAACCTAGTGGATTCATGACCCAGCACCATTTTCAGTACAGCAGTTTATCAGTGAAGAGGTGTTAAAACAACAGAAGCTAAATTTAGTGAGAGATGTAATATAGATTCCTCATCTTGGAAATAGGAAGAAAAGCAGAGGCAATTTATGGATTTTAAGGTAGGGAAAAGGAAAGATCCTTAACACCAATTATAAGATTAGTTGAATCTGATTTATCAGGCCCCCAAAATACTGTGAAAAATTGGATCATAATTCTTATACAATAACTAAATGGTGAAATGAAGTATCCATCTCTTAATCTTGGGTTTATTTTATCATGGCTAAATTAACACAACTTTAAATTCTGAAAGAAAATTTATATGGCATATTAGATTTTTATTTTTATGTTTTTGACCTGTTACTTTTAATTTTTCCTACTAAAATTGGATATTTTAGCTGTAACATTCTTAGGTTATTTTATTCCAATAATTGCTCTGTTGATTGGCATCGCATATGTTGACATATGGGGCAATATGTGGGCAACCAGGTAAAAGGAGAACAAGAGGTTTAACCTTTTACTTCCAAGCATTTTATTTGGGGAAAGTCAAAGGTGAGAAGGCCAACAATAGATCTGTCATGTAGTCCAACTTTTCTTCACCCATCCTGATCTTCTGTCCAGTCTGACATTTGCTTATCACAGAGAACATGCAAAGAGGAAATGGGGAATGGGCAAAAAAAGATATTAACTATGGCTACTCCTCTCTGTGTGACTTTGGTTTCTCCAAATAAGCCTCAAAGAGAGAAATAATAAATAGAATAGTATAAATAGCTTCATTCCCACCTCCATTCAAGTTATTTTTATTATTTTTAAAACTAATAATAAAACAAATGAATTTTTTAGTCTGGATGACCTCTAAAAATTTACCCTAGTGAATTCTATTCACATTTTCCCTACAATATAATTCAATGGAAGCTTATTATTAGCCTCAGATTTGGTATAATAATTCATCGTCTAAATTATTATGACTTTGGTATAATAATTTAGAAGTCACCCAAGTTATTGTGACTTTAATATAATAATTTAGACACCAATGAACAAAATCGGTCATTGTTTTGGATGAGTTCTAGTCATATTTTCCACTATATCATTAATATTAAAACAGTATTTTATACCTATGTTTGTCTTCTTGATATTTTAAATTTTTCTGTGTGCAAAGGGATTGATTTCTATAGCACAATTGCCAATATTATAAGATTTTAAAATATGATTGATTTTAAAATATTCATTTAGTAAATACTAACCTGACTAAAACATTTCAAGTAAATATTGGAGTTATTACTCATAGTAATCCACAAAAATAGGTAGAACACAGATTAAAACAAATAACGCTGCATTTTATATTAAATTCATAGTGAGCAGTATGAAATTCTAGAATTTTTGGAATTAACCACTAAACCAAAATAGATTACTCATTGATGAAAAAGTCATTGCTTCTATTAAGCATTTTTAAAAGTTATGGCGGGTGGGTTGCAATTTCAAAAGAGGTATCAATCAAGAAACTTCAAAAAATATAGTTTATCTCATATTTTATTTGTTAAATTTATTTTTTCTATTAAATTAGAGATGCAAAATTGATGCTTAACCAACGAACATTGCTGACATTCTATCAAACCAGTATAGTATTTTATCTAGTATTTTAAACAATATTGAGGTCCATATATATTCCTCATACATACTATGAGGAAAGGTTTCTTTTTGCTTTTTCAATGACAAATAAATATTTTACATTCTATAACAGAAGCAGGAACTAGCTGATCAGACAATGCAAATAGCTTCCTTATCTTGAGACTTAGAGAAATCAACAGTAAATATGGACATCATGCTAAGAGTGTTACATAAACCATCACATTTTAGACTCAGCATGACAATATGAAATAGTTACTTGTATTTCTATTTTTTCATCTAAATAATTCAGAAAATTTTAAGAACTCATCCAAGTTTAAAAATCAGTGATTCAAATATAACTTTGTTTCACTATAAAAATATACTTCTAGTTCCTAGTGTAATAACTAATGTGACAACCATGAAAATTGACCACTAACTTCTGCAGAAAACTTCATATTTACCTCATGTCCCTACTGCTGCTCCTGTGGGATCCATCCCTGTGCTCAATGGAATCTCTTCCAAGGAACAAATATGTGACTCATAGACTCCCTATCAGCATGCCTGAAAACTTTCAGAAAGTGTGTTGAAGTCCAAGATTCTTTCTTTCCTCTGTCCCTCTCCAGGTGTCAGATCTGTATGATGGACTGAAAGCAAGTCTACTTTTTCCGGATTTTTTTTTTCAGTATATTTCTTATACGAATAATCCTGTGTGGGGATATGGTTCTTGCATATATGAATTAACAGAAAATTTACTGAGAGTGGTCCAAGAAAGTAACAAATAAGATGAAGATTCAGACAAGTTCACTCACTGCCTCAACATATCTGTATTTGATCTATGTCAGCTTGAATAAAATATTTAGAAATTCATGTCTACCTTGACCTTATAATTTCCAAAATCCATTTCTATTAAGCACATATACGTCTGAGTGTATGGATATGTGGGGAGCATCTGGATTGAGCCAATGAGAACTCACATTGTCTTGGGGAGAGAAAATGATCTAATAATTATGCTCAATAGGATGATGCTGAGACTAAGTATCAGTCCCAGGATAGGATGTTAGGGATTCTAATTTCTCTTCTAGAGCAATAGGATTTGAAACTTGAGATATACAATTCCTTGAGGAACTTTGATGTGACCCTAACCTATCTATGCACTTTTAAGTGAATAACGCATGCTCATGCTTTAGGTTTTGCTTAGTTAACCATATTTCCCTGTAGTAGGGATTATTCAGAGATCATTCTTCAGTTCTTTGTTCCCTTCATATGTGGGTTATACTTTGATATTAATGATCTGAGGTGAGAGGATTTATTTTATCATAGACACCTGCCAAGTAGATAATTGGATTAGTGATGAGTCCTGCTCTAAGGCATTAGGTCTTACTTATTTAGGGAACTTGTATTTTATTTCTTTGTGTGTGTTAGTCCAAAGGAATATGCTCCTTTGGAAATATAAATATTTCCATTATACTTGAAATTGGTGATATTGTAAGTAGAGAGAAATTTTCCTTAACAGGGACCTCGCAAAACATTCATCTCAGTTGTATACACTTTGAAGCTAATCGCAAGAAAAGAAAAAAAAAAAAAGGGAAAAAGGAAAAACAGCAGCATCTAGGGGGTGCACATAGGGTTGGAATTTTGAGAATTCTGGGTTGATGGATGCAGAGATACTTTGGGGGGCAGGAGCCATAAACTTGGCAAGGACCAAGAGAATGGGAGTACTCACTGTTGTAGTGATCCTTAGAAGTCTGGACAACTTGACGGCCAATTCCAACCAAAGAAGAAATGCATGAGGTGCCTTGTCAGACAGCATAGGAAAGAAGTAAAATCCTCGAGATGCAGACAATGTAGAATGGATATGTAATGTGTAGTCATTAGACTCACTGGAGGATTAAGTTTCATGAGAGAGTTCAGAGGATACATCATTCACTCACCAAGACCATGAGAAATATCATCATGATGGGGCTCTGACATCACTAGAGAGCTCAGTGGTGTCTCCTTTACACCAAGGTTGATAGTAGCAGAAGCAGTCCCATGTGAGAAAAGATCAGAAATTGTTCACATTCATGTAGACTAAGAAAAATAACACTAATGTACTGGTTGTTACATGGATTTATTAACTCTACTACCCAATGTCATAATATATTTTAATATACTAGAGGCCACATGTATTCCAGAGAGAAGGAGATAAATAGTCTAAAGATTCATAGACCTTCCAACTCCGTAAGGCTCTGAGCAATGAAGGCTTATTTCTTGTTGAAATTTCCCATCCAAAGTAAAAAACAAATTGCTGCATCCTGCATCTTCCACCACAAATAAGGAAACCGTGTTCCTGACTGACCTCTAAGGGATCTAGACATTACGAAGCCCACACCTGTGAATACTGCTCCAGTCAAGAAACAAGTGACACAAAACGATACCAGTTTTGAATAGGACTCAGTGAAAAAAGTCTCTACAATAAGTCCAGGCTACGGTCTAAGCAGCAATATGACTCTCCCACATCAGTGATAGTGAAGGTTGCAATTGAGAATTACCAGCAAGTCCCAGTGTGAAATCTTATGCAGGCCCCTAGGATTCTGGATAAAGGCCATGCCATGAGCAGCAAAGAAACATAGTTTTTGAAAAATATGAGGGTTTCTATACATGTTGGAGCTCAAATATCTTATTGTCGAAACACAAAGCATCAAAACATTACATACAGAAATGCCAAATATGAGTACAATTTTATGTGTCCCACCGTCATAACACCATTTATATCCATCAGCATTTCATTGTCAGATGGATAGGGCACACCTAAGATTGAACCCAAGTAGGACAAAAGGACATGAGAAACTTCTCTGTTTTTTTCTAATTTAAATTAATTTTTTTAAGAAACAATTTTGCATTTCAGTTCTTCCTTCACTGTATAATTGATTCCCTTTATGCAATTTGGCTGCTTGCCTTATCTTTTCTCTTCATGTAAGCAATGACTTGCTTTTATTGACTAAAAGTCTGTTTTTGTTTGATTCAGTTCATTTGTTTTCTTGACTTCTCTATATACACATATGAGTGATATCATACAGTATATCTGTATTTCTCCTTCTGGCTTATCTCACTAAGCATAATTCCCTCTACGTCCATCCATGTTGCTGCAAATGACAGCATGTCATCATTTTTATTGCTGAGTATTATTTCGTTGTGTATATATACCACATCTTCATTATCCACTCATCTGTTAATTGACACTTAAGTTGTTTCCAGTTCTTTACTACAAATAATGCAACAACGGAGATGTGGGTGCATAGCTCTGCAATTTAATGTTGTGCTTTAAGGGTAAAACCTCAGGAGAAGAATACCTGGGTCACACAGGATTTCCATTCTCAATTTTTGAGGTATCTCCATACTGCTTTCCATAATTGTTGCACCAATTTACATATCCACTGACAGTGTATAAGTGTTCTCTTTTCCCTGCATCCTCACCAACACGTGCTTCCAGTCTTTTGTGCAATGGCCATTCTCACAGGTGTGAAGTGATAGCTCATTGTTTTGATTAGCATTTTCCTAAGGACAAGGGTGGTAGAACATCTTTCCATGTGCCTATTGGTCATCTGTAATGGAGAAGTGTCCATTAATATGATCTGTTCTTTTTTTAAATTAGACTTTGTTTTTATGCATTCTTTCTATTGGTTGAATATTAAGCCTTTGTCATATATATGATGTGCAAATATCTTATCTCATTCAGTAGGATATATTTTAGTTTTGATGAGCGTTTCTTTAGTTGTGAAAAAGCATTTTAGTTTGATGTAATCCAAACTATTTATTTTTTAATTTATTTTCCTTGCCATTGGAGCCATTCCCAAAGATATCTCTTAGGTCAATTTAAAATAGTGTTTTGCCTATGTTTTCTTATACTCATTTTGTTTTCAGGATTGTATCTCATTTCTTTAATACATTTTGAACTAACTTTTAGTTATGGTGTTATGTAGAGATCTAGTTTCAGCCTTTTGCATGTAACTATCCAACTTTCCCAACACTTGCCCTACTGTGTGCCCTGGGCTTCTTTGCTGTAAATTAATTCTCCATATATGCATGAGTTTAATACAGACTCTCAATTTTATTCCATTAACCTATATGTCTGTTTTTGTTCAATACCCTGCTGACTTGATTACTATTGCTTTGTAATATAGTCTAAAATGAAAGAGCATATCACTTTGATTTTTGTTCTTTTTTCTCAGTCTTGCTTTTTCCATTAGGTGCCTCTTGTAGTTACAAATAAATATCATGATTTTTGTTCTGTTTTTCTGAAAAAAAATCTTTGGCATTTTCATGGGGATTGCATTAAATCTGTTTATAGCTTTAGATTATATTGCCGCTTCAACAATGTTAATTTTTCCAGCTGATGAACAATGAATATCTTTCCATTTCTTTGTGTCTTGTACATTTTTAACAGTGTCATGTAGTTTTCATGAGATAGGTCATTCAATTGTTTGACTAAGTTTGTTCTAAGGTGTTTCATTCTTTTTTGATGCAATTATAAATACAGTTGTTTTTCCGAGTTTGCTTTCTGTAAGTTTGCTGATTGCATATAAAAATGCAACAAATTTTAAATATTAATTTTATAATCTGCCACTTTGCTGCATTTGTTTGTTGTTTCCAGCAGTTTTTTCCTGGAGTCTTTTGTGTTCTCTCTAGATATAATGATGTCATCTGCAAATAGTGGTGGTTTCACTTCTTCCTTTCCAATTCTTATTAAGAGTTTTTGCTCTTTCTTATCTAATTGCACACAGCAGGACTTCCAACACTATATTAAATAGTAGTGGATAGAGTAGTTATCCTTGTCTTGCTCCCGACCTTAGAGGAAACGGTTTCAGTTTTTCCCCCTTGAACATGATATTGGTTGTGGGTTTTGTAATATACGGCCTTAATAATATTTAAGTACGTTTCATCTATACCCATTTCAGGGAGAGTTTTTAACATAAACAATGTTGAATTTTATCAAATGCTTTTTGAGTGTGTCTTTGTGTTTTTTATTATATGCATCAAATTGATTGATTTGCATATGTTGAGCCTCCCTAATATCCTTAGAAAATCCTACTTGATCATGATGTGTGTTCTTTTAATGCTTTGTTGAATTTGGTTTGCTAGTATTTTGTTGAGGATTTTGCTTAATAGTCATTAACAATAATAGTCTATGACTTTCTAATATTTGGTAATATCTGTGATTTTATAATCAGTAAAGTTGGCATCATAAAGTGTGTGAAAGTTTGCCTTCTTCAATTCTTTGGAACAGTTTGAGAAGACTTGGTATTAATTCTTCTACGAATGCTTGGTGGAATTCACTAGTGAAACCATCTTGTCCAGGGCATTTATTTTTTGGGAGATTTTAAATTACCACTTCAGTTTTCTTGCTTGTGATTGATCTATTCGGGATTTTTATTTCTTCCTGAATTAGTCTTATAATGTTATATATTTGTTTATATTTCCAATAATTTGTCCATTTCTTCTAAGTTATCTAATTTGTTGCCATAGGGTGTTCATAGTATTCTCTTATGAGTTCCTGTATTTCTGTAGTATCAGTTATAATTTCTGATTTTATTTATGTTTATCTCTCTTCTTCTTTATGAGTCTGAATAGTGGCTTTGTTAGAGACACCTGGGACTCCCAGATGTCTTCAACCACCATTAACTCAACTACCTGAACTTAAAAAAACTGCTTGCCTTCCTGTAGTCCTTCCTGAAGAATGCCATGGGAAGCAGTCTTGTAGAGATGTGTATTATTAGGAGAGGGATTCTTAACAGTGCTGTGTAATATTCTGGGATGGATTCTAAACCTTCAAGTGAACTTTGGCTCATACAATGCCTTTAGTATATTAGCATACCAGGAAGACTACCTCCTTGGGTGCTGCAACAGTTCCATGTTAGACCAAATAAAGATTTAAATATGTGGGTCTCTTTAAGAACTCAAAACTACTCGAATCTCTATCTTTTGGAGAAACTCCAGGGAAGTTACCTCTTCTTTTCATAAATATTCCTTCCTTTCATTAAATAACCCTTTTAAGACCCTCAACAAAATCCCCTCACAGAGCAGATGTACTCTAACACTGCCCCTTATTTTCCTTCAGCATCATCCTATTACTTCCTGTTAATAAAACTGTTATTGCAGTTTATGTCTTTTGAGTTCCTTTTTAAGTGAATTAGGAACCCTGAGTCTTGGACTCCACATTCCTGCAACAGGTTGCCTATTTTGTTTGTTCTTTAAAGTAACACTATTGGTTTCATTGATTTTTGAATATTCTTTGATCTCCATTTCATTGATTTCTACTGTTTTATTATTTCTTTTGTTTTACTAGTTTTGAGTTTTACTTTTCCTTCTTGTTTTACTCCTTTAGGTGAAGGTTTGTTTTTTTCGTGATTTTTCTTGTTTCCTTAGATAAGATGGTATTGCTATAAATTTCTCTCTTAATATTGTTTTTGTTGCATTCCATAGACTCGAAATTGTTGTTTTCATTTTCACTTGACTCCAGTTGTTTTTAAATTCCACCTTTGATTTCCTCATGACCCAATATTTATTTAATAATGTGTTATCTATTCTCCTATTATTTAAAGTTTTCTTTCTTTTGATTGACTTCTAGTTTCATACCACTAATCAGAAGGATGTTGGATATAATTTCAATACTTGTAAATTTGCTGAGACATTGTATCCCAACATATGACCTATTCTTGAGAACATTCCATGAGTGCCTGAAAAGAATGTGTGCTCATTATGTGGGGGTTAAATATTCTCTATGTATCTATTAAGTCTATTTCATTTAATTTGCTATTTTAGGCCTTTTTTGTAGATTATCTGTTGGAATCATCTTTTACTGTGACTGTGGTGTTAAAGTCCCCTACTGTTATTGAACGCTGTTATGAAATGAAATAATCACTCAAAAAGAGAAGTGTTTGACTTGGGCCAAAAGCCTGATTTGACCCTTTCTTTCCCTGGAAGTCATACTCACACAGAGAGAGATGGGCTATGAGTGTGGGCTTGTGGCCATAGAACCACTTATTATGTCATAAGTTGCAATATCTAAAGGCATAAAACTCACAGAGTATTGAGCAATCTTCTAAAACACAATTAAGAGCCATATCATTTCAAATACAACACTCTGAAAGGGTAGAGATACATTGTTCAAAGTGTAATATATGCATTAAATCAGAAATCTCCATATATTTGCTTCTTAATAAGAAAAATATATGGGTAAACTTATTGGGAGATTTTGAGCTTCCCATTGACATAACTCAGGGCTATAGGTTCTGGTCTCCTGAAAGTGAATGCTCTTTCCAGGAGGCACAGCAAGGGTCCTCTTAAACTGCAAGTTATGATCATTGCCAAGACCATTTGGACTCCTCGTGACCAGAGTCCAGAGGCAATAGAAGTAGTCATAACTGTGACAGGAGTTACAAATCCTGACCTGCAGGAGTGAGGCTGCCTTGATCCCTGGGAACAGCTAAAATAAACGTGGACACTCTCATGCCCCTGGATATTTTCGTGTCCCATGGCAGTTATGAATGAACATGGATTATACTTTGGCCTCAGAAGGGTAGCATGGCCAAGGGCTCAAATCCTTGAAGAATGAGGATCACATCACCAAGGAAGCTACCAAGATCTGCCAAAATAATAGCTGAGAGGGAGAAGATTTAGAGTAATTAGTGCAGGATGGCAAGGATGAGAGCCAGTTGCAACTCCAGACTCAGACCAATTGCAATTAGAATTGTACTTCCGCCTCTTAAGTTTCTTTTTTTTTTTTTTTTTTTTTTTTTTAATTTCTCCTCAGGAAAGAAGGTTCGGGGGAACCATGGAAGAGCTATTTCAAAACCTAAATGGAGAAACTGATTTGTGCAGGGCCAGGAACGGACTTTGGTGGACATGAAGATGAAACACTCAGGTCTCCTGCTGCAGGGCACAAAGCTGCCTGATGGCCCCAGCTCTGCCCTCTACTTCAAGCACTAAGATCATGCTTCTTAATGGTAATTCTCAGCTATGACTGGACATTAGAATATAAAGACCATCTTTTCTAATATTTCTTTCCTATATACAAACACTCTACTGGACAAACTCAATGGTCATATGAAAGTACATCTTAAAGGTAAGTATTCATAAATGCTGGTGATAGTTTGAATGGGGGGAAGATATAAAACCATGTTTTGGTCTGTAGATATTTATTTAGTTTTTCAGATAATATAAGGACAATAGATTTCCAACAGGTTTGTGGGGGAAGGACAAGCAGGAGTATATCAGTATTGTCTAATGTTGTTTTGGGCTTGTTTTTATTTTGCAATAATACATTTCAGTTATATGAATCTGATTAATCTTCATAAATAGTTGTTCAAAATTCATCAATGGGAAGTAATGTCAATTTTAATCAGTGATATTCTGATCTATAATTTCTCAATCATTAACCATGAAAGTCATATACCTATGAGTATCTTATCTATTGCTACTGTAGGTAAATAATTCCTAAAAAATTCCCTATACTCTGATGTTAATTATTATCCCTAACTTCTATTTTCTTCTGTTTATTTATTTCCCCCAGTTTTACTACTATACGATTGACATATAGCATTCCCATTTCCCATTTATTTGTGTAATTAAATACTGATGATCATATACATTATTGTAAAGGTAGGATTAGTGACAAGTTCTGTTTAGAAATAACTCCAAGAACAGTTTTCATATTTTATTTTCACATTGAAAGTCAGTCAGATTTGCTTCAGCCTAAAAGAGCATGTTTATGTAAAACTGAATGAAAGCTGGAAGTGAGCTGCACTTTTTTTTTCCTAAATGGGAAATGGTTTAAGGTATACAACATAATTACTTGATGTAGGTATATATTTTTAAAATGATTGTCACAATTATTCTTAAGTAATTCATAGGTATATGCTGATTATACAAATAATCAAACGATACAGAAGAATATAAATTATAAAGATCCAGCTTGTATTTTTGTGTATGGATCTGAGAACATATACAGGTGCATCTCAGATATTGAAAGTCCAGTTCCAGACCATCACAATAAAGCAAATATTGTAATAAAGCAAGTCACCCAAAATTTTTGGCTTCCCAGTATACATAAATGTTATGTTTACACTATACTATAGTCTATTGAGAGTGCAATAGCAGTATGTCTAAAAAAATTGATGCCTTAATTAAATGTGATAGAGATACGAAATAAACACATACTTTTGGAAATATGCTAACTATAGACTTGTTTATTGTAGAGTTCTTATTTCTGACTTACCCTAAGAAGTGGTATGGATGAGAGGACTTTACCAATTAAATAGTCCTCAGTCTAAAGGAGAAAAAAATTGAGATCCATTCTGGGAGCAAATTAAACCAAGAATTTGGGAAGATAAATTTTATATATTATTTTAATGGTAACTATATAAATTTTTTCTTATATATTTTTTAAAATTTTACAAGTATCAAGTTTTACTTTATCAAATTTTAGTTGACTTCAATTTTTCATATATATATGTATGGGTATATATATTATATTAGTGAATTTATGGTTTGACTTTTATATGGGAAGATAAACTTTTTGACTAATTTTTCCATTATGAAGTGTTTATTGCCTTGTGAATATAGTATCTATGCTATTTTAAGTTGTTTATTTAATTATTTAAAAGGAATTATTTCACTTCACAGGTACTTTATGCAGTTAATTCTTTAAGATATGACATTTAATAAGGTAATGTTCACTTTGCATGTTTACTGAAACATTAGTCCAAACATCAACATTCAGGAACCAACCAAAGACAAATGAAAAAATTCCTACCAATATTTAAAATACTAACAATTTTAAAATAACTCTTCATGTATTAATATATAATATCAAGAACATTATTTTAAATTGTATTTGTTAAAGAAATTTAATGCTAAGTAGTCTAGCACCTAAGAATTTTTATTCACAATAGCTATCTCATTTTCCATAACATGCCCTTGAGCTGGAACATGTGAGGTTTCTTTTACATGAATGATCATGTTTCCCAAATAAGTAGTGAATATGTCTTTCTCTGTTCCATATGCACGCTGCACCCCTGAAAAACAAGGACAGCACATCTGTCAGCAGAGAACTTAGTTATAAAAAATGTATGAGTGAAAACATTAAGGTCATTACTAACGCAGATACCCAGAAAGGAGCCCAATTAATAGATATGTATTACTTCCTGGGTGCAGTGTTAATACTGGGAAATATTTTAAGTTTATTTTACCTAAGAATATGGTAATGAGCCAGTCATGTTTGTGTCTACCACTCCAAACTCCACACAGAGGCAGAATCTTTATTCAGAGGTTTTATAGCCTGAGTAGCTCTATTAAGTCTTAATCTATGAGTTTTTTGATGCTTCCTAAGACCCAAATAAAAATATTAAAATTCTAAATCTGATTTCTGTTTAAAATATAAAACACCCCTTCAACTTAGCTACTTGTAGTTTGTTTACTTACTCTAGATCTTCATAAATGAAAGGAGGAAGATTCAGCATGAAGAATTCTACTCTTTCTTCTAAATGTGATGCATTTAGTATGGATGCTCAGAAAGGTAATCACTGTCACCTCTGATTAAAGCGATCTGAGAAAGAAGCTATACCCTTCCCATTATGATGCATTAACAGTTTTCATGCAGGACATGAGTCATCATTTAGCATGTTTTCTAGATGACAACTGACAGTCCATGTTCCTTAGGCAGTCTGTCAGAAGTAGTTCTGCAAGGGTTGCATAAACTCTTTGTAGAATTAAATGCCATGAAGTCCCTCACTCTGCAGTTTCACCAACTTACTGGCTCTGAAGCAGTTAGACGAGCCAGTTTTGTGTTTTGTTCTCTGCATGAAAAACACCTAGCTACATATTTTTATCGGCTTAAATTATTTAATACACAATTCATATTTCATAAAATTTTATGATAAAAATTTATTTTGAGATTATGTTTTTACTAGTGGAAGAAGACAAAAAGGCATACACTGTTGGAAAAATATTTATTCTTCCTGTTTTATTAATGAAAATGGCCAAGTAACAAGTAGATAGCACCATGGAGACAAACTAAAATGCATTTAGCAAATAGTTTATTGGAAGAAGTATTTCTGATTAACCATTTTCAAAACTCTTTCTCATGATATGAGTACTTTTCTTTTGAAAAGCAGTATAATTATGTATGTTTTTTTAAAAAGTCACACTTATCTTGAGAGAGTGATTAAATGCATTTAATTTGTCAAAAAGCTGTGGTTGGTAGTAGCTATTATATTGATGAGTAACTTGTTGGAGAAAATATCTGCAAGTTTAGAATGTCTATTGGTAAAAGAAAAAAGTAACATCTTAAAGTTCAGTAACTCTTTTATGTGATTTTCCATAAAATAGTAAGTGAATCATGTGTTGAAAATATTTGATTATCACTGCGTATTTCATTTCAACATATTTACTTTTTTATATTGTCTCTGGTATTTCTTTCCATCAGTGACCAAAAACATCATTTTTTCTCGCATTTCATAACTGCTTTGTTGACTATTGAATACCAAAGCTACAATATGTTAGAAACATTTGAATATGTCCAGCTAACTATAGCGTTAACATATGTACAAAAAAGCATAATTTATTCTAATATGTGCTTTTTTATTTTTAAGCAGTATTTTCTCTTTGTATTTCAAAATATGAGTATTTTACCACAAAGGAATACACTTTAGTTTGGGTTTATGCTATTATCCATTCGTTACTTTAACCACTTTTATTGCAATAATAGAAAGAACAAATGCTTCTCTAACAGTCTTCGTGTCTTCTACTATTAGTAAAAACAATCTCAAAATAAACTTTTAGACTTCTGTCATAAAGCTTGGTGAAGTTATATAGAATGTGAATTGTGTATTAAATAACTTAAACTTGATTAAAATATGTAGCATGTGTTTTTCATACTTTATTTTTTTAAAGATGTACATTTCAATAGCATTACTTCATACCAATTTTTGATGATATTTGGAAATAGAATATATACCTTAGGAAACATTTCATTGTTAACGATAGAGTGCAAATTCATATTCAGAAGCTTTCTTGATAATTTAGCTTTTTAGGGTTCTTTTTGCACGCATGAGTTTCTTTCAAATTTCTCTTTATTTTTCTCTATAACATGGCTAACAATAGCCAAGTACAGGAATATCATTGTGGCTATTTCTCCCTACACCTGAGATGGCTATTTCATCTTTATTCTATGGTTTCTTTATAGAATTCTTTTTCATGTGCCCATCCATTTTATGAAAGTTTCTTTTGTGGAAAGTAAGTAATAAAATGCCTAATGTCACCTAATCTTACATATTTTATGAAGCACAGATATAAAATATTTTTCTTATATTTTATACTAAAAACAAATATAAAAAATATGAATTGTATTACCTTCTTCCCTTAATCCATAGGATCTTGTCAGAATCCTTCACTTGTGTGCATTATTTGGAAACTTGCTGGTATTACAGGAAAATACAGTATCAGATACTTTCAAGCATTTTTTACTATGACAGCAATGAGAACACATTTTATATTATAATCCTGTTCTCGTAAATACACACAAAAAATAAAATAAAATAAAATAATGCTGTGGGCAAATCACTCTAATGTGCTTATTATTTCATTCCATTATAGTGGCTTTGACTTAAAGTTTATATAAAAGGTGCTATCACATGCAGCTCACTGTGCTTACTCAGAGGGAAGTTGTGTAGCATGGAAGCAGAATCAAATGTTTGGGAGTCAGAATGGTGTTAGAAGCCTGGCTTGCTCTTAAAGACAGTCTTAAAAATATTGAAACAAACCAAGCAAGCAAATAAATATATAAATAAATAAAAACCCAAAATAAACCCTTAAAGCTGATATATAATCTTTTAATGTGTAAAATTTAGTCTTTTCTCTTCATTACCCCCATTGTAAGATGATAAAAATTAAAGCTATCTTGTGATAGCTTGCAAATAAAACCAAACAATGTATGTAAAGCCTCTAACACCATTCCCTGCCAGCACACAGTGGGTACTGAGTAAAGGGTAATCCTTTTAGTAGTACTATTATAGAATAGTATCACTACTAATAAGAAAGATTGCTGAATAAAGTCAGCATGATAACTAAGGAGAGAAAAAACAAAAAAAAAGAGCCATAAGAAGAATCTAGGACTAGTACCCTAGTGGAATAATGGTCAGTCCATACATATCCCAAGGACCCAGGTTTGCACCCCTGAAAATCAATCAAGATGAACAGCAAAATTAAATAAATAATTTTAAAAAAAGTCTAGGATAGAGGGAAAACAGAAATATTAGTGCAAATAACTCTACACTCTGGAACTAGGACCTTTCCTGTACTCTTCACATTGTAGGGTAGCTAGGGGACTCTACCATAAATTCTAGAGTGCCAGTAGCCCCATATACATTCTTTCCTTAATCTTACAAAAACCCTATAAAATGTACAAACAGACCCATTTTACCAATGAGGAAAGCAAGTCTCCAAGACATTATTACTACCTATCGAAGTGGAGGACATCCTATACAATCACAGGTACATATTTTTAAATCCTTTGCCCTTCCACCCTTACTATTTTTTTTTTTTTGGAAGGAGCCTGAGCCAGTAGACTAGGAGTTGGAAGTTCTTACAGGGAACCTTAATTCTTCCAGACACAAGGAGTCCTGTTTTCCTATATTCCAAAATAATTTGAGATAGCTGTCCTGCAGGAAGTTCACCTAGGGCACAGCAACTGGAAGATCAGTCTCTGCAAGATATCAAAGAGCATAAGGGAGGGATCCCAGGAACTCGGGGTGAGGTGTACAACGGTTTGGCACGCAAATCCGGAGCTTGGAACTGCAATGGCACCTTGTTCAAAGGAATCCACCCCAACATCCTTCCCCCTGAAGATTCCACTCCAACTCTGCCAAATCTAGGCTGTGAGTTTTCTACTTTGGGGGCTTTTTGTGAAACTGCTCATCACGTTTAGTGTGTAAGTTCTCAATCTTCTTTCTGGAGGTCAGTTGAACTCTCCTTTTATAAAGAAGCTTCAACTAATATCTGCATGGAACTTAAAAACTCATGTCTTTCCCACAGTTTTCAGTTATGACTTGATTTGTTGGCAGTTTTGCAAATCTATGTATGCGTTATTAGTATTTTTGTTATAATTAGTAGAGTTATTCTGAGCTTTTATCTCCCAGAAGATGAGAGAGTGAGCACTTCTCTTTAGTGAGGCATTTATATGATGTCTTATGTGAACAAATAACTAACCTCTTGGTTTGTCACTCACATTGGGACTCCTTGCACTCTGTAGACATCCCCTTCCTTTCCTAGAACTCTTCAGCTTACTCAAGATTTCCAATGTCTTGCCATCCCTTCCTACAGAGAAAAATAATATTTATCAATACTGTAGACGCATACTCAAGAGAAATAAATTAAATAAGCAAATGTATCAATGCTTATCAAATTAAGGTTTATGAAAATAATCATATACTATTATATCTTTTCATTTGTATTAAAAATAGCTCATATATTTTATTTTTAACTTTCTCTTTGAAAATAAATTTGAATCTATATGGATATGAATGCAATTTTATAATTAATGATAACCTTTAGTTTCTCTGTGTTTTTTTTTTCAAACAATTGGGACTACATCAAACTTTCAGCTTCCATGCAGCAAAAGAAATCACCACTAAAGCAAAAGGACAACTCACAGAATTGGAAAAGCCTTCATACATGATATATCAGATAAGAGCTTAATCTTCAAAGTATATAGAAAAGCTCATACACTTCAGTAACAACAAAAAAATAAATGACCCACTCAAAAACTGGACAATGGAACTGAATAGACACCTACCTAAAGAAGACACAGAGGTGGTCTATAGACACCTGAGAAAATGCTTGTATCACTCATCATCAGATAAATGAAAATTAAAACTATGATGGGATACCACCTCACACCAGTGATAATGGCCCATATGAAAAATACTGGAAATAGCAGGTGTTGGAGGGGGTGTGGAGAAACAGCAAACCTCCTACACTGCTGGTAGGAGTGTAAATTGGTGCAACCTCTTTGGAAAACAGTAATGATATTTCTCAGACAAATAAAGATGGACCTACCATTTGATTCAACAATCCCACTCCTGGGCATATGCCCAGATGATACAAAATCCATAATCAGAAAAAATATCTGCACCCCTATCTTCATAGCAGCTTCAGTTCACAATAGCTAAGATATGGAAACAACTCAAATGCTCATCAGCAGATGACTGGATAAAAAGCTATGGTGTATATCTATCTATCTATATATGTGTGTGTATGTATGTATACATATATACATATATATACAAATATATGCATAAACTCAATGGATTTCTAAGCTGCTCTTGAGAAAGATGAAATTGTACCATTTGCAATAGTCTGGATGGAACTGGAAGTCAAATAAGTCAGAAAGAGAAAGAGAAATACAGGATGATGTCACATATGTTGAATACAATGAAACAAATGAATATACAAATCTCAATATAAATGACAGGGCACAGGACTGTGGTATTGGGAGATGAGGAAGGAAGGGAAGGAAAGATGGAGAAAGGTGGTGAAGAACACTGAAACTTTGGTGGTGGCTGAGGGATGAAATATAGACTGAGCAGCAAGATTAATGTCCAAAAATGAATTTAGCACTATGAAGTGAAGAAATCTAAAATAAATAAATAACTATTTTTTTAAAAAGATGCAGCTCTTAGTCTCTGGCTTTAGGCAGGGCTTTATTAACCAATGTGAATAGAATACTGAGGGCTTGTTAAAATGTAGGCCTTAATAAAAAGTACAGAAAAGTTATAGATATTTTAAAAGATGGTGAGGTATACCTATGGCCCAGTAACTGAGATGCTAGTGTGCGGATCATATATAGCCTAAGGACCCAGGTTTAAGACACAGAACCAGGTTGAAAATCAAAATGAACAACTAAATAAATAAAGATGATTCTCTCCTTCCTTCCTCCATTCTTTTCCTCCTCTCCCTTTCATCCTTCCTCTCTTAAAAAAAAGAAAAAAATATATGGCAAGGTTTATATTAAGCCTCCACAAAAAATTAGACTGAGAATAGTGGAAGGTTAGATGTGGTGAGGCCATTTAAGCTTAGGAGAGACTGACCAAAAATTGGAAGACCCTAGAAATGAATGGATGTGTGTGTGTTTATGTATGTGTGTGTGTGTGTAAGAGTTGTTAATTTTCTTTATCAATAGTACAAGATCTATTTATTTTCCCCCACTTCTCAGGTCCCCAATCTGAGTGCTTGGGCCACTGGTCACAGGGATGCTGCACCAGGTGGAAGAGATTTGGGGGGAAGAATGCTATCCTTTTCTTAACAGTGCTCAAATATTTATGTCTTGACTGCTGTCAGCAGCTTTAACATTTTTTTATCCTAGACATTTTCTTAAGTTCTCCTTGCTTATTTGTAACAATAAGCTATTCCTGGATCTTCTGGATTTTTTTTGCTCAAAATGGAATTAGCTGCTCTCAAAGGAGATCAGTTTCCTTTATCTGTAAGTCCCTGGAGCAAAGTGTATGTCAGTGGCCTCATCTGAGTAAAGAGCTTGGTAAATGGATTAGACCTCTTACTGTAAGGACTGTGAGTGCCATAAAGTTTTTGCTTCAGGAAAATAGATATTAAGACTCATACTGCTTCCAGATTGATTCTAAAAACTGTTATCTTTAAAATAGTTTTTTCCAATATAAAAATACAATTCTATACTATTTATTTTAAAATTTCAATGAAAGATATCCAAGAGATATTGTATCATAAATTTAAGGTACATAGCTTGATAAATTCACATCTGTGTATTATACAAATTTCACCAAAATTTCAGTTTTTCCTTCACTAAAAATTTTATACCACCTACCCAACCTGCCCACGCAACCTCACCCTTCACTTCCTGCAATCACCAATTTGCTTTTTATTGACTTAAAGTCTGATTTTGTCGGTTTAGTTAATTTGTTTGCTTGACTTCTCTATATTCCACATATGAGTGATAAAATAGAAAGTCTGCCTTCCTCCTTCCTCCTTCCCTTTAAGTTCATTGAGCTAACTGCAAATAGAAGGATTTAATCTTTTTGATAGCTGCACAGCATTCCATTGTGTAAAAAGCATTCCACTTCTTTATCCACTCATCTGTCAATGGGCACTTAGGTTGTTTCCATCTCTTGGCTATTGTAAATAATGCTGCAATGAACTTGGGAATTTTTTTAACTCTATGATTTAGTGTTGTCTTGTTTTCACAATAAATACTGTAGGAATTACTGGATCATGTGATTTTTACATTATTAATTGTTTAAGGAATCTCTGTATTCTTTCCATAATGGTTGAACCAATTTACATTCCCATCAACAGTGTATAAGAGTTTCCTTTTCTCTGTATCCTCGCCAACACTTATTGTTTCCCATCTTTTGCTTAATATTATTGTCACAGGTGTGAGATGATAGCTCATAGTTGTTTTGATTTGCATTTTCCTAGTGACAAGGAAGTTAGAAAACATTATCAGGTGCCCATTGTCCATCGGTAGGTCTTCTTTGGCGAAATGTTTATCAGGAACATTTGCCGATTTTTAATTAGATTAGTTTTTCTGTTGAGTCTTAGGAGTTCTTTATATATTTTGAATATTACCACTTGTCTGATGTGTGATATGTAAATATCTTCTCCCATAGTAAGATTTATTTTTGTTTTGATGAGTGTTTCTTTTCTATTCTGCTTAGATTTAGTTTCTTGTCTAGGAAACCATGAATTGTAGGTACACAGAGGTCTATTAGATAACTTGAAAAAGTTCCTTCATTTATTTTAAATAAGAAACATCATAGAAGAACGAAATGCACAGACTTTCTCAAAGGTTTTATATGCTGTGTATATCCATTTACATGATATGCAATTGATATGCAGTCATGTACCAACTACTGTACTTTATGTGGTTTATTCCTCTCTTCAAGTACATGCCATTAATGAAAACAGAAACTTTAATTGTAGCCTAATCCCCTCAATATGACCCCTAAAATGACCAAAAATATGAACAGAAAAGCAATATGAACAAAAATATTTTTACAGTAGACTCCAAAGCATATTTGGTTGCTGGTATTCTCTAAAATAGGATGGTATCATTGTGCTTCCCTTTAACACTGGTGCATGTAGCATTACAAAGACCATGCTCTGGGAAATGATTTAGAGCAGTTAGACTGAATTATCAAGGAGTCTGCCAAGATTCTCTGGCATTTGGGATTTGGCAGATAGTTGGAAAATAAATTTTCTTAGACAGTTCTGCTTTTTTCTACATACCCAAATGTCTGAGAAATAATTCCAAATGTTTGTGTGACCACATTTTCCTCTCTACATCTCTTGGTCATGTTACTTTTCTATCTGCTTGGGTTAAAACAATTCACACAAGGTTGTGGAGAGATACAAGACCATGCTTCTTTATTCTGTTTCAGTCATCCCTTTCAAATTCTCATTAGAAATACATGATTAAAATTAATACTACTTTAAAACAAAGCTACCAAATATGGATCTTTTTTATAGACTTTATTTTTCAGAGCATTTTTTGGTCCACAGCAAAACTGTGAGGAAGGTAGAGAGATTTCCCATAGGTCCCTCTTCCCACACATGCATGGCCTCCCCCATTATCAATATCCCACCCCCTAACCAAACATCCCCCAATCAATGACACATTTGTGGTAATTGATGCAACTACACTGACACATTATTAATCACCCAAAGTTCAACTTTTAAGGTTAGCTCTTGGAGTTGTATATTCCATGAGTTTATCAAATGTATGACATGTATACTATTTCAATATTATCACTGCCCTGAAAATCCTGTGTATTCTGCCTATCTGTCCCTTCCTCTCTCCCAGCACCTGACAGTCACTGATTTTTCACTGTCTCCTATTTTCCTTTAATAGACTGTCATATAGTTGAAATAATTTAGTATGTAGTTTTTCAGATTAGTAATATATGTGCTACAGATAACTAATAAGGCTTAAACTTAGTAATATGCAGATAAGTGCCCTCTAAGCAACTAGACATAAAACTCACAAAATGGTTCTTTTTAGAGTTAGTTTGTTTTTTTAAAGGAAATATGTAGGCAGGAATGAAGGTGAGTAGCAGGCAGGTGGGAAGAGAAAGAAGGAAGCAGCATTCTATTTATTTTTATTCAGTGGGTCATACTAGTTGTTTCCCCTTGGACCCAAGACTCAAACCAGGGGGTCAGTGGCCTGTGCTCCTTCAGAGGTGATTGACCTAACTGCTGCTCCACCAGGGCACACCTACAGGTTTTTATTGCTTTTTTAAAGCATCTTCATTTATTTTATTTAGTTATCCATCTTGGTTGGGCTAGAATAAAAAAGTGTGCAGGGAAAAATGGTTTGGGTGAAGTCAAGGACAAAGGGCAAACTGGGGAGGGTATGAAGGATGAATAGGAGAGTTAGCACCCAGCAGATACTATCCATGTGCCAGTACCTGTGCTGAGAGCCTGCTGAATAGAGCTCACACTCTGCCCTATGAAGGAGCTGTGTTAGATAAGGAACTGAGGCAGAAAGAATAAATAGCTTGTGTGCTATCCTGCAGTTCAGTTGTTTTTATTCTTTTTGTTCTATTACCTCAAACCAATCTAAAAACATATTACTACAGATATGGAAATCTTTTTTATCTTCATTTTGAGTATAACTATTTTCATTAGGAGATAGAAAATATTAAATACCTTATATGATGAAATATCTACCATAAAATTTATATTTCATAAAATAATTTGATGAAATAGACAAACTAACTTGTACGAATTTTCAGCACACTGATTTGGAAAAGAATCACACAAAATTTTTGTCTAATATGTTAAAGTTTTTGATAGTTCAGAGAGTTAGGTAAATTTAGACTATAATTGGAATGTTTCTTTTAGAGTGGAAATTGTACTTTTTTCTAAATCAAAGGAATATTGAGATACTAATTACAAGAATGGTATTACTTTCTGTGGAATCACAACTTAGGGAATTTTTTTTTTTGACTACTGGCTGATCCAGTTATAAGTAAAGACAGGAGAGGAGGTAGAGTTTTGTCCTTCCTTTATAACAGTGCCATCAGGAAGCAATTTTCTGGGTGAAACACAGGAGGAAAGGTATGTTTAATCCTCCTTACATTGTTAGACAAACCAGAATGAAAGTAGAGGAACTCTGAATTGAAGAAACAGAGTTGGTGAAGAGAAGAAGAGGGTGTCACATGCCATTATCCACAAAACACTCCCAGTTAGTATTTTACTTGGATTTATATGTGAGGTTAATAATAGGTAATTTTTAAGGAAAATTTGATTCTATTTCCCTTGTAGTCCTCAACTTTGGATGTATATTAGCATGCATTATGAAATAGTGGTTGATGAGTCACTGGAACAACTTCTTCAATACTAAGTAGAATAAAAAAAAAAGGGGAGCTACAAAGTATGCTTCTACTTAATGGTGTGCCAATCACATTTGGATTTTTTATTTGTTGTTTTTCAGTATTTTTATTATATGTTGTGTTTTCTAATTGACTAGATAATTCAAATACTTTTATACATTTTAGAATGTCATGTTTCAAACAATAATTTGGACAATCAACTCAATTCTCATTATTATAGTTTTTACACATTAATTATATCTTTCACAGTTGGATTTTGATTATAGAGAAATTGGACTTTTTTAATTATTGAGAGGATTCAACAAGTATTTTGATTTATGTTTCATACTACTCTAGCAGAATGAAGAAAGTGTGCACCGTCACGTCATTCAAAACAAACATCTCCCGGCAGTGGCATGTCTTAAGGTTATAAAACATTCAGTATTTGGACTCTAATCTTAATAACATAAGCTGCTTATGTATCAAAATAAAAACAAATTCATGGAAATGTTTGCTTGGGTAATTCTTTCTTATGTCAAAATTCAATTCAGATAGTCTCAAGTGCAAGATTCTGAAAAGGATAGCAAGTAGCTTAAAAATTGCAGCTATTTTCTTCATGTTTTCCCTGCCTACTTGTTACAATTGATAGAGACCAGAAGCTTATCTGTGATTGCCTGTGAGGAAGGGAGGGAGGGAGCTCTACAGCAAAGAGGCACCAGGGAACTTTCCGGACTGAGGGAAATACATAAAATTTTGATTGTGGTGGTTACCTGCATGGCTACATTTTTCAAAACTTATTCGACCATTCAAATGGGTACATTTTGTTGTATGCAGATTATACTTCAGTAAAGCTGATTTTTAAAATGAAGCAAAAAATGTGAATTCATGGAATGACCATTATTCTTTCTTCAGTGGACACTGACTTTCTGATAAGACCATAAGGCATTACATCTTTAGAAATCTAACCTTAACTGATTGTAACACAAATCTTCTAATTTAGATGATCCTGAAATCTGCACAATAACTTGGAGAGTCCCTCACTACACCCACCACTTGTTTTGAAGAAATAGGTTTATTGTAATAAGCTTAGATAATATGACATAAAACCCTATGAGTATACCTAGCAAAGGATTGGCTAAGATTTCTTATAACAACAATAATTAAAGATTAAATTATGGCAATTAACACAATTTATCTTAACATTTCTTATTATTCATTACTTAAGAGAGGCAAGAATTAAATTGTCTTGAAAATTATCACATATATTATTACTTAAGAACAATATGGAATTAATAAAAAATAATAAAGGAAGTTAAAATTAGTAACTCCTCATTAAATGTCCCAAAATATTTTAACATATCTCAAAGTACTATAGTCAACTGATAGCTAATTATTCTGTGTTTCAAAGCCTGGACCCATTTTAAACTCTAGGATGCAATATAACCTGCTTCACCTGCCAGAATGTACTGCACTAGTTATAAAAACACGCACTTGTTATAAGAACAAGCAAACTGGTGTTCTTTGGTTGTCAGTCACCTTCAAAGGACCACAGTCTATGTACAAAGACATGGCTTCATGCCAGGTACACCATGGGTTCCCCAGGTATGGGGGAACAACCAACATGTATAATTAAATAAAAATTTTTAAAAAGATCAAAGAAGAAAACTGAAATGCTAAAGGAAATATATAACTTGTAACACACTGATTGATTTAAAACATATCTTAAAACATGTCTTTAATTCACTTGTTTTGATACTTTGTGAATATTTTTGTGTGCATTTCACTTTGTTAATTTTCTTAACTTCTTTAAAATACAACATCAAGAGTTTAAATGATTCTATTATTAGTGAGGGTGCCAGGAACTTTTGTAGATAAAGTAGCTTCAACACAGGGACACTGAATTGCCTGTGGGAACAGATCCAGTGACAGGTAAGCCAGAATTGGAACACAGGTACTCTAAATCTCAGCCTTGTGCTCTCAGTGTCACGACCATAAGAGATACCTCGGAATTTTAAGCACTTCCACTCTCAAAGATAGTGTTTTTGGAAGCTTCCATGCTCTGTTTAAAGTTCCATTGAGCATATCATTGCTTGTCAACTGTGGCGACACACATAACTAAGATGACACACATCACTTGTCGAGGAAGACAAGAAGTGGATCTTAAAGGGGAACTAGAATTCCCATCAATTATTACAACCTCTGAGTACTCAGCTTTCAGCTTGTACGAGCTCACAGGGTAATGGAGAATGATTCAGAGTTTATTTTAAGTCTTAGTAGCAGAAAACAAATATGCACAGCATACAAAGGGAAATCCAAACTTGGGTAACAATTTAATTTTATCATTCACAGGATGTATGAGAGGAGGAGAAAAATAATATTTTTCTGGGAAGTATTTTTCTTTATAAGCAACAGAACTGAAAAACAGAAAAAGCTCAAGCAGTGTGTAGAGGACAGAATGAAAATGTATGAAGACTTGCTGATTTTAAGGTGAGAGATGCTGAAATACTACCATGTTCTATCTCCTAATCAAGAGCTAAAAGTTTTGATTTTTTTTCCATTCTCTAGGCAAGTAGAAGAATTATTTGTCTCAATTCAATTTCCTAGTCACATTAGCTTAGAGGTCAATGCACAAGAAAAATTGCACTTGTTTGATCTGCGAAAGAAAAATTTTACTTGTGGTCTTAACTCTGCATGACTAGTTCCTAGGTTTTTATACTAGGGTCTAATTGAAATGTTTTGGATCAAATAAGATGATTAACTTTTAAACACTGCTGTTTTTATGCTGTTTTTATCTCCCTTTCTGGATTCTGTGGATCCTTCCACAACCCCTTACTATTAGCCCAACCATTTATTTTCACTCTCTTCCACTCACCCCCTTAGTGAACAGACTCAGAACTTAAGTTTTCCAGCCTCTTGAAATCTTCCAAAACAAGTTTGTTTCTACAGCCAAATGCAGGGAAAATGAAAGAATTCACTCAGCCTGGTCAAACACATCCAGTTAGCCACTCATTTCTTCCCAGAATGTCTGCTCATTCAGACCACTAATTTCCTTAATCTTTCCCCCATCAACTAATAATTAATCAGTTCTGCTGATCTCAATTTACCTTGTAATTAAACTAGTTCATAACAGTTACATAAATATTTCTCTCCTATCACCCTTTCTCATTCTTCCTTCTGCCCCTCCTCTTTTCCCAATTCCCTATCAAAACTGAGATATCACTACTCTGTACCTGCACTGACTTTCCTCTTTGATGTATTAACTATTTATATGCCTTTAACAATTTACCGACAGAGTTTTTGCCTTTCTAATCTAAATGCTAATATTTTTATGTATGCAAATTGTATAAGTTTATTCTTCATGCTAGTATTCTATTTGTATCAAGTATAGTTTCTCATTGCTTACATTTTAATTAAAATATAATGTATTTTATTTTATAAGAATTTTAAATTTAATACAGTAATTTTTTTAATTGTTGTGTTTCAACCATGAAATAAAAACATTTCCTTTTATTTTCTTCTAGTACTTCTGGTATTATTTTTCACATTTTGGTATTTCACAGAACCTGAATTTATTTTTGTGTAAGATGTTAATTGGAGATCAGATTTTACATTCTTCAAGTACTGATAACCATTTACCCCACTCATTGAAAGTTCATCCACAATTATTGATTTATGATGTCATTTTTATCATGTTCCTTTATTTTGTGTTGTTCTGTTTGATTAAATATGTGTCTGTAATAGATGTCTCAATTACTAAGCTTTATAATGCTTTTTGATATCTAGGAAGGCTATTTCTAGAAGTCCTCCAATATTTTCTTGTTTAGTCTCAGTTTTAGTCTTCCTTTTTGCCTAAATTTTTTAATTAACTGGCAAAATCATACAAAGACAATGAGGAAGGGAAGAAGGAAGGAAGGAAGGAAGGTAGAAAGGAAGGAAAGAAGTGGAAAAGGAAGGGATAGAAGGGAAGGATGGAGAGAAACAAGAAAGAAAAAATGATTTTTAGTTTTGTTGTTTTACTAAAATCAGAATAATTTAGAGTAATTCGACTATTCTGTTAGTTCGTATATGAACATGTTTTCCATATATTTGAGCAAAAGCTATTTTTCAATAGATTTATTTTCTTCACATATTTTTGGATTAATCCCTTATGATTTTTCTTTAGTTTATTATTAGCAAAATATGGATATTGTTTATATAAAATGTGTATATTATTATATTTGTCATTCATATATTAATATTATTTTTGTTATTTTCTTTTGATCTACTTTTTATATTTTAGTTAGAAGTTGCTGGTATATAGGAATGTAGTTGAGATTCTTATGTTAATATTAAATCCATCATGATCTAAGCCTCTTGTTTAGATTTCATATATAGATCAATATAGATCATCTGACTGTGAATAAAGACAATTTTACATATACTATAATATGTATTCTCTAATAAGATATTAGTAGATGCATAATTTTGTTGAAAGTATTGTGGCATCTTTTGAGACTGGCATGAAAAGATGCAGAAGCTGACATTGATTTTCTGTCAACTCAATAATATCTCATTGTCTTTGCTCTCATTGTCAAAAAAATGAGACACAGGAGTGTTCTAAATTCTAGCAATATAGTGGTGTTGATGCGTTAAGACTCACCTGGACTTTGGAGCTCCTTGGCACAGTCTCTAGTTACATGACTTGTCAGGAGTAGAGTCTCCAATAGGTCATATTGAAGTACATATGCTCCACTTGTCATATCATTCCCAACGAATACAATGAATTTCTTTTTCTTTTTTCTACATATTTTTAAGACAGGAAAATGTAAATGAGTGGGAAAGAAGTGGGTATGCCAGGAAATGTTGGGTCTTTTGTTAGTAGATTCTGGGCATAAAGATACACAGGGAGGCTTTTCAACAAGTCCTGCAGTATCTTCAACAGGATTATTCTATGTTAAACCATGCAGAGTTACTGAAATACAGTCAATTTGCTTGTAACATAATATTGACACCATTTAAACTAAGTTGGTAAAATTTTTATAGTTTTATACTCGAGTTTGCATAGTTTATATTTTACACATACATACATATATACATAGTTTATATAAATATTTATAAAATTAATATCATTTCTTTCACTTTTTTCTTTACAAGAGACATTTATAGCTTACTAAATTCTTCACAGAACTAGCTTTTGGTTCTGTTGATGTTATTTATTATTTCTGAGGTCTTTAATATTTTTATTATTTTCTTTAATTTTTTCATAGCATTATTTATTGCTCTTTTTATTCACATGCTATATTATTTTCAGATATTGAAATTACATCTTGGTCTATAGCTTATGCCACACCCACCACCAGAGTTCCAGAGTTCAGGTGTCCAGTACAAAAATCTTTTCCCTTCAACCACCCTCCCATTCCTTTAACCACAGTCTTAGGTCCTGCTATTTTGGTTGGGATTTGTGTGTTCATTTGTTTCATTATATTATATTTCACATATGAGTGAAACCATCCTGTATTTCTTTTTCTTTCTGATTTAGGACACTTAATATAATCCTCTCCAATTCCATCCAGAATGTTACAAAGGGAAACAATTCATCTTTTTAAGTAACCTCATAGAATTCCTTTGAGTATATATAGCACAGCCTCTTTATCTAGTTATCTCTTAATGAACATTTAGGTTGTTTCTATGTCTTGGCTATTGTGAATTTGCTGTTATGAGCATAGGAGTGTAGGTGTTTCTCCTTATTAGAGATTTTATAGCCAAGAGTGAGTCAAATGGTAAATCCATCTTTACTTGTTTGGGGAATCTCCATACTGTTTTCCAAAGAGGTTGCATCAATTTACATTCTCACCAACACTGTAGGAGGGTTCCCTTTTCTCTACACCCACTTCAACACCTGTTATCTCCAGTCTTTTTAATATAGGAAATTCTCACTGGTGTGAGATGGTATCTCACTGTAGTTTTAATTAGCATTTCTCTGATGATGCGTGATGTAGAATATTTTTTCAGGTTTCTGAAGACCATCTGTGTGTTTTCTGTAGATATGCATCTATTTAGTTCTTTTGTTAATTTTTTGAGAGGGTGATCTCCTTTTTTAAGGTGAGGTGTTTGAGCTCTTTGTATAGTTTGGATATTAAGATCTTATCTGATGTATGTTGTGTGAATATCTTCTCCATTTCTATGAATTTTTTGTTTTAGTGCTATTTATTTTGTTGTGCATAAGTTTTCAGTTTAATGTTATCCCAATTGTTTAGTTTTACTTTCTTTTCTTTTGCTATCACTGTTCTTCTCCCAAAGACATCTTAGAGGATGAGATCATGGAATGCTTTTTCTACATTTTCTTCTCAGTATTTTGTGGTTTCAGGTCTAATGTCCAGGTCTTTGATACAATTTGAGTTAACTTTTGTGTATGGCAATAATGAGTAATATATTTTTTTCATAGATGTCTTTCTAGTTTTCTAAGCACCATTTGTTAAATAAATTTTCCTTCCTCCATTGTGTGCTCTTGGCACCTTTGTCATAGATTAACTATCCATTTAGATGTGGTTTTATTTCTGGGCTTTCAATTTGATTCCACAGATTGGTATGTCTGTCTTTGTTCCAATGTCATACTCTATTGAAGATGATCACTCCGTAGTATTGTTTAAAGTCATGGAGTGTGATTCCTCTGCTGTTTTATTTTTTTCTTGGGATAGATTTAGTGTTTTGAGGCTTTTTGTGATTCTGTATAAACTTCAGTATTATATTCTTTATTTCCTTGAAAGATGTCCCCAAGATTTTGATGGGAATTGAATTAAATCCATATATTGCTTTTGGATAGAATGACCATTTTTACTATGCTGATTCTTCCAATCCATGGACACGGAATGTTGGTCCCTCTCTGTGTCTTCATTAATTTCTTTTGTTAAGGTCCTGTAGTTTTCATTGTATATGTTTTCACCTACTTTTTACATTTTATTCCCAGTTATTTTTATCTTTCTTGGTGCTACTGCAAATGGGATTTCTTTCTTATTTTCTTTTTCTTCTACTATATTGATTGCATTTAGGAATGCTATTGATTTTTATGTGTTGATTTTGTATGCTGCTACTTTGTTATACTCATCTATTGCTTCCAGCAGTGGGATTTGTGTAATCTTTAGGATTTTCTATCATGGTATCTGCAAATAATTATAGTTTTATTTTTTCTTTTGCAATTTGGATTCCTGTAATGTACTTTTCTTGCCTTACTGCTTTGTCTGAAACTTCCAGAACTATGTTGAATAGTAGTGATTGGACTGGGCATTCTCAAGGCTTGATGAGACTTTGTTTTCATTTTATCTCTTGTTGGCTCCCTTTTAAGATTTCTTAAATGGCTGGATTGGTGATAGAAAAATTCATTAACTTTTGTTTGTCATTGAAGACCTTCATTTCTCCATCATATTTGAGTGATAATTTTTCAGGGTAGAGTACTCTTGACTGGTAGCTTTTGCCTTTTAGTGTTTTTGAAAGTGTCATTCTACTCTTTCCTGGCCTGGTTTATGTTGAGAAGACTGACAATAGCCTGATGGATGTGTCTTTGTAGGTTATAGGCTTTTTTTTCTCTAGCAACCTGAAGTAGTTTTTCTTTGTTTTTTACTTTTGCTAGTTTTTCTATATGTCTGGGAGAATGTCTATTTATATTTAGAAGTTTTATTGTTCTCTCTGCTTCATGAGCCTATGTGGTTAATTTTTTAACAGATGTGGGAAATTCTGTGTTATTAATTCCTTAAATAAGTTTTCTACTCCTTTCTCCCTCTCTTCTCCTTCTGGGATGCCTGTGAACCTTATGATTGCTCTTTTCCTAGTGTCTGATATTTCTCATAGGGTTTCTTCATTTTTCCTCAATCTTATTTCTCTCTCTTCTTCTGTGAGGTTTACCTCTGTTACCTTGTCTTCAATTTCTGATATTCCTTTCTCTGTGAGGTTTGTGTCTACTTTTGGAACTTTTTATGTTTACCCTCAGTTGCTTGACTGTATCTTTCATCTCTAGCTTTTCTACCAGGACTTTTTTTATGACCTCAGTCTCTTTGGCAACGTATTCCCTTTGGTCTGTCACTTCTTTTCTGATATATTCCAATTATCTTTGGTAGTTGAGTGTGTCTCCTATATCTCATTCAGTTTTTTTAGTTACTGTTTTGATTTCTTTATCTGATAGGTTTTTCCAATCCACATCAATGGAGTTGTTCTCTGATGAGTTCCTGTTCTCGTCCTTGTTTTGAACAGTTCATGTCTTTTTCTGAGTGACTCAGCTTTTATGGCATGGCTTTTTTTTCTGCCTTGAATGTAGTACTGTCTTTCCATTTCTTTTGCTTTAGATTTCTTCCTGCCTCTCTGATGATGTGACTGGTGCCAGCTTCTTGATTCAGTGGGGTTATAGAGGCAATTTTGCACTCTTGAATGCCCTTTTCTGATGATCCACTGTTGCTGTCAGGTGATAATTGCAGGCTTTGCAGCACTCCAGTTCAGTAAGCTTAACAGGTAGCCCATGTAAAGTATGTAAGTCCAGTTCTCCTACGTTTTAAAATCACTGGGTCTGGGTTGAGGTACTGTGGGAGTCTGCAGGTTCTGAGGCCTTACAGAAAATTGTTTCTGACAATAGCAGTGTGTGTGTGTATGATGGCCCATGGGAGTAGTAGCCTACTATGCACATTTTTCAGTCCACTGAAGTCTATTTGGCAATGGTTCTGACCGCTACAGCTTGAGACCAGTGGTCCTTTGGGCAACGGACTTGCATGTGCTAGTCTTCAGATGGGGCTGCACGCACAGTCTCCATCTCAAGTTACAGGAGGTTGTGTAGTTGATTTTTCTCTTGCTGGGGAAGGGACTACCTGGCCACCTCTGTTTGCACCAGGGGTGGGCCCACACTTTCTCTGACCAAACTTGGTGGCAAGTGCTTTTGTGTTTTTTCCTCCTGTTGCCAGGTATGAAGTTGCCTCTCTGGGGGATGGGTGCCTGGCTACCCTTCCTCTGCCTATGCAGGGCACATATTTCCCCTCTGCTTTGGCTTGGTATGGTACACTTTTGTGCAAGCACAGCTACCCCTCTTTAGGTCAGGTGCAGCACATGCATTTTTTTCTATAATTTCTTTATTTCTCCTTTCTTTGGGTTCATCATATTTTTTTCCCTAATGTCCTGAATTGAATAATGAGACTTCATTTTTAATTTTTCCATTTTTTAAAATTATACACACTTAGGGAATTAATTTCCTTAAGGGAATATTGGTTACACCTGAAAATATTTGATATATCTAGTGTTTTCTGTTCAGTTATTAGCACTTCATAATTTTAATAGTTTTGAATACATTAGGTTTAGACCTAGTCTCTTTTTGTTTTGCATTTGATTGCTAATTTTATTGCATTTTGATAACAAAGTGTGTTCAGTATTCTTCTGTGTTTTCCAAATGACCTCAATTCAGTCTTCCAGAAACATTGTCTAAAATATCAGTGAGTATACTTTTATTTCTCAGAATTCTATTTGCTCTCGTTTCAAATCTATTTTTAAAATACTACTCGATCTATCTATTTATTTATTTATTTATTTATTGAATCTCACAATCACTTTATGCAATTATTTTATAATATCTGAATGTTACTTTCCAGGAAGGGTAATTCTGGTGCTTGCTCCATTCATGACCCACTTTTTCATATGGTAAGTGAGATTTTGTGCACTCTCCTCTTCACCTGGTTTTTGTTTCCCTGTGGAAATCCAACATTCTGGGCTGTAGGAAATCCTGTTTACCTGGAATTATAAATACCTTTCCATTGAGGAGCTTAACACTGCATTCTCTCCTGAATGCCTGGTGAAATCTGTTTTCAGATTAACTCCTTGGCATGGTGTACTTAAGAGGGAGAAAGGCGGACAGGGGAGAGAGAGAGAGAGAGAAGATTCTACACAGTACTCTTACTTAACATTTTTGATAAGTTCTTGGAAACTGTAACTTTAAGAGAAATTGTGTATGAAGACAGCATATTGGCTAGAATTGTGTTTTCACATCAACATTATAATGTAACAAAAGGACTTTGAACACCCATTTGATTAACTTTGCTTTTGTTTCCTCTGCCATTGGTGTCACTTCCTCTAAGACCTAGCATCTTGTCTGCTTTCTTCTGTGTATTTTATGGTTTCAGGTCTTACAAACAGGTCTAAGCCATATTAAATTAATTTTTGTGTGTGGTGTTCAGGAATGATTTTGCTTTATAGTTTACAGGTGATTTGTCCATTTTTCCTAAACCATTTGTTGAAGACACTTTCCTTCCTCTAATTTTGTGCTTTTGGTTCCTCTGTCTTATATTAACTGACCATATATGTATGGTTTTACTTATGGGTTCTCATTTTTATTCCATTTTTTGTGTATCCATTTTTACTTCAATATCCATTTTTATTTCAATACCATATATGTATGTTTTTACTTATGGGTTCTCATTTTTATTCCATTTTTTGTGTATCCATTTTTATTTCAATATCCGTTTTCTTTCACATAGTTTGAAGTTGGGGAGGGTGATTTCTCCGTTTTTCTTCTTTTTTTCTGAGGATATTTTGGCTAGCTAAAGTCTCTTATTGTTCTATAAATCTCTTTAATATTGTTCTCTTTCCTTGAAAATGTTCCTGCAATTTTGATAGAGATTGAATTGAATCTGCATATTGCTTTGATTAAGGTGACTATTTTAACTATTTTAGCATTCTAATTCTTCCAACCCATGAGTATAGAATACCTTTCCATCTCATTGTGTCTTCTCCTATTTCCCTAAATTATGTCTTAATTTTCAGTGTACAGGTCTTTCACCTCCATTGTTAATTTTATTTCTAGATATTTTATCCTTTTATGCAATTGTGAATAGAATTGCCTTCTTAATTTCTTTTGCCTCTAGTTCATTGTTTTCATATAAAAATGAAAAAGATTTTTGTGTGTTTACTTTATATGCTGTCACTCTGATGTATTCCTTTATTATTTCTAGCAATTTTAGGGGAAATTTTAGGGTTTTCTAAGTACATTATCGTGTCATCTGCAAATACTGATAGTTTTATTTTTTATTTCCAATTTAAATTCCTTCCTTTTTTGCCTTATAGTCTGGTTAGGACTTCCAGAAATATACTTAACAGAAGTGGTGAGAGAGGACATCCGTATCTTATTCTAGTTCTTAAGGGGAAAAATATTGAGTTTTTCACCATTGGGTATGCTATTAGCTGTGGGGTTTTCATGTAAGCCTTTATTATGTTGAGGTGTGTCCTTTGAATACCTATATTAGTAGAAATTTTTATCATAAATGCGTATTTAATCTTGTCAAATGCTTTTTCTGTATATATTGATATGATCATATAATTTATGTTTATCCCCTATTGATGTCATTCATTACATTAAGTGATGTGCATGTGTTGAACCATCTTTGTATTCCTGGAATAATTCCCAGTTGATACTAGATCAAACTAAAAAGCTTCTGTACAGAGAAAGAAACCACTACTAAACTAAAAAGGCACCATAATGATTTGGAAAAGAAGATATTACACATCAGACAAGGGCATAATCTCCAAAATATTTAACAATGAAAACCTTCAACAGCAATAACAAGAACAAAAACCAACTGAATATTGGCAGAAAATCTGAGCAGAATCTTCCCCAGAGAAGATACACAGATGACCTACAAACTCATGAAAACATGCTTTTATCACTCATTATCAGGGAAATGCAGATCAAAGCCACATAGAGATATCACCTCATACCTGTGAGAATGACCTATAACAAAAAGATTGGAAACAGCAAGTATTGGAAAGGGCAGAGAGAATCAGGAATACTTCTACACACTCAGTAGATTTCTAGGTTTATCAGATGTTTGCACGGGGCCTTGGGCTTGCTATAAAAAATTTGAAATTCTATTTCCCTTTGATAAAATATTTAATATAATACAAAATTAACATAAGGATATTCTAGACCACCTGGATTACCAACTTCTAGTCAAGTATTATTGTATTATTTTAGGGTATACACTGTGCATTTATCTGTGCTGAAAACTATGCTCGTATCAGGGAAACTACTTTCCTGATCCTTGGCAAATGAGAAAGTACCAGGGATGGACTGAATATCTAGATGGTGTGATTGAGTCAAGGAATGAAAAATATGTTGGCCTTATAATAAGTTGTTTGTAGTTTTTTTAAAAAGTTGAGAAAAGTTCAGGGAGAATTAAATTTTCATGTGGTACATGGTCATACAAATATGTCAAACTCAGAAGGACCTTCATTCCAGCATTTGGCACCAGAGTCTCCAGGAAGTCATGATTTATATTCAGAAAGCAATTCAATTCAATTAATGTAGATAATTTGAATTTTCTTGAATTTTAGTGTTGTTTTATTTAATTTGTAAATTTTCTTTTAGAGTAATATAAGTATGAGAATTTTTATCTTATTTGATATGCATATTTAAGGAACAGTATAATAAAAATAATTTAAATCAGCACTTAGGGCTTCATAAATACTTTGTTCTTGTCATTACTTGGTTTGGAATTTTGTAAAGATCAGTATATGACCCAACTTTGTGCAAACTTGCACAATGCAAGCTATGAGGCAGGCTTATTTTTACTTTTTAGAGTAGATTACAAGCAGGGTCTCTGTCATTTATATCTGTACCATAATCCTTACACAAGGAGGTGAACAGAGTGATGGGAAGCTCATTGCACTTGAGTTAATCCTGGGTCCAGGACCAGAGATGCTGTGGGAAGCTGTATATCCAGGCTTATCTCCGCATCCTTCTTTCCAGCCCATTATTGCTAACAAAAAAATATAATGCCTATATTGGTCAAACATATTTGTAAACTGTAAAGTACCATGAAAATATCTGAAGCATCATTTTATTAGGACATTGATAAATACATTTGCATTATAAGCAAGAAACTAGGTCTTAGAAGGTTTTAAAGTCATGCTTTAGAAGGCTTTAATTATTATGGAATGTTAAATCTTTTGACTTAAACTACTCCTACATATTTAAAGCAATAAACTAATTCATATTCTCTTGTAGATAAAAACACTTTGATGTGTCTTTTGGTTCAAAATATCAAACATTGTCAGAAATGTTTACAAAAATAGTGAAAAGAGCTGCTGATGGTGATATGGGGGAGGGAAAGATGGAATAGTCAAAATCATTAAGATTTTAGAGATTAAAAATTCAAGGAGAATTAATGGATGTACAGGGAAGATACATAATATTATAATCATGTAAAAGTTAATATTACAAATTCGTACAATCAATCCAACATTATTTAACAGAGAACTATCTTCATCCAAATGCCCAGGGTCGTCTAAATACATAAGTACTAATGATATCATTTATTGCTTTATGTCTCATGAATATGTTCAAAATCCTAAAAGCAGTCATGCTTTTCTTGCAGTTTGGTGTTAGGGTCTTGGCCACTGTTAGTATTTAATCCCAGTTATTCAGAGATGAATGGTAGCCATCATTTTTAGGAAATGATTTATCCCAAGATTCTGGATTTTTAATGGCACATTCTTGGTTTATTCACTGCCTTTATAGCCACATACATAATAATTAAAGTGAACTTTCACTTTCTAATAGTATTTATGAATTTTTACTAGAAAGCTATAGTTCTAAGTGGTTCTAGAGTACTAAGCATATATAACTTCATTAAAGGAAGGTTTCATACACACAAAAAATCCTGAATTTGACTTTTTGTTTAAAGGAAAGGTTTCAGTAGGAATGAAGTTGTGTAGGCAAGCAGGCAGGATGAGAAAGGAGGAAAAAGCACTTTCTTTTTTTAATGTAGTTGTACATCTTGGTTGTTCTCCCCAGACCGGGGAAGTGAGCCCAGGTCCTTAGGATGTTTATGGTCCGCAACTCCTCCAGGGTACATCCTGAATTAACTTTTGAAGGATACATGGTAATTTTCTGTTCAGAATAGAAGAGAACAACACATACAAAAACAAAGAGGCACAAATTAGCAATGCCTTTTCAAGCAAGTAAGAGTATTTTAGAGCTCTGGACATTTTAAAGACAATGACATACAAAAGAATAAAGGCAGAGCATTGGATAAAGGAGTCTCAAGTCTAAAGGAGCTTGGGTTTCATTTGAAGGTTATCAGTCATCATGGAAACCTTGTTGTCCATTAAATTTATGCAATTCTTCCTCAGGAGTCATGTCTGAAGAAAAAGTATTAAAAGAAAGGTCTGCTGGAGACCATGAAGGAATGTATTTGTACCTTCACTGAGAAGAGCTGGGAAAAAGATAATAACTAAAGAAGGGCAATGTGGCATAGCAGGCTCTTTGCTGTATTTTAAAATGGAAGAAAATCAAGCTTAGGGACAGAAAGCAGAAGAGGAATGAGGAAAGCATTGAGGTGTGGCACTGAGGCAAAGGAACCATTGCAGTCCCGAATCAGACACATAAGCACAAGCCTCCGATACCCAGGACCAAAGAGACACTGGGCCCAGGGGAGTGTCCTGAGTATAACATTCAGATGCTTTATTGGACAGGGGACTGATGTGTATATTTCTTACAGGTAAGTTCTCATTAAAAAAGTATCAAATAATTCCTCAGGATCTAAACATTTGAGTCCTCTGTTTTTGCATGTTGACATTTGATCTTGAATCTTTTGCCCATTTCCTAAGATGACCTGGACTTTGCAGCCATAAAATGCTTAACTAGTCCCTTAAGTAAGGCTTATTTGAACAGAAAAAGGAAAAGGGATGTATTTCATCATTTTCTTCCCGAAACTTTAGAGGTAAAGTATTTTTATTTAGTAACACAAGAAGGCATTGATTCTAGCCTAGGCAGACAATAATTTTGAGCTAAGAATTCCCCTTCATGATGGATCTGAAAAAAACAATACATATATATATATATATATAATAAAAGCTAAAGTTTAGAAGTGTAACAAAAGTCTTATTTTTTCAATGATACTAAAATGTTACAAATAAATAGGCAAATATCAGTGGCTGGCAAGAATTCAGGGAATATACTTAGCTAATTTAGAGAGGAGCTGAAGTCATGTAGAAGGGAGAAAATATTTACAGACAGCATATTCTTCTAGAAAGGAGCCCTCAAATTTCCAAAACCATAAAAAGAAAAAAGAAGTACACACAAATAATTATGTATGTATGTGTACATGTGTGTACGTATGTTTATACAAATGGAGAGAGAGAGAGACAGAGTTTTTTCTGAATATTAAATTTATTATTCTTCCTTACTCTGTTGACAAAGTAACAATAATACCCAAAGCAGATTCACACCTAAGCTATTGACAGTGTTGTTCCAGTCTCCCAAGTGCATGTCCACTTTTAAGAGAACAGCCAAACCTTTTTTCAGAAGGGGTCACTGACTTTTTTTCCAAAAGATTGTAAAGAAAAATCTTTCAGATCTTAGAGGATTGTGGTTGAAGGGAGGAGAGGGGAGGGGGATGTTTCTAGACTGCACCCTATGCCTTTTTGGACTTTGAATTTTAGGCTTAACATACCCACAAAGTGCAGTGGTGCATGTGCTCAAGAGCAGGACAGCTGCAAATCAGCTTTATGCCAACTCCAGGTCAAAGTCAGAGGATTTGGTACAGCTATGTTTTGCTCTCAGCATTCCTCTCTACAGATGGCCCAGCCTATGGTGGTCAGTTACTCTTGTCCCTGCCAAGTATATGAGAGAGATATTCCCAGGCTAACCTCTCTCTCTCTTTTTCTCTCATCAGCATGAACCTGTGCATGAAGTAGAAAGCTCCCTAGTCATGTTGGCCTATAGTCAAGGTCTCTGGGGAAGGATGTTTTCTTCCTGGGAAAGGATGTTTTCTTCCTAGGCAAGGAGGTACTAATCCTTGGCCACAGACTGATTTATCACCTTATCATTTACAGGGACTTTTCCTCCCTATCATTTCATAATCACAAAGAGTGCTATCCCATTTGTAAATAAAGAAAATCACATGTAGTGTGTGGTGGCTTCTCAAAATAACACAACTGGCACACAAGTACAGTGCTTTAAACTAGTTCCTAATGACATGGTACTTCTCAATGTTTGCTCCCAAAATTCTTCTTCCTTTGTTTGCAGAGGGAAGCACTTGCTCTCAGCTGACACCCCCACTATACCAGACTCCCTTCAGACTCCCGCATACCCCCAGGTTCTGTGTTTACCAGGTTACTTTCCTTGGCAAATTCTTCAAGGGCACTCTGGTATTGACAACAAATTTTAAGTGTTTTAAAGAACAATATACCTCATGTTGTTGGAATGAGCAAGGTTTGATCAAATTTTATTTTTTAAGGTTTAATTAAAAACAAACAAGCTTTCAAGTTTTCAGGCACATACATTTCTGAATTTAAGATCAAGAATAATCATACTCATAAATTCAAAACAATAGCCCAAAGAGGAGTTGTTTTTTCCAGTTTTATTGAGCTATAATCGACATACATTTTATTTGTTCAAGGTATATGAGTTACTAATTTGACACATGCATATATTTTAGAAATACCACAATAAGTTAGCATCCAACCTCAAAGTTGTAAATGTTTTTTCCTGTGAAGACAACTTTGAAGATCTACTCTCTTAGTAACTTTTAAATATATAATAAATTTTACTACTGCCACCATGCTGCATATCATATGTCCAGAACTTAGAAGATTATATCTTTTGATCACCTTCACCCATTCTCCCCAATACCCCAATCTCAGACAATCACAAATGTGTTCTCTGTTCTTTGTATATTTGAGTTTGAAGGTTTGATTTTGTTTTTGTGTTTTAGATTATACATATAAATGAAGCCATAGAACATGTGCTTCTTTCTTTATCAGTATTTTAACTTAAAAATGACCTCAAGATTTAAATTGTACACTGGGAAAATATTTTAACTTTTTGCACAAAAAGTTTATATCCTTTAAATATATAAAGTTATCTAAAAGTAAAGAAGGAAAAACACCAGCTATTAAAAAGGGATGAAAATTGATTATGATCTTAAAAAAGGGAAATTGTTTCCTATGAAAATATGCTTATTTACAATAAAATTAAGAAACAATCTACATGATTACTATAAAATTAATTTTCTTAATTATACTACTGTGTTAGCAAAGGGATTCATGTCTTAATTTTCCAAAAAGATTGAACCCACACAGCATACAGATTCTATGTTTGTATTTCTACATATCTCGTTAGCGTCTTATTAAATAAAAATGTGACTAATAAATATTGGAGATAATGATTAGGAGCTAATTCTGCGGATGCCACTCTTCAAGGTTGCCACAAGTTTAGAAGAAAATACAATACATTGAGAGGTTTGGATGGGAAAAACACTGTTGTGTTCTCTGTCTTGAGGTGACTTTTGCTTTGGAATCGTGTATTCAGCATCTTTCTATCTGGATACAACTATGAAAGAGAAAAACAACAACAAAAAAAAAAATAGTGGCAGAACTATTGTGGAATTTTTCATCTTTTCATGACTGCAATATGCTACTTCTTGTAGCATACTTAATGTTGTGCCTACTCTTGCACCAGTCTAGAAAAATGAAGCTTGGTTACACTGAAAATGTCTTTCCTTTCATGGGTTTTGTTCTCTCTATAATTTATAGAAAATCAAAGCATCGTTTTTCTCTTATAGAGCTATATTCTTCAAAATATGCACCTCTTCATAGGATTATGAATTCTAGACTTAACCTCCCCTCCCTCTAGGGATTATCCACTTTTTAAAAATTCTAGTCTGTCAAAACTATACAAAAAAGTTTTTTCATTAACATTATACTCTTTTTGGCATTTTAAAAGTATTTTAAATAAAAACTGCATGAAATGTCATAATATTTGGAATTGAGCCCTTTCATTTTATCATTCAATATGAAAAGCTTGTGAAAAAAGTTACAAGTAGACATTTAAAAATAATATCTTGGGGACAATTTTCTTGTCACCTTTGAGCCAAAATACTTGGCAACATCATATTTTGTCCTTAGCTCCTCCCCATTCTTTATTTATTAGAAAAATTCCCCAATCAGCCACCATTCTACCATAGATGTTACACATATCCAATTAAAAACGTATTTTGTTTTAAACTTTCATTTTGAGTGGCTTGATTAAAATCACTTAGTAGTCTTTATTAAAAAGATATTCTAGAGGGTAAGGGTGAAATCATGGATTAGATATATAATTCATAATTAAATAATAAAGATGTTCTAATGTTCTATTAATTGTAAAGTTAGTAAAACCCATAAAAGAGAAGATAGCTTCAGTGTAACCAGCAAGCTTCATTTTTCTAGCTTTTATAAAAAGTAGGTACAAACATTAAATAAGCTATTAGTTAAAACTATTAATGTAGCATTAAAAAGTACAAACCCATACATTTTTAAGGATATAGTCAGCAATTAGAGACACTTAATAGAGTATAGCACTTAAGTTATACTCCTCATAAGCATATATCTTTAGAATTGAGATAAATGTCTCTACCTTTGGTTGTTCAGTTTCTTATGGCATTTGTAAGTTTTAATAACTTTTGTGACTTGTGACCTGACAGGCAGACAAGGGAGAAGTCAGCATGAGTTCAGGACACCTGGTTCTTTTTTTATTCCAAGTTTTCTAGAGTTGCTGACTTTGCGGAAGGGATCTATGAGTTCCAGCAGTCCCCCGTGAATAGGCAGTCCTTAATGTTCAAGCTCAGTTCCTAACAAGAGCTAACAGGAATGGGGGAGAGATGGGGCTACACCAATTTATTGAAGCATATTAATCTTTTCTCCTAGAAGAAAGTAGAAAGTAGAAACTTCTTTCAATCTTTTTAAGTCGCTAAAATATTTTTTCATTAGATTCTGGTGAATATTCCTTACATTCTAGTTAGTACTACTAAAGTTCATGAATATGACCTTTGCATCCTCCACTCCCACTTCATACAAATCACATATATTTAAGCAATTTTTAAGATTTTTAAATAAGATCTAATAGCTTCCATGAAGAATAGGTCTCATGTCTTAATTGTTAAACATAAGTGTAGTTCATAGCCACTTAGAGTTCTCTGAGCACCAACCACGAGAGAACTCAGATATTACATTAATAGTGAGCTTGGGTCTCATAAAACATTAGACTTCTCATTTTGGCCTAGTGAAGAGAATCATGTGGATTTCCTGTTCCATATTCAGGTTAAGAATCTTTACCAGAACACAAATAGCTTTCCACCCAGGAAATGAGTTTCAAGCAATAAAAACTTTCAAGACTTATTAAATGCTTGACATTAGTTGAAGGCATATTATGCTAGCTAGTCTTAAACACATAAGTTTCATCAATTTCATTGCCGTTGTTCCAGATAAACTCACTACCTTGTTGATTTATTGAAAAGTCATTGCAGGATTGACTTCCGGAAGGTGACTCGATAGGACGCCCTTTCGGGTGGCTTCCCACAGGTATCGAATAAAACAAAAAAATCACCTGTTTTCCTGAGACAAAAACCAAAAAATGACTGGTACTTCAACTGGAGACATAACAGCTGATGACTAACAGTGGGTAAGGGCACCCAGCGTGGTTCTCAGCAAAACTGCTGATTTGGACTCGTGGTGGGGTGGAAGCTAGGAATTTCTGACCAGCTTCAGAGTTAGTGAGAGGCGGGACCAGTAGAACTGAGACATGGAGCCACAGAGGGCTGACGTGGGAGGGGGTGTAAGGACAGCCGACGCAGCAGGAGTTGAGCTGGAGCCCTCGCGGTGAAATTGAACTGGGCGGTCAAAACCAAAAATTAACCAAAGAAATTCCAAACTCAAACCACTCCCACAACCATTTCACACCAGAGCTTGGATCCACGGAGCAGAAACCCTGCCCACTGTATGTTTGCCCATCAGAAATTCTGCCCATCAAATACACCCCCTCTGGATTACAGTGAGAAGGCAGTCCCAAACCTCAACACTACCCGCTACGCCACCTTGTGGGTAGAGGCAAAACTTCAGTCTGATTGCCAATCGTCGGCAAGTCAAACCTATGCAGAGACAGGGAAACCGAACTGTGAGAAATACAAACAGAATGACGAATAGAGCAAAGGCACAGAGAAATATATGTGAAATGATGGATCCAATAAAAAACCTGGGGGAATACAGCAGATGTATAGGAACTTAGGGTAACAGTGATTAACATACTCATGGGAATCCAGAAATCAGTAGAGGAAGTAAATGACAATGTCAGAAAGCAAAGAGAAGAATTAAAACAAGACATCAAACAGGTAAGAGACACAATGGCTAAATTAAAAAACTCAATAGAGGGACTCGACGATAGAATGGATGAAGCTTCCAATAGAATCAGTGATCTGGAAGATGGACAGAGGAACTCAATCAAGAAAACCAACAAAGAGACAAAAAAAAAAAAATGCAAAGAATCAAAGACAGCATTTGAGACCTCTGGGATAACATCAACAGGAACAGTGTTTTCATCATAGGGGTCCCAGAGGAAAAGAGAAAAAATGGGGCAGAAACCATATTTGAAGACTAGATGAACAGTTCCCCAATTTGAAGAATGAAGCAAACCTCCAGATTCAGGAAGCTCAAAGAGTACCTAATAAAAGAAACCCAAACAGAATTACAACTAGACGCATCATCATCAAAATGTCAAAAATACAGGATAAAGAAAGACTTAAAAACAAACAGAGAAAAACCTGTCACATAGTCATATACAGAGGAGGCCCCATAAGATTGTCAGTAGATTTCTCAAATGAAACTCTACAGGCCAGAAGGGAATGGCATAATATATTCAAAGTGCTTAAAGAAAAGGTTTTTCAACCTAGGATGCTATATCCGACAAGATTATCATTCATAACTGAAGGAATGATAAAAACCTTATTGACAAGCAAAAGTTAAAGGAGTTCATCACAACAAAACCAGATTTGCAAAAATTGTTAAAGGATTCTCTATAAAGCATAAAGAAATCACACAGGAAAACAATATGTTAGCAAGTATTAAAAGTGGTGAGGAAGAAAAGAGAACAAAAAAGCAAATTGTTAGAATTAATGGAAGACTAATATGCTTTTAGATAAAATTAGGTAGTAAACAAAGAACTGTGAATGCTAACTCAGGGCAACCTAAAATACATCCCCAGGGATAAAACAAAGAATAATACAAAAGATGAGATGAATCAAGGCAAAACATCACCCATCCAACCTAAAAAGAGAAAGAAAACAAAGTCATCATCTGGAGCAACATACAAAATACAAATTATAAAACGACACTAAGCAGCTATGCATCAATAATCACCCTAAACATTAAGGGACCGAACTCACTAGTCAAATGACAGAGTGGCTGAATGGATTAAAAAGCATAACCCAATCTTCTGTTGCATTCATTAAACTCACCTTCCGGAAGATAAACAAAGGCTCAAAGTCAATGGCTGGAAGATAATCCTACAGTCAAATGGCAAACACAAAAGAGCAGGAACAGCTATACTCATATAAGATAAAAAAGACTTCCACTGAAAAAGCAAATCTATTCACCTTTTCTTTTGATGTCTTATTCAGAGACTAAATATTGCTTCTCTGTAATGCATTCTGCATGATTTCTTTCTACTGTCTGGTTCATTGAATCTCTTCAGCTGTATCTGCTGCAAAATCCTTCCACTGACTTTAATTCAATATTTTCATTTTTACTGCTTTTTAAAGGAAAGGTCTAGGGAGGGATGTGGGTGATGGGCAGGCATGAGAAAAGAAGAGGAAGAAGCATTCATCTATTTTTATTTGGTTTTTCACACTGGCTATTTTCCCTCAGACCCAGGACTCATATCTACAGGTATGTGGCCTGTTCTCCCTCAGAGGTGATTGACGTAACCCCTGCTCCAGAAGGGTATTCCTGATTTTCTAATTTTAATTAATATACTGTTTACTTTTGACATTATATCTGTTTTTTTGTCTGCTAAATCAATTTTAGTTACTACTCCTGAAGATATTTTCAAGTTTGTCTTGTATTTCTTTGACTATCATAAGGCTGGTTTCTTCATAATTTGTGTGTAGCAATTCCAACATCTAAAGTCTTCTAAGACCTTGTTTCCTGTGCTTGGTAATTTGGGAAATATGTGTTAGCTATCTTACAAAATTAAATATGCAACAATGATTAATTATTATGGGGAAGAAGGAATAGGAGTTTGTTTAATAATTATAGAATTCTATATGCGGTGATGAAAAGTTTTTTAAAAATAGTTGTGACAGCATTATTCATAATATAATTGAATTGTACTTTTAAAAATAATTGAGATAATATATTTTTAAAAAGTCATTGATCATTGAAATCAGAATTTAGACAACAGACTACGATCAATTTCAGTTCCTGAAACTAATTTAACTGTGTTCCTGAAGCCTAAAACTTAAGTATTTATCCAGTGTTTCTAAGGTGATTCTAAGAGAAACTACGCAATTATTTCTTGATAGTTTCATTAATTCTTCACTGAAAAGATACTAATCAATAGAACTTTAAACTCATATACTGAATACATATGTGCATATGTGTATATATATACATATATATAAAATGAAGATTTTTGAAATAGTTTCTTATATTGTGAAAGTTGTAATTTACAAAAAGATGGGTGCACTCAGGTGCTAAACCAGTGGCTGGGTCATGGTCCATGAAAAGCCCAAGGACCCAGGTTTGTGACCTGGAGCCAGATGAAGCAACCAAAAAATGAGCAAAGAAATAAATAAAAATGCTTTTCCCTTCTCTCCCTTACTTTTAACCTACTGCTTGCATCAACTCCTGATGGCCTCCATTCTTGCCTGCCTTCTTTCTTCCTAAAATAAAAAACAAAAATGAAAAACAAATACAGATGAATTTCTGTGATTTGAACATTGGAGAATTTCTTATTATATCTGCTTGGTAACTGCTATAATCTCCAGGTACAGAATAGATGTTTTTAATTTAAAGCTGACTGTGAAAGGCAAACCCAGTAGTTCCAAGAGTAGAGGCGCATAAGAATTGCATGTTTTTTTTTTAAAAAAAGCAAATTCTAAGATATAGAGTCCAGTCATCTGTGTTATGATAAATATCCCAGGTGATTATATGAAGGTTTGTTGATTAAAATCCTCTAAAATCTAAGAATATTGTAAACTATAAGTACCAGCAAAGGTTAGTTATCTGCCTATCCACAAAACTGGCAGAGTACATTTGTACGTTCAGTTGCTTGCATTCTAAACATAAACACTACTCTATAGACAGTATTTAATAGACTTCACAATGCAGATAACTGTATATTTATTACTTAGTAACATAAAATAAATTCTGGTCCTCAATGTCCAGAATTCACAGGAGTTGTTTACCTCAATTAAAAAAAAGTCAAAGATCTGTGAAGAACTCTAATTGCTGATCAGTAAAAGAAGAACTGGACAAGATTATAAAAAACTCTGTTGCTGAAGGAATGAGCTTAAAAATGTCTCACTCTCTCTCCCCAATAACTGCAAATTGAACTAAAATGAAATATCTCATCATAAAATATAAGAGGTTCAGAGGCTCAGATCTCTGATCACCTTGGGACTATTCTTCTACAGATACTTTTTCTGGGTGTTCTAGGACTACTTGAGTTAAAAATATAATTTAATACAATTATTTGGATTCATTAAGATAGTCTGTGGGGCAAGAGTGATTTAAGGCAAAACGTAATGCAAAAATACTTGTTTGATAGAAAAAAAGAAAGAAACCAGGGATGCAGATAAGTACTAACAGAGACTATTCTTCATCACGGGTATGATATTGCACATTTAATATGATTTCTTCACAAGTTTGGATATTCTCAAGCATTTGTGGGTGACATTCAATTCATAAGCAGGGGTTGCACCACTCTGGCTTTTGTTCCATATCCTGTAATTTTCAGATCCATCTCTTTGAGATTCAAGTGTCCATGAGAGATTTAGTGGATGTTGTTATAGTCTGCTCAGTGCCCATAAACCTGGGGAGTGCTGCTTGTTTTCGAACTGTGGTGGAGTCCAAATGAATCTTTTCTAAAAATGTGCAAGAAATGAGAGCAAGTCTTAACATAAAAGGAGCAAGGGCAAAACACTATACAGTTTAAGCAAATGTGCATTTGTTGATTATGTTTGCATGCTTGGGAATAGTAGTTTATCGTGCTCACACCCACACTTTCATTCCTTTGGTGATAAAGCGATTTAGCACTTAAGTATTCTTAGATAATTAAAACTTTTCTGGTTAGTTTTTCTTGTTGCCAAGTTATTTTAACTCTTATTTGAGAACTATTAGTTTAACTATTTGCTAAAAGACAAGAGGTAATCCTATGTTAATCTCCAAAAATGATCTATAAAGAAAAATTTCTACCACACCATTTAGAAATCCTTTGTGCCTGTGAAAAATTACTACTGGCTGCTTTTATATAGCTTGTTCCTTTGGCATCTAAGCACAATTCTATTAAAGTTAGTATGTTAAAGTCCTCCAAGGAAATGTGATGCCATTGAACCTTAAAATCACTCCCTCTCTTACAAAATGCTTGTGCAGAAATCCAGAAATGCATGTTCTTCCTCGTGGCTGGCTTTCTCGCCTCACCAAAACACACTTCAAGACTTAAATTAATCCTTTCCCAATTGTAAGTTTAATTCAAGAGCTTGTTGGTTTGACAACTTAAGTTTTAAGAAACTGCTAAGAAAAATAATTTGAAAGACAATGAATCTTGATAAGTACTGAAAATTGTAAATTGGTTCAATTTTTAAAACACAGAGAGCTTGATTATCCTTAAGTGAGAATAAATGAGTCCTCCTGTTCACTCCCTTGTCAAGTCATTGAGCAAAGGAAAAAAAAATAGGTTAATATACTCAAATCTTTTACTAACCACTACTGACTCATTAAGGACTGGTCAACTGCATCCACAGGACAAAATCACTGTGACTATAATCTGTATCCACTAAAAATGTGTCATTGAAACATTAAGATTTAAAGAATTTTATTATCTGTTATTTAATCAGAAATCAATAAGAATCCTGTAATAGGTTTTGGTTAATGGCTATTGTTTTAATATGTGTATTTATCATTATATGATAAATTTCAGTTGTAAAAGACTCTTCTAAAAATTCATAGGGCACTTTCAGTTTCTGGTCAAGCAGTAAAGAGCTTATAAGGACTGCTTCATCATAGAAAGAAGCAAAAAGTTGAACAAATTGAAGTATCAACTATTCTTAGATCCATCAGATCGATATTCACAATTAAACCACTGTCCTCCTTTGGAGAGACAGAGAAACACAGAGAACCGTAATTTACTAGAGTAGAAACCTATGAACAGAAGCCTCCATGGGAACCATTGCTAGGATAGGCACTGGTAATTGATACATTACTGAGGCTAGCTCTAGACAAGCCTGAAATGTGTGAACCCCAGGATCCAGTCAAGGAGAGGGCCCACATGTTTGTGAATGTCCTCTCTGCAAGTTCACATGGTTCTCACAGTGAAGATCTGAGGAAATCCCTGTATGCTTTTGGCAGAGGGAGGGAAGAAGTAATCATTTTACACCTGATTGTTCAGTTCTTTTTAACAATATCTACACTGAGAAGGAACTATTTTACCAGAACCTAACTAACCTGCTGGGGTTTTAGACTCTATGTTAACTAGGAGAAGGGATATATCAACTCCAGTCTACTCTAGCCATCATATCCCACTTAAGTGTGGAAAAACTTAAAATCATTGCTGCAGTTCACAATCCTGGATCACAGACTCACCAGAAGTCTGAGACCTAATCATAGGATTATCAATCACTTCCATCCCAGCCTTACCACATTACTAAAGGCTTATTTTCAGCCGCTTATTTTCAGTACATCATATTTACTTTTCAATAAAAAATCACAAAGCATAACAAAGGCAGAAAACAGTGAAGAGACTGAAAAACATTCAAACCACAGTCAGATTCGGTAGGAATGTTGGCAATGAGATTGGTAATTTTTTAAAGCTTATGACTAAAATGTCAAGATGTTTAATGGAAAATGTAGACAACATGAAAGAACAGATAATGTAAATGGAAAAGGAAATTGTAAATAAAAAGAAATACTAGAGATAATAACTTTAACCAAAATAATAATAATAATAAAAATAATAATAATGATGATGATGATAATAGCCTTGATGGTCTTGACCCATAAGAAAGAATCTCTAAGCTTGAGGATATGCAATAGAAACTTTCCGAACTAAAAAGCAAAGAAACAAAAGACTGGAAAATACAAAACAGAAATTATAGAATTGTAGAGCAACTAAAAAAGATGCAACATAAATATACTGGAAATATCAAAAGGAGGAAAGAGAAAGCAGCAGAAGGAATATCTGAAGCAATGATGACTGAGAAATTACCCCCAAACTAATGCCCAATATCAAGCCATAGATACAGAAAGTTCAGAGAACACCAAGCAGGACAAATGCCAGTAAATTAGACCTAGGGGATTCATATTCAAAAATTTAGACAATTAAATATTAAGATAAAAACTAAAAGAAATAAGTGGAAAGCACACATGACTTATAAAAGAGCAAAAGTATTACCCAGTATTGACTAAGAAATCATTCAAGAAAGACGAAAGTAGAATAAAATAAGTGAAATATTGAGAGAAAAAACACCAGCCTAGACTCTGTGCTTTGAATTATTCTTAAATATTAAGGAGGAATAGATTTTCTTAGACTAAAATTGAGGGAATATGATGATATCAGACTTTCTTGTAAATAATATTAAAAGAAGTTCTTCAGAGAAAAGGAAAATTATATAGTTAAGAAATACATACTTACATAAAGGAAAGACATTGGAAAGGAATAAGTGATGTTAATTAAAGTAAGTCTTTAACTTTTATTATTTTTAATTGACCTAAAAGATAACAATTTGTTCAAAATATTAATAGGAACAATATATGTGATTATATATGCTTACATATGTATGTGAAGTTAATGATAGTGATAGCAGGGACAGAAATGAGTAGAGATGTTTCCTTGTTACAAGAAATTTGTACTACCCATGAAGCAGTACAGTGTTATTTGGAAATGGACTTGGATTTGTTGTAAATGTATATTGCAACTAATATAACAACCACTAAAATAAGTTTAAAAAATATGTACATTTGATATACTAAGAAAGGAGAGAACATATATGATTCCCAGTTAAAACCATTAAGAGGCAGAAAAACTGTGGAGGATAAAAATAAGAACAAAGAACAAAGGCAAAACATAAAATAATAACAAATATAAATCCAACTTTATCATTAATCATCTCAAATAGTAATGGTTTAGATACCCAAAAGACAGAGATGATCAGAGTAGCTCATAAAAGAAGACAATCATATGTTGGTTTACAAGAAGTACATTTTAGATACAAGAGCATCTATAGATTAAAGTAACAAGATAGAAATAAAAATACTATGCTTAGACTAACCAAAAAAAAATGGGAAGTAGCTATGCTCATTTCATATAAAACAGACTTCAGAGTAATGAAAATTATCAGCAATAAGAGGGAGCATTACATAATGCTAAAAGTACCGCTATGCCCAGAAGACATAACAATCCTTCATTTCTATACACCTAACAAAAGATAATCAACATATGTGAGGGAAAAACTGATGGAACTGCACAAATAGATAAATACACTATTATAACTGGAGACTTTAATTCCCCTATCAGAAATGGACAGATCCAAGAGTCAGAAAATCTGTAGAAACATAGCTATACTCAGCAGCACCATCAATCAACTGGGTATAATTATAACCTAATTCATCCAACAGCAGCAATGTTCACATTTTTTTCATATTTATATGAAATATTTACTAAAATAAATCACATTTTATGCCAAAAAAAGTTTTAGTATATTAAAAAGGAAATCATACAAAGTCTGCCCTCAGAACACAATGGAATTAAACTAAGAATAAGTAACAGTTGAAAAAAGCAAAATTCTTGGAGATTAAGCAGCATACTATTAAATAATGCATTACCCAAAGAAGACATCTCAATATATAATTTAAAAATATTTTGAATTAAATGAAAATGAAACACAACCTATCAAAATATACGGAATATTTATAAACATGTTCTAAGAGGGCAGCATTACCCTAACACCAAAACCAGAAATAGACATCATACAAAACAAAACTATAGATCAATTTCCATTCTGAACATAGCTGAAAAAACTCTCAACAAAATACTTACTTACTTGTAAATCAAATACAGCAGTATATACAAAAGAATAAAAAAGAATAAAAAAATTTATCCCAGATATTCAAGGCTGGGATGACTTGAAAATAAGTTAATGGCATATTATCAAAAGAGGCAGAAAAACCATTTGACAAAATCCAACACCAATTCATGATAGAAATTATTAATAAATTACCAACTTTATGAAGAATATCAACAAAAATCCTTTGGCTAACATTCTATGAAACAGTAGGAAACTCAAAGCTTCCCTGCTAACCAGACAAGCATTTCTCTTCCTCAATTTATTTTCATCATCCTACAGAGATTTTAGCTAATACGTAAGACAAGAAAAAGAAACAAAAGGTATATAAAGCATGAAGGAAGAAATAAAACTCAGTTCAAAAACAACATGATTGCCTAAGCAGACAATCCAAAGAATAAAAAACAAACATTATACCTCCCTAAATGAAATACTTAGATTTAAATCTAACAGAATATGTATGAGATATATTAGTCAAAGTACAAAAGAAGAATGAAGTAAGTGGAGATGCAGTTCATGTTCAGAAACAGAAAGACTAAATATTTTCAAGATTATTACTTCTTCCAATCTTTATCTCTAGATTCAAAGAACTGCTGATTATCATCCCAGAAAGTTTGTGGTTATCAAGAAATTGATTCTAAAATTTATATAGACATAAATAAAGGTCCAGAATAGCCAATGCAATATTGAAGAATATCAAAGTTGGAAACTGATAACTACCTGACTTCAAAATTTACTATAAAGGTACGATAATAAAGACAGTGTAGTGTGATTCGAGAATAAATAGTTCAATGAAGCAAAAAAAAAGTCCATAAACAGAGTAAATATAGTCAACTGATCTTTAACAAAAACACACAAAAATACAATGAAATAAAGATAGTCTTCTTAACAACTGGACATACAGACACAAATCTAGACAGATACCTTACATGTTTCACAAAATAGATCATAAGTCATAGGCCTAAATGTAAATTACAAAATGATAAGATTCCTGTAAGATAACAAGGGAAAATATTAATGAGCTTGGATATGACAATGGCATTTTAGATACAATACGAAAGCACAATCCATGAAATAAATAATTGATAAATTAGACTTCATTAAAAATTCTTCTATGAAAGATAATATCAAGAATAAAAGAAGAAAAGTCACAGACTTGGAGAAGTATTGGCAAAAGACATTTTTAATAAAAGACTATTATTCAAATATAAATATAACTTATGACTCAACATTAAGAAAAAAAATGATTAATAAATGGGCCAAAGTCATTAACAGATCTCACCAAAGCCAATGTAAAATGGCAAGTGAGCATATAAAAATGTTTTATATTATATGTCATTAGGAAATTGCAAAATGAAACAATAATGGGCTACCATTACACAGCTATTAGAATGAACAAAATCCAAAACACTGACAACATCAAAAGCTGGTGAGAATGTGGAACAGCAGGAACATCATTCATTGCTGTTGAGAATGCTAAATGGTGCAGTCACTTTGGAAGATATTTTGGCAGTTTCTCAAAAAAAGTTAATATATTTTTAACATACCTTTGGCATTTACCCAAATGAAAGAAAACTATTCATACAAAATTCAGTGCACAGATGTTTGTGGCATCTCTGTTCATAATGGCCAAACTTCGGAAGCAAAAAAAATTTCCTTCAGTGGCTAATAAATAAACTATGGTATATCCAGACAGTGGAATATTTTTCAGTGCTTAAAAAAAAAGTTTCCAAGCCATGAAAAGATATGGTGAAATGAAAATGCATAGTTGTAAGTTAGAAAAAAATCTGAAAGGGCAATATGTTCTGATTCCAACTAAATGACATTCTGGCAAAAGCAAACTATATCATCTTTATTGTTCCTACTCCCCAAAGAACAATGATTGATCCATATTGATGCTCAGCAAATTATTGTTATGAGTGAATACATGAGTGAATGAATGGGTTAAAAATTGGTATCATTCCCATGCTCTTTTCCCTATACCATATGCCTAAATTTATCCTTCAAGAAATTAATAGAAATTCCAAGAGAATTGCACAAATAAACTTGATTGATATTGGTTTAAAGGAGTTTAAAGTTGTATTCGGCATAGTACTTTAGAATCTTTAGTGTAACTATACATTGTTCAACATAAAAGGGGTAGAATAAATCAAGAAGCTCATCCTCTGGACAGGTCCCCTGTGATAAACAGGCTGTTAGTTACAAAAGAGCCATCCTGTCTCAATAAAAAATTGTTTCAAATGTTTAGTGTCTTATTAAGTATTCTTTTAATAATCATATTGAATTTTTGGTGATATCTATGCCAACTGAGAAAAAAGTATTAACTACATTCTTCGATTTTCAATTAGGATATTTTCAGTTATTAAACAAGCTATCCATTTGTCCTCTCGTGACTACAGTAGGTCCTTGACTTTCTTGGGACTCTAGCTTCCCTCTGAGAATCTGCTGGTGAAATGTGTAGCAGTGGTTTGTTCTTGCTCTGCAGTCAGTTGTTGATTGAAACCTCAGCTCTTTAATTGTAAAATGCAGAAAACAGTAATCACCTCATGCTTGCTGTGAGGAGTAAATGTATGCAATGGACAGCACTATTTATGCTAAAATGTAATTGTCCTCCTTATCATTTTTATTTGGGACAGTTTATGTAAAGATAAAGAAGTAAGATCAGGTTTGTCGAGGCGCCTCTACAGAGGAGTCACAAAAAACCAGTCTTCAGTACTAGCGTTTTTCTTGTATTCTTACTGATTTCATAATAATTGGGTTCAAAATAGGTTTAAATGTTCCCAAGTGAGTATGCAGTGACCCTCAAAGAGAGAATTTCCACTTAATGGCAATGTCTTTAGACTCCTGAATTGTTACCAAGTTCAAGTACTACTTCATTCCATGACCTTCTCTATCATGTCCTATAATTATCATAATATATTTAGTATCATTATTATTTTATCATCAAAAACTTACAAGTAGTTACTATACAGAGGAATTTAATTGATTTTAATACTCATTGTACTTTACTACAATTAATGAACCCTTCACTTGCACTAGAACATCCAAGTACAAACAAATAGATCACATAACCAGAGCAGCAGGATAGCATCAGATAACCATAATTTGAATCCTTATTATGCCACTTAACAGCTGTGTAACTTAGGAAAAGTAACAAGAATTTCAACCTATAATTTCCTCATCCTGAAGGAAGGGAGCTAATTGTTCCAGTCCCCACCAAATTTTTGACTTCTACAAAATTACCTAGAGAAGAAAATGTTGACTAACAGAATGATTACTCTTTTATATGTCCTTTATATACATTAATTTATTGATTCATTGATGCATTTAATCATTTCACGAACACTATGTGACAGGATCATCATTTTTATTCACAGATGAAATTGGAATTTTGGCTTGAGTTGCAAAGTCCATAGAAATAATAGGAGGTGGGCTTGACCTCTGATGGATCAGCCCATGTTCTCGACTGTCCATGTCATGGCTCTTATTGTTGCCCTTACAGGGCGTGTGGCAAAAGGTGCACCTCAAGGATCCTTTAGAATACATTGCTAGGAGACCTACACGGTGCCACCAAAGGTAAATGACTCCAGAAGGAAAGGACTTTAGTCTCACATTAAACTGGAAGCAGATATTTTTTTACATGTAGCTTAAATTCTGTTTTCAAAGATTAAATATAGACAGGTAAGAAAAATTATCTTACTGGTTTTTCTTCAGTCTTTATGGTATATTCTTGCTCTTCTTTCCAACATTGCAATGGTAGAGCTTTCTAGGGTTTAATTCTTGGGTATCTTCTGTTTATCTGTATTCACTCTCTTACTGAGCCCATATTGTCTCCTTTATGTAATGACTATATGATGAAAACTTCCAAATTTATATCTCCAGCCTAGACTTCTCCCTTGAATTATTTACTTACACATTAGATTATCCCTCAGTGTTTCCATTTGTTCGCCTAAGATAAATCTCACAAATAACTCTAAATCTTCCTTATCTCAGAGCTAAAGTCAACTCTCTATGTACAGCTGTCTAAATAAATCTTGGCATCATAATGACCCCTTTTTCCCTCAACCCCACATATAATCAATCAGCCAATTTTATTGAATCTATCCTCAAAATATACCCAATTGCTTCTCACCACTGTTCCTGCTACATGTATTATGAGTCACCTGTATCTCACCTGAATGACTACTAAAATGTCTACCTAGCTCTACTTTTGTTATCATATCTTAAAATCTATTCTCAATATAAAATCCAGAGGAATACTTTTAAAACATTTTAGATCATGTTATTTCTCTACTCAAAATTTGAATATATCTCCTATCATACTCAGATAAAGGCGAATCTTTTCAGTGAGACATAAAGCTTACATAGTCAGACCCAAATTACTTCTCTGACTATGACTCTCCCCTCACCCCAGATAATTCTGTGTCTTTGAATATTTCTGGCAAGCTCTTTACTTATGATGTATTACTATCATCTAACTGCCCCTCTGTATGGAAGTATTTTGAAACCTTTCTTCAAATCTCAATACTTCAGTGAAGTTTTACTTGACAACCTAATTACTGTTCCAACTCTTGTCTCCAACTGTCTCCAACTACTTTCCCTTGTTTTAATTTTTTCTATAACCTATATCATTTAACTGAGATATAATTGACATACAACATTATATTGATGTCAGATATACAACATAATTATTTGCTATTTGTATGCATTGTAATCACTACAATAAGCCTAGTTAATGTCTGTCACATACGTGGTTGCAAAAATGTGTTTTCTGTTGATAAGAATTTTTAAGATCTATTTTCTTAGCATCTTTCAAATATGCAATACAGTATTGCCTATAGTCATGTTGTATATTGTATGCCTATCACTTATTTATTTTATAACTGCAAATGTGTGCCTTTTAACCTCTTTCACTTATTTCACCCACTCCCTACGTCCATCTCTGGCAAACACCAATATGTTCTCTGAATTAAGAGGTTTTTTTTTAAGATAACCTAAATCATCTTTTAATGTAAAATAATACAGACAAGTTTATCATGTTTATTACTTATTATCCATCTCTTTCCACTAGAATATAAGATGGAAACATGGAATTTACTTCATTTTATGCATTGAAGTATCCTAAATACATAAACCATTAAATTGTGGGTGCCCCCAAATATTTGTTGAATGGCCAGTACTGTATTTTATATTCCATAATTGAAAAAGTATTTAAGTCACCTTTCAGTCTTTCTAAGCTTGCTGAATTTATGACTAACCTTAGGAAAAGAAGAAAAGATTATTTCCAAAATTTTGTATAAAAAAAGAAGCCACGAAGATAAATGAAATGATAAAAATGAAAATGGAGAAAATAAATGAAAAGACTGAGGCAAAAGGCAAATGAAAGAAAAAACTCCCGGGAGAAAGGACAGATGAATATACATATATATATATATGTATGTATGTATGAATGTATGTAAGAAACTAGGTAAGTAAGCATACAAAGAAATCTTAAATAAGATGACTATCCTATCACCAGGAATTTAAATTGCTATTGAGTTCAGATTAAAAGTGGAGTTAAACAAAATCTGGTTTAGTGCTCTGTTTGGTATTCCAAATACTCTTTATCAAGGAAGAAGAAAACTTTCTTTTTTGCTACTCATGATCATAAGAAAAACAGTTGTTTGTTTTATACATGGGAATTTGTACTCAGTGTAGAAAAATTATTAATCTTCCATTACCATTTAAAGTTTCCTAAACTCAATATCACAGTTTATTTGCTGATATATTTAGCTTTGCTTGCATTCTTCATTTGTTCACCTATATTTCCATATTTCATTTTCCTTTAATATTTATTGTACATCTGTTCCACTGAAAGTAAATTCTTCATCTTTTGTGTATCAGAGAGTATTTACATCAATTTTATTTTAAAAGGTATTTTTACCTAGTAGAGAATCCTAGGTTCACAAATTATATTTTCCTTTTAGTACTTTAGATGATAATCCACTGTCCTTCTACTTGGATCGTTTTGAGCAAATGCCTGATGCCATTTATATCTTTGTTCTTATGTATGTAATCTCTTTCTCTCATGTGACTTTTAAGACATTTCTATTCATTACTAGTTTTAATGAAATTCATTAATAAAATTCCATTATTCATATTTGTGTCTAAATAATATTTTTATTTCATGAACTAATTGAATGTTAATGCTGTGAGAAGTAATAAAAACACCAAATTCCAGCTTTTCATCCTTCTAAATTAGAAAACCCAGAGAAAATATCCAAATGTTAAAGCAATTAATCAATATAAAGAATGCATAAGGAGAATTAAATTGTAATGCAAATGTTAGGTAGTTATAGATACAGATAGATGACTGGCAGATGACAGACCGACAGATATATAGAGAGATAGATAAATGTAGGGAGATATGGTAGGGTCAAGATTTTGCAGACTATCAATGTAAGTTTTTCCAGTGGACAACTATAGATCTCAGAATAAAATGAAGTCTGGGTCATAGAAATGGTTTTGCATTTGTTTCTCCAGAGTTAAGAGTGGGAGAACCAAGATAGACTATATAAACTTAGAAAATGAAAACAAAGACAGCTGAGGTACAAACACAGAAGATCTTGGGAGATTTCAGAAATGTAAGAGACCAAGTAGGAGAATATAAATATCAGTTGAAGTACTACCAACAAAAGAAAACGTTCCACAAAGGAGTAGGTGCTCTATAGTACTTGTTGGAATGATTCAAAGAGTAATAAAAAAGATAAAGACTGAAAATCCACAATAAACTTGGTAATACATATTTATTAATGACCTTCAAAATAACAGTTCTGTAAAGGATGTGAGTAAACTATTTCAAAGTGATTTATAGAAAGTGGGAGATGAAAATCGTTATTTAGCAACGCATATGAAGTATTATTGTTCTATGAATGGCTTAAATGTTCTGGGATTAGTAAGTCTTTTACTCCGTCTTCATAGGTATTATTAAGATCTCAGCTCTTCAGAAAAAGAAATTGAGGCATAAGCAAGTTAAGCACTTGTCCAGGTCACAGAGCTCATATGTGGTAGAACCAGGATTCATACTTTGTGGTCTTACTCCAGAGTCTATACATTTAGGGATTATTCATTTGCTTTAACTTTTACAATGCTTTCATTGTTAAATAATAATTTTATTATTTATTTTGTTTACAATGCTATATTCTTTTTAGAATCTTTTTAGAATCTCAGTCTATGAGTATTTCACACTGACCCACCACCAGAGTTTAAGTGTCCTTTAACACCACTTTGTTCTCTTTTCTTCACTCTCCCCCTCGCAACCTCCTGACGTTCTATTGTGTCCTGAGAATTTTGCTGGAAATTGTTCATTTGTTCCATTTAATTATGTTTCACATATGAATGAAACCATCTTGTATTTTACGTTTTCTTTCTGACTTATTTCAGTTAAAATGAGCCCCTCCAGTTCTGTACAAATTATTGATCTCAAAGGGCAAAATATGTTCTTTTTTGTGTAGATTCCACTGAGTATACATACCAGTGTTTCTTTAACCATTTATCTATTGATGGGCATTCAGGTTATTTGGTTAGTGATTTTGTGTTCTCTGGGTATATGTTTAGGAGTGGGATTGCTGGATCAAATGGTAGATCCATCTTTATTTTTAGGGGATCTCTATATGGTTTTCCAGAAAGATTGCACTAATTTGCATTCTTATCAACAATGTAGGAGGGCTTCTTTGTCTCCAAAACTTTTCAACACTTGTTGATTCTAATAATTTTGACATAGGCCTTTCTCACTATCGTGACCTTGTATCTCATTGTGTTTTTTCCTTGCATTTCTCTGATGATGAATGACAGAGAGCAGTGTTTTCATGTGTCTGTAGTTCGTTGTTGTGTCTTTTTAAGATAAAATGAAATGAATTTAAGATTAAACATATAATGTATCTATGTAAAATCATACTCTAACTTCCTTCATCTGTTAAAATAATTAAACGTATTCTTAACCTGTGGTCAACTTTTGATAACAGATTGAAAATTGTTTAAGAAAACTGTCTAGAAAGAATTTGCCTCAAAGCAAATGAATTCTATCACGCCTCTGATAAAAGTGAAGGTAAGAACTGAGTTTTATCAGAAAAATATGCCTTTGACTAAATGGGAAATTTATTATTTTATTGTGTTTTAAAGCATAACTTCTCAAATCTCCTTCAAAATCAAATTCTGAATGAAAATATTTTTTAAGAAAAATATGGAATATCTTAGACAGCTGCCAAGCTATCCCATATAAAGAAATTATTCTTTCTTTGTGGAACTAGAGATATTAAACAAATTAGGCCCATTTGGTGTGATGAAATCTTAGGGGAGGCATTATCAAAGTAAAAGTAATACTCAACCATCTTGGCATATACTTAGCAGAAATTTGATGATTGATATTGACTTGAGATCCCTATAGAAACCCAAGGACTACTTCTTATCTGATTTGTTCAGAACAGTGGAGATGCATAGACAATGTTTTTCAAAGATACTGAAACATTCTAGATGTTAAGAATTATAGATTCTAATCTTATCTCTTTATTTTACATATAATACAATACATAAGGAGTTTTCCACTCAGGTGATCAGGATGATGTGGACATGGATATCTGGATCTCTCTGTCATCAGACAATTCACCCTAAATGCCTATCAAATCACGAACTTGGGTTCCTTCTTCATAAAATTGTGCCACATAGATATGTCAGATGAGAAATGATGAAGAATCTACTCGAACATCAAGGCTCCAAGTTCTTATCAACATTGGAGATCTTATTCCCAAGTTTTGAAGATCATGAATTGGAGAATATAATCTTAAATATTTCCATGGAATTAGAACAAGAGTCCAACAACATTACACAAACTTTGCAATCAGAAGCTGACAACAAAACCTTTGTGGTATTTCAGAGTCTCTGGACATACTCTGAACCCTGACTGCAAAGCAAGGAGAAGCATATTCAGTTATTGGAGAAAATTGCTCTTTTACATAAATAGGAAAGTGACTTGATTACTGTAGTATTTGATCACTATGTCACCCATTTCATCAATTCAGGGAGTGAGAGACTGGCTTAAATGGTATGTGAGGGCATGTGTTTCATATGTTCTTTTTTATTTTCACCCGATTCTTTATTCTTATCTTTCTTTGCAGATTTCGTGTCACTTAAACACTAACCTGATTCTTCTCTCTCCATGGCCACCAGTCTAGCTATTAACGTGTGTGACTCCAGGAAGTCACTGAGGATGGGTCTGAAGGGACTAAAATAGAACACCCTAGGTTTTCAGAAGTGGTCTCTTATACATCCCCCAATAAAACACATAGAAGTCAAGGACAATAGAGAGCAATCCTACCAACAAAGGAGTTCTTCTAACTCTACTCCTTTCCTTAATCAAAGAAGCCATCTGCAACCCACTGGGCTTCCACCCTTCTCCAAATCCAGGAATAATCTTTTGCACCTAATCCCTAGAAGAATGTAGAAAGTGAAGTTATTTATCCTTGCTTTCAGTGTAAGATGAGTAATTCTTCCTTGCCAGGTGGTGACCCCCTACGCTCAGTCCCGCCCCATACATACCCCAAGCACATTTTCCATGACTCAGGACAGTGTATAAATCATTGGTCTGCCCCGGGTACTTCAGAATTTGCTGCCATCCAAATTCTCCATAACTACTATTAAATCTGGGCTTTCCTCCTCTTAATCACATCTAATGTTAATTTGTTCACTAGTCCAGTCCGTGAAGAATCTCAGAAATGGGGAAATTTGCCTTTGACCCCTACAATATTGGAGAACAATTTTACACACAATATGTAATTTTACCCTTGCTATAAATCCAGAGATTTGGACAGTATTACTCATTCCTTATAGGGGAAAATATCAGTCTTGGAGATTAGAACAATTTATCCAAAGCCACTTGACCAAATGAACTTTAGAGCTGATATGTAAACATAATTCTTAACACCAACTTGGCGAGTTTTAGAAAGAATAGCTCATAACAAAGAATGAGGTAGATGTTTATTCACTGATTCAGTCTGTATAGCCAATCTGCTCTGGGCAAAGAAGGCTGGACTGGTGCATACTGAGAGATTTCTGGGGCTCAGGGAAATCTGAGGGGAATTCTAACTAGTGAACTGATTGCTTCCTCTGACTGGAGATTATGTGCTTTGTTAGTAAGAATTCTGTCATTCAAAAATCCTGAAAGTATTTTGGAAATTTAAAAATAAATTATAGAAATAGCAAAGTAGCTTTTATAATACAGTCTGCAAATAGAAAAAGTGACTTTGCAAATGTGCACATAAGTATAAATGAAGTAATGCAGACTGGCGATATTTTTCATAAAGTGGATGTCCTGCGTTTTTCCCTATGACTATGATTCTTATTTAAAGACAAACTTGGCTTCAAAGGAACCATACGTTTTCCCCTTGGATTAAATAGCATGCCTTGAACAGAATCATTAAAGCCTATGTTTTTTACAGTGTTAGATTCAGTTCTCAAACTATAGCTCACTATCTATCACACTGGATCTTTCAGAAAAAAAAATGCATTTGAAGTCTCCTGGTTTACGAAGTTAATGAATCTTGAAATCAACCCATTCATGATAGAAAGCATCTTTCAAGCCAGCAGTCCTCTCTTTGCTTCCAGTTCTTACTGGTAAAAGGGATTTTGAACAGCAAAGTCCTCAAGGATATATTATTGATTTTTCATAAAAGACCAGACACATGCAGTGCACACAAACTTAAAAAAAAATACCTGGAAACTACTTAAAAGAATAATTTGCTGTAGTCAATGATTTGTCAAAATACCTGTATTTTTTTACTTTGCTTTGCAAAGTCATAATTTTCACTTGGCAATTTTCACTGCCTCCATACACAGCAGAGGTACATTTGGAACCAAACATCCTCCTACTCGCTAAATTTAAGATGTTCTTAGATAAACATATTTTTAATGCTTTACTATTTTGCTTGAATTCACCAGAATGTTGGCCTCTGTTAATTTTCATTACTTTGCTACATCAAACTTTTATTTCATAATTGAGCTTCCAAAAACTTGATCCAATTTGCCCCTTCTTCTAATCTCTCTCTACTGTCTTAGGGATACATTCTATTTCATCATGCCAGCAATTTACTCCCCATCCAAGTAAGTTGTTCTGTTCATCATAACATCGTTTCCATCTCCCAATTAAAAACCACTTTTGCTGAATGTTCTCAGTGTTCTTCAGAAATAAATGCACTAATTCCCATAAAATCTTTATTGATAAAGGCAGCAAAAAAGACTAGCTGTAATATAGCGTATGTATTCAATTCTTTCTAAGATTTTTCTCCATGACACATCAGCTTCTTAATGTTGCTCCCACTGTTTTGATTATCGCACAGTGTTTAAAAATTGATAAAACATCACAATTCAGGATGTAAAACTCCCAATTAAAAAAATGATTGCTTCAAGAACAATAATGTTCAGGCAAGCTCATGTATAAACAAGGTGAAATGTATCTCTTCTATAGATCTAAAATGTGGAATTACCTTTCTAACTGACCAGTGAATTACCTATGCAAGAACAAATGTGGAATAAATACAACATCGTAATGTCAGATGAAAATGAAAGATCATAGTTTGCTGAGCAGTGTCCCAAGAAGGATGAGTTGACGTATAGAACTGAAGTGGTAGTTATCAGAGAGCTGATCTTGGCAAGCTCTTGCCATGTTTGTTGTCCATTCTGTTTCCCACAATGCTCAGGTTTTATACATTTTATATGATAATCAAATAATGAAAGAACCTTTATCTGTTTATGAGAGCTTTAACTCTCAGAAGGATGAACTTACTCATCCTGCTCACAATTATTCTAAGGTCTGAGTAGACATTGGAGTGAATATAACTGGGGGAACATGTTTACCAGTAGTCACTGAACAAGAGAAGATTCCATCTATTTGGGCTATGGCCACTGTCAGAGAGCAAAATTTCACTATTATTGTATACACTCATCCCAAAATAGAAACCTAGTTTTTGGCCACAACAGAAGTAGCCAGAATTCTAAATGCAGAGAATCTTTAGTCACTTAAACTTAAACTCTAATTTCACCCAGGACTGGTGGGCAGCAGTGGCAGACACAGACTGGCAGAGGTTTTGTGATGAGGACTCTATCAGTATGTTATTTTATGCTTTTAGACATGGAAAGATTTAGCCTCATCCTTCTTTTTAGTTACTTTGATAAAATTTTTAGCTCAGTTTAGCAATACCCACAATTTAAAATGAAAATGAAGTTATCTCAATTGGAAAAAAATAAAAAGAGGTCAGTAATCTGGCCTGATTAGCTTTCAGTGCTAGTCACTGACAATTCAATCATTCATCTAATATTTATGGAACCTTACTGTGTGTCAGTTACCTGTGGCTCTGAGGATCTTGTGAACAGAAAAAAAATGCAGTTTCAAGTGGGTGATGCCCAGATCTGGAAGCAGGGCCAAATACATGCTGTGGTACTGACCATCTGCTCTGTAATATAGCCATTCAAATGATCGAATGTGTTATTGAGTTAAAACACATGCTCACACACACACAATACTAAGTTTAACGTTTAAAATTCATAGAAAGCACTCAAATGACCTTAACACCAGAGCACAACCATACTCTTTCTTTCAGTTTGAGTGTGTGTGTGTGTGTGTGTGTGTGTGTGTGTGTGTGTGTGTGTGTGATTTCCACAATATAATAATCAGCATCTCTCAGGGACTTCCAAGGGATTCACTGGTAACTTCAGGAAGAAAACTTAGTACTGGGCTAGCTGATGAAAAGGAGAGGTGTCCTCCTCTTGAAACATAAACAGCATGTTTCTCTGACTTTCTGGAGCTTTCACAGAGTCTTCAACTGGCTTAACTCATACACTGCACCTCTGCTTGACGGGTATAGACATTATTGATTGCTTATTCGTATGCCTTTCAGACATAATGACTTATCAACCTTGTAACCTTGTAATTTCAGAGGGCCTGCATGGCTGAAAAAAAAAATGAAGGTTTGAATATCACACCTAAGGTCTAAATGGACTCCAAGTTGACTTTCAAGTAAAAAATACATATGAAAATGTTTATTGGAGAATTTAAATGTCAAATTAGAGAAGTTCATTCAAAAATCCTGCTAGAGAGCATGCATATTTACGGTGTCAACAGAGGGGTAAGTACTTACGAAAAAGAAAGGATGACTTCTACAAGACCTTAAAATCTAACAGTGATAATGTTTGCAGACATGAACTGATATTACCAGTAAATATTTTGAATAAAATAATCCCTAGATTTAATATTTTGGTTGCTTTTTTGAAGGACACATTTTGAGAAGTAGCATAGGCTAAGCACTAAAAAGACTAAAGTTTGAATAAAACTTGAATTTTTACTCCAAAGAATAGCAAAAGAAATTGATGTGACACAGATAAAGATTCTGTGAGAAAACTGTGTAACATAGATATTCCCTCCCCTTTTCCCATATGGGTATATTTTAGTCTTTCAAGTTCAGATATATAAACTTGAAAAATTCTATTGTTTCTATCCTTGATGGATGGCTTGCGTTTGGTAAATGTTTTTGAAATCAGTGGAATGGAGGGAGCAAGGAAGTTACTGCATAAACAGTGTCTCCATTTGAAGCAGAGACTCCCAGAAGTCAGCAACACCTCTTCCCCTAATAGGTTTCAAGTCAATTAAGGAGAAAGAGTTCAGACATGAACTTTATACTTGAATTGAATGGAAAACATAGGCTAACTGCACTATCTTGTGTTTGATCAACTTTGGAAAAATGTGTAAATGTATTTTAAATGACTCTTAACCTAAAGAAAAAAAATTTTGAGTAGACATACCAGCAAAGAAGAGGTACAGATGGAAAAAAAAACTGAAAAGATGCTTATTGGCATTAATCACTGGAGAAATGAAAATTAAAATCTCATTGAGATACCTCTATATATAGTAGAATGGCAAATTTTTTAAATGATAGTATTCAGAATTGACAAGAAGTTAGGATAACTTGAACTCTCATACACAGCTAATGAGAAAACAAAATGGTACAGAGAGAATTAAAAACAACTTAGTATTTCTTCTGAGTTATACATTCACTTATCATATGACAAAGCAACCTCATCCCAAACGTATACACAAGACTAAGGAAAATGTCCACATGAAAGCCTACATATGCATTGTATAGCATTTTTATTAATAAAGTTTATGAACTAAGAACTTAACTGTCCATCAACTGGTAGACTGTTAAATAAATTATGGTACATCTATACAATAGAATAGTACTGAATAATAAATACCTATGATACATGAAAAATATGAATAAATTTCAAAAGCATTATACTAGATGAAAGAAGCCAGAAACAAAAAGTCTCCATATTATATGAAACCATTTATAATACAGTCACAAAAAGATAAAAATTAGAGAGACAGAACTAGATCAGTGACTTTCATTGAAAGCAGAGGGAGGGCATTGACTCTAAAGGGGCACTGGTAAATTTTGGGTATGAGAGAAATAGTCTATATCTTGCTGTGTTAGCATCTACATGACTATCTACATTTATCAAAATTGATCAAATTTTATACCAAAAAGTGTAAATTTAGTAAATATTGATTTTTCAACAAATGATGCAATAAATGAATCTAGACGCAGACCTTATGTCCTAAACAAAAATTAATTCCAATAGAACATAGACCTAAATGCAAAATTCAAAACTATAAAACTCCTAGAAGATAACAGAGAGAATCTAGATGACTTTAGATTTGATGATGACTTTTTAGATATAACACAAAAGGCACAATTTATGAAGGCATATGTTACATTTTGTTAAAACTAAAAAATTGTGTTCTATAGGAGACAATACCAAAACAAAACAAAGAAAAGCCACAATGTAAGAATATATTTGTAAAAGACACATCTGATAAACACTGATAGCATATACAAAGAACTCTTAAAACTCTGCATAGAAAAGTAAAAAGCCTAATTAATAGACTCTTCAGGAAACAAGATATACAGATGGTGAGTGAGCATATGAAAAGACACATCACATCATATGTCATAATGGAAATGCAAATTCAAACAATGAGAAAGGAGGTGGGTAAATGGAATAAAGGTGTTAATTGTATGGTGAAGGACTGAAACTATATTTTTGATGGTGAGGTATATACACATGCTGATTTATAAAGCTTTGTACCTGAAATCTATATAATGTTACATAAGTTACCACTGCACACCTATAAAAATAAACAAAATTTAAAAATTGACAACATTAAGTGCTGGTGAGGATGTGGAGCAAAAGGCACTCTAATTGTTTGCTGGTAGGAATACAAAAGAGTACACATCCTTTGGTAAATAGTTTAGTAGGTCTCACATATATAAACATATATAAACAGACTCTTATCATGTGATCCAGTTATCATGCTCCCTGGTATTTAACTAAATGAGTTGAAAACTTATTTCTGTGCAAGAGCTTGTACACAGCTATTTATAACAGCTTTAGTCATAATTGCTAAAATTTTGAAGCAACCAAGATGCCCTTCAATAGTGAAATGATAAACTGTAACACAATCAGATAATGGAATATTATTCAATGCTAAAAGAAACTTGAGTCATGAAAAGACAATGAAAGTATTAAATGCTTAGTACTAAGTGAAATAATTCAATCTATGAGGTGAAATACTGTATGGTTCCAACTATGTGACATCTGGAAAAGGCAAAACTATGAAGGCATTATAAAGATTAGTGTTTGCTAGAGGTTATAGGGGAGTGAGAAATGAATAAGAGGTGCCTAGGGGATTTTCAGACACTAAACCATTCTACCTGATACCATGACATATACATACTATTATATATTTGTACAAATTTATTAAATGCATGATAACAAGAATGAGCCCTAATGTGAATTATGAAACTTAGGAGTAATAATGATATGTTGGTATTGGCTTGATTGTAGCAAATATAACAACTCTGGTGAAAATTTTGATAATAACCGAGGCTGTGGCAAAGATGAGGTAGGGGTATATGAGAACTCTCAGTAATGCTCTAAAATACTTTGAAAAATAAAAAAGGCAAATTTTACAGTATGTCAATTTAAAAAGTGAGCCTTGAGTGTCTAAAGCCACACTGTTCAAATAAGTCAAACCATATTTTTTAAATGGACTGAAATTTTTTAAGTGGACTGAAAAGAATACCTGGTCTCTATCAGATGAGAAACTGCAACCTGTTGATCATGAGGATAGCAGTATAATAAATTCTTTAAAGTATGTCAGAATTAAGTTCACAAAATCGAGTAAGCAAACAAACATTATCTGTCTATATCTCAGCTGTTAAAACCAAAGAACATCTTTTGAGAAGCTGGAGGAAGTAGTCTGTATTTTATGAATAGTAATATACCACAGAATTGATAAATTTTTGCACTATATTTTTTCATGTGACATACTGAAAATAAATTGTATTCCTAACATCTCATTTAATTTCAATTGTCTTGTTTGTTTTATAGATTTTCCCTTTAACTCACATTTTAATGCTTATCATTCTCTCTACATATTTTCTATATCCTTTCAAAATTCCCTGGTCCTTATGTAAATACGCAACAGCTGGTTGTAATATGGTCTGAGTCTATGTGTTTCTGATGAATTTGTTCTAGGTTATGTTACAAAATGCATGTTTTTGTCATTAGAATTCATTTGTAGTGCACAGTATAGACACATGCTTTGTGTAAAAGAGCAACCTTTCAAAAGAAATGAATTTGGGAATGAGCATATTCATTCTTGGCATTCAATTAGTTTAATGCTGTTCTATTTGAATGTATTTCATAATCCTTGGAAGATTTTTATAACTTCTAATATTTAAAGAAAAGGATGTATAAAACCAGTTTATTCTCAAAAGTTATAGTCATCAGAGATTCTTTCCCAGCAAAATCATGCCCACCATGGGCCAGAATCAATATTATTAATGAACAATTGTCCTTGTGCTATTTCCATATGAACAGAGCCAAGTAAGTGTTTACACATTTCAAGAAACCCAGGGAAAGCAGGTTAGATGAAGTTGAGAAAATTTAAAAGTAATTAAGAACAATGCACAAGTTCATATTTAAAAATAGATTATTTCCAGCTGCTTTAAGACCTTGCAAAGAGAAAAAATAGTGAATTAGCAGGAGCTATTTGTCTGCAGGCTGGATTAGTAACAAGCCTGGTATAGGAGCCAGAGCAGATCACTGCAGGACCAGGCTAAGGTCACTCTCGACTTCTGGCTCTTCCACTCTATTGCAGTATCTCTTTAGTACTTTTAAAATTACTTTTTGGAGTATTTTAAATCAAAATGATGTACTGACTTTTAACTTGTTTTAGAAACTTCAGATCAAATTAGTAAGATTTTTCTAAAAGCTGCCAGAAAGCAAATGTTTTAGACTTCATGGTTCACATAAGGTCTCTGTCACATATTCATTTGTTTTTCTTTGTTTTTTTTTAACTGCTCTTTAAAAATATAGCAATAATTCTTAGCTTTGGGGCTACGTGAAACAAACTATCAGTATAGATTATGCAAACCCTGTTTTTTAAAATCATTATTTGATGCAAATATCAATACATTGTATACCCAACTATTATAAAATTGTATGTCAGTTATACCTCTGTTAAAAATAACAGGGCATATGGATCACAGTCCCTGATTGCTCCAAATCCCTCTGAATAAGTAGAATGAACACACAATTGTTGCCATTTTAAGAAACAGATGCCACCTAAGAGACTCACTGTGTTTTTGTATCAGACATGAAGTGATTCAAGTCACTGGAAGAATGAAATTTAGCAAATGGTCAAGACAAGAATACATTCAGTTAATTTCACTTTGGACATTTTTCAATTCACTTTAATGGAGAAAAAAATTTCTATCTAGAGAAAAGACCCTCAGATATAACATAAAATATGTTCATAAGTTACCACTTATTTAATGTCTAGTCTATGCCATGCACTGATCTACACAATAAGTGTGATTATTATCCCCACTACAGAGGAGGAAGCTCCGTACTTGGACTCCTTGGTCTGTGTCACACACTTGGTAAGTGGTCAAGTTGACTATTTTCCTCACTACCCACAAAACCACATGGTGGGATAGAGGGTAGGACTGTGAGTAATTTAGAGGCATATGCTTTTATTGAAAAGTGTTAATGCGGTTAGTGACTGTGGCATGAGTAATTCTTAAGAGAAAAAAAGACGTTTCTTAATTATTAAGACTACTCTTACTTATAAAATTCAAAATACGTTTTCTGGCATTTAATAGTAAACACAAAATGCTGTCTTAAGAGTAGCCTTTAAAATAATCAAAATCAAATTCCCTGAGATTGATGCATAAAATGTAAGCAACAGAAGCAGCACTATGGTTAAAGCAACTATAGTATCTTACTACATAAGTATCTAAAAAGCACTAAAGTAATTAAATTTCAAAACCGGGTTAAAATAATAATTTTTTAATTCTAAAAGAACTACAGCAACCTTAAAAAGTGAAAGATCTTAGAGTAATCTTCCCAAATATGTTATTTCTTTTTGTGACAGTGCACAATATTGTTGTATTAAGAGCTCCATGTAGTTTTATATAGTTTTTTTTAGAACTATATAAATTAAGTCTTGAACTACCTATGCTAATATGCATATGACAAATATCATTGTTGGTTAAAAAGATGACATTTAACACTTTATTCTGAAGATGACATCACAGTAAAGTATAAATTGAAGTGGTTTAAATTACTTTTCTTAAACAATTGATTGAAATATTTCTCTAACTCTCTGTAGCAGTTCTTTATTTGTGTAAGGTTTATAGAAAATTTATTGATATTTTTTCAATTACCCTACTTTGTATAATATAATTTATCCAGAGATTTACAGAAAATGCCTAAAGCCAATATTTTAAAAGCTAAAAATATATTCAGGGACGCCATTAAATAGCAAATTTAAAGGAAAATTAAAATAAAAAGTCAAATTTTGAAATACAGGTGTTATTTGAAAATATAGAGACTAAATATGAATAGTAATCCCATGTGTAGATTGGAGGAACCTACATAAAACAAGAAAGAAAAGATAAAACATTCAAGAAGGGCCAAGTTCAGCTTGGCTTCAGGATAAATAGTATAGAAAATTAGTTTGAGATCACTGGAGAGGAACATGGTGAAAGAGGGGAAGATAGAATATCTCTAATAAAGGATGACTCAATCATTTCTGTACGTCATGTGAAACCACCTACCTCCAGGTAGTGCGGTGATCAGAGCTCAAGCATGGGAAGCAAACGACCTAGTTTTGAATCATGGGTCTCTGACAGCCAACACAGTACTTATTTTCTTTGTTCTTTGGTCCTTGTATTTACTATAGGCATCAGTATTTCTCTTGGATTATTTCATACTTTATTTATTATTTATCAATATTTGCTAGGTGAGACAATTGAGGCACACCTTTTAGAACAGAGCCTGTAATATAATAACCTAAATGCCAATAAGTGACTGAGTCCATTCCAATTTATAAAGAGCAAATCACTATTCTCACACTGCTATTTGAATCTATGATTAGTAAAAGTTCCTTGCAGCATACGTCAGAGCACATTGAGGAAGCATGTGTCACACTGTGAAAACCTTGGGCTCATCTGGAGAGTGATCCTCTTATGCCCTTTGCAACCCCAGCGATCCCAGAGTGGTGTCTCTGCCTATCAGATTTTCATGACTCCAGGGTGTGCCCCAGTTCCCAGCTACATTTGGAAGTCTGGGAGCAGGACCACTTGCTTTTCCAGACCTGTCCGAGGAGCAAACTCATGGGACATAATGTGTGGTTCTTATTGCATGAATGAATGATTGGATGGATAGGGAGGGAAAGAAAAGAAGTTTCCCTCTGACCTCTAGATTCTTTTCAAGTGGCTGAGCAATCAAATTAATATCAGACACATTAGTAGAAGAAAATAACTAATTTAGTTACATAAGGAAAATCTATATGGATATAGATTCTAAATTCACTAGGGCAAAATGAGATATGCATCCTAATATGATTAATAGGATAGGGAGCCCTGGTCTTCAAGGAGGGAGGAGAGGGACTCACATGATGAGGAAAGTGTGACTTACATGACAAAAACTGGATCCCCTGTAATTGTATGTTTGCTCTGCCATATATAGTTCTCTGATTTTTAAAAAAAGTTTATTTCTGACAGAAATCTAAATTCTAGGTAATACCTTGAATTTTCATTCTCTAGTTAGTTACAGAAGTAATGAAAATTTCTCTTGAGTGTGCAAGACTTTACTTGACCTCAGCTAGAAATAATCCACATGCCAAAGAGACACCTTTTAAGAAGGCCTGTTCTAGACATCTTCGGGAGCCATTCTGAACATCTTGGAGATACTTGTGCTTCAAAGACATGATACCACAGTAAAGCAGTGTCTCCTGTCGTGGTAACAGAAAAGCATCATCCATCTTCTTATACCTCTCAGGGTCCTAGTGCTTGAACTTCAGGTTGCTGTGAAGGTAACCCTGAACATCCAATGATGATATGCAGGTGGAGCATTTCTTTATTGATGGCACTCCTGTGGCAGGTCGAAATAAGCTGGGGGACAGACTACAATGGGGGAAAGCCCACCTCAGGGACAGAGCCCCACCCAATCTGTCCTCGTTCTGCTCTCTGTGTGTAGAACCATGTTAGGAGTGTCTGGAAGGGAATTCTAATTAACATTCAGTCAAGAACAACTCTGGAAGAAGCAGGCTACTTATTGTCTGACACAATATGAAACATTTTCTCTCTCTGTCTGTACTGCCAGGCTTCAAAGACTTTAGAACAAATGTTTTTTAGGCACTATAGTTAAATCTATGTAGCAACCCATCCGATTAAATTAACTGTGAAGTGTTGCATGTATTCATTCTTAAGTCTCTGCACTTCTGCTCTTTCTTGAACTTTGTTACATGGGGAAGAATTGTTTTTCATGTTTGTTCTGAGGTCAGGAAATGCAGCAAGGTGTTAAAGGCCAAAAGTAACAAGTCTGACCAATTTGCTCTGCCTTAATCTGTCCCCACCGCTATCTGCTTGGAAAAAGATGTAACACTGGTCTATTGGAAACCCCCTAGACTTCACAATTTCCAAATTGCAAAAAACAATGTAAATGTGTACACACTATAGGAGGTAATATTTATAAAAAGGATAAATGATGTGTCAGCCTCAGTCCCGCAAATGTGTAGCAGTGGAATTCCTAATTCCTGGTTACCAAATTCCAGCCTAAGGACCAGTGTCTGCCATTTGGGAATAACATCTTGATCAAAGTCGCAGGGAGGAAAACTTACTCAGGCATTATTGCAGACTGCCATTTTTTTAAAGATACACTCACAGATAAACGCTATGATTCAAAAAGAATTAAAAAATCTCATTTGTAGTCCCTCATCATCAAATTTAGAAACTACAAAAGAGGAACTGAAAGACAATGTCATGTAACAAAACAAAACATAACATATATTAGAAACAAGAACTTCTAGGTTTCAACAGAGGTTTGGGACAAGGAATTTTATTTCTTAGCATTTTCTTCCTATTGCATTGGACTAGAAACAGAAACAAGAAATAAAAGTACAAAGAAAGTATCTTAAGTATAAAAAAACTTCAACCAAAATCTCAAGTGTTAAATGAAAGACTGAATACAAAGCAGAAAAGAGGAAGACTCACTATAACAATAGAACTCTGATCCAAAACCTCCACAGTAGCAACCAGCCCAGGAAATCAAACCACAGCGGCCAGAAATAGCCAGAATTTGATCAATAACTGCCAGGTTCTCTACTTTTGCTCCCTTCTTCTAACTTAGGAGCAACCAATAGAAACTAAATATACACCCCTCACCAATCACATAGAATGACGATGGTTTCTCAGCAAGCCTACTTACAGCTCCCCAGATCAATCGCCTCTGCTGGGGGCATGCAGAAAGTCTTCTTCCTCTTTTCCAGGGATAATTTCCTCCCTCCCATGCATGTCCTTGAGTCTCTTACCAAAGGCAAATGAGGAAGACTGACTCCTGCTACAGCAAGCTCTGACTAAAGAGTGTTTGCTTTTCTCATTTGGCTGGTCTTTGTTTAGGTCCACAAAATAAATCAAAGTCATATAAACGAACAAGCAAAAAAAAATTCTCCTGTTGTTTAAGGGCTTCCATTCTGAAGCAATGTCTCTGCTAGCATACAGACTGGACTTTATAGTTAATGGAGTGGGGGTTAGGGGAGGGAGAGGGGATGTCAGCAATTGCAAGTCTGTGAGAAAAACATCTCATGCAGTAAAGGAAGGAGAAGGGGTTAAAGTCAGCTGGCAGAGTGTATGAAATAGAGCACTTCAGTTATGTGAAAGAGAAACTGACGGTGGATGACTTTACAAGGTTGTGGGAATGTAGTACAGGGGTTCTCTTCTGAGGGGAGATAGTCTGAGTCTGAAGTAGGGCAGAAACCTCAACACTGAAATGTCAATGCTTTTTGGTCTCTGTCATTCAAGACTAAGAGCTGAAGAATTAGCTTTACTTGATCACAGTCCAACCCCTAACAGGGAAAGACAGAGCCATGAGGAATACAGTGCATGGGCTCCAGTTTTAGAAAGAACTAATTCCTCAAGAGGAAAATAAGATGCTCTTAGGAAGTAAAAAGGGATACCAGGCAGCGAAAACATAATCAATACTAATGAAGGGCTCTGAGAGATTAACTTAACATGTCATCTTTTAGTCATACTGTTAAACTAAAAAAATGGGATGGATGGGCTGTACTTAAATGTTAGACAATCTGCTAAAATTTTAAATGTATGTGAAACATTCAAATTATTGTTGTGCTTAAATATGACCTCTCATCAACAACCACCAATTTTGTTGTTAAAATTGAAGATATCAGTAATCATCAATTCTGACAAGAAGCTTAACTTTAAAACAAATTAAAAGAGTCACAGATGTTACAAGTAAATTCATGGCATAGTCAAAGTTTGTAAAAATGAACATTTTATGAGTTTGTCTGCCTTCTCTTCTCAATGCAGCAATTTTCTTGAGGAGAGGCATTCTTCCCTGTCCTTCTGTGTTCTTCTCTAGCTAGTTAAGCAATCAAGATCAGGTAGATTAGTAGGCGAAAAGGATAAATTTAACTACATATATATGGGGAATATACAAATAAATGAGGATTCCAAAGTGTGTAGGCAAACTGGGTGTATATATCCTAAAGTAAGGAATGGGATAGGGGTCTGAGGCTTCAAGGAGAAAGTAGGGGTGACTCATGATGAGCAGACAGTGACTCCTATAATGATCAGATGATCTTTAAGTAGATGTTTACCTTGACATATAGATAGATTTATCTACTAGAAGCATTATTTATGTTAATACTAGTTCTGTATAAAACCCTCAATATTCATTCTGGGTAGTAAAAAGAATGGTAAAAATTTCTCATAAATCTGCAAGATCTTAACTGATCTTGATTCTAAATAATTCATTTGCCTGAGTGGTATGTTTGGTATTACCTGTTCTAAACATGTTGGGCAAGTCTATCCTTTAGTAATCAGTATAACATTGCTAATAATGTGCACAGTTTTAAGAAGTTGGTTTACATGTTCATGGATCCTGTTAGCAAAATGTCTCAGGGATGACATTACATATAGCTCACCAATCAATTTTTTTAATTTAATTTTTAAATTAAAATAATTTCCTGTGTGTAGGTTCCCCATTTCTTACATATATTTCGACACACCATGCCCTCCACCAAACCATGTGTCCTTCCTCATTGTCCAGTGGGCTCCACCACCATTTGCCCCGCCTGCCCCATTCCCTTTTGGTAACCTCATTTTTGTTGCAAATGTTTCTGAAAGATTTCATCTGTTCCTTTGTTTTGTCTATTCACATCCATGTATAAATGACGTCTTCTGGTTTCTATCTTCTTTTGGCTTGTTTCACTTAGCATTATCCCCTCGAGTTCCATCCATGTTGATTCAAATGACAGGGTTTCATCTCTTCTAAGGGCTGTGTAGTATTCCAGTGTATATATGTTTGATGTAGTCCTAGATGTTTATTTTTCTTTTTGTTTCCTTTGATGGTAGGGGTGAGTCCCCAAAGGCTTCTCTACAACTGATGTCATGAAAAGTCTTTCCTATGCTGTCTTCTAAGAGCTTTATGGTTTCTGGTCTTGTGTCCAAGCCTCCAATCCATTTTGACTTAATTTTTGTGAATGGTGTTAGAGAGTGGTCTAGCTTCATTCTTTTGCATGTGGCTGTCCAGTGTTCCCAACACTATTTGTTGAAGAGATTTTCCTTTTTCCATGAATCCTTTTGGCTCCTTTGTCATTGATTAACTAACAGTTATGTGAGTGGGTCAGTTTCTGGTGATTCAGTTCTATTCCCCTGATCTGTGCCTCTGTTATTATTCCAGTGCCATACCATTTTGTAATGTAGTTCAAAGTCTGGAAGTGTAATCCCTCCAGATTCATTCTTTTTTCCTAATAATTGCTTTGGTTATTTGGGGTCTTTTGTTGTTCCATATAAATTTTAAGATTTTTTGTTCTATTTCCTGGAAATAAGCCCGTGGGATATTAATGGGGATTGCATTAAACCTATATATTGCCTTGGGTAAGACGGCCATTTTAATGATGTTGATTCTTCCCAGACACGAGCAGGGGATTTCTTTCCATTTCTTTGTGTCTTCCTCTATTTCTTTTAAAGACTCGTAGTTTTCATTGTATAGATCTTTTACTTCCTTTGTTAGGCATATGCCCAGGTATTTCATTCATTTAACTTCTACTTTAAATGGTGTGATTTTCTTTTGTTTTCTCCTAGCATGTTGTTTGCATATAAAAATGCAACCGATTTTTTTGCGTTGATTTTATAACCTGCTACTTTATTGTATGCATTGATGAGCTCTAGACTTCTAGGTTTTCAATATATATAATCAAGTTGTCTGAAAATAATGAGAGTTTTACTTCCTCCTTTCTTATTTGGATTTCTTTTATTTCTTTTTCTTGCCCAATTGCTCTGGCTAAAACCTCCAGTACAATATTAAATAGCAGTGCTGAGAATGGACAAGCCTACCTTGTTTCTGACCTAAGAGGAAATGCTTTCAATTTTTCACCATTGACTATAATGTTGGCTGTAGGTTGTTCATTTATGTCCTTTATTATGTTGAGATATGAACCTTCTATTCCCATTTTATGGAGGCTTTTTTTTATCATAAATGGGTGTTAGATCTTGTCAAAAGCTTTCTCTGCAGCTATTGATATGATCATATGGTTTCACTCTTTGCTCTTGTTGATACAGTGTATGACATTAACAGATTTACATATGTTGAACCATCCTTGCATCCCTGGGATGAATCCCACTTGGTCATGATGGATGATCTTTTGATGCATTGTTGAATTTGGTTTGCTAATATTTTGCTGAGAAGTTTTGTATTTATGCTCATTAGAGATTTTGACCTATAATTTTCTTTCTTGGTGACATCTCTGTCAGCTTTTGGTATCAGTTTCAGTTTAATTTTAGCCTCATAGAAAGTATTTGGGAGAGATCCCTGTTCTTCAATATTTTGGAAGAGCTTGAGAAAAATAGGTGTTAATTCTTCTCTGAAGGTTTGGTAGATCTCATTGGAGAAGTCATCTGGTCCTGGGCTTTTATTTTTTTGGGGGGGTCTTGATTGCTTCTTCAATTTCTTTGCTTGTGATTGCTGTGTTCAAGTTTTTCAGTTCTTCTGGGTTCATTCTTGGTAGACAACACTTTTCTAGATATCTGTCCATGTCCTTGTTTTGTGCCCCAGCATGTGACCTATCCTTGAGACTGTTCCATGAGTGCTTGAGAAGTAAAATCTGTAGTTGCTGGGTGAAGTGATTGGTGTATGTCTATTAGATCTACCTTTTCCAGGTGGCTATTTAAAGTGGATGCTTTCCTGTTAACTTTCTGCCTGGTTGATCTGTTCATTGTTGTAATTGTGGTGTTGAAGTCTACACCGTCAATGATTTTATGTTTTGTTTCTCTGAAGGTAAATTAATTTTTCTCTCAGGTTTCTTGCTAAATGTTCTATGTTCTAGTATTAGGATATTTTTACTATGTTTACTCTAAGATGTAGATTTCCTTTAATGGATCCTGTTTGAGATTTGTCGGTCTTCTAGAAATTGAGGTACCTAAGAAATGATATCTTTAAATTTCTGGAGATTTCTTAACTACAATATCTTCAAATATCATGTCTAATCACTCTGTCTTCTTTCTAGAAATTTGATTAGTCATCTTAGAACTTAGCATTTTATTGTTTCTTACCCTCATTTCTTTGACTTTCTATGCTACATTCTAGAAAATTCCTTCTAGTTGATATTCTAGCTAATTTCCTTTTCAACTGAGCCTAATTTACTGCTAAATCCACACACCTAGATTTAAATTTTAAGCATTGTATTTTTTAATTTCTACAAGTCTCAATTTTTTTCAATATGCTAGCTTTATAGATTTCCACTCCAGAAGATCATTTTCAAACCTGGGACTTATTTTTTTTTTAACATAGAACTATAGATATTTTTATTATCTGTGTTGACAATTACAGTACCTGAAGGTTTTGCAGTGCTCTGCTATTTGTTTTTCTGCTGATACTCATTAATTTTTATTTTATTCAGGGCTTAGCTTTGTTTTTAATGTGTGCTGTCGTTTTTCTTGGCAAATTATTTGTGGGGATTCTTTGAAGCTTAATGAAGGGGACATTTGCTACTCAATCTTCCTTCACACAGTTTCTGCCTGATCTCAGCCCTTCTTTTTATCTGCCAGACTCCATATAGGTGCCTGCTCCAGTAGTTATAAATTAAGAAGATTGCTTTTGCACTTCCTGGTGGGCTAGGCACCCTTTGGAAGTGGATTTTGTTGGCACTCGGTAAGATGTGCCATTGCTTGGCCCCTCGTGCTTGCTTCCTCTGCTCTTGGCAGACCACACGGTGTTCTTGGGAGCTGCAAGCTTGAACTGAAATTGGAAATTATATGTTTTGCTCTCTTTGTTAATTTGAGTAAGAACAGAGGGGAAAGGTTTTTTTTCTCATGAGGTTCATGTCGGAAAAAAGTCTTCTGGAAAAACTAAAATGTGTAAAAGAGCTTGTGTTAGCTGTGCTGATGGAGGAAATAAAAATAAGAGGGTTATTGAGAAGGAACAGGGTACAGAAAAGAGACTTTCCTTAACCAGAAAGAAATGTGTGGACCCCAGAACAGTGGGAGTCCTGTGACATCGGCCATCTTCTTATAAGGAGAGGGGAACTTCTCAGGAGAGGGCTACAAAAGAGACTAAAAAAGGGAGAACTAAGGGACTTATGATTTCATCCTTGACAAAAATCCTAGCACTTCCTTCATGGCCCAGAAACAGAGAAAGAACATAATGTCATTAGGATCAATGAGAAACTGGGGAATAGAAGTATTTCCATCCTTTTCTAAACAGCGTAAGCATAATAGAATTCTGTTGTCTTTTGGAGAGGAGTACATGCCATGACTGTACTGGAGAAGGAATTTTCAATCGGGCTGTGTGATGGAGACTTGGAGTCAGACATTAAGTTGATGCATAGAAAATAAACAGAATAATAATTATCACCCTTCCGATCTTGTGAACTGAGATACTATGGCAATGATCATTAAAATTAGAGAGGAAGGATAAATGATACTGAAACTTAGAGGATGGGATGGTGTTAATTCAGACGGATGTTGAGAACTTCAAGCTTGTCTCAGAAAGTGAGCAGTAATTTTTCAGGCAAGGAGGAAAGGAAATTAAAAGCAAACAAAACTACATGATGCTTTGTCAGAAAATTATGTAATTACAATGTTTCAATCTATTGATATAGCTGAGCTTGCAAATTTTAATGCTGATCTTATAGTAATAGTTTTGACAGTAATGCATTCAGCAACCAATTCAATTGGTATGCTCCAATTTCTGTTATAGAGGCATAGAAGTGGCACAAGAAAGTTGATGCTATATTCACAAGGGCAATGTAGTACAGAGTCAAGATTAATTTCTACTCTTATAGCCTTTGCTTGGTATATTCTATTCCACTGCCTGAAAAATTAAAATGAAATTCCATCTCAAAAATTCAGCACAAAAGAGGGCTTACTTCACAATGTTGTTTTGCTTCTAAATGTAACTTAAAATGTAATTATTAAAAACTATTATCAGCCCTGATAATTGTAGAATAAACCTTATTCTGTTAAGCTTTCTAGAAATGCATCTCCTTATTAAAGAACAATTCACTTAACATTCCAAGATACTGTGTTACCTAGAATCATAAAGAAATTGAATCATCCTTTAATACAATGAATGCATCATTTAAATGTTTACCCAGATCACCTTGAGAGATTATGTGAAAACTCATTAGAATCTGAAGACCATCCACATCGCAATAGCATCATTATTGTAACTTTCTGGTTAAAATAGAATATTTATCCCATCACATAAAGCTGTTCTTCATGCCATGTTGCCCATTGCTGAGATACAAGCCAACACAAGCAACACTGCGACTGCATTAGACAATTGTGAAACTCCATGAATGAGCCACATTCTGTTTCTGGCCCTTGTTTTTGCATTGGTCTCTCACTCTCCACCTATTCCAAGGAATACACATGGCACGTTTCTGAAGCAAGGGCTGACATCATTCTTTCCATAAGACAAAAACTTCTATTTCCATCCAATCTTTACTACAAGCATCAATTTGCCTTATTTGTAGTATGTACTCTGTTAACAATGTTTTGCTTTCTCATCAAATGCAAAAATAAATATGACTTCTTGATTCTTTCTCCAGTTTTCAGGGTACAGTCGTCATGCAAGGAAGTTAGAATAAGATAGTCTCAAAATCTGGACAATGTCTAAGAAAACAAGTGCTAAAATAATGAAGTTAACAAGAATTCACACAAAATGGATCAAATGCGTTTTCACACCCCTCTCCCTGCTGCTGAAGAGACTTGTAAAATATCCAACTCCAATCTGTGTGGTGGAGGGTAAAGGGGCAGGATTATGTTAAGAATGGAAATCTATTATTTTAACAAAGTTTGTAAAAATAAAGGAATTGAATGCAATTATTTGCGAGTACTTATTCCGTACAAATATGAGCTGAATCAGGTAGTATTTAATATTCTAATTATTTAAAAGGTGTATTGTATTGTAAGTCAAGGATGACTCATGCATTTAATAGACACAGAGCACTTACTATGAGTCAGGCAGCATGCCAAGAACTAAATACACCAAGAGGAACACGAAATGATAACTACCTCCAAAGGACTTGCGATTTACCAGCAAGTAATACCAATTGGCATTCAGTCCTGCATTATTCACTCAGATTCGCCCAGAGACATTAGTCCTCCAAGGGTGGGTAAAATGGCTGTGCTGTTTGCCTGTTTATCTCCAGTGCCTGAACCTGGCACACAAAAGATGCCTAATAAACATTTACTTAAAAGAATCATGTGTATTGGGTATCTTCTTTGTGCAGGCACAGCGCACTAGCACCCACAGTAAGACTAGAATAGAGTTGGCTCACCAAGCTGTCCCACAGCCTACAGCCCACATTCTTACCCTGGACATGGTCTGACGGCAACTTTAGGGAAAAAAAAACTCCTTTAACTTTACATCACTAAGAACATTCCTAATGAGTTCTCAAATTCATATGTAAAATGTGTCATTCCTAAGGGCTGGATTAATCTCTAGTCATGGGTTAGTAAAAGGAAACCATGATAGCAACAAACTCTGTTAAAATATTACTTACTGATCACTATACGCCACAATCACTATTTTGAGAATATTTTAGGAAGCACGTAGATTAAGGTAACACTTTTCTTAGATAATGACTCATTTTAATGTGTTTTAGGGAAATATGTGATAATATATAAAATAAGTGATTCTGTGAATGTTATAAATAAAACTTAGAGCAAGGTTAAGTTCCCTCTACTCTCAAATAAAATGATTTAAAGACAGTTTAAAGAAGAAAATATTATGCTTATGATGGTACAGGTGGTGCATACATATGATGAAAGTCATGAATGGAGTGGGCAGGTTTTGACTGTTTGGGACAATCCGTGTGGGACACATTTGGAGGAAGGCAATAGGAAAGGGTCACCAGGTGTATGCCCATAGTCTCCGTGTCAGACCCTGATTAGTCTTCAAATTCTGTTCTCCTAATGATTTCATTCTGTGAGCTTGGGGCAAGTCTCTCCAAATCTTTTTCCTCATCTGCAAACTGGAAGGTGTTAGTTATCTGCCTCCTGGCCGAATTGAGTTTCAAACATAGGTCTCTTTGATAGCAAAGTCATGCCATTGTCTTCTCATTAGCAGGCAAATGGGTTGTGTCTCTTGTGTCAATTTGAAATGTTGGAAGAGGTTACCTGTGGCATGAGTTGACAAGTATTTGAGGTTGATAGGGCTAAGTAACAAATGGATGGAAGATAGCACATCAACTTATGTTCCCTGAAGGACATGCTCTGTTTCTATCTACTGCAGCTTCAATGACAAGTTCCTGAAAGACCAGAGTGAAGTGCCTAGGAACACAATTTAATCCAAATGATTGTTTTCTTAATTCAATTTCTTCTTTATTTTATCATAAATGCTGAGAGAGATATACCATAATCTAAGAACAGATGTCCACTTTAAAATTCACATATTTTATACTGATCAAATATTACTATGTTCCTCTTTAGTTGCTTTCTACTAAGGCTATGAAACATACAGTTAACTTAGTGGGCATCAGATTTTCTGAAAGAAGACATGAGGAAAAAATATAAGATGTGTACCCCGATTACTGTAAGTTGATCTCAGTCAATGGTTTACAAATGCCTCTCCTAATTTCTGAAATTTTCAAAACAATGAATGCCCAGAAAAAACTGCCCCTGCCCTGGTCTGCTCTGGTGCCAGTAAGAAAAGGTAAACACCTAAGCAGAATAGGATCAAGAGCCTTTTGAATCCACAGTGGAGCCACAGAACCAAGTTTTCAGGAGATTGTAGGCTCAGATTGACCCAGGGCACGGAAGCTGTTTTCTGGAAGCAGTTCCCGCTCAGTCTTGCCATCATCTTGGTACTCATCTAGCCATCTGCCATGGAAAGACGAGAGATAATTAATAAAAGAGTGTTTAAAGAAGGCACATCACTTAGTTCAGAGAAGAAAATACAGAAAGGCTTTAAAGAGGCCTTCAGGGAACAGTCAGAAATGTTAAAAAGCATTTAAGATTTCAAGCCATATCAAATGATATTTGAGTGTAACTTCAGCAAAACTTTGTCCTAAATTCAAGTAGCAAGATCACATTGATTTGTCCTAAAATGTTGGTTTTTAGAAATATTCTCTCGTAAACTGACAAATATTTTAATACAGTTCAAGATTAGTAAAATTTTCTCAGTTGGAAATTCCTTAGTGGGAGCCTTTATTTCTCTCCTTTCATATTACTTGGAGATGTATAAAGCAGCTGAAACTTCAGTCTTTAGAAGTTTCACAAGCTACATATGCACAAAGAATAAAAAGAAAGGTGAAATTAATTTTTTATAGTTTTCATTTTAATAAATTCAAAAGATGATCATTTCTACATGTAATCAACATAAAAGTTTATTGAAATATATTATTGGGATGTTTTTCATGTTTGGGCCCCCCATCCCACAAAGTTCATTTGCTGAAATCCTTTGGGAGTTCAACATGGGATGAGAGTCCAGAAAGATCTGTTGATCTTGCTACCATGTGAGGACACAGAAGTCTAAAGATGTGTTTATTCCAAAAGTGCTTCTATTACAATAGCATTTATTACCATAAAATTTTTAATAATTATGATATTTTTGTAGACACTTTATGTATGTTTTCTGAAATCTTCAAACAACCCCGCAAAATAGTTGTCATTATTGCTATTTCACATAATAAAAGTGAGATGCCAGAGTTTCTCAGAGGAGTTGCAATTCAAAGTCAGTTCTGAAAAATTTCACTATTGGCTCTTTTCAAGTCCTATTAATGAAATATAAGTCTTGTTTTAAAAAGAGTTTGAATGTTATAAAACGGCAATAGCTATGATACACAGGCATTTTAAATAAATGTATTTTAAGAAAACAAGCAAAATATCTGAGAAGTGCTACATGTTCTTACAGATACTACTCTCCATTAAGTTTCAAAAGAATAGATATTTCTTAGAATCAAACTACTGCATCATGATTCTGTGCTCTACTCAAAAAAAAAAATCAGCAACAACAAAAACAAGGCCGTCGTAAGGTAGAATTCACACTGTCAACAGATGTGCTCTGTATCCATGTGACGGTGTACACTTTAGGAGGCAGTGATTCCAGAGCATCTGTTAAACTCAAGAGCAATCCTGTTTAGGACCATGTGCCTCCTCTCTATTTTACCAGCAAATAGAAACTCCTTGAAGACAAGGGTGCTTTATTTTTTCTTTCACTATCTACCAGACTTAGTATTGTGCCTGACACCTTGGGATCATGAAATGCATTGTCATGAATAAATGAGTATGTAATGAATAAGCAAATGCACAAGTTCTCTAGATTAGAGGGATCTGCATACACACAGACATCCACCATGGCCCTTTAGCTCTCACATACATCTCCATCACAGCGCTTCAACACTAAGTCTTCTCACATGGGCAACCACAGCGTCCTTGAGGGAGGAACCACATTGCCTTATTGCTAATCTCCTTGTCTAGTCCTTGATATGATAGGTGGTAAATAACTATATGTACAATGACTAAATGAATGAATCAATATATTCTATATCATATTTTCTAGCAGAAGAAAATTAATTTTATAATTTGTGTCTGTTGTTTTAAGGAGTACTTGCTATTCAATTCATAGCAACCATATAAAGTAGGTAGGTTTTATTTAATTATTCTCATCATAAAATTTTGAAAATTAAGGATCAGAGAGTTGAACTGATTAATTTATGAGTATCCGATGAATGATAGAGCTGGCCTTACTACCCAAAACTCTTAATTTCTGTTATATCTATACCATATTAGAAGAATGACTTAGACTTCAGAGTTTATACATATAACTTAATTTGAGGATTAGGTATATTTGCTGTTTTATAGAAGGAAATTGAACCTCAGAAGAATCGAGAATAGAATCCATGTTCACAAAGCTAGAAGGTAATATCAAGAAGATTTTTTTGTCTTAACCTAGTTTTCTTTCCATTTCAATTTGCTTATTTCAGAAGAGAAAAATATATATTTCCAATAAAGAGATAATTACTAATATTGATAAGGAAACAGTTTCCTGTGGAAACTAGTTTTTAAAAAGGGATGACATGATCAGACCAATAGGAGAAGCTGTGTCTCTGACACAGCTGGAATGAACTGGGCAAAAGGGAGCATAATTTTGTGTGATGAGAAATTAAGTGCCAGCACACCTGCCACAAGGAAACAGCACCTCTTGATTGCCATCTTCCTCTTCAGACTTAATAATAATACTTTCTAGAAACCATCCATTACCTATGTAAATTGAAAAAGGAGATCACTTTGAGTTTTTAGCATAAAATATACTAGCATTGTGATTTTATTCATAGACTTGTCAAATGTTCTTTTTAAAGTACACTTGTTGGACAGTTGAGTACAAAAATATGCACATCCAAATTATACCCATAGGAAGATGAAAGCATCAGGGAGTGACCTAATTACTCAGTGAGTAGAAGCAGAGGAAAAAAGGAAGATTCCTTATCAGGGACACAAACTTTAAATTCTTTTTAAAAAATATTTAAAAGTCACAAATAAAGATATATACAAATTCCCATACATGCATTTCAGCGCATTACTTTAGAAAACTGATATGCTTAAATAATAATGCCAAGTCAAGTCAATCATCATTCTTAATGATGAAAATTCAGAAGTTATCACTGATTATTGTACTTAGTATTGCACGATACTAATAAATAAAATATCAATAGGAAAGAAAGAAAAGAAGGAAGAATAATGAAAAGAAATGTGTTAGAAAAGAAGAAATAGGACTGTTATTATTCAGGTAAAAAGTGACTAGATTAAAAACCTAAAGAAGTTACATAAAATGGAATTAAAAGAGATGAAACAATGAGTCAATGTATAATAACCATGAAGAAATCGGCATGCCCTGGTGGACAGTAGTTAGATCAATTGCTTCCAAAAGAGCAACTCACATACCCCTGGGTTCAAGTCCTTAGCCCAAGAGGAAGCAATCAGTGTGAACAACAAACATAAAAATAAAGATGCTTTTTAAAAAATCCATTACATTTCTAATGACCAAAAAAAACCAAACAGATAAGTATTTAATAAATGTTACAATGTTAAATTACTTTAAGAATTTAGTATCATAGGGACAAATCTAAAAGCAGATACATTATAATTTGAAGAAAATTATCTAAATATAAGGAATGATAGCAAAAAATACATACCCTATATTTTGGGGTAGGAATAAATTATAGAGATGTCAGTTTCTCAAAACTCCAATGTAATTAAATCAAATTCATCATAAAATTTTGCAAGAAAGTTGACAATGAAATGCACAGAGAAAAGCCTAAGAATATCACAGGTACTGCCAATTTCAAATAAAGTGGATTTAACCTAGAATCATCAAAATTTTTTATAAATCTAGACCAATTAAGACAATACATAATTGACAATACCTATCAGAGGTAAACTGACTGATGAAACTGAAAAATTACTTATATTGATGCATACTTATACACAAGCCTGATGCAGGCTGTCTTTGTGCAGGAGTGTAGAAGTATGTTTAAAGGACTGCACACTGAACACGTGCCAAGCAATCTTAATAATTAAGGAGGAAATTATGATTGTTAATTTTTAAACATTTCTGCCAAAAAATCAAAAATTCTCTTACAATTTGTTAAAATGTTTAAGAAAATGAAAAATGTCTCACTAATACTTAGCACACTGTAATTGAAAACATGGGAAACATTTAAAATTATAAGGTGCATTTCCTTCTAAAAAAAACCCCAAAACCTTATTAATAGTACTGCTTTCAATGTCAAAATATCTCTGAGCATTCCTTTAATGTGAAGTTTTTACCAGCGTCTCTTCCTCTGGAAAATCTTTGTTCCTTTTGTCACAATCACTTTCCTCATAACTGTATGGTCATAATATCCTTTTACTAATTTCCTCTGGACTTTTATCTAAAGTCTGTCAGAGAGTAACCATATCAACATTCCCATGGCCAGCTAATTATTCTATACCCTTGATTTTAACTTCATTTTCAGTAATAACACTTTTGATTTCTTCACTGTACTTTCATCATTGTATTACACTTGCATAATCTCACATGAGTTTATCACTGGGAGACAAGAAGTCAACACAACTACATGCTTTGCTGTCTGTGCTGGAACTGTATGACAGGTAGGCAGTGAGGCATCATCAACAGACTGAAAGAAATGCAATGATTGCTCACTAATTAGGATGTGTAATTGTTATTTATGTAGTGATCTGTGGATGGAAGAGCTAGCAGTGGAGTTTGTACTTTCTGCCTTTACAATTAACATACCATGGTAACTGAAATTTACACCATGATCATGGGGAATTGTGTTATTCAATTTAGTCATTAAAACTGAAGTTTAAGCATATAGAAAATATATAAAGCAAGAAGTGCTGTATCTGCTAAGGGTGAACTCTGAAAAAAAGATCAAGTAGGTGATAAATAATGGTGGTACAATTAGTTATCCACATGGAAAAAGGTGAAAGTGAGCTCTATACTCACGTCTTATACAGAAATTAACCACGTATGAAGTAACTACCTAAATCTTAAAGATAAGACTTTATATATGCATATATGTGCATATATGCATATATATCATGTGTACATGCATGTATGCATAAAAGTACATACATATATAAGAAATCTATCTATAGAATACTCTAGTGGTAGAGAAATCTTAAGATGCAAAATGTGCTTATCATTAGAACAAATATACTGTTAAATCAATAACATTAAATTTAAAAATTTCATTTCATCAAAATGCAGCCTAAACGGGAATATATATTGTGGCAACAACTGCTCTCCTCTTCTTGAATCACTGCAGTTTGCCAGAGTCTGTATTTCCCAGGTGACTTAACAATTCTAGATAGTTATATGACTAATTTCTCAGTAAAGAAATAGGACTAGAAGTGATGCATGCAGTTTTTACTACATTGCTACCAGGGATACTTTCTTTTTGGCATGTGAGGTGACCAGCTCTGAACACCCAGAAGCAGATGACATCTAAGTTAAGTACATAGTAATAGGACAAGAAGAGTCTGGGTTTCTGAGGGCTGGCTGGAGTAGCACCATAACAACTGTTCACTTTGGGACTGTTACCTGAGTATTAAATAAGTTTCTGTATTTGTAAATGCTTTTTAGACCATATTTTATGAAACATCTTTTGCCCTTACTATAAATTTATAGGCAAGAATATGCATTTCTGGAGAAGAAATTGACACAATAATGAAAGAATGTCCACACATCTTTGAAATCAAAGAAATGCAAATTAAGACCACAATGAAATAACATTTTCTACCCATTTAATAAATGCAAAAATTAAGTGTGCCAAGTGCTTGTAAGAATATGACACAATAGATATTCTTATACACAGCAAGAGTAAAGCTTAAATAGGACCACTTATGTAAAATTTTTATCTATAAAGCTAAATATGATTATAATGTTTGTCCCAGCACTATATATCTTTGAATTCATCCTATAGCAGGGTTTTTAATCTTAGATTATTGAAATTTAGATCCAGATAATTTTCTTGTAAGGAAGTGTCCTGTGCATTGTAGAATATTTCGTGGCATCCTAGGCCTCTACCCACTGATAGCAATACAATAATAGGAGACTTCAAGGCCCTACTTAAAAAAATGGAAACATGGAAGAAAATTAACAAAGAAACAACAGCATTAAATTAAAAATTAGAATAGATGGCTTAATGTATATTTACCAAACACTTTACTCAACAACTACAGAATTGACATTTTTCTCAAGTGCTCCTGGACCATTCTTGAGTGTTAACCATATGTTGGGAAATAAAATAAATATCAACAAATTTATGAAGACTGAAATCATTTCAAACATAATGGCATAAAACTATTAAATCATCCACAAAAATGATGGAATTTTCCAAAATATACGGAAGTTAAATAACAAGATTCTGAATGACATTGGGTAAAAGAGGAAATCAAAGGATAAATTAGAATGAAGACACTACTCCCTGAACTTATTGGGATGCAGCAAAAGCAGTACTAAGGAGGAAGTTTAAAACAATACAGGCCTACCTCAGAAAACTAAGAAAATGACAAACAATATGACTATATACCTAAAGCAACTAGAAAAAAAAAAAAAAACAAGTAGAACCAAAATTAGTAGAAGGGATAAAATAATAAAAGTTCAAGCAGAAACAAATGAAAAGGAAATCAAAAGGATAATTCAGAAGAACGATTAAACCAAATCCTGGTTCTTTGACAAAAAAATAAAATTGACAAGATTTTGGCAGTCTCACTAAGAAAAAAGAAGAAAGCTCTAATATCTAAAATCAGAAGTGAAAGTGGACAAGTTACAACAGATACCTTGGAAATATGAAACATTGTAACAGACTAATATGAACCACTATATACCAATAAATGGGACAACCTAGGGGGCATGGACAGATATTTAGGATCATACAGGCTCTCAGAAAAAAAATCAGAAATAAATGGAAAATCTTAATAGACTTATCACTAGCAAGAAATTTGAAGAAGTAATCAAAAGTGTGCCCAAAATTAAAGCCTGGATCAGACAGCTTTACTAGTGAGTTTTGTAAAAACTTCAGAGAAGAATTAATACATTATCTAACTCTTCAAAAAAATTGGAGAACATGACACCTCTAAGCACTCTTTGTGAGGACAGCACTACACTGATGCCAAAGCACACAGGACATCAAGAGGGAAAGAATTGTAGACCAGTATTGCAGATGAACATGCATGTAAACATTCTTAACAAAATATTAGCAAACTAAATTCAATAATACATCAAAAAGATCATCCATTATGACCAAGTGGGATTTATCTTTGGAATGTAAGTATAGTTCAGCATACACAGATTTATTAATGTAACATACCACATCAATAAAAGCAAGAAAAATTCATGTGATCATATCAATAGAAGCAGAGATAGTATTTCACAAGATTCATCATCCATTTATAATAAAGAGTGTATATATATATATATATATATACAGAGAGAGAGAGAGAGAGAGAGAGAGAGAGAGAGAGAAAGGAGGAGCATATTTTAACCTAATAAAGGTTAACCCACATATATGATATGTGATAAACCCACAGCCATCATCATACTCAAAGATATAAAGCTGAAAGTATTTCCACTAAAATCAGGAATGAGACAAGGGTGTCCACTATCACCACTGCTATTTAACATTGTACTTGAGGTCCTCAACGAACAATTAAGCAAAAAGAAGAAATAACAGTAATCCAAATTAGAAAAGAACTAAAGTTATCACTATCTTCAGAGGACATGATAATATACATAGGAAACTCTAAGATACCAGTTTTAGAAACTACTGGAATTAATGAGTACAGTGAAAGGGCATGCTATAAAATTAACATACAAATATCTATTATAATTTTATGCAAACAATATGATAGAAGAGAATGAAATTAAGAAATTTATTTCACTTACAAATGAAACAAAAATAGTTAAATATCTTTGATACATTTAACAAAAGAGGAGAAAGTCTTGTACAAAGAAAACCATATGGCTTTATTAAAAGACATAGAGGAAGATACAAAGAGATGGAAAACTATCCTGCGCTCATGGTTGTGAAGAATTATTAAAATGACCATCATATAGAAAGTAATACACAGGTTTAATTAAGTCTCATTTAAAATTATGCTGACATTTTTCAAGTAAATATAAAAAATTAAATGTAACATTTGCATGGAATCACAAAAATCATTAATAGTCAAATCATTAGGAAAAAAAGAACAAAATGGAATTATAACGCTCTCAGATCTCGAGAAATATTACAAAGTGACAGTGATCAAAATTTTATGGTACTGGGATATAGAGAGACACAAAGCCATAGAATAGTAATGAATCACCAGAAATAAACCGTGGTCAGCTAACTGATGACAAATGAGCCAAGAATGTACCATAGAGAAAGGAAAGTCTATTCAACAAATGGTGCTGGAAAAACTGGGCAGCCACATGCAAAATAATGAATCTATACCACTTCCTAACACCACACACACAAAATAACTCAAAATGGATTAGAGGAATGTATATAAAACCAGAAACCATAAAATATTTAGAAGAAAAAAGTAGTCACTAACTCCTCGACATCAGCTTAGACTGGTCTTTGGGAACTCAATTAAGAAATAAGAAAACAAAGAAATGCAAATGGCACTATATCAAACTAAAATACTTCTGAAAAGTAAAATTACTACCAAAGCAAAATATATCCTACTGACTGAGAGAAGATATTTGCACATCATATGTCTGACAAGTATTTAATATCCAAAATATGTAAGTAACTCATAAACCTCAACAACAGAAAAAAAATCAATAAATTGGGAAAAAAAAATTAAACATTTCTCCAAAGAAGACATATAGATGGTCAATACATACATGAAAGACAGTCCTCCTTTCTTGTCATTGGGAAAATGTAAATCAAGTCAACAATGAAATATCTCACGACTTTGAAAATGCTACTCTCCAAAGGATTAGAAACAAGTATTAGTGAAGATGCAGAAAAATAGGGAAACTTTTACATTGCTGGTGACATCGTAATTGGTACAACCTTTATGAAAATCAGAAAAGGATTTCCTCAAAAAAAATGGAAATGGAAATTCTATATGATTCCATCAACCCATTTTTGGGTATTTATCAAAAAAATAAAAAATGCTAATTCTCAAAGCTATATGCACTTCCATGTTTACTGAAGCACTATTTACAATAGCCAAGAATTGGAAACTGCCTATGGACCCATTGTCAGATGAACAGATAAAGGAGGTTTGGTATATGAACAAAATGAAATAGTACACAGCTCTAAAAAGTAAATTATGTCATTTGGTAGAGCATGAATGGAACTAGAAGAAATTATGCTAAATGGAATAAGTCAGGAGAAAGAAAAATACTGAATGATTTCACTCATATGTGGAATACATAAAAGCAAAGCAAACAGATAAAACAAAAACCAACCCTTGGACATTGACTGAGACCTCTGCAGGGAAGAAGGTAGAGAGTGGGAGCAAATAGTGGTGGTGCCCAATGGACAGTAGTAAAGAAATTTTGGTAATGTGATGGTGATTGTGGTGTGTTTTCATGTATATGATGAATGGTGAACTAGAACATATATACTTATGTTATTGTGTAAATCAAAGTTACTTCAATAAAATTAAAAATAAAAGACACAAGTTTATTATTAAAAAAATAAACAATCTTGAGAGAAAAAAGTCATCATAGAAAGACTTCAAATAGCATCATATATTTACAAAATAAAAATGTTCAAATTTTTTTCAAGAATACCTACATAATTAGTAAAGCTATTTTTAAAAGCAAAGATGAAACAAATTTAAACCATTAACAAAGCATTCAGGATGGCTACTTTGGGGGAGAGGCTAGTGGAGCCAATATAAGTAGAATCACTGCTATTGGTTATTTCTAGGCTCAAAATAAGTGGTGAATTATTAAACTTTATCTAATATAAATGTGGACAAAGAAAAACTAGATCTTATGACAATCATTGCAACTTTTTTCCTTTTATTGAAGACTATAGAATTTAGGAAAGATCATTTAAAGAATTTACAAAGCATGTTGTGGTAATTACATTCAACCTTCCTTAACTGAATTTCGAATAGTCAAATCCCAGTCAGAGAATCAGTCAGAGAAGTCCTTCAGATTTCCCAAGTATCACACCAAAATCTAGTCTGAACCTGCAGTCTACATTTTTATCATTTTGGGGGGAAGATTTTTATGGTTTTCTGGGCTAGTGTAGGTCACCTTGCCATATGTTACCCTAGCAACCTGGGTGCTACTTTCAGACTCTGGATCATATTTTATTATATTTTTCATCTTATATTTATCTGCCCCCACTAGACCCTATTTCTGAGGCAGAGATCACCTATATCTTGCTGATATTTGAATGTTCAGCCTCCAGCAATGGGCCAGGAACATATCAGATCCCTTAACAAAGAACTCTGACATCAGAAAGCATTGTTTTTAATGAATAGTTTGAGGACCACATGAATCAGAATCACCTAAGGCTAACTATGTTTTAAAAAAAAGTATCTGATAACTCAATACCTTCTGGATCAGAATATGGGGATCAGTAGTCTATTTTGTTTATTTTAATGATACTCAGATAAGTCTTAAATAGTTTGAAATTTTACAAAGTTTGCTGTAAACATACAGCTTTCCAGGAGCCTCTATTTACTCTGTTTGAGTTAGACATCCACAGATACAACTGTGTTCAATTTAAATGAATGTTGTAAGTAGTTTCTCTTTTTTAAAATGGAAGAAAAAAAGTCTTGATCAATTAGATAAAGTCTTTTCCACACCTGCACGGGTTTTGTTAATTAATGTTTTATTCATTTAGACTTGTGGATGGTGACTCGATAGGACGCACTTTCACATCACTCCCCAAAGACACTGAAAAAAGCAAAAAAAGCCTCCTATTTTCCTAGGACAGACACCAAGAAACAATTGGCCCTTCAGCTGGGAATGGATCGGCTCACAATAGTGGGAGTATGCCTGGAGGGTTTCTCAGCTAAGCTGCAGATTTGGGTTTGGGACAGACCTCAGGAGTCTCCAGATGCATGGTGGGTTGGAGGCTAAGAATTTTGGGACCAGCTGGGGAGGCAGCAAGAGGCAGGCCCAGGGGTTGAGACACAGAGTCACAGAGGTTCAACTTGGGAGGGGATGAAAGGACAGCCAGCGCACTAGGAGTTGAGCTGGATCCCATGCAGTCAAATTGCGCTGGGTGCACCCATAACCAGAAATCAGCCAAAGAGATCAAACCCTTCTCACACTCATTTCACACCAGAGCCTGGGGTCTGCCTAGCGGAAATCCTACACACTGCGCACTCGCCCACAGGAAGTTCTGCCTACCGGTTGCCTCACCCCCTGGATTACAGTGAGAAAGCTGATTAAACTGCAATGCTACCCACTATCGCCACCTTGTGGGTAGAGCCGATACTGCAGCCTGATTGCCAATCCTGGGCATTTCATATTCCATGCCAAGAAAAGCAAACCCTCAGAAATATAAACAAAATGCCAATAGAGAAAAAGCACAGAGAAATACATGTGAAATTATAGTCAATCAAAAGTCCAGGGGAAATCTGAATACAGCAGATGTATGTAAATTACCTATAGAGGAATTTGGGATAACAATGATTAACATACTCATGGAATCCAGAAATCAGCAGAGGCAGTAAATGAGAATGTCAGGAAGCAAAGAGAAGAATTAAAACAAGACATCAAACATGTAAAAGGCACAATGACCAAATTAAATAACTCGATAGAGGGATTCAACAATAGGATGGATGAAGCTTCCAATAGAATCAGTGATCTGGAAGATGGACAGAGGAACTCAATCAAGAAAACCAACAAAGAGATTTAAAAAAAAATGCAAATAATTCAAGACAGCATTTGAGACTGCTGGGATAATATCAAAAAGAACAACATTCACATTACAGAGGTCCCAGAAGAAGAGAGAGAAAAGAGGGCAGAAACCATATTTGAAGAAATTATAGATGAGAACTTCTGCAATCAGAATAATGAAGCAAGCCTCCAGATTCAGGAAGCTTGAAGAGTTCCTAATAAAAAAAAACCCAAATAGAAATATACCTAGACACAGTGTCACGAAAGCATCAATATTTTATTGCAAAAGAATCATTTCTCATTCACCCAGTTTTGTTGCACTCGCCAGGTTCCAATGTCCACAGGTTTCTGCTCCTGGAATACATGTGACTAGAACTGCCTGCTCAGAAGAGGTCCTCTGCTATGTCCACCTGGTTCTGTGGTGTGCATCAGGCTCCAGCCACTGCAGGCCTCTGCTCCCTGGGACCCTGGATAACCACTGAAAGAGACCTGGAGCTGCACTTATACAGGTTCCAGTGACCAGAGGCCTCAGTTTCCTGGGATTCCCAGATCACCAGACACACCTGATAGAGCCCTCTAGCTGTTCTTGCTCAGCTTCACTGAGCTCCAGTGACTTGAGGCCTTTGCTCCACTGAACCCCAGACCACCACACCCACCTGCAGTAGCCCATAAAAAGTACTAGCCTGCCAGACCTCAGGACAGGAAGCTGTGCTCACTAGGCACTGAAGGCAGAAAAGAAAGCCATGCCAAAGTCTAAGTCATTCCCCAAAAACTCCAATGGCCCAAAAAGAATATTCCAGGAGCTCTTCAAGGAATAACTCCATCAAAATGTATTGGGACAACCTATCATATAAAGTATTCAGGAGAGAAACAAGGTGGCATCTATGGAAAGCATGCACTGAGATGCTACACAGGAAAAAAAACAAACAGGTTTTTGGAGCTAACACAGAAAAAGGGATTTTCCTGCTTCAGCATCAGCCAGAGAAACTTTGAAAACAGAAGACTAACAGCTGGCTCTACAGGTGCCCAAGAGAGGCAGGGTTTGAACGGAGACTTCAGAGCAAAAGGGAGCCTCAGAAAGAAAAGGGGAGTTTGGCGGTATGGGTGTAGTCTGTCTTCCCCTGCCAGAGCCTAGCTGGATCCACGCAGGCCAAGCAGGACATTCTAAAGAGTGCAGAACAGTTACTGTGACCTCCTGCACCCACCAGGGATTGAAATAGTAGCGATCCAGTTGCTGCCTCCCTTTTCTCCTGGTGGAAACTGCAGAAGCAGCCCCGCTAATCTCTAGCAGTGCAAATTCGTCAAGATGGAGAAGCAGCCTGGATCAAACTGAGCAGGGGTGGGGTTTTGGTGAATGCTGCTAATAACTCTTGGCTAACAAAGAGGAACCGTGCAAACTGGAGCCCGGAAGCAGTAAAAGTATATGGACTTTGTCTTCCCCTGCCTGTGCTACTGTATTCAAGAAAATATAGAACTGCTGCACTAACCCCCCAACACTCTCCTGGAGTTAGAAACAGCAGCTATTCCAATTCTGCCATGCTCTTCTCCAGGGGAAATAAGACAAGCAGTCTTCCTAACCTGTAGTGGAGTCAATTCAGATGGAGCAGGGAGCCGCAAGCCTGAGTCAAATTGAGCAGGCAAGGAGTTTCTGTGATTGCTGCCAATGAACTCTTGGATACAGAAAACCCAGGAGAAAATGGGAGACAGAAAGAATAGGAACATACAGGTTCCAAGCACCCCCCAATATACCCCAGGGGCTTTGAGCCCCTGGGAATTAGGATCCAGTGGCCAAGACCCTGAAAGAACCGCCAGTGGAAAGCACTTGACACTGATGGTTTGGAGAATACAAGTGACCTAAGCACAGACAGCAGACTCAAGTCATATAGCCCTAGCCAATAGAGTTATACCAATAAAAGAAGCCAACTTTCCCCTTTCCCCCATTCACACATGACCACTACACCCCAACACCACATCCACTGCCACCCAGCAGGCATCATCGCTCCCTAACACAGCAAGACACACTATAAAAGCCTGTAAGTGTTGAAAATACAAAATAAAACAAAAATAGAATGCTCCTGGTAGAAATTAAACAAACAAACAGATCAACAAGAACCCAAATCATGGGAATAAAAAACCACAACACATCCTGAAACCTCAGGAAATGAAATCACAACAAAATGATAGCTCATCATAAACTAACTTTGAAGGGAAGAATGGTTTTTCCTAAGAGATAAAGAATTCAAGTCTGCAATTATGAATAAATTTGGAGAATTAAAAGAGAATTCAGATAGACAAAATAAAGAGCATGAACAAATAATTAAGCACCAACAAGTGGCAATTGAAACTACAGAAAAAACTAACAGGAACATAGGATTTAAAGGAGATAATTCATGGAATTAAAATAACCCAAAAGAAGGAAGGGATTAGTGATATAGAGGATAGTAATGCAGAAAGGAACCAAAAAAAAGAAGGAAGAGAAATTAAATGCAAAAAATAAAATTGAAGAAACACTCCGAGAAATATTTGGCACCATCAGAAAGACATTAGAATACTAGGTATCCCAGAAGGTGAAGAGATAAAGAAATGAACAGAGAACATCTTCAAGGCAATAATGGCTGAAAACTTCCCAAATCTAGAACAAGTAATGGCCATATACGTCAATGAAGCAAAGAGAAGACCCAATTATGTAAATCCTAAAAAAACTACACCAAGACACATAATTGTGAAACTCAAAAAAATTCAAGACAAATAAAGAATTCTAAAGGTAATCAGGGGAAAAAAGCAGATAACATATAAAGGCACTCCTATCAGACTAACCTCAGACTTCTCAGCAGAAACTCTACAGGATAGAAGAGAATGGAATGATGTCTTCAAAATTCTTCAGGATAAAAAGTGCCAGGCAATAATACAATATCCTGCAAAACTCTCTTTCAAATTATAGGGAGAAATTAAGGTTTTTCCCAACAAACAAAAGCTAAGAGAGTTTGCAACCACAAGACCACCTCTACAAAAATGTTAAAAGGGCCCTACTAGCTAAAACAGAGAGGAAAAACTACACAAAAATATAACAAAGTAAAAAATGGATGAACATAACCAGAAAACAAAAATCAAAATGGCAATAGCAAGTTATCAAATGTCAATAATTATTGTAAATGTAAATGAATTGAATTCACCCATCAAATAGCACAGAGTTGCTATATGGATTAAGAAAAAAAAACCCAACTATACATTGTCTACAAGAAACTCATCTTAGGTCTAGAGACAAGCAAAGGCTTAAAGTGAATGGGTGGAAAACAATACTCCAAGTTAACGCTGAATCCAAAACAGCAGGAACAGCTCTACTCATATCAAATAAGGTAGTCTTTCAACCAAAGAAAATGAAAAAAGATAAAGATGGACATTATATAGTGATAAAGGGATACATACAACATAAAGACTTAAAACTTAGTAACAATTATGCACCCAATAAAGGAGCACCCAAATATGTCAAGCAAATATTAACAGATCTAAATAGAGATATTGACAGAAGCATAATAATAGTAGGGGACTTCAATATTCTTTTTTCAGTAAAAGATAATTCAAACAGAGAATCAGCAAAGAAACAAGATCTTTAAAAGATAAAATAAAAGAGTTGGACCTAATAGAAATATTTAGGTATTTCATTCAAAAACTATAGACTGCACATTCTTCTCAAGTGCTCATGGAAAATTCTGAAGAATAGGTCATAAGCTGGGACACCAAACAAGTCTCAGTAAATTTTCAAAGATTGAAATCATATCTAGCATCTTTTCAGATCACAACGGCAATGGAAGATCACAAAGAAGAAAGAAAGATCGCAAAAGGTAGAGAATAAAGAACATATTGTTGAACAATCAACGGATAAAAGAAGAAATTAAGGAAAAATATTTTAAAAATATCTGGAATCCAATAAAAATGAAGAAACTACATATCATAATCTATAGAATGCAGCAAAAGCAGTAATAAGAAGGAAATTTATAGCGATACAATCCTACCTCAGAAAACAGAAAGAATCACAAAAAACCTAAGCTATCACCTATAGGAACTAGAAAAAGCAGAAGAAACAGAAGCCTAAATCCAACAGAAGGAAGGAAATAATAACAATTAAATCAGAAATCAATGAGATACAAATCAGAAAGACTTCAAAAAGTCAATGAATCTGAAAGCTGGTTTTTTGAAAGAATAAACAAAATAGGTGACCAGCCAGACTCATGAAAAAGAGGAGAGAGAAAATACAAAGAAATAAAATTAAAAATGAAAAAGGAATAATTACAACAGATACAACAAACATACAGAGGACTATAAGAGAATACTATGTACAGTTATATGGCAACGAATAGAATAACCTAGAAGAAATGGACACATTTCTGGAAAAGCACAATACTCCAAAACTAAACAGAGAGGAACTAGAAGCCATGAACAGATGAATCACAAACAAGGAAATTAAAACAGTGAAACAAACACCTTCCCCCCAAAAATGCCCTGGATCGGGTGGTTTCACCAGTGAATTCTACAAAGCATTCACAGAAAAATTAATTCCAATCCTCCTTAAACTGTTCCAAAAAATAGAAGATGAAAAACTTCCAAACAATTTTTATGAAACCAATATTATGTTGATTACAAAACCAGACGACTTCACCAAAAAGAAAACTATAGACTGATATCCTCAATGAATACTGATGCAAAAATTCTCAACAAAATACTAGCAAATCGAGTTCGACAGCATAAAAAAAAGAATCAAACATCATAATCAAGTGGAATTTATTCCAGGGATACAGGGATGGTTCAACATACACAAATCAATAAATGTGATATACTATACCAATAAATAAGGACAAAAACGACATGATCACCTCAATAGATGAAAAAAAAGCATTTGACAAGATTCAACATCCTTTTATGTTAAAAGCTCTCCAAAAGTAGATATAGAAGGAATGTACTTCAACATAATTAAGGCTATATATGCCAAGACCACAGCCAACATTGTACTCAATGCAGAAAAACTGAAAACTTTCCTTCTAAGATCAGGGACAAGACAAGGATGTTCACTCACACCATTACTATTCATTGTCATGTCAGAGATCCTAGTCAATGCAATTAGACAAGAAAAATATCTATGAAAGTACGCAAATAGGAAAGGAAGAAGTGAAAAGATCAGTTTTCACAGATGACATGATATATAGAACCTCAAAGAATCAAGCAAAAATGCTACTAGAAATAATAAAACAGAATAATAAAGTGGCAGGCTACAAAATTAATACTAAAAAAAAGTTGAGTTTCTGTATGCCGACAATGAAAATACAGCAAGAGAACTGAAAAAACAATACTGTTAACAATTGCACCAAAAAAAACCTTAGAATAAACCTAACCAAAGAGGTGAATGACCTATACTATGCGAACTATAGGACATTGCTAACAGAAATAGAAGATGACACAGAGAAATGGAAAGATATTCCACGCTCATGGGTCGAAAGAATCAACATAATCAAAATGGCCATACGGCCCAAGGAAACAATATAGATTCAATGGTATCCCTATCAAGATTCCAAAGACATTCTTCACCGACATAAAACACAAAATAATGTAATTTATTTGGAACAACAAACAACCCAGGATAGTAAAAACAATCCTCAAGAAAAAAAACAACACTGGAGGAGCCATGCTCCCTGATTTCAAACACTACTACAAAGTAACAACAATCAAAAAACATGGTACTGGTATAAAAACAGAAAGACAGATCAATGGAACAGATTTGGAAGTCCAAAAATAAATCCACATATATATGGACACCTAATTTTTGACAAAGCCAAAAACTTACAATGGGGAAGACAGCCTATTTAATAAATGGTGCTGGGAGAACTGGACAGTCACATGCAAAAAGTTGAAACTAGACCATTGTCTAATGCCATACACAAAAATTAACTCAAAATGGATTAAAGACTTAGACATAAGACCAGAAACCATCAAACACATATAAGAAAATGGAGGCAAAACATTATTAGATATAGATTTAAGAGATATCTTTGGCAACTCAACTCCCATTGCAAGGCAAATAAAATCCCAAATAAACAAGTGGGATTACATAAAACTGAAAAGTTTCTACTCAGCAAAAGAATCTTGCATAAAAACAAAAAGGCATCCAATTGAATGGGAAAAGTTTCTTACCTCTCACACCTGAGATAAGGGGTCAACATCTAAGATATACAAAGAATTCATAAAATTGGACAAGAGAAATACAAGCAAACCAATAAAAAAAAATGGGCTGATGACCTTAATAGACACTTCTCCAGGAAGACATACAAATGACCAATAGGTTCATGAAAAATTGCTCTATGTCTCTTGTCATCAGGGAAATGTAAATCAAAATGATAATGAGATATCACCTCACACCGGTAAGAATGGCCATTATCCAAAAAAATGGAAGTAATAAGTGCTGGAGAGCATGTGGAGAAAAGGGAACTCAAATTCACTGTTGGTTGGAATGTAAATTGTTGTAACCATTCTGGAAAGCAGTGTGGAGAGTCCCCAAAGAATGAGAATGGAAATTCCATGTGATTCAGTTATTCCTCTACTGGACATTTACCCTAAAGACACAAAATCAATTATCCTAAGAGATATGCACTCCTGTTGCAGCACAATTCACAATAGCTAAGAGTTGGAAACTACCTAAATGTCCATCAACAGAGGAGTGGATAAAGAAGATATGGTACATATACACAATGGAATACTAAGCAGCCATAAAAAAGTAGAGATCCTGCCATTTGCAACAACATGGATGAACTTTGAGAGAATTATGCTTAGTGAGATAAGTCAGAAGGAGAATGACAGAGTAAGATAGCACTCATATGATGGGTAAAGAGAAAACAAATAAATGTCATAAATTAAACAACACCAAAAATGGGGAGGTGGCAGGGGAGAGAGAAAGAGAGAGAAGGAGAACACTACTACAAACAACTAGAAACTCTTGGAGATGAGAGACAGAATGACAAATCATGGGGTACCCAAGTGATGGGGGAAGGGTGAGAGAAACGGGATGAAGGAAATTATCTGTAAATGAAGGGAGAAAAAAAAGGGGGAGGAATTAGTAAATCTACTATGTTAATTGTAAATGTAAAAATACTACTATATATATACCTCAAAGCAAGTCATTGTCAAAATACAATATCCCCTCAATAATAATAAAAATAAATTTTAAAAAGAATTCAAATGTATAGTTATAAAAAGCTGAATGAGACACAGGAGACTCACGCGACTATCCAACAGCAATTGGAAGACCCCATGAAAGATGTAATCGATCAAAGAGATTACTTCACCAAGAATATTGAGGCCATAAATAAAGTCCTAGTAGAGATGCCATGAATCAAAGATACGATCAAGGTAAAGTTTACAGAGGTGATCCTTGTGGAAGAGAAGAGGGAAATAAGAGTGAGGAAAAATGAAGAAGCTCTATGAGAAATGTCAGACACTATGAGAAGAACAAACATAAGAATAATAGATGTCAGTAATGAGAGGGTGAAAGGAGCAGAAAATCTAAAGAATAGAAAATTTCCAAATTTGTTACAAAAAGTAACCACAAATGTTCCAGAAGCAGAGAGAACATCAAAATGTCTGTATGTAAATAGACCTCCCAGAAACATCACAGTAAAACTAACAAATGTCAATGACAAAGAAAAGCTACTCAAGGCTGGTAGAGGAAAACAAAAACAAAAACAAAACAAAACCATAACCTACACAACCATCAGGCTATCATCAAATTTCTCAACAAAAACAGTATAGGCTAGAAGAGAATGGAATAGGGCATTCAAAATACTAAAAGACAAAAACTACCAGCCAACAATACTCTACCCTGCAAAATTATCATTCAAATACGATGCATAAATAAAGGTCTTCAATGACAAGAAAGGCTTAATGGATTTTTCTATCACCAAATCTGCCTTATAAGAAATCCTAAAAGGGGTCCTATAAGAGGGAAAAAAACAAAACAAAACAAAAACAGGACTTACCAAACCTTGTGAATAGTGATATACAGGAAAGAAAAAGAAGAAATAAAGATTAGATAAACAGAGGAGAATACAAAATACTAAAGGGGGAATGAAAAACAAGTAATCTATACATATATATATATATATATGATATGGCATCAGCTCACAAAAGTCTATCATGTAACAGCGCAGTTAGAGACTACCCACAAGACAGGCACAGAACTCAGTTCTAAAGAGATACATACCCCAGAAGTAGACAATACTGAAAAAATAGACACATAAACTATTCAAAGGAAAAAACAAACAAGCAGAAAATGAAGTAACAGGCAGAGAAAAGCAACAGAGAACAAAGGCATTTCAAATGACAGTAATAAAGCCCTACATTTCAATCATAACCCTAAATTTTAATGGAATTAATTCATCAATCAAAAGACATAGATTTGCTGAATGGATGAAATAAAAAGGACCCATCAATATTATATCTACAAAAAATACATATCAGATCCAAAGACAAGCATAGGTTGAAAGTCAAGGGCTGTGGAAATATACATCAAAGCAAAAGTGATGAAAGTAAATCAGGAAGTGCAACACTAATATCAGACAATACAAATTTCCAACTAAAAAGTGTATCACAAGACAAGGACAGACATTGCATGATGCTCAAGGGAGTAATCCACCAGGAAGAAATAACTATCATCAACATAAATGAACCCAATTCAGAACAACCTAAATAAAATAAATACTGACAGAACTAAAGGCAGACATCAACAGTAACACAATAATAGTAGGGGACTTCAACACTCCACTTACACCAATCAATAGATCATCCAGGAAGAAAATCAACAAAGAATTAAGGACCCTAATTGAAACAATAGATCACAGGGAGTTTAAAAAACATACACAGGGTGTTCTACCCCCCAAAAAAGAATAGACATTTTTCTCAATTGCACGTGGAACATTCTCAATGATAGACTATATCCTAGAACACAAAACAAGTCTCAGTAAATTTAGCAAGATTAAGATTATAGAAAACATCTTCTCTGAAACATGGGGATGAAATAAGAAATGAACCAAAATAACAAAACTCTAAGAACCACAAAGATGTGGACATTGAACAACATGCTTTGAACAACATCAAAGAAAATTGACACTTATCTGGAAATAAAAATTTGAATTTGAACTTCCAGAGCATATGGGATTTGGCAAAAGCAGTTCTGAAAGTTTATAACCATACAAGCGTATATCAAAAGACAAGAGCGAGCCCACATTAAATCCCTAACTTCACATCTGAAGGAACTACAAAGGGAATAACAACTAAAACCAAAATTCAGCAGAAGGGAGGAAAAAATAAAAATTAGAGCACAAATAAATGAAATTGAAAACAAAAAATCGAAAAGATTAATGAAGTCAACAGCTTATTTTGTGAAAAAATAAACAAAATTTATAGTCCCCTAGCTAGACTCACTAAAAAAGAGAGACAAACCCTAAAAACAAAAATCAGAAATGAAAGGGGTGCAATTACAAATAAAATCACAGAAATACAAAGGATCATGAGAGACTATTATGAACACTCATATGCTAACAAATTCTTCAATCATGAAGAAATTGATTTCTATCCTACAACCTCCCAAAACTGAACCAGGAGGACACTGACAACTTAGACAGATCACAAGCACAGAAATTTAGGCAGTAATAAAAAAAAAGCTCCCTAAAAACAAAATCACAGGTCCAGATGGCTTCACCAGTATATTCTATCAAACATTCAAACAAGAACTAATCCCCATCCTCAAACTCTTCCACAGAATTGAAGAGGGAAAACTCCCAAATATGTTCTATAAAGTCAATATTACCCTGATTACAAATTAGACAAAGACAGTACAAAAAAGAAAGCTTCAGGTCAATATTAATGATGAATATACATGCAAAAATCCTCAACAAAATCCTGGGAAATAGAATTCAACAACACTTCAAAAAAAAGTTATACACCATGAGCAAGTGGGTTTTATTTCAGGGATGCAAGGATGGTTCAACATACACAAATGAATCAATGTAATACACCATATCAACACACTGAAAATGAAAAATCACATGATCATATTAAAATATGCAGAAAAAGTATTTCACAAGATTCAACACCATTCATAATAAGAAGCCTTGCCAAAATAGGAAGAGAAGGCACATATCTCAACAATATAAAAGCAATATGTGACAAATCGAAGTCAACATCATAATCTATGGAGAATCTTTCCCCTTAGATTTGAAGCAAAACAAGTTTGCTTACTATAACTACTATTATTCAACATCGTTCTGGATGTCTTGGCCAAAGCAATAAGGCAAGAAAAGCACATAAAAGGACTCCCAATTGGAAAAGAAGAAATAAAACTATCATTGTTTGCAGCTGATGTGATATTACACCTAGAAAAATCCTAAAGACTTCATGTAAAGAACTGCTTGAAATTATAAATTAATACATAAAAATGGCAGGATATAAAGCCAAAACACAAAAAGCAGTATTGTTTCTATATACAATGAAGTAGAGGAAAAAGAAATCAAGAAAGAGATTCCATAATAACATCTAGAAAGATCAAATACCTGGTAATAAACAAAGGAGGTTGAAGACCTGTATAATGAAAACTATAGGATCTTAAATAAACAAATAAAAGACACAAAGAGATGGAAAAACATTCATTTTCATAGGATGATGAATTACACAGCAAAAATGGCTATTCTACCCAAAGCAATATATAGATTTAATGCAATTCCCATCAAAATCTAAGGGACATTCGTTAAGGAAATGGAGCAAACAATACTCATTGGTTTGGAATCACAAAAGCACTCAAATAACCAAAAGTATCTTAGGAGAAAAAAAGAACAGTTGGGGAATCATACTCCCTGACCTCTAGCAACATTACAGAGTAAATCATCATCAAAACAGTTTGGTGCTGAAACAAAAACAAACACACTGATCAGTGAAATCATATTGAGTCCAGACATAAAGTTACACGTATATACAGCTAACCTATGACAAAGTTGTCAAAAGTATAGAACAGAGTAAGAAAAGTCTATTTAACAAATGGTGCTGGGGAAATTGGAAAGACATCTGCAAAAAAAAAAAAGAAAAAGAAAAGAAAAAAGTAAAAGAAAAAGAAACTAGTTTACTTATTATCACCATACAGCAAAGTTAACTCAACATGGATCAAAGACCTGAACATAAGAACAAAAACCATAAATATCTAGAAGAAAATGTGGTTCAAATACTCCACAACCTCAACCTCAAAGAGATCTTTGGGAAAGGAGCAGCTATGGCAAAAGAAGTCACAGTAAAACTAAGCCACTGGAACTAAATCAAACTGACGAGCTTCTGCACGGGAAAAGAAACAACCACTAAAACAAATGACAACACAGAATTAGAAAAGATATTCACACAGCATACAGAAGAGCTTAATCTCAAATATATATGCAAAGAGTTCACATACTTCAATAATAAAAAAGCAAATGACCCACTCAAAAAATGGGCAAAAGAACTGAATAGACACCTGCCTTTAAAGAAAACACACAGATGGCCTGCAGACACTTGGAAAAATGTTGTACATCACTCATCATTAAAGAAATGAAAATAAAAACTATAATAAGATACTAACTCACACCAGCAAGAATGATCTATAACAAAATATTATAAATAGCAAGTGTTTTAGGGAGTGTGGAGAAAAAGGAACCCTCCTACACTATTAGTGGGAGTGTAAATTGGCATAACCTCTTTGGAAAATAGAATGGAGATTCCTCAAACAAATAAAGACAGATCTTCCATCTGATCCAGCAAATGAGCATATACCTAGAGGATGCAAAATCTCTAATTAGAAAAAATATCTGCACCCCGATGTTCATAGCAACACAGTTCATAATAGCCAAGGTGTGAAAACAACCTAAATGCCCAATAATAGATGACTGGATAAAGAAGCTATGGTATATATACTCAATGGAATTCTATACAGCTACTAAAAAAAATGAAATTGTGTCCTTCGCAACAATCCAGATAGAATTAGTGGGATCATGCTGAAGGAAATAAGTCAAAGAATCAGAGAAATACAGATGGTTTCACTCATATGTGGAATAAAATGAAATGAAACAAATAAATAAACCCCAGCAAAAACTCACAGGACACAGGATTATGAATGACTTCCAGGAGGGTCAGAGAGGGAGGAAAGGGAAAAGGGGTAAATGTCTTAAAGGACACTGGAACTCTGGTGGAGAGTGTGATGTGAAATAATAAAGTGAGAGACAATGTCAACATTAAAAAAATGAATGTAGCATTTTGAACAAGAGATAATACATATCAATAATTTAGTTCCTTAAACATATTTTAAATCCTATTAAACATTTGCAAATATTTAAAATTATAATTTCTAAATCACGATGTTTCTTTTTTATTTCTATAGATTTTGTATTTTGTATGTCCAAGCTTAGTAATAACATCTTTTCCTTCAAATGTCTAGTCTGCCCCTTCAAAAAAAAACTTACTCTTTTCCTTCTGCCTGAAAAATTCACTATGAATGGCCTGTTGTTGCTATCATTTCTACAATTGTTCAAAATTGGCTCTTTCATCATTTCTAACATTACCTGCCTTCATTACCAAGAGGAATCTTGGAATAATTTTTTAAAACTAAAGCCTGGTGAAGCCACAGATTGCTACTAACTACTCTGCAATGATTCATGCCAAAGTCTACAGTCTTGACTCATCAGTTATTCTGTAAATTCATGTACCGTATGCAGGGAAGATGGAGGAAAAAACAGAAATTTCCATGATAAGTTTTCATCCTTCATGAAAATAATGTAAAGTCAAAGCAACTCCTCAACTGATCATGTATTTATTTTCTTTCCCTACTCAGACCCTTGCCTTTTCTTCTTCCTTTCTTTTTGATGCGCATCCAAAATACACACGGTTCTTTTATGCAAAAGTCATCTTAAGCTCTCCTCCTTCCTTTTAAGGAGCTTAACTTAAAATTATTTCACTGATTTCAATCCATTCATTTAATAAATAGTCATCTATTACAAATCTACATTATTAAGTTATTAATGGGCACTGGGAGAATGAAGATGATTAATATATAGCACCAAACTTCCAAAAACTAAAAATCTAGCAGGAGGAAAAAAAGGAGTAAAACATAAGTATTATAAATGGTTTAGGTATTATAAGTTGAAATATGTAGTTACCTTTTATCAGTAAAGAATACATATTCTAGAATCAAAGAAACTTGTTCTAAAGGAGATAGTAAAGAGGATGCTAATAAAGTAGGATTGACAGGAGTTAGCTAAGAGTTGTGGAAGAGATATACAGAGAGAGGAAGGGAGCATTAGTTATGATTCCTAAATTAGAGGACCCAGGAGAAGCACATTCTTAGGAAAACATGATAGGTGCAATTCAAAATACTGCCAAGTAGGTCTAGATACCCACACATACATACACACCAAAGTTTTTGTCTTTCTATGAAATTTTGTTCATAACCACCCAGCAGAAAACTTTTTAAAGTCATATAATAAACATAACCTGACAAAACTCCATTTAAATACAATTTATTAAAAGAAAATTATTTTCACATCTCAGTTTTACATGACATATGTATTATTTTTTTTATTTCACTTGCCTTTTATACTATTTTTAAAAATTTGCATACCTGGCCCTGTCCCATCATGACTAATCAGAATTTTTTTCAATGCTCCAAGAGAAACTGCCTCAATGGAAAAAATATCAACCTATAAGAAAGAAAGAAATTGAGTGACCATTAGGACATCTTCTTTCGCTAGAAAAAAAAATAGCATTACTAGTGGTACTATCTTAGTACATTACTATATTGCTATATATTACTACAAGAGAATTATTACTACAACCGCTCTAAGAATTACCACTTACTATTTTTTTTGCTTGATTTTCAAAGGAAAGTTTCAAGCAGGAATGAAGGTGAGTAGGCAGGCAGGCAGGAAGAAGATGCATTTGTATATTTTTCAGTTTTCATCTTGTAGTTCACACTGTTTTTTCCCCAGTCCTAGGTCTTGAGCCCTGGGGTATTTGGCCTTGGACACCTTCCAGGTCAATTGACCTAACCGCTGCTCCCCCAGGACGTATCACCACTTATTATTTTATGTTCAAAATCCTACACTATGCCTTGTGGGACACATGTAAGTGTGTAACATATAATTCTTGCCTTATTCAATTGTAGAGCCTGGTAAAAGGAATTTTAATATTTACTCACATTTACTTAAGTCTACTATGACTAGTGATAGTAATACCGTGTACAGTTCTATGTGCTTTTCATATATCAATTCATCTAATCCTCAGAATATTCCACAAAGTAAATACTTGTCATTTTATTTTATAGTTAAAGAGATTGAGCTTTACAGAGTGAAATTATGACCCAAAGTCAGCATCTAGTGAGTGACCAAGACAGGAGATACAGGGAGAATCTGACTGGTTTGCCTCACTCAACTTTTGTGAAGTTCACCTCTGTTGTTTTAACAATATATTGTCCATTTTCATTGCTATTTTTACAAATTATTTTTCAATTCTACTACTTCGGATAATAGTCGTTTCCAGGTACAGGATATTACAAACAACATTGTTCAAAACATTCACGTACAGATCTTTTCATGTATATTTGTGTACTTTTCTGCTGGGGAACTGATAGGTTATAGAACTTTAGTAGATAGTCTCCATTTCCAGAATGCTTATATCAACAACACTCTGTATGCTCAAAGAGAGGTAAAACGTGTCCTCTGCCTAATCGGTACTTGACATTGTCATTCATTTTCAATTTAGCCATCTAATTGCTCACAGTGATGCATCATTATAATTTTCATTGTATTTTACTGGTTACTAATAAAGATGGGTAAATTTTTACATGTTTATTGGCTACTTGGATATTCTCTTTATAAATACACGTGCAAGTGGCATGCTCATTATTTGAATTATCTATTTTTCCTTCTTAATTTGTGGCTGTTCTAAGTAGTGTAATAGTAAGTCTTTTGCCTGTGTTTATTTTACAATATCCTTTCCCACTATGTAACTTACTTTTAACTCTTTCAAAGGTGTCTTGAGGAACACCAAATTAAAATATTATAAGGTATCTTTTTTTCTTTATGCTTAGTGCTTTCTCTATATTTCTCTATATTTGTACATACATGTTCATAGTAACATTATTCACAATAGCCAAAAGTGGAAGAGACCCAAGTTTCATTTATCCACTTATGGATCAATAGATAAACAAAATGTGGTATATCACACAGTGGAACAATGATAATAAAACAATAAAGCTGAAAAATCATTCAGTCTTAAAAAGAGGAAATCTGACACAAACTACAACACAAATGAACTTCGAAGATATGCTAAGTGAAATAAACCAATCACAAAAAGGACAGTTACTCTTGGTTCCCACTCAGATGAGGTACCTAAAGGAGTCAAATCAACAGAGAAGCAAAACAGAATGGTGGTTACCAGGGCTTGGAGGTGGAGAGAAAGGAAGAGAGGCATGGGATTTGCTGTTTATTGGGTGTAGAGTTTCAGTTCTATAGGATGGGAAGAATTCCGGAGATGGACAGTGATGATGGATGCAGTTTGACTGCACTCAGAATCATTGAATTGTACACACAAAATGCTAAAGACTGTGAGTTTCATGTGTATATCTTATCACAATTTAAAAATATTTGAATCCTAGTCTACTATATTATCTCTAGGTATTTTATTGTTTTACTTTTCACTTTGGACCTAATTTTGCGTGGAATTGATTTGGGGGTTAATAAAATAAGGTACATGATTTTTTTTTATAAATGATATCTAATTTACTCTCAGAATTTATCAAAAATACTGTCCTTTTCTGATGATGCAAATCTTTGGTTTGACATTGTCTCTTTGCTCCATTTTTCTTACCTCATACCAAGTATTTTGTCTTAATTCCCTTAACTTTGCAATAAATCTTCATACCTGGTAGTGTAAGCCCTCCAACTTTGTTCTTCTCAAGAGTAATAAATATTCAATGTTATTTGGATTGTATTTGACTCTGCATTTTCACATAAGTTTTATAACTATCTGATCAATTTCCACAAAAAATATTTCTGAGAATTTAAATGATATTATATGGAACTTGAGATGAATTAGGAGAGAAATGAAAATTTTATGATGTTGAGTCTTCCATTCCAGAGTATACTATATCTCTATTAATTTTTGTCTTTGAAAATTTTTCCACAACTAGTTTGTTATTTTATGTCAGTGTCTTGCCATGGCCACCGCAGGGCATCTTGTGCAATGGTCCCCAGGATGAGGTAGCATGAAGACAGGAATGGAGGTTTTCTGTGTGTGACCCAGGGACATAGGTTTCTCACCTCAAGTCCAATTTAGTCAACACTGCTACTTGTGTCCCATCTGTTAGCTAAGGTCCTCAAAGGATCTAGTCTCTACTGCCTACATTGTGACCTCTACAATGCACACTTATATTGACCCTTCTTTCCATCTTTCCTCTATATTTCTTCACTGTGTCTCCTAGGATCCCCTCTCCCAGTAACAACCTGAAAGACCTGCCCTAGGCTTTGCTCTGGGAGGACTCTGACTGAGGTCCCACTCTGCAGAAGAGAGCTTACGAGGGCCTGTCTTCACTGCTGGGTCTGAATGGGACCCAGTTCTATGACTCTTCTAAATCTCTAACAGTATCTCAGCTGCCGCTGCCACTTTCTAATTGACTTCTTGCTGATAAACTTTCATTTAAAAACAGCAGAAAGCTATGCTGAATATTGAGTTCCCTCTGCACTTCTTTTCTCTCCAGGTTACTGATTCTCAAGCCTAAATTGCTTTGGTAGCTCTCTAATACCCTTAAAACCAATTTACAAAGATGTTTATCAAACATTTCTAGGTGTCAGCCGCATGGTCATTTTGTTACAAGCTAGCTAGACTGCCCTAGTGGGAATTAGAATCTTGGTTACTTTGGCCCATGTTTGTTTGTTTTAAACAGAAGAAACTGAGACTTATGTTGATTTGTTCCAGGTTAAGTCCCACCTCAACTCCAAAACAGTAAGATGCACACCAAGAAGTGACCATACTTCTCTGTATTTCCTAATTGTTATCATATGAGCATCTTGGGAACTCTGAGCGTCTTTTTAAAGAAATTACAGGAAGGATACTGGGTAAGAGTTGTTAAGGGTCTTTATATTACCTGGCCACGACGAAACTTGACTTTGTTATTTCTTGATTGATGAAGTCTTCGACTCCCTGAATCTCCTCTGGTACCGATGAGGTTGATAAATATGTTAGACTCTGTCTCTGCACCTGGCTTCCTGCCAGTATGCATATAGATCTCATAAACCACCACTGAAATGTCAGAAATCTGGTATTATCTTTCTCATTTTTATTTTCTTTTTGAATGTACTTAGATATCCTAGAAGGAAAAAGAATGTTCCTTAATCTTGTTGGTGTGAGTTGCTCTGTGGTACTTGGTCCAGTCCTTTTTCTTATGTGCACCCCTATTTACGCATACTCTTGGCAATTTCATGTTTACCTCATTTGCACAGACTTTCAGCTATTCCCAGAAGTACTGTTTTAAAATAATTATTATTGGCAATTATGCTCTTTCATTAACCACTACCCTTTTAGTTATTATGAGTTGTATTAAAAAAAAACTCTTAATTAGATAAAAGTAGTAATTTTTTCTGCCTGAAGTTTGGCTGTTCTTATCACAACTGGTCACTCATGCCACTACTTCACGGCGATTACCATTCCAATAATGGAAATCTTTAATAGCCCTCTTGAGAGAGAAAAATACAAAGATCCTAGAGAGATGCAAATTTAAATATATTTTTTTAAAAAGAGACCAGTGAGTTACTAGCAAATTATACTCCACTCTATTTGACCTTAGAATTAAGGCAATTTTTGAAACACTAGTAGAAGTCACTAATTATAAAAGATATTGCTATTGCTAATACTACTAATAACTTGGATAAGATGGGAACTTTTTTTTATTCCAAGATCCTAGAACTCTCTATAAATCATACTCTGTGCAATTGAATAGTTGCATTTATACAAATTTACATTAACATTTTCCAAAGAACTCAGACATGAAAATCCCACAAGTAAGAAAACAAGGTAAGTGAGAAACATTGCCTATTTCCATCATGCCTGAACTTTAAAAAGACAAATATGGTATATTGGGAAATGGTATAAGAAGAGAAGATAAATCAGTTTCTTTGTGCAGTCTAACATATTCGAAAATACCTCGGAGTGAGACCCAGATGAGCTTAAGTGGAAATTTAGAACACTTCTCATGAATTTAGGGCAACCAAAGAAATCTTTAAACTACCTATAAAGCAGTTCTGATCTTATAACCTGTGTAAGTTTCTGAATTGAAATAAGCCAAAAGTTATGTCAGAATTCTGTATGCAAACAAGTACATGGCAGGCACGACAGGAAATCTTTATAGAGAAGCCACACTCTGTTTACTGAGGATTTTTTCTTCATTTCAGATGAAGAGTGAACTTGATCTCAACTTTTTTTAAATGAGAACACTGAAAATATTAAAACACATATAAAGTTAAAACAATACATTAATAGTCAAATGTTCTAAAAAGCATATATCAAAAATTATTTAGAGCAAACTATAGCACAAGGAACAACACTCAGCACCACATTGGTGGCCCATGATTTCTGATGGTTCGATCTACAGTAATGGGAAAGCAAAATGCAGTCAGTAGAAACTGTACCTCAACTTTTGAATTAGGGTATTCTGTTATTCACTTTTAGTGTAGTAGTCAACAAATTACATGATAAATCAACACTTTATCATCAAATGGGCTCTGATTTTGCCTGGTTGTAGGCTAATGTGAGTATTCTGAGCACATTTAAGGTAGGCTAAGCAATGATGTTCAGTAGGCAAGATGTTATTTAACCCATTTTCATCTTACAATATTTTCAACTATTTATCAAAATGTAACTCCATGTAAGTCAAGGAAGATGTGCACATGTCCCAGTACAGTGCTCTTTGACTGCTACCTGCAGATACATCAGATGCTATCCACACTATGTTCCAGAAGCTGCTACAAATTAAGTTTAATTACACATGAACACAAAAAATGTACTTGCCATCTAAAATTTAAAGAAAGAGAAGTAAATATAGCAGAAATTTAAAACAAAGTAGTTGTCATAGTTGAGCACTAAATTTTATTCATAAGCCACATTAAAGCAAGTGCATAATTTAAATTTGAAATTGAAGGAAAATGTATCATCCCAGCCAGAGGAAGAGACATTTTACTGAAATCTGTAACATTGACTCTAATTCTATTAGGTAACATAATTCATTAAGCATTTGCTATATAGTTCCACAACCAAAGCATATGGATTCATTTTTTTAAGTGCTATATTCATAACAATAGATTCTAACTCCAGGACTTTCTCATGATCCCTAGGGCAATAAAAAATTCTTCCTTCTCTAACTTAAAACAAATGGAGAATCCAAAGATTGCTTAGTTAACTTGTCACTGAGATGCACCCTAAAAATATGTGTTTTAAAAGAAGCCATAACAAGTGAAGATTGCAGCAAATCCTTTCTTTAGTCCCTCTCCTCTGGCAAGAGGTCAGGACTCAACATTGTTGATTGAAAGACAGGACCATATGTTCTAGCTAACAGACATACATTCTGTTATACAAATGTAAAAGCTTATCAAATTACCTTTAAGAGAGGGACCCCATACACACAATGAAGTGAACTGAGAGAGCCCAACAATAAGTCTAAAATGTGAGTTAAAAAATAAATTATAATTAGCTCAAATATATGGAAAATACAGCATGTTCTAGATGTTATAATTTATAGCCTGGAATAAATTATTTTGGTTGAACATATTCAAAGACAAGTATTCCAAATCCATCATTCTGACTACAAATACCCATTTAAGAATTTGTATTAAGGCAAATTTGATTTACAAAACAATATAAGTTTAGGTGTACAGGTTCACTTGTAATCAAATATATGATAAAACACCACACCAACAACAAAATTTCTAATAGTCTTCCACCTCTAACCACTGGAGCCCACTATACTTTGCTTCCAAGCTCTCCCCACCCCCAGCAAGTTTCTCTCTGGTAAACCCTGTTCAGTTATCAATTTCCAAGGGTTAATTTTGTTTTATCTGTTGTTTGTTCTGTTTCTGTACATTCCCCATGAGAATGAGATCATCTGATATTTGTCTTCTTCCTGATTTATTTCATTTTGCACAGTCCCATCTAGTTCCATGCATGTCACAAATGACAGAATTTAATCCTTTTTTTCAAAAGTTAAGTACTATTCCACTGTGTATAAATATCACATCTTCGTTACCCATTCATCTATCCATGGGCACATAGGTTGTTTTCATTTCTTGGCAATAATGCTCTGATAAACATCAGGGAGCATATATCTCTTTGAATTATTGTTTTTGTGCTTTGGAATACCCAAAAATGGGATAATGGGTTGGTATGGAATTCTCATTTTAAAGTTTTTGAGGAATTTTCATATTGCTTTGCATAATGTTTGCAGCAATTTACACTTTCACCAACAGTGAAAGAGCTTCCTTCTCTCTGCATCCTTGTCAAACTTGTTTCCAGTCTTTTGGATAATAACCCTTCTCACAGGTGTGAGGTGATATTGTTGTTTTAATTTGCATTATCTTAATAAAAATAAATGTGGAGAATCTTTCCATGTGCCTGTTGACTATCTGTATGTTTCCTCTAGAAAGGTGTCTATTCAAATCTTTTGTTCATTTTTTTATTGAATTTCTTGTTTTTCTGTTGTTTTTGGTTTTTTATGTGTATTGAATATTAGCCCCTACTGCAAGTCATTAGGGTGTCTTTTTATTTTGATGAGAGTTCCTTTTGCTATAAAGATGAATTTAAGTTTGATGTAATCTCATTGGCTTTTTTTTTTTTCTCTTGTTGCTCAAGTCAAGTCCTCAAAGGTCTCTCTGTGGTTAATGTCATGGAAAATATTTCCTAAGTTTTCTTCCATATATTTATGGTTTCTGTTCTTACAAGCCCCTAATCCATCTTTAATTAATTTTTCTACCTGGAGTTAAGGAGTATTCTAGTCATTCTTTTACATGTGGCTTCTAAAATATATCTGGAAACGTCAATATAATCATTTAAAAATAATGAAATAGTTTCATTATTAGTTATTTTGTTTACAAAGCCACACTCATTTTAAGATGCTGAACTCATTTCTCAGTTTCTGGGCACCACACGACACACGCGCCACCAGAGTTCTAGTGTCCACTGTGCTCCCTCTGTTTCCAGGCCCCTAAGGCCCCGCCCATTTGATAGCCATCATCTTGTGTCCTGTAGGCTCTTTTGCTGGGGTTCATAAGTTTTTTTTTTTTTTCATTTCACTTTATTCCACAAATGAATGAAACCATCCTGTTTACCTATTCTTAAATGTCTATTCTTAAAGCACCAGATTTTAAGTAGCTGTTAGTGTTTCTATAACTATCATTTGCTAAAAGTCTCTCTAAGATTTTACTTGTCAGTTTAAATTATCCATATATGTTGGACATTTATGCCAAAAATATTTAATGTTCTCTTTACTATGGTTGATGCTGAGTTTTTCTTTCTAATATTCTTTCTAATATTCGGTAGCTTCAATTGCTTATGAAAGCCATACTTACTCTGACAAAGTATACCATCAATACAAAATAAAATGTTCATCTTCCTATTTTTCACAACCACCACACAATTCACTTGAGAACTATACTACATATTTTCACTAAGGGGAGGGGCATTTTTTCCACTTATGTTTATAATATCTTCAATATTCTTGTTCTTATATTTACTTATATTTATTATCATTTGAACACTTTCTCATCTCTCAAGGAATATTTAGAATATGTATCATTGTCAAAGCTCAGCATTCTTTGGGCTTATAAATTTGTGGTCTACATAGTAAGATTTAATATCATTGTTTTAGTGACATGAATCAAAATTTTCACCTTCAGGGTGTTTTTCTTCAAATGTTATAGGCCAGAATCTGTGCCAATTATTTGTTAATGATAATTTGTCAGGATGATTAACAATCTCCATAAATAGTCTCCTTAAGGCTTCCTTTCGAGGAAAAAAAAAGATTTTCTTTCAGGAAATCTTAGGTTCTTCAGCCTCCGCTTGCTGAAGCAAGTATAAGCTTTTATGTACATAAATATATAATATATATACACACACATATATGCATATATATGTATATGTATGTATTTATACACAGAGATATATGCATACAGATATTTGTTCTTCATGGAGATATATAGTTCCTGTCACAAAAATACATGATAAATGTTATATTGCACAAAAAGAGGTTGAAATAAATTCCTCAAATATCATTTTCACTGAGACTTTAGAAGGAAGCCAAAGCAATGGTGGGACTTGCATTTCCTTCATCAAAAGTTAAGAAGGAAATGGTGATACCCAAAGATAAAGCATATGAGACTCCTCAGGATAGGTCACAGAAAACAGAGGGTGGCCTTACTCAATGGATTCTCTCTGCATCTAAGGGTAACATCCAAGAACTAATGTGTCCACATGGAGTGGAAAAGGAAACAAAATGACAAGAAGTCTGAGCTGACCCATTTTAGAGCAAACACTAATATTGAGTTAAAAAGATTAAAATTCCCACTACCAGTGGAAATAGGACCTAGATTATTTTTAAGTCAATCTTATTGAAATATGATCTACATAAAATAAAATGAATTATTTTAAGGTATGCTATCTGATGAGTCTTGACAAATATTTATATGCCCTGTAAGCACCACCAGAATCAAGATAGAGAATATTTCCATTATCCTAAAAAGTTTCCTCAAGAGAGCTGTCAATTTTAACAGTTATGAAGAATGAAATAAAGGTCTATTTTTATTTCCCTCAAAGTTATTGTGAAGATTCATATCCATTACATGTTAATAAAAACAATGCAGATGTAGTAACAAGGATGATCTAAAAAGATTTATTCATATATGATATTTTCCTGAATTTTGTATAAACATATAAAGGATTTTAATCTAATTAACCCCTAATTACTTGATTAACTATTTATAAATATATTTAACACATCTCTGTGATTTTAATATGAATTCCGTTTAAAGGATCATCTCCTTGTATCCTATCATGCCAAGAAATTTTCAATTTCTTTGCAAGTCCATGACTTGATTGCCCAAAACATTAGAAAAGTACTGACAAGGACAGCCTTTCACAAAACTGAGTAGAATCTTCTAAAGATTTAGATAGCAGAAGTTTATTTGTAGCGCTGAATCAAGTCCTTCACCATCATGTTTATATGTGTGTCTGTAAACCCACAAGATCATTTCTGTTATTAAAGTCACCTAAACTTATCAAGGATATATTCAAAAAAAGGGCTGTGCTCATAGGCAGGTTAACAGTTCTTGCTATCATTCATCTTCCACACTGAGCTTTCTCCTTCAGGAATGCACACATCTGTGTATTGGCATCTTGAGCACCCTCTCTTGAACCCATCTGTCCTAAATATAAGGTTCATGTCTTTTTCAGTTTTGAACCACTGACTCCTAGCACATGTAAATGTTTATCGAGCAATGCTGAGTTATTGAAAGCCACCTAAGTCATCCATGAATAGTGTCACGTAGTGCTCTCTGCTGGCTGACAAAGAACCAGTCAAATCTGAATTATCTAAAACATGTTCTAGTTACTTTTCTCCCAGAGCTGTCTGAAACCAAGTCATCTACTGTTCTAGGTTCCTTTTGCTCCCAATCTTGTGGTTATTTCCTGATTATTTCAGGGTCCACTCAGAATTTGTTCCTTTGGCTTTGACTCCTCTTGGTCTTAGATCTATATGTGCTAATAGGAGTGGACAATAGAATTTGGTTGCCTAGACTCAGATTGTCTCCAAGGAGTGCCACACATCCATGCCATGTAGAGTTTGAAGGAGAATGGGGTAGGGGCTAGTGCTGTTAAGCCCTTCATGCCAGAAAGTGCAAAAAGCAATTCTTACGTGAGCGCATCATCATCTTTAAGCAGCATGAACCATTTAATCTCCATCCAAGAGTTCTCATCTGTTGTGAAAACATTCCCTATTTATCAAAAGTCACATGAAAATATTCTTTCAGCAGTCCCTATATTGAACATTTTCATCCTCCTGCTAGGGGTACATTGTTTAAATTTTCATTGACAAATTACCTGAGGCACGTACCGTAAAGAGGCATGCCTTTGCTCAGATAAGTGTAGGTATACGCATGCGCATGCGCGCGCAACTCCTTGCCCTGAGATGGCAACAAACTCATTGATATTCCAATGAAACTCATAGGAGCTTACATTTTAAGCAGGGCCCTAACTAGAAGAGAGGCCTAAACCAGGCACTTTCACATATTTAGTCCCCATTTTAGAAATGATGACTCAAAGACTTGTGGTCAACCATCTCTCAATTCTCTACAATTGGCAAATGAACCTGGAGTCATGATCTCTCAGTATGTCTTCCTCCATTCTGAGAGACAAACTCTCCAAACATTTCTGGCTCTACCAGTCTTGGACGACATAAACAAATACTCAGAGTCTAAGGAAAAGGGAAATTGTTAAAAAGTCATACATTTTGCGTTTATGCCCGCATTCCTGTCAAAGTGCACAGTTTTAGAGAATGTAGGTTGTGATTGTGGTTGTTTTCAGAACACTTTCTTAATAAGAAACAAGAAATGCAGTTGCTCATGTGAGGACTGCCACAGGGCCATGATTCCCATCATGATGCTCAAGTGGCCCCAGGTACCATTGAATGACTTGGCCTTGCCCCGTTCTTAGGCAGCTCGCCCAGTGAGCCTGCTCCTCCATGCACATGGGTGCCTGGGGTGCTGGTGAGCACTGTGGGCTCCCCATACCATCTCAGGAGCACAGGCTTCAGTACCAGTACCTGGGGAGCGTCACAGCTGAATTCCTCAAAGACAAACCCCTCAGCTGAATCTTTAATTTGATTTAATTAATGGACTGTTTTAGTGATTCTCACAGATCACCAAGAATTAAGCATTCTCAGCACTCATTATGGTGTGATCATATTGATACAAACTGCCCAAAGAAATCCAAACTCAAACAGATGGTGAATGAGATTCAGCGTTAAGCATGTGCGCACACCTCAGTCTGTACTGAGGTTTGTGGTCTGAGACCATAGACATTGGCAGCCTAGGGCTGAATCTTCATGTGATTCTCGGTTGAAAATATTTGTCTTATTGCTGGGAAGATGAGCCTTGGCGCTATAGAAAGTAAAGTGTCTGGTTGGGGAAGGAAGTAGAATTTCTTGCTGTTTTATAGAAGGTTATCAGTAAGCACCACTGAGAAGGTCTCTTGGACCAGAGATATGAAAAAAGGTGAGGAGCTAGCCATCCAGAGGCATGGGGAAGGCATAAGACAATACATGGTCCAGAGCAGCAGAGGCCTGAACACTGATGGGACAGCCTGCCTGCGTCACTCAAGGAGTGCTGAGATGGGAATCAGGGAGGGTGAGCAGGCCTTGCAGAGTTTTGTGCTGACTTTGATCATTATCCCTGGTAAACTGAAAAAACTGTAGACGACTGTAAGCAAAGGAGATTTAATCTGATACATATTTTAAGAGGGCCATTCTGGCGGCAGGATTGAGAATAGTCTTCCCTATTTCTGAAGGAAGGCGTCTTTGTATTTGCCTTTTATGAAACATCAGGGAAAGACTAGAGGAAGTGAGGTCAAAGGAATTAATCTAATGTGTACTGTTTCCTATGTAATAGACACTATTCGTAATCTCCATGTGGTCCTGATAGAGACGCCATGGGTTGACTTTACTTCTGGTCTGTCTGGAGTGGTCTGGACTTGACTTTTCTGTTGTCCTGGGAATAGTATTAATAGAACCTCTCCTCTCTCAGAAATGTCCTGATTTTGATGGTAAAGGACATGGTGATCACTCTTGTCATAAGCATTATATGCCCCATTTCAGAAGCAGAGTAACTGAGACTAAGAAAAGCTGTGTAACTTCCCCCATTTTACAAAGCTGGTGATTGAGATCAGGATTTGAAATCATATTCTTCTTCTCTGAGCTAGTTGATGTATCAGCAAGACTCTGTCTCACACTGACACCCACATTTCCCTCCAACAAGGGCTTTGTGATAAAGATTAAAGCATTAAAAAGAGTTTGATTGGTTTTTTTAGCTTATCTTAGCCCACTTCTTACCATTCAAAACTTGCTCTTGGTTATTAGTGGCTCAGAAATACACTTATTATCTTACTAGTTTTTTAAATGCAAATGTTTTGAAGCATTTCCCTTATGTTCTGTTAGACAGTCTCAGATATTTCTTGATTTGAAGTAAATCAGTAAGTACAGTTCCTGTGTGCTTGCCAAAGCTTAGCATCAAACAATTCTTCTAGAGGCTGTGGGCCTCTAACCTCACCTCCTATTATCATCTGTCTCTTCTGAAGAGAGCCAGGAGCCAGAACCTGTGGGAAGGCCACTGTGAGCTGAGTAGACATTCTTATCAGCCCTGAGCATCTCTGCCAGGCCATTAACTAAAGAATGTTAAAAATAATAAACAAAGGACCACCAACAGCTCCTGGTACCTTTCCCACTGGACAATGCTGATGGTGTAGAAGTGCGCGTTTGAGTATGTGTATATGTATGTGAGCACATGCGCTTGTGTGTGTGTACGTGTTTCTGCCTGTGTGTCTGAACAAGCTCAGATAAGCAGTGTTAGTGTCCAAGAGGAGATTGCTCTGAGCCCACCAGCCATCAAGCTCAGCCTCCAGAAAGTGGTGGCTTAATGACTGCTAGTCTCAAAAATATTTTTATTTTGAAAAACATCCAGTAATCTTCTGAAAAGAAGAGACAAAGTCACAAAATTAATTGGTTCAGAGTGTAAGTGCCAACTGCAAGGAAAAACTCATTTCTCATTATAAATTAAAAAGTATATATAACCCTTACGTGTGTCCCCAGGATTCTATCCAGATTGACAAAGCTAAGTATTAATAGTTTAATTTGAAAAAACAGAAAGCAAAAATTTCCTCCACATCACTTTTTGCGTTTTTCCCTGGGCCAACATCAGAATGTTTTGACAGATAAACAGATACTCTCAAAATTTTGAAAGTTAATCCCTCTTTATTCCTTTCAAACCCGAATCAGAGGAGCATCAGTTCAGTGGTTGAATCTGCTGTGTCTTCTCTGGATGTTACAGGAATCAAGGCGAATCTGTCATTGACACCAAGAATGACTTTCCAAAAGTGATGCTCAGCACATCTAGACCACTCCTTGCTTACCTGAAGGTTTTAACCCCCAGTTAATTTCTGAACAATAAGGTGTCAAATGATTTTTCTGTTTTATCACATTTTATTATTTTGATGATTTTCCCCTAAATGAACAATTGTTCAGTTTGGGAAAGGGGCAGTTGTGTATTGATGTCAGAACCACTGAGGAAAGTGAATCCGAGGTGCTGTAGGTATCATGTATAGCATTATTTTGTAGAAGAAAAGGTTTTAAGAAATGGTTGCCATGCTTCAGCTAAGAAATTACCCCTTTAAATGGGAAAAGCTAATGGATAAAGTTTCATTAGCTAGTTTGGAGAAAGGATGAGCAGAAAGATGCAGGGAGGACATGCTGAGCCTTTATTGCTGCTCAAGTTAAATGAATCCAAAATCAATAGTTCATTTAAAATACAATGGAGTTTCTTTTGATTCTTGGATGTTTTTAAACCCATACAACTGCCTTCCACATTTTTTATCATATAACAAATGGTGCATATGTCAAATAGGAGGCAACTGGATGAAATACAAAAGAGTTGTTTAATAAGTTCAAATGAGGTTCATTTTAAAAATGTAGGCTTATAAAATACAACAAATTGAGGAATATTTCTCTCATTTATAGAGTAGATTACAAAATTTTTCTTTGTGTCATTAAACAACAGAACATATTTTGACAGATGTTAGCCACAGGGTGAATAGTTTAGTAGATCATGGGATATGCAGAGTGAAAACCAGGATTTAGAATTTATTAGAATCTATCTTTTCCACAGCAGAGTCTTCTGAATATGCCTGGGTACCACTGTCCTCTTCCACAACTCTAGATAACTAAATCTGTCAGAATTTGGAACTTCCTATATTAAATTAGATTTTATTTAAAAATACTTTTGCAAACTGTCAAAATATATGCAAATATAAAGAATTAGTCTTATTAAATGTTTATTTTTTCATTAAACTGGTCTTATTCTAAATCTTTCTTATCATATCTGAATTAATCAACAAGCATTTCCATGGCACACAGTCCATGTGTCTCTGTGCTACACATCATTCTAACAGATAGAGACATGTGAAATGGAGCTCCTGCTGAAAGATATGAATCAGTGGAAAACTGATAGAAAAGGCCATATTTTCCATGCAAGATTAGAGAAATCAGTGTTAGAAGAGCAGGGATGATGACTTCAGTTTGAGATGTGGTGGGGATCATGTAATGGAGGCCAAGATTGGAGAGATACTTAAGAATAAGGATGGTAATGACTAGAACTTATTTCATGGCTACTATATGTCAAAAGTAAATTAACTTATGCAAAATCTAAATGCATAATCTCTCACACTCAAAACAATCCTATGACATAGGTACTGTTCCTATCAGGTTTAGTTCATAATTCTTAACACCACCATCCTCTAAGTCAAATTCTCCAAAGTCCAAAATCCCAATGATCATACGCCTGAAGAATCTAAATCCTGAAAAGAGAATATTGGAGAGAAGAATACTCAAAAATTCTTTTAGAATTAATTTCCTGACTGAAAAGGGCATTTTCTGCACTTGTAATTTTCTGCACTTGAAAATTTCCTGCACTTGTATTCAGTGGTGGACTGAGAATCTTGTAAGTAGTAAATTGGTGTCAGCCACTCAAAAGTTCCATGTACTAGCTTGACCATCCCCATGAAGCAATGTTTAGTTTTCCAGCACCAACCAGAATGAACTATTTTGCATGAAGTCACCTCATACACTGAACTCACAGCTACTCTGTGAGGAAAAATTTCACACATCTCTCTCATGTTGTGATAGAGCAACAAGGGAAAAATCCTCAAAACAGTATTGGGCCAGCAAGGATCTCTGGTGACAATGGGAGCACCTGCCAAAGACAGATTCAGCTTTCTTCCCCTTTTAGGTTGCTCTTCCCCCTTCCCACCACCCCATGGGAATGGAGACTTTGGGGATTTCATCAATCAGCATTTCCATCTTTTGGGATGGTGATAGTTGAGATTTCAGACTTTCAGGATTTTAAGCTTTCAAGATTTCAAACTTCAGGATTCTGTTATTCAAGACTGAGTCCTTCAGAATTATGATTGGCACCAATTTAGATGAGCCATGTTGACTAAGGAAGCATAAATAACTTGCCCAGGTGATACTGTTAAATATATCACCAAGTCAAACTAGTATAGTGAGTCTGTTTCCAGATTCACTGCAAATGAAATTCTCTTCCTCTCAAATGAGGAATAGAGTCAAATGCAGTACAGTGGTCTCCAAAACCAAGAAAAGAAAACATGTGCACACATGCATGAACACACACACACACACACACACAAACACAAACACATACCATCATTTAATTTGGAATAAAGTGGCCATCAATATCTTTTGAGAAAGAATGTTTTCCCTACAGCACTGTAAGCAAACACAAGGAGGTTATCAGAGATACAATCAATGGATGGAGAGATAATTAGAGTTATATGTGAGTTCATGTTTAGCAAAACAAAACAAAAACCTCAGGGAATTCAGGTGATTCTAATCTAAGCTCTTGATTGCTGACATTTGTTAACAAAGAATGATCAAGGAGAAAATTGCATTGTAATGCCACCAAAATAGTTTACAGAGGTGAATTAATGTCATACATACACCTATGCATATTTTCAATTTTGATTAATCATACAAGTGTTAATTCTAAAGCCCGATGTTCTAAGTCAGGAGTAGGAAGACTATTATGGCCTATAGACAAAAATCTGCTGGCGCCTGTATTTGTATGTCTAAACATTAAGTATGATTTTTACTTTTCTTAATGGTTTAAATACTTCAAAAGCAGAATACTGCTTCTTGATAAATGAAATTATCCATGAGATTCCTATTTCAGTGTCCACAAAGTTTTATGGAAACACAACCACATCGCTAGTTTGCATATTATCTATAGTTACTACTCACAACACTGATGCAGTTGAACAGTTTTAAGAGAATGTATGGCCCACAAAGTGTAAGATATTTAGTGTCTTCCCTATGCAGAAAAAAAAATGTCACCAATCAATGTTCCAACTTATCTCAATTAGTTTTAATGTTTACTATATATCACAAAGTAAATTAAAAAATATACCTGGCAAAGTTGCTTTATTCTTTCTCGCAATGGGCATTTCTTTCCATCTATCTCCATCCTTTTCATTCTCAGCTAGCCAGGAATCAACAGTTAAACAAAAGAGCTCATGTGTGTATATACTTTCAAGTCTAATTTCTTCCAGATACCAGCTGGGATCCTTTCCACTGCTGTCGTGTCCAATACGTATTTTATAGATTTCACCAATATCTTTAAGATTAATCTGCAACACAAAGGGAAGAAGGGAAATAAAACTTTACATATCTCTGATTTGATTTTTCAAATTGAAAATTCGTATTCATCATTGAACTCAATATCCACTTTTCCCCCAACCACACATTCTTATTAACATCTCTTATAACTAGTTACTTAAATATCATGAAGTGCTGTTACATATGGCAAAGCATAAATTCAGTGATCATGGACAGACCAACAGATTAAATCCAGCTACCTTTTATTAAGTATTTTTAGTAACTCATTTATACATTGCAAAATAAATGTCTTAATAGAATTATTGATATACACTATTCAGTGGTCAGACATGAAGAATAAGATAATCTAACGTTCTGTATCTATAATTGATTGGATTTTCCCATTAAACCGATGACAAAACCCCACATATGTTTCTGGATTTAAACTAGGTATAATCAAGTAGTCTGGCACAGAGTGATTTTGCATTGTAAAGACTGTTTTTTCAACAGTGTTGATAATGTGATTAATAAATAATGATGTTTTATGCCCCTTTGAACCACAGGAAACACCTAGGTATCCGTCATGATAAATATTCTAAGGTTTCATCCACTGTAGAGAATGAGCAATATTTTTCTTTCAAAAATTCTCACACAGGTCCATATGAAAAATTTTCAACAATTATATAATACATTAATTTTTCACTCTTGCCATGATAATTGATCACAAACTTCATCACTTAAAACTGATTTCTTATTTCCCAATGCTGTGGGTCAGAAACCTGGGCCCTACATGGTTCCACTATCATTTTTTTAGGATCTCTCAAGGTGTGGGTTGGGCTGGGTTCTACTCTGAAGTCCCTAAGGATTCTTCCAGTCTCATTCAGATTGTTGGCAGAATCTATCTCCTTGTGAGTCTGGAACTATTTCATTGATCTGTGGTTCTTTCATCTAAGACAACAACAGCACTCCAAATGCCTCTTTGGAATCTCTGGCTTTCTGCTACCAGAAGAAAAAAGATGTTTTCTTTTAGGGACTCACACCATTTTAATTAGGATAACCTGGAAAACTAGACTAATCTCCATATTCTAAGATACTAAACTTACATATTATGCAATATTATAATTACAAACAATTTTATCTGCCCTCTGATATGTCTTCCTCACACCAACTTTTTCCTCCCCTTTTCACCAGAGGAAGCTACTCCATTCAAGTCTGAACAAAGCTACCACTTATGTTCATTAAAATACTTGTATTAGAAACATAATTTTGGATTGTTATGTTGGTAATAATTATTCTGAATAACTTATTTTCCCTAGTTCAAATGCCTTTGGTTAGAGTACATAGAGATAGAATTCAACAGGGTAAAACTCAAAAGCTGATCCCCTTCTATTACTTTTGAAACAAACTTGTTATACAAATACAATCATGTGTAAAATCTTAATACTGATGCTTAGTACAGGTAAGTAACATCCTCTAACACACCTCAGAGTTTCAGAGAGTAGGACATGTGATAGAAAATAACAGTCAAACTCTAACTTGCACCCTAAGGCTAAATTGTGTGGTGGCTACACCTCAATTCTGGAAAACAAATCTGGGTTTGAAATTTTGTCTGCCCTTTCTGGTTGTATAAACAGCAGCAAGTTTCTCCACTTCTCTAAGTTTCAGTGTTCCCACCTGAGCACTATAATAGTACCAATCTAAATTCCATTCAAGATGGTAACTTAGGAGGATCTGAACAAGTTTCCTCCCACAAACATACTAAACGATACAGCTACATATGAAACAATTTCTTATGAAAAATAAAAGCAAACTGAAAACTAGCTGAGCAACACCTACATACTGGGGAAAAGAGAAAAGATACACTAAAGTGGACAGGAGAAGCTAGAACAAAATCTCACCATGAACTCTACCCCCAATGCAATGACCCACATTGGAAGATACCTCAAAATCCAGAACTTTTCTCTGAAATGTGAAGAATTTGAACTCCATAAAAGGCACCTCCAAATTTAAAAACTGCAGCTGAGAGATGAGTCCTCATAACATCTAGCTTTGAAAATTAATGGAGAACTGACACGTCTTGGTATTTCCCCAACCACTGGGAGCCACTAAAAATAAAATAAATAACTAAGAGATAGCTTGAACAATCAGAGAGGTTTGAGAGACAACCCATAACTATGGCAGGGTCAAGCAATAATAATCTCATCTCTTACAGGAGGCCACATCTTCATGATAAGAAAGTTGGCTGTTTTTATCTAATGCATAGAAACCAGCACAGGTCAGGAAAAAGAAGAAAGAACAGACTATGTTCCAAATTAAAGAATCAGATAAAACCTCATAAAAAGTCTGTAATGAAATGGAGATAAGTGATATGCCTGTAAAGGATTCAAAACAATGGTTATCAAAATTGTCACTAAATTCAGGAGAATTGATTGATATAATGAGAAATTCAAAAGAAATATGGAAGATAAAAGAAAGCATCAAACAGAAATCAGAAAGTTAAAGACAATACTTGAAATTAAAAAATACACCGAAGATGTTTTACAGCAAACAAATGAACCAGAAGAATCAATAAACTCAAAAACTAGGCAGTAGAGATAGACTTCTGGATTGTGACCCAGTGGGAAGCACTTTGGGGTCGCCCCCACAGACACCGAAAAGAAATCATCTATTTTCCTGAGGCAAACACCAAGAAATGACTGGCACTTCAGCTGAGATGGAACAGCTAACGATTAAAGGTGGGAGCTGGCAACCAGTGTGGTTGTCAGCTAAGCTGTGGATTTGGGACTGAGCATAGGCATCTCCAAATGCAGAGGGGCACATCCAGGGGCAGGCTCTAGGGATCCTGGAAGTGGTTGTGGAAACGGAGAGAAGCACTCCCAGCGAGACTGGGACGCAGAGCCAGTGAAGACCAATTTTCCACAGAGTAAAAGGAGAGCCAAGCACACTGGTGGCTGAACTGGAGCCTGCAGGGTGAAATTGGAAATCAGCCATAACTGGAAATCTGCCAAAGAAATTCCCAACCCCAACCCCTTCCACAACCATTTCATGCCAGAGCCTTGGGGTCTACTGAGTGGATAGCCTGCCAATCAGATATCCCACCCATCAGATACCCCACCCTCAGGATTACAGCGAGAAGGCAGTCCCATAGGAGATCAAACCTCAACACGACCCGCTAGCACTACCCAGTGGGTAGTGAAGAAATTGCAGCCTGATTGCCAATGCTGGGTAAGTACAAAGTGATCACACCTATGCAACGCCATTACTGCAGGGAAACCAAACCCTTAGAAATATAAACAGAATACCAAATAGAGCAAAGCACAGAGAAATATACAAGAAATGATGGATCCAATCAAAAACCCAGGGGAAAATCTGAATACAGCAGACATATGTAAATTGCCTGAAGATGAATTTAGGGGTAGCAGTGATTAACATACTCATAGGAATACAGAAATCAGTAGAGGAAGTAAACTAGAAAGTCAGGAAGCAAAGAGAAGAATTGAAACAAGACATCAAACAGAGAAGAAACATGATAGCTAAATTAAGGAACTCAATAGAGGGACTCAACAATAGGATGGATGAAGCTTCCAACAGAATCAGCCACCTGGAATATAGGACAGGGGAACTCAAGCAAACCAGCAAAGAGATTAAAAAAAATGCAAAGAATCGAAGACAGCATTTGAGACCGCTGGGATAGCATCAGAGGGAACAACATTCTCATCACGGGGGTCCCAGAAGAAGAGAGAGAAAAGCGGGGCAGAAAACATAAGCGAAGAAATTATAGATGAGAACTTCTGCAATCTGAAGAATGAAGCAAGCCTCCAGATCCAGGAAGTTCAAAGAGATCAAAATAAAATAAGCCCAAAAAGAAATACATCTGGACACATTGTCATCAAAATGTCAAAGATACATCATATAGAATGAATCTTAAAAGCAGTCAGAAAAAATGTGTCACATACAGAGAAACCTTCATAAGACTGTCAGCAGATTTCTCAAATGAAACTCCACAGATCAGAAGGGAATGGTATAATATATACAAATTGCTAAAAGAAAAGGATTTTCAACCCAGGGTACTAGATTATCATTCAGAACTGAAGGAATGATAAAAACCTTTTCTGACAAGCAAAAGTTAAAGGAGTTCATGACCAGAAAAACAACTTTGTAAAAAAATATTAAAGGATGATCTATAAAGCATAAAGAATTCACACACATACACACAAAAAAAAAACCCCAGCAAGACAGCAATATTAAAAGTGGGAAGAGATAAAAACTATGGATGGTTAGAATGAGTGGAAGACTAATATGCTTTCAAGTAAAATTAGATAGTAAACATAGAACTGTGAATGCTAGCTTGAGGGTAACCTCAAAATACATTCCCAGGTAAAAAGCAAAGAAGAAAACAAAAGGCAAAAATTTATCAAAACATAGTTGCACACATTTGACTTAAGACGAGAAAGAGAACAAAGGCATCATCTGGAGCAACATGCAAAAAACAAATTACAAAGTGACACTGTATTTCAATAAGCAACTGTATTTCAATAATCACCCTAAACTTAATGCACTGAACTCCCCAAACAAAGCAGAGTGGTTGAATGGATTAAAAAATAATCCAGACTTATAAAACAGCACAGCGATGAAAGAGATCAGTGTGAGTCAGTGCCCATGCTGATCCTACTTGTGCTTCATAATCAATGCGCTGCAAAAGCAAGAGGCTCCCAAAACCATTTGGCATAAACTAGAATCCAAAGGAAGCAAAGAAAAAGAGAGCATTAGCACGGAAGCCAGAAACATATGCAAGAAATTGAAACAACTTTCTTCTTTAATTAGTTCTGAAAATTCTTTGAAAAAAGTTAAATTTAATTTTTTGAAATATGTTGCTAGGCACGCCCTGCTGGTCTAGCAGATAAGACCAACAAATGTATAACAAAAGGCTCCAGGTTCAAGACTCCAGGGGGATGGTGGAATCAACCAAGATGAACAACTTAATAAATAAATGCTTCTTTCTCCTTCCTCTTCCTGAAAAAAAGCCCCCAAAACAGAAAGCTAATTAGTAGAATTCAACTAATTAGAGAAGTAAAAAAGAGGAAAAACAAATGTTGAGACAGCATCAAGTGGACCAATATTTTCATTATAGTGTTTCCAGAAATAAAAGAGAGAAAGGGGTTTCTGTTTATTTGGAAAAATAATGGCTATCCCTATCCCGAGAAAGGAAACAGATATGTAGAGCTACATAGCCCCTAAATTCCAAATAATGTTAACCCAAAGAGACTTACACCAATACACATTATAATTAAATGTCTAATGTTAAAAACAAGAGACAACCTTAAAAACAGTAGAGAAAATGAAACAAAACAAAAAACTTCCTATGTACATAGGAACACTCATAAACAATCAGCATTTATTTTTAGCATAAATTTACAGGCCAAAAGACATGATACATTCAAACTGCTAAAAGAAAAAAATTCTAACCAAGAATACTGTATCAGACAGTCATTCAGAATTGAAGGAGATATAAAGAATTATCCAGACAGGCAAAAACTAGAGCTCATCACTACTTACGAGAAATATTAAAGGGATGCTTTAGGTCTAAAATAAAAATATTAATTAATAACAGAAAACATATGAAAGTATAAACATCACTGATAAAGGTAAACATAGTAAAATTTAGAAAGATCTAATGCAAAATTTGTGAATGAAGAGCTTATAAAGGTAGTATGAAGATGAAAAGACAGAGGTAGTAAAAAAGCTAGAATTACATTAAATAGTTGTGGGATACACAAGGTAAAAATATAAATTATAATGTCAATGACATTAAATATGGCACACTGGTGGAGTAGTGGTGGGGTGCAGTCCACACACATCCCAATATTCTGGGTTTGTGTCCTGGGGTTGGCAGAAACCAAGATGAACAACAAAATGAAATAAATAATAATGTTTCTTCCTCCTTTCACTTTATATATGCCTGCCTCCCTCTGCATAGAAATACATATATAGAAATACATATACATATTCATATAATGGGAGGAAATGTAAAAATAGAGAACTTTAGAATATGTTCTAACATAAGCTGATATCAATTTAAAATATACCATTATAAATGTAAGTTGTTATAAAAAAAAGTCTTACGGCTCATATTAACCACAAACCAAAACCTATAGAAGATACACAAAAGATAGACACAAAGGAATTTAAGCATGCCACTGAACAAAATAATCAAATCACAAAGCAAGAGAACAACAGAAGAAACAGAAAAACTACAAAACATACAGAAACAACTAACAAATAGTAACAATTGTATGCCTCTCAGTAATTAAATTTGAATGAAGTAAATTTTCTAAACAAATAATATAAAGTAACTAAATGAATTTAAAAAAGAAGACACATCTATAAACTGCCAATAAGAGATTCATTTCAGATGTTAGAACACACAGAATGAAAGTGAAGGAATGAAAAAAAGATATTCCATGAAAATATATACCAAATAAAAGCTGGGATATAGCCCCATTTGCATCAGACGAAATAGGTTTTAAAATAAAAGCTGTAAAAGAGACAAAGAACAGCATTATATAATGATAAGCCACTACAACAAATGAACACATTTGTAAATATATTTGTACTAACACAGTATCATAAATATATAAAAACTATTATTAACAGACCTAGAGGGAGAAATATGTATCAACACAAAAATGGTAGAGGAATTTAATACCCCACTTTGATCATTAGAGGGGTCATTCAAATAGAAAATCAATAAAGAAACATCAGTCTTAAAGGATTTATTAGACCAGAATAACTTAACAGACATATACTGAATACTCCATACAAAAACAACAGGATACGTATTTGTTTCAAGTGTACGTGGAACATTCTCCAAAATCGATCATATGTAAGACCACAAAGCCAGTCTTATATAATTTAGGAAGATTGAAATCATATCAAGCATCTTTTCTGAACAACATGATATTGAAATGAGAAATAAATTACAAGTAGAAAACTGGAATACTCACAAATATGTAGAGATTAAACAACAAATTATTGGGCAACGAATTTTTTAAAAATTAAGACAAAAATAAATGGAAAATGATTCCATGCTCATGGATTGGAGAAATACTGTTGAACAATGTCCATACTACCCAAAGAAATTCACTGAAGTACTTACTAAAATCCCAAAGATATTTTTCACATAAATAGAACAATTCTAAAATTTTTAGGAAATGCCAAAATGCCCCCAACAACTAAAGTAACCTTCTCAAAGTAGATAGCTAGATGTATCACACAAATTGCTTTATATTACAGAGCTAGCATAATCACACAGTTCTGGTAATGACATACAAATTAACACATATTTCAGTCAACAGAATAGAGATACCAGAAATAAATTCATGCATACATACATATATGGTTAATTAATACACGAAATAACCAAGAATATGTAATGAAGAAGTCTCCTCAATAAATAGTGTTAGGAAAACTAAACAGCCACATTCAAAGGAATAAAATGGAACTACTATCTTATTCATGCACACAGAGAAAATAACTCAAAATGGACTAAAGACTTTAAATTAAGACCTGAGATACAAAACCATAGAAGAAAACATACAAGGTAGGCTCCTTTACATTAACCTTGGTGATGATTTTTTGGATTTGAAATCAAAAGTACCAGTATCAAGTGGGACTTCATCAAACTAAAAAGCTTATTATACACTTAAACAGAAGAAAATATTTATGTCATATATCGAATAAGGAGTTTAATATCTAGAGTATTTAAATAACTCACAACTCAATAGCAAAAAGTCCCCCAAACAATTCAATTATAAAATCTGCAAAAGATCCGAAAAGATATATTTCTAGGAAGACACAATGGGCAACAGATACATGAAAAGGTGACATCACTAATCATCAAGGAGAAGCAAATCAGCACCACAATGAGATACCATTTCATATCTATTAGAATGACAGTTATTTTTAGGCGAGATGATTTATGAGTATTTAAAATTGTCACAAATTTCCAAAAAAATCCAATGTATTTATTGAAATAAATCCACATGTAAGTGAACCTGCGCTATTCAAACCCATGTTACTTAAGAGTCAAACATAGCGTTAATTGTGTTTTCAGAGATAGTGGGAATGCATGCGCAGGGTACCACCATGACTACAAGGGTATACCACAATGGAGATAGGAAGATGCACTAGCTTTCTATTTTCATTGTGGTAGGGATCACATCAATCTATACACACAATGAAAGAATGTTTAACTTATACATTCAGATTGTGCCAATGTCAAAGACTTGGTTTGATACTGAACTATAACCATGTAAGATGGTGACAGGTACATGGAAGCTTTCTATACTAGCTTTGCAGCTTCCTGTGAATTTATACTTTTTTAAATAAAAAGTTGTTTTAAAGGTACTAATCCAAATTGTGTTATAATTAGCAAGATCATCTAGATGTCCTGTCTCCTAGCATATGAGAGCTTTTTCCTGCAATTAGTTAGTTCTCCTCTAAGCATTTGGCTAAATCACTGTTTTTGAGTTTGCAGTGACCCCTCTCTTCAGTTGCCTCTTTTGTATGTCCCTGGGGTCTAGATATTCCTTCCTTGACTCAATGCAATACCTCCTTTTACCTGGAATAGTTCATTAATCTGTGTTTTTCCTTCTTTCTCACACAGATAGAAATACATATATTTTGTACTTAAGATACGTATTTAAAATAAGAAACAAAATATTCATATATTAAAAAATCCATAAAATAAATGTTATTTGAATTTTAATACTTTTGCATCTGTAGAAATATAAATCATTTTTTAAGAAGGGAGAGATGAAATTTACTCATATTTTAAACTAAGATGTTAATGATTTGTTTTTTTTCTCATTTCTTTCTTTTTATTCTAGGTAATAAAAGTTATGCTATGCTGAATGACATCAAAATTATCTGAAATCATGGCAGTCATAATTACAGAAAAGATTCCTGCAGTCAGATATGCAATTTTTTCTGTTGTATTCTAAAGATGATTTATATCATTTATAGAAATGAATTTAATAAAATTTCTAATAGCACTGGGCTTTATAGGAATCTCACTTATTAATACTCCTTTATTTATTAAAATCAATAAATAATTAAACATATGCTACAATATATACCCTTCTTTGTAACACAACCACATTTGGCACATTTTATATTCACTTATCTCTTTTGAATATAATTACTAATTCATGGCTTTTTATAGTCTCCATTTGTTTCAATTAATACTTATGATTATTATCATTTTTATGAAGGTGGTTTTGCAGCTTAGTCAGTGTAAACCCCTTTAACTTTGCTCTTTCATCCTTTAACAATGCCCTTGATATTTCTGAAGAATCACTGACTACAAATAGCAAAGAATAGTCAGACTAATTCTGTTTTTCTCCTGCTCAAAGACAGATTCATTTTCCCAATCAGGTATCCTGGTTCTTTCTTATGGTACATATTATTAAGGCAAATTATGAACACTGGGTGATATATGAGAGTCACTGCTGGATGGAAGTGCTCTTCTTGGGACAATTAGTGGTGACATTAGAGCATAAGCATATTTTTAAGGTCATGAGTTTACACTAATTTTTCAATTTCAACACATTAAGTTATTCTCCCTACTTTTTGTAGAGCATGAGATTTCATCATCCTCTGAAGCTGCCTCTATGAGAGTTTCATGCTTACAACCAATATAAGAGGTAAATATTTGTGGTCCCTTTCTACAGATCAGAAGGCAGAGTTTTTGAAATTGCTAAATTGGCCTCCATTACACAGTAGCAGAATAAGGAATCACACCCATAAGTACTAGAAATAATTTAGATAACATAAGCCTAGCGAAATAGGTGAAAATATGTTCATATAAATTGCATGCATGATCGGGTACCACCTATTTTTCTTTTTAGCCAGCACCTGTAGAATTATCCTTAGCATTCAAAAAAGCTACCAAAGTGTATCTGGATGTCGGTCTCTTTCCACTGGGTTTTGCGTAGAAACTGAGTCCTTTTAATTATTGTCTCCCTATAGCTAAACATTTGTTTCATTACATTTCTATGGCTATTATTATATATTTTCTTGTTTCTTTTTCCCAAATACCTTGGTTTATTTTTTGGTTTTGGCCATCTACCCTTTCCTTCTTATCTTTATTTTTCTCTTTTTTCATTTGGGAGATTGTTCCTGGCATGTCTCACATCACTGATCTAATCTTTGGCAGCGCTATTCCACACTCATCTGATGTAACTATGAATTTTCATTCTGCTGTTGCATTTTTTGTTTTTAAGCCATTTTGTTTTACCTTTCATCTGGATATTTTGCCTTAGAATATTTTTTCCTTATAGATCTTGTGTGACTTTCTGAAGACCATGGTCTCATTTACTCTTGCACCACAGCAATCCTGTAAACATGCTCTGGACCAGAGCAGTGATTTTTACCTCTGGGTCCTCTTGCACTCTTCAGCCCCACCCCTTTCTCTCTATTTTCTCCATGTAGCAGGTGTTGCTGGCCCCTGAAGTCTCTCTGCCCTACCCCTAAAGTATCCACCTCACTGAATAATTGTCACTGATAATTTCCTGCTACTTTTTTTTGTTGTTATTTCTGGGATTTGCATTAACTCCTTTGTCCTGTAAAGATCTTCTTGCCTGAAGAAAAAGCAGAGCAAATAATAATTCACTTTTCATAGACCTATAGGGGATAGGTAGCTGACTTTTTCCAGGGGACGCATACCCTGAAACACAAGTTGAGAAAACCCATGCAAAGACACTGCCGCATGCCTTACTTAGTACCTTTCCTGAGTGAATTTGAGCCCATGTTCTGGCACAGGTGCACATAACTGTCCTTGTGCATCAAGAAATCTGTAGTTAGTTTTCCAGGTTGAAATTTCACTGTTATTGAATCTTCCTGAATTTGTTGTGAGATAGATGCTATTCTGAATAAAAAGTCTCAATCTAAATAAAGCTGATGAATTTTTATAAAATAGCCTTTCTTGGAGTTGATAAAAGTGAGAGGACAGGAAATCTCCTGTCAGAACAGACCATCATTAGCATAAGGCTTATTTCAGCTACAGTTTGCTTTTTTGCAAAGACACTGTTTATTGAATCCATTTCACAGTTGAGGAAATTAAGCTAAAGTAGCTAGTCCAAGGTTGCACAGGAAGCATGCAAATGAAGGACACAGGCCTCCGGAGCACATTTAGTTCAAAACTGTCAGTCAAATTCATTCCTAATCAAGGCAGCTTAAGATGACCTTGGAATGAGAAAATGACTTACACCACTGTTGTTAAAATACTGCATTGTGCAGTGTTAAAAATGATTGAGAGCGTATATGCCTTTTTTCTTATTTTATATAAAAACTCTGAGTATTTATGTTAGACAAGTTTTATGATAGAAAATACAAATTCTATAAGGAACTACGATATTATGAAAGGACATTCACAGATTTTTTTGTGAAAATAACATGAAGTAGACCACATATTATCATTTTCTCTGTAAGTGGAATTTTGTATGAAAACAGCCCAAATTTAATAAAGTAAAATGAAGACACATATTAATTTTAGAGAAAAAAATGTTTTATTTTATATCTGTGTCAACATCAGTAGAATTAACAGATGGAATTATAAAATGTTCTAGTCATTTAACACATTTTCCTATGTCTGTGAGGAAATTGTTTAGAAATATGATTCTGACAATTCCCTCTATTAAATGTGGTTTTACTTATACATATACACAATATACTCTTTTCCACAGAACCACCCAAATTTTCTGGGTAGCTTTCGAGTGTTCTTACCATTACCGGTAGCCGACTCTGCTTAGTCTCATTTCCCACCACTCCCTGTCATGCAAGCTCCTTCTAAGCTGGCTCATTCCTCACCAGTTTCTAAAGGCTATTTGCCTTCCACCACCAATATCTCCTCTTCTGCCAATCTCCTGATCCACATTGTGTCCTCGTGTCTCTCCATATTTTCAAGCCCTCGACACATTTTCAACCTAATTCCACCTCTTGCAAATGAATCTCCTAGACACCAACCCTAACTGTATTGATCTCATTTATCTATAAATTACCCTAGTTACTCCTCATTCATTCATTTATTCAATAAGTCATTCAAAAACTTGTATTGAGAGCCTATTAATATACCAGACACTGTTCTAGGCACTGGGGAAAGATAGCAAAAAATAAAATGGAGTACCTATTCCTGTTGAGTATATCTTTTAATAAGGTGATAGACAATGAACATGTGAGGAAAAGACAATAATGTGTGGTCCTCTATAGAACCTGATTGGGTAACCATTCTAGAATGACTATTCAGTAAAGGCCTCTTTGAGAATGTCATGTTCAAGCTTGAATCTTAATGACAAGAAGATATTCAGCTGGTAGATACTAGAGAAAACACTGCAATCAGAAGGACAGATATCACAGTATTTTAATGGCCTTAAAGTGAGATGTTTGAATTGATTGAACTTGAGGAAGAAGCAAGTTCCCTGGACTATTATGGGCCAGGCGAAGCACAGGATGGGTTAAGGACAAAGAGAGATAGAGAGATACGTACCATGCATCAAGGATAGGATTGTAAGCAGGAGATAATATGATCTGGTTTACGATCTTCAAAGATTTCACTGACCGTTCTGCAAAAGGAATGCAATAGGGTACAAGTGAAAGCCAGGGGACTGTTTAGGAAACCAGTGTATTAATCTGGTTGAAAGAACATTGTGACCTTGATTTGGGTATTGGAAGTAGAAATGGAGGGAAGGGGAAGTAATCCAAATACATGTGGAAGTACATGTGTTTCATCAGACTACCTCCTCAGCTATTTTTCCAGGTTAAGATTAGTCAGCCCAGTCAGAGTTAAGTAGTTGTAACATTTCATGGATTTTATTCATTTTCAGATGCTTCACCCAAACAGAAAATCTACCCTCTGCTTTTAATGGCCATTAGCATTTTCCACGTGCTTTTGGTTGTACAAGTCTTTAGCTTCACAGAGACCTTTTTGAAAACTCCTGTTATTCATTTTTATGTGCTCTTAATTTTGCCCTTTTATTGATTTTAGAAGATAACTTTGAAATTTTTAGTTCATTAAAGAAATTTCTATGTGGTTAACAGTGATTTTTATTACTTTCCCCCTTTTTCCCATTGGGACTATTTATAAGTGGGGCAGTAAAGGCTTTATTTTAAGAATATACCTTTTCTTCTAAGATAAATTCCTCAAGATTTCACAACTGTGAATGACAGAGTCAGTAGTCACCAGAAAGCTAGTAGACAAGAGATCTATAACACCCAGTGTTATGGACAAGTTGGGATATATCAGTATGCTGCAGATTTATATCATTTTGTATTAAAATTTCTGAATAAATATTATTACTGGAAACAAAGACAAAATTTTCATGTCTAGACATAGGTTGATCCCCATTATAATAATTAGAGTCAAATATAAATTATCTTTCTGAAAAATAATAACATTAGCAAACAGAACTTCAAGGGAGACATCTATTTTTTAAATTTAAAATATTAAAACTAGTAAGCCATTCTTTTCTTTCTCTCTTTTACACCCACACACACCCACACACATACACTCATAAACATTTATTGTTGCAAAACTGTTCCAAAAATTAAAGAACCAGAAATCAGCTTTTAATACTATCTGTACTATATTGAATGAGTTCTACAAATGGACTATCCCAGACTATGTAGACAATTCTAGACTCCCTTTGTATAATCTATCCCAATATTCACATCTCGCATTTGGAATATTTTTATCTAAACTCCATTATCTGGACTATAACACATTTGTATTGAACATATTCATAGGCTAGACTATTAAAAGTGAACTTTTTCCTTGAAGAGATGCAAATATTAGGTTATGGCTAGTAGGTTATTTATATATTTTACTTAATAAAAATGAAAGATAATTTACATCAACTTATTTTAGTAACTCATTCAGATATAGTTGATGTATTAAAGACTTTACATATTTAATATACATAATTTGAGGAGTTTGGACACATTCATACACCCATGAAACCATCACCACAATCACGGTAATAAGCGTGTCTATCACTCAAAATAAGTAGAGAGCTTTAAGGCTTAATTTTAACTTGAGAACTAGACAATAAACTTTTAAATAAGTAGAGAGCTTTAAGGCTTAATTTTAACTTGAGAACTAGACAATAAACTTTTAAAGTCTTAGAGTCAGTCAATAAATATAAAATATTTTGAAAATAGCTCTTCTGTAAGCCACCTGACTTAGAACAACTTAGTCACAAAGGATAAAATTCTGTGGTGGTGGAGTCAGATTGGGGCATCTGTGTGTGTCTGTTAAATTACCTAAACTACAAAAGAAATGCTAGACCATATGCTGAGATTCTTTTTTTAGGCAGAATTTTCACGGTTTTCAATGGGCCCCTGGGCACTATCATTTTGTGATCAACGGCAAACCCTTCTAGAGAGGAACAAAATAGCTGAAGCAATTTGAGCAGCATCAAATGTCAGCTTAGCAAAGTTAAAAGTACGAATTGAAAGTGTCAAGTGTCCAGTACACCTGAGAGGAACTTTGAAAACACAATAATCAGGCCCTCACTTTATCAGGAAAAATGGGAAACTGAATTCCAAATTCATGCTTCCTCCCAACATACAGTCTCATTACAGGGTCTATTCGCTACAGAATTTACTTCGTGAACTCTCAGAAAACAAACCAGGTTTTAACGTGTTCTAGTGAGCACCTAACACACACCTGGTTCCTGTTAGAGAAACCACTGCCTACCCAGTGCGTCATGGGACTATCGTCTGAAACTCTTCCAGGGGACAGTGAAATGATTTTGAGTTTTTGTCTGATTTTTTTGTTGTTGTTTACTTTCGAGTTATTTTGGATCTACATTCATTCTCAGTTGAGGGGACTTTAAGGATCTCTTTATGCTTAGTAGTCCATGAAATGCTTGGAAACTTCCACCAGTCTACTCATTTTCAGAGATACAATGAGGTTTTCCACTTAAAATGAATCCAGTTTTATTACCAAAACCAAATCAAGATTTAAGATGCTTATATGGTCTAAAACAACAGTGATGAGAACAGGGACTACTATTTGTTGAGGGAAGGAGATACTCTAACCCAGTCTAAATGCACATGTCCTGTAGTAACCCTATGAAACACACACAACTCACAGCATTTTGCAAAACAGGAAACTGAGTTTCAAAGAGGTTGTCATTGCTGACAGCCCTTTGGCCCCTAAGTTTCAGAATAAGGGGTTTAACTCAAGGTGACTGGATTTCATAGTGTTTTCCTTTCCACCCCCAGCACATAAAACATTTAGACAATTCTATCCTGAGAAGTGAACCTGGCCCACATGGGAAAAAACAGACAAGGCAAAACAAAATAAAAACAGCAAAAATGACTGGTGTGTTACATGCATGAGTCAAATAGTTCCTCATTTTTCTCTTCCAACTCCTTTACTCCCTACATTCATTATCTGTGTAGACACAGCCTGTGCTTATCAAATAAATGTGTTACTGTGTGTGTATATGTGTATGTATGTGTGACCATGCCAATGATGACTGACTCAGTCTTTACTTTTTTGAAAAAATTAAGAAATATTTTATTTGCATGTACAAATGATTAAACAATGTAAAAAATAATTAAAACTAAAGTTTCCTTTACATTTGATGAGGGTAAAAAGTTTAAATGAGATGACACCACTCCTATGCTCACCAGCAGCAGCCGGGTCCACTGTGTCGCTGTATTTCTATTTGCATTTGGGGTAAGGTTAACCATTTTTTGCTTTATGGAACACTTGAACAATAAATCATAAGCATGATCACACACACACACAGACACACACACACTGTATTGAATGAGTGAAACAGAAGCTACTCTCTCTTGGACCAGAGACAGCTTCTCAGGAAGCAAAAGGCAGCAGAAGTCTATAGAATAGAGAATTCAGTGACTCTCTTAGTAGAGGCATCCTACAGTGCTGGGCAGGCTGATCATTAAACTCAGTCCCTTTAGCATACTAGGTTGGTCTCAATTAGCCCAGTCCAATTAGTCCAGCTAGATGAGAGTAAAAAATATTCTGTGGGAACCACATAGTTATTGATTTGGTTGCCTGCTGTTATTAGACTTAGAAAACTGGTAGAGACAATTTAGTTGTAATTAGGATTCAATGCCTAAGGCTTTGGGTTCTTGCTTGAACTGTGACTCATTTTCCTGGCCTGCAGCTATAGAAGTTGGACAGGGTTACCCATTAACACCTCCTCACCATCACCACAATAATATTCTCACAGAAAATGAGAGCTGAAGCTAAATTTTGACTTGTGGCATAGAAGTGTTGATACCAATAAAATCTGTTGGCCAGATGGATTAGTAGGAATCAGTTACCACAGGCATTTAAGAAGAAACTTAACTAATTAGAACGTGACTTTTTGGAGGGCTATGGAGAATCTGCCTACTTCCTTTACTATATAATTCAACAGATAAATTAGAGAGAGATGATAATGATGATGATGATAGATAAATACAGATACAAAAAAGAAACAGAGAAAAAAGTACTTGGAGTCATACAAATGAGAATCTACTCTTATGCCTGAAATACAAAATTAACATATACTAATGAGATAAAGTAAAACAGAAATGAAACCTATCAAATAAACTTGTAGATGTTTCTAAGGTTAATTATTTGAGAAGCCATGCATAAATATGATATGTATGAACATCAGTGTATAAATCAGATAAGTGAAGCCAATATAGCTGCTAAAAAACCTGTATTCTATAAGGAAAAATCTGACAAATGTGCTTATCTCTCGTGACATGGATAACATCAGTATGTTTTCTCATGGTCTTGATATATCACAATTGTGCTCATAATGCAATTTACGGACTGGTTTTAGAGAAGAAGATACAAACTGTTCTTGAAACTAACTCTACATATATTGTTTTTCTTATAAATGTTTTTATTCAATTATAAGTGGACTTCCTCCTCAAGACTCCAATTCAGGTCTTCGGTAGCGAATAGCCAGAAGCTGGGCCTGAATACTGTGAGGAGAGGAAATATGTTGTGAGATTCCATTTGGATTCATCTGTGTAATCCTGATTAAAATAAAGAAAGAAATGTCGAGATCAAGCTGTAAACCTGAATCAATTTAAATCTGAAATATTTTGAGAGCCTTACCCTCCCCAACCCTTTGAACCCCTGATTCTATCAGTTAAAATGGTTGGGGGTGTCTCAACATTGAAATATGTAATTAGAACTCACTCTCACTCTTAAGTTTACCCACTTTGCCAATATCTGAAGGCCGTGTGGAAAAAAAAGCAGCAATATAAATGACGCGTATTGTCCTCTTTCCTCGGGCACATACAGCTCAGACAAGGACTAGGATTTTAAAAAGCTAGTTACAGATGCAATGACAGCCGCAAGAGGGAGCTGTGGAGACAGAAAATGTTGACTAAGTTAGGGAGTCAAGGTATATAACATTGCAATACTGGAATTACAAAAAGAGTTGATAACAATATAGTGAAAATAAATTTGAAGATGATCAATTACAGAAAAAAATATCTGTCGGGAGGACCTAGAATAAGAATGCTGCCAAAGTGCAGGTGTGAGCCGACCAGGGCCGGCTGAGGTTAGAAGCACTTACAGTTGCAGGGAAAGCTGCAGACAGAAATGTCAAAACGAAATGGGTAGACCCTAATATCATGTGCTTGTTAAAATCAGGGTTTCCCCCCTCTCTAAGTCAGGCCTTATTTTTGTTCTCTTAACAAAAGCAAAGATGAGGACATTTTAGAATAGCAAGAGACCACAAGGGTTTGTTCTACTCTGTTTTTATTCTCTATACAAAAACTACATATCCTAGCATTCAAAGGCTACATCTGTTATGTCTCCCCAGTTCATATGTTGAAATTCCAGCCCTTCAGTGTAGTGGCTTTAGTAGGTGGGGCCTTTGGGACGTCATGAGGTCATAAGGTCATGAGAATGGAGACCTCCTAGAGGAATTGGTGTCTTTATAAAAGATACTCCAGACAGATCTCTTCTTCTCTTTCTGTTAGGTGAAGGTGGCAGTCTGCAAGCTAGAAGACAACACTCACCAGAACACAACCAGGCTGACATCCTGATTTTGGACTTTCAGTCTTCAAAACTGTGAGAAGTAAATTTCTGATGCTTATAATCACCCAGTCTTGGTATTTTGTTATAGCATTATGACTTGAACTAATAATCCACCTGGATTTGGACCTGTGTGTGTGCATTCTATTCTTTTTTCATGCATTTGCAGAAATTTAAGCCTCTTACTATTTGGGATGGCAGAAACAAATATTTGGCCTGTTAATAGGTCTGCTTCAAAGCCAGAGGAATAAGATGGACCCACCTTCTACACCCTTCTCTATGATTAGTAGTGGTGATATGAAATTGTGAATCCTCTGTCATTTTGACAGGCCCTTATTTCTTCTCTAGTAGCAGCATTAAACAGCAATCCAGAACAGTGTTTAATCCAGGACTTTTTCACCGAACAGCACTAGCTTTATATGTTTCATTTGTTGTAATAACATGAAATTTCTCTTTCTTAGGAAAGAACACACAGATCTTGGTGGGATTTACTGGGAAGCTATAGTTCACAGCCCAGTATTTCTGTTTTCCAATAGAAGAAAAAAATCAATACATGGTGAGTTTTAAGAGGATTCATGACTGTGAAAGAGATTTGAACATTCTCAGGGAATAGCTTTAACAATCGAATTCGATAAAAATAATAATGACGACAAAAAAGCAAAAGAAAGAGTATGAAGCTTTTCAAATTTGATTTAAATGTGATAAGCATCACAAGCAAATAATTGCCCAAAGAATAGGATTAAATATTGGAAACGTCCTTCTTAAAAGTCTTACTCCGAGATCAAAGCAATCAATCACCTTTGTCCCCATCTCCTCTCAAGGATTACCTTCTGAGAGTCAGGGCTTATAAGAACACAAGTCACTTGAAAATATTGCTTAGTATCTTTTTTATCCAAAGATAATTACAAGTTCATTTTGGTGCCAAATGTAAATTATGTTTATTTCTTTCTGAAATACATGGATTTCAATGCCATTCACTAGATCATACGGTCAGATGTATGCTTTATTTTGAAAGATGATTCACATGTGTGCTTCAAATGCATATGTACACTCTGTTTATAATGGTGACTGTGTACATTGGTCTGAGCTTTCTTCAACTTATTTAACTTTTAGATGAGTTTTCACGCTGAACTCTCAGCAGTATTGACTTATTAAAATGCGACCATTTCCCAGCTGGAATACCGACAAACATTTTTCAGCTTTTTCTCTCACACTGCAATTCAGAAGAAAGTGCTCTCACTATCACACTGCATCACAAATAACTTTCTTATTCCCACCTTGGGTAATATAGCTGAAATTGTTGCTTAATTTTCAGCATCAACCTAACCACTGCAAATGTCACTCATGCAGTTCTCACTATCAAGGTATGTTGCACAATTTGTTCTGAGAGTGAGTGCTGCTTTTCCCTAGTAGAGACACGAAACAGTATGATGACTGTGGAAAACTTTATGAGGTACATGTCTTTCTCAAATAAGATTAAAATAAATACAGAAGATATGTCTGAATTTAAGGCTTTTATGAAAAAGAGCGTCTCATCCCAATCACAAACTGCATGAATCTTTACATAAATTCAAACACTAACAGTAGGATTCGTCTTCTCCACTGAGTTCTACTCCTGATACTATAGTACCAAGTTAATGTCCTGTGAGAATTAGGCCTCTTTTGGAAGCATAGATGTAACTCACACCGATCCTGATCCAAGCTTTGCATTGCAGGATGAAGAAAGAGAATGCATGAGTAAGAACATGAGTTGTTTATTTATGACAGCATAAGGTATTATCAAGCTGTATGTATGCACTTCTAAACTTTAGAAAGATCTTCAAGTTAATAAAACTATTTAATCTTATATAAAGTCACATTCATTTCTAGGTAAAGACAATGAAGGGAACAACTATGAATGCCCAGAGTTCAAAAAATAAAGGCAGGAAGATATAGGTAAGTTCTGAACTTGTGATGGTGGAACTGCTAAGTGAAATCATTTGGATAAATTTTAAACTATTCAAAAACTTGCTAGAACTAGAGCTTTTAGCTTCATAAATAGCTGTCGCATTACTAAATGATGTTTGTTCATAAGTTCTGTCATGAGAGATAATATTGCCAGGTGAAATTTACAAACTTAGTAATTATGACGTTGATCTGAGTGGGGTGTGGTTATCAAGGGCTAGTCTAGAAACACACTGAGCAGAATTTTGGGATAGGAAGGAAGAAGTTGATGTGCAAGTATACATCGATTTCTGGTATTAGATTCTCCTAGATGCTAGCATGTCATATTCATTTAGGAGTAATAATTTTTCATTTTTTAAATTAATTTTAACATAATGTTAGTATAATTAACATTATATAAGTTTAAGGTGTGACTCTTACTAAAATTACACCTGTATATAATACATTACCACCGTTTTAGTTTTTCCTATACTATACAATTACTCCCCAATAGCAGGAGTAATATTTTTAAAAAAGAACTAATAAATAGATGAACCCAAGTGGAAAATAAAGTATAGGAAAGAGAGTTTTAATCACATCTTTATTAAGAATCCTAATGGAGAAACATGATCTGTAACAACCAAGTAGGCGACTTGATCCATGATACAACCAAGCATTCTCAGAAGATCAGGATTACAACCCTCACACAGGTGATGGACTTTAGTTTTAAATTAAGCCAGTCAGAGTATAGGCAGTTGGAAAATCTAAAGAGGAAGTGAGGAGATTCAATTATGTACACCTTCACTTTCTTGGCAGCAAAAGAGCACATCTAGACAAAGAGCTAAAGCAATAGCATCTTCCATTCCCACTAGGCTTCCTCAGACTTCCTTGCTGGGAATAATGAGCAAGTCAGACTAGTTACTGTAAGGGAGTAAACCTCCACCTATTAGTCCCCAGCTTACTGAAGGCAAGGACTTCTTGAGGGACCATTAAGTGACCAACATTTCACAACTCCTGATTCTGGGAAGTGCTTTTCCTGGGTTTCTAGCCTGCTGGCTCACTATTACACTTTGGAATTGCACCTGCACACTTGAGGAGCTACTTTATTAAAAATAAACTATTTTCAAATTCTCTGTCTCGTGTATATATGTATATATATATATATGCATATATAAAGAGAGATATATAATCATATCTTACTGGCTCTGTTTCTCTGAAGAACTCTGAATAATACAAGCACACTACCTCCAGGTACTTCTCTAAGTTAAGGGATAGCACATGAATTAGGTAAGTATCAGAATCAGACACATCCAATATATCCAACATTTATACTCATAAAGTCAAAGGAGTCAATGGATTTACTGAGATGATGACAAAGGTCACGGTACGTTTAGCAAAGTCTCTAATCTTGCCACAATCATAATTTCCTCTGACTGAAAAGAGGAAAATGTCTTCTTAGTTCAAAAGAGTTTGCTCTTTGAAGGACATTTTCTTTTAGTCTTGCTAGAGTGCTTCCAGTCTCTAACCCAATGGGCACTATGATGCAATTAAAGGTTGACAGCGTTTGACATATCTGGACCCACAAAGGGTTGTTTGTGCCCATTGTTCTTTTAAAGTTACCTACCTGCAGCATATTAGGTGGAGAAAATTAGGGTTGGATGGCATATGTACAATAATTCAAACAAATCTTGCCTCATGAAGGTGGTCAAAATATTGATTTTAATACTCTACTATGCAGATAAGAATGAGATACCTCTGCCACCAAGAACCTAGTTATTTTGTTCACTTTTTCTCTCAGAAACCTAATGTGGCAAATAAGACTTTAAAGACAAAGATAACTTAATTTGATGCACTCCAGCTTATTATGGGCACCACATAGTATTTGGTAACTTAACAACAGTATTGTCTCAGGATGAGAACTGTCTTCCCTAAATATGCTTCCTCACACATTACTGGCAACAATTTCTTTGAAAGAATATTTTAAGTAAAAAATGCCAGGAAGGAGATGGAGGTGATGTACAAGTCATTCTTATGTTTCTATGATGGCTAGTCATCAATTTTTCTTTATAACTGTCATAAAATAAATGGTGAACCTGATTACATGTATGCTCTTAAAGCACATATGTTCACACATATCAAGGTGTTGAACTTCAGGAACTGTGTTTGTGAAACAAATGTTGAGTGAAAAGTTAGAACTATTTGCAATTTTAAAGCTAAAATCTAGTGCATACAGCTTGACAAAAAATAGCTACACTTCTTTGTTAATATGTAGTTAGAGAAATCTTATAAAGGGAAATGACTTTTTGTCTTTTTAATCAGGCATACCTAAGATAATTGTCTAAGATTTTGCATTGAAAAGATGTTATCTTTAAGCTTTCCAATGACATTATGTTAAGAACATGAAAAGCAAAACAAAGAACATTTATTACCTTCTTCCATTTTGTATCGTAGGAAAACATTACACACAAGAGTAGGGTGGTGTCCACTCAGAAGAATCAGTGTTTTCTTTTAGCACCTAATGTCTATACTGGAGGCTTCTGGGAAGCAAAACTTGGTAAGAGTCATAAGGACCCACCATTCACAAATTTTCAGATACCTTATTTAATGGCTGGATACTCTAACAGACTGGAATTATTGACAACATTCATTTATTTTTTGGTGGTAAATGCAGATATGAAAGAAAATATAGAAACTGAAAAATTTCCACTACATGATCACACAACTGGTTTCAATGCCAGGGAAGACAGAACTAACGGAATGACAAAACACTGAAAGTTCCACCAGGTTGCTTATGTTTTCTAGTTGTATCAACTTGGCCACTTTGCCCAAAAAGTTTAATTAACTTGGCATAGTTTCACAGGGAATAATACACAATAAGTAAAGATATTTAGTATAAAAGTATTCATTAGTGTGAAAATACCATTTGTTTTCTTTTTTTAATTAAGACTATATTTTTCAGAACAGTTCAAGGTTTGAGCAAAATGAAGGGGATGGTACAGAGATTTCCCATATAACTTCTGCTCTCACACATGCCTAGCCTTCCTCCACCAAGTGCACATTTGCTACTACCAGTGAACTTGCATGGACTCATCATATTCATCCAAAGTCCGTAGTTTGCATTAGGGTTGACTCTTGGTGTTGTATATTCTGTAGGTTAACACAAATATATTCACGTGTTCATCACTATGGTATATATACTATTTTCACTGCCCTAAAATATCCTGTACTCTGCCTACTCATCTCTTCTTGCCACCCAACCCCTGGCAACCACTGATATATTTGTTTCCACAGTTTTGTTTTTTTTTAGATTATACAATGGGAATCATAAAATACATAGCCTTATCACTTTGGCTTACTACATTGAGTAACATGTACTTAAGTTTCCTCTGTAGCATTTCTTGATTTGATAGCACATTTCTTTTTAGTATGGGGTAATATTCCGTTGTCTGGATGTGACGCAGTTTTTAAAAATTTATTTGCCTTCCAAAAAACACTTAGGTTGCTTCTAAATTTTGGCAATTTTGAATAAAGTTGCTATGAACATGCATGTATAGATTTCTGTGTGCACAAAATTTCTCAACTCTTTTGGGTAAATACCAAAGAATGCAAATGTTGGAATGTATGACAGAGCTATGTTAGTTGTGTAAAAAATTGCAAGCTGTCTTCCAACGTGGCTGTACCATTTTGCATTCTTAGTAGCAATAAATATGTGTTCTTATTGCTCCACATCCTCAAGAGCATCAGCTGCTAATGTTCTGAATCTTGGTCACGCTAGCAGATATGTAGTAGTATTTCATTGCTGTTTTAATTTGCATTTCCCTGATAATATATAATGTGTAGCATATTTTCAGATGCTTATTTGCCACCAGTACATTTCTTTGGTGAGGTCACTTAAAGTCTTTAGCCCATATTTGATTAGATTCTTTTTTTTGCCCTTAAAGGTGCAGACAGGAATGAAGGTGAGCTGACTAGTAAGCAGGAATTGAGAGGAGGAAGAAGTATTGTATTTTCTTTAAAAGCACTTTATTTTAATTTATTTAGTTGTTCACATTGCCTCCACTCCTGTTTTTTTTTTTTTTTTATTTAAGTATTCATCTTGGTTGCTCCCCCTAGTCCCAGGATGTGAACCCTCATCCTTTGGATGCCTGTGAACTGCACTTGGCCAGAGGAGGCAAACTCAATTACTAATCCACCAGGATGCATCCAGATTATTTTCTTATTGTCAAGTTTTAAGAGTTCAGTAAAGACATTGGCTAATAGTTTTTTATCCAGTGTCTTTTGAAAATATTTTCTCCCGTCTGAGAGAGAATTTTCTTCTTATTCTCTTGACATTGCCTTTTGCAGAGCAGAAGTTTAGATTTTAATAAAGTCTAGCTCTAGCTGATCCATTATTTCTTTCATGAATCATGCCTTTTGTGTTGTATATAAGAAGTCATTACAATACCTAAAGTCATTTAGACATTTTCCTATGTTATCATTCAGGAATTTTTTTAGTTTTGTGTCTTGCATTTAGGGTTGTAATCTATTTTGAATTAATTTTTTTGTTAAAGGTATGCAGTTGTTTGGGTTTTTTTCTGCATGTGGATGTCAGTTATTCCAGTACCATTTATTGAAAAGACTATATTTGCTTCATTGTGTTGCCTTTATCCTTTGTCAAGAATCAGTTACTATATTTATACAAATCTATTTCCATATTATCTATTTTGTTCCATTGATCTACTCATCTATTTTTTTTTACCACTATTACACTCTTGATGCTACAGCTTTACAGTTATTGTTAAGACAGGCGTGTAAGTCCTCTGTTTTTCTCCTTCGTTATTGTGTTGGATATTCTGAGTCCTTTGTCTTTTTACATAAAATTTAAAATAAATTTTTCAATGTCCACAAAATAACATGATGAGATTTTTATTGGGACTGTACTGAATATATAGATCAATTTATGAAGAAATGACACTTTGACAATATTAAATGAAGAAATAACTCCTCGACAATACTGAAACTTTCTATGAACATGGATAGCTTTCCATTTACTTAGTTCTTTGATCATCCGTCAGACTTTTGTCGTCTTCCTCATTAATCTTCCACATAATTTTGTTAGATTTATACCTAAAACATTCATTTTGGAGTGCTAATACAAATAGTATTATGATTTTTAAATTCAAAGTCCTGTTATGATGAACCCTTGTGGCTGAGGTGACTGAAATACAAACCATGTAAAGTCCAGAGAACTAGGTTCAAGACCCAAGGCTATAGATTTGCATAAATAAATAAATAAATTCTACTTGTTCCTTGATGATATTAGGAAGGCAATTGACTTATTTATACTAAACTTGTATCTTGCAAGCCTGATAGAATCAATGTTAGTTCCAGGGATTTTTTTCTGTTGATCATTTCAGATTTTCTCTAAATGATCAGGTCATTTGCAAGCAATTTTATTTCTTCCTTCCCCATCTGTATACCTTTTATTTAATATTTTTGTCCATTTGCATTAGCTAGGACTTCCAGTACAAAGGAAAGCAGTGATGAGAGGAGAATTCCTTACTTTTCTCTGATCTTAGTTAAAAAAAAATTAGTTTCAAATTTCTCACTATTAAGATTCTAGCTGTAGAATTTTTGTAGATATTCTTTCACAAGTCGAGGAATATTCTGTCTTCCTAAGAGCATTTATCATCATTGAATGTTGGAGTATATAAAATACTTTTCTACCTCTGTTGCCTTTATCCTTTGTCAAGATCATGTGATCATGATCATGTGATTTTTCTTTTTAAATCTGCGATGTTATGTGTTACATTACTTTTTGAAAACTGAACCAAGTAAATCTTAGTTAGTTATGGTGTATAAATATTTTTTATAGACTGTTAGATTAAATTAGCTAATTTTTTTGAGGATTTTTGCATCTTTGTTTATCAGGATGTTGATCTGTAGTTTTCTCTTCTTGTGATGTCTCGGTCTGGTTTTGGTATTATAATTAGTAATTATCCGTTCTGCTTCTATCCTCAGAAGGAGATCATCAAGAATTGGTACCATTTCTTCCTTAAGTGTTTAGTATAATAACCCAGTGAGCCACCTGTTGCTTTCTGTTTTGGAATATAATTAAATATAGATTAAATTTTAATCAATAAAAACTATTCAGCCTGTCAATTTCATTTTGTATGAACTGTGGAAAATTGTATCATATATAAAAGTAACCCATTTTATGTAGGCCCATCTTTTTTAATTTTATATTAACACCTTTATGTAAGTAGAAAAGTTGAGTACATCATTTTCTTTAATAATGATCCAGAGCCTAGTATTTAAACTTAATAATAAAGGATGCCAAGGAAAATAATTCTGTTGCAATATGAATATTTAATTTGAAAGGTAGTTTAATGTTATAAATAACCAGCTAGAGATAAATAATATATTCATACATTTATTGAAATAATATTCAGAAAATATTTAAAAGCTTTGTCAGGGAAAATCAAAGTTATTTGTACAAACTTTATCCAGGATGACCTGAAATATTCTCAGTAATAAATGTTTAGTTTTACTCTTTCAAAACCCAGGTACTGCCAATGTATTTTGTTCATTATGTCTCCTTAGTCAGATTTCTTCAGATAGGATGAGATTCAGAATAACCTGAGCAGCTTTTCAGACTTGGAAACATCTACTCCAAAAGTAAAACCTTAGCATTTGTAGATGAAAGCTTCATAATTGTTTCTATTGGCACATAAATGAAAGATTTACCTTATTTATTATGTTATTTGAATATTTGAATATAATTACTTAATTTTGGTCTACTTGATAGCTTTGATGTGAATGATATATTAACATCTCCTATTATTAGTAGATTTCTTTATCAAAATCTTTGCATCTTCTTGCAATTTGTGTTTTAATAGGTTGTTGCTGTATTGGTGTTCATAACTGTGGAAAACTTTTAACATTACAAAGATTCCCATTTTTCTCATGTAATTCTTTTTGGCTTTAATAATTTTTGTTGTCAGGATTGTAGCCCTTGTGATTACTACTCCTGTCCACACTGGTTTTTGTTTTGTTTTGCTTTTTGTTTTGTTAGCATTTTAAGTCAGTGAATTTTAAATAGTTCTCAATGATACTAGAGTAATTATTCATGTGCTTGATCCCATACTTCAGTCTCAGATTATTAGTAGCAAAAGCACCACCAACTACATGAATACTATATATATATATATATATATATATATATATATATATACCCTGCTAGATTTATTCAGTCAAATTGTTAGGTTTTTAAGTCACTTGGAATATTTTCTTGCTTTGTGGCTACGTCATCTAGAAATGCAGGTTCATTCGTTCCATTTTTCCTTTCACTTTTAAGGGCAAATTTTTTAATAAAATGTTTTTAATTACATAAAATATTTATAAATTTCCAAATCAAAATTGCAAAACAAAGGTTATTCAAAGTAGACTTAGCTTCTCTTGCTGACTTCTCTGATCTACTCCCTCCTTCCTACATATGTTAATCACTTATTATCTTATAGTTTATCTTTCAAATGCTTATTTTTTAATTTAAAATATGTACATGTGTATATATTCTTATAACATTCCTCTTCTTAAATAAATGGCAAAAACATCTTTTTCTTCACTGTTTTTCACTATAAAATGTATCCTGGAAATCATTTCATACTACGTATGTAAATATGCTTCATTCTTTAATACAATAGACAACTCTTTTAAGCAATTTATTCACAATATCCTTCCTTGAATAACGTTAGGGGAGTGATATTACGTAATTCCATTATTTGACATATATTTTTCAAAATCCTTGATTTTCTTAGGCAAGGTCTCATAGCAAATCCATTAACTGTTACTAGAGTCAGGTTAATTTTCTTGGTCCTTAGAAGAGTCTTCATAATCTCTGACATTACAGGAAAGTATTCATCATCTCTTTTTGCTATATTCAGCTATGATATTTAATTGTTTTACTTATCAATAATTCCAAAATTCTGTCCATGACTCTCTCTCTGATCTTCTCCATGAGTCAATGAAGAACATGCTCATATAGAGTCCCAGTTCATGGATCACATAATCCCAAAGTAGCAGTGAAAATTCATTTGAAGACTGATTCTGGATTATACTAAAAATAAGCCAAAGTTTTCAGTGAAATTTTTTTTAAATAATATTTTGTAATCACAATGCCTTCCAAGTTTAAGAAAAGGTGGGGGTATAATCAGCAAAGGGATGATTGCTGCTGATTTGGGGTTTGATAATTTTATATTTGGGAAGCCCAGAGGGAAAATGAACTACGAATCCAAAGAGAAGCAAAATTCTTTTTTTCTTGAAATTAGTACACTATCTTGTTTTTTTATACAATGACACTTCTAGCACACCCGATTCACCTGATTCCAGATGAGGTCCTCTAGTCAACAGTACTAAAGAGTTTACTTTAATCAATCCCAAGAGAGAATGGTAGCACCTTTCTTTAAGTATCTAAAGAATTTTCCTTATCTAGACTTTTTAATGGGTCCCCCATTTCATAACATGATGACTTCATACTTGTTTTCATGTGTATACGTCCTTTCTCTTCACTGTGATTGTTTCTTATTTTATAATTCTATACCCATCAGAGGTGTTAACATTGTGCTAAAAATATTGTGTGTTCATCTATAAACACCTGCTGAACAACATTTAATGTTTAAGAGAGTTCTTCAAACAGATGATGGCATAACTAGACATTTTGATTTACACAGATAAATGAAGACTGTCAGAATAAGAATAAAGGTAAAATGAGATGCTCTTTTTTATAATTTTTAAGTACCTAAAGGATAACTTACTGTTTAAATTCAATGCTATTCCAATAGCATTTGTCAAAGAATTAGAACAAACAATATTAAACTTTATATGCAACCACAAAAAACCTAAATAGCCAAGGAAATCATAAGACAAAGGAATAGAAATAGAGGTATCTTAATTTCAGTACCATACTGTTTTGATTTCTATAACTTTGTAGTATTGTTTGAAATCAGAAATTATGATACATGGATCATTAGAATAGAGTTGAGATGCCAGAAAAAAAACCCACACATATGGTTAGTAAATTATGTCAAAAGTCAAGAAAGGGAAGTCTTTTTAAAAAACGGTGCTGGGAAAACCAGTCACATACTGAAGATATAAATTAGATCACTCTTAATGTGATACACAAAAATTAATTCAAATGGATTAAAGACTTGGATGTAAGATGTCAAACTATAAAATTCATAGATGATATTTATGACATGGACAATAGACAATACATTCCATAACAGTGGTCATAGAGATATCTTTGAGGACTTGACTCAATGGCAAGTGAAACAAAGCAAAAATAAATAAATGGGATTACATCAAACTAAAAAGCCTCTGCACAACAATAGAAACTATCATCAGATAAAAAGATATCCAATTGAATGAGAGAAGATATTTATACATCATACATCTAACATGGTATTAATATCTGAAATATACAGAAACTCATAGAATTTAACCACACACAAGACAAATAAACAATCCAATCAAAATATTGTGAGAGAATCTAAATAAACACTTCTCTAAAGAAGACCTACAGGTGGCCAATAGGCACATGAAAATGGATTTATTAGGAAAATGCAAATCAAAACTACAATGGAATATCACCTCACACCTGCAGGAATAGTTTATATCAAAAAGACTAGAAGCAACAAGTATTAGTAAGGGTGTGGATGAAAAGGAATCTTCGCACGCTGTTGGTGGTAATATAATTTGGTGCACTCACTTCATAAAACAGTATGGGGTTGCCTCAAAAAAATTAAAATAGAACTGTGGTATGATCCAGCAATTCATTTCAAGGTACCTATCCAAAGAATATGAAAACACTCATTTGAAAAAAATGCACTCTTAAGTTCATTGGAGCACTATTTACAATAGTCATTAAATGGACACACCTAAAAGCCTATCAAGAGATGAATGGATAAGGAAGCTGTGGTATATAAACACAAATGAAATCTTTCCATTTGTGACAACATGGGTGGACCTAGAGGGAAATAAGTCAACAGGAAAGGACAAATATTAGATGATCTCACTCATATGTGGAATATAAAGTAACAAAGATAGCTGACAATGCAACACAAAACCAAACCCTTACACTCTGATACTATAAATGAGGTTTCCAGAGGGTAAGACAGTGAAGGGTTGCAACAAACTGTACATGATATTCAAAGTCCAGTGGTGGAGGATTATTAGAAATTGATGTGTATCATACATACATTTAAAGAGGAGTGAATCTGCACTCTTATGTATTCAGTGTTGCAAACCAATGTTAAATATTGCCTCAATAGTTAAAAACATACTGTTTAAGCAAAAGCAATAATTATATATTTTGTATAAATACATATGTAAAAGCGAAGTTTCAAAAATGGTACAGAAGGTAGAATTTAAGATTAGTTTATTATCCTTCCACTCTACTTGAAGTGATATATTATATGAAGGGGAGACATATTATTTTTAAATAGATATTATGAACAAAGAAGTAACAAAGAAGTTAAAAGAATGAAAAGATAAAAGAACTATGAATAATGTCAATAAAGGAGATATATCTCAGCCATTCAAAAAGTTCAGTTAAACCCAGAGAATGCAGAAAAGGAAAAAAAGACCAAACGAGAAAAACAAAAGCTAGCAAGATACATGATTTAATTTCAATCACTGTATATATGAATTTCTAAATATACCTATATAACAGAGATTCCCAGGTAGAGTGAAAAAGAAAGGTTAGACTTAATTATCTATTAAAAATTCCCTTTAATTATAGACATATTATACATATCTATTCATTTAAAAAAAAATTGTCATAGTCCCTGGCAAAAAAAGTTTCAATAAGTGTTTTTTGAATGAAAATATTTGAGTTAGTGTGAGATTTATTTTTAATTAAAATTAAGACATCACAAAATTTATATTAATCAAAATCTATCACATCATAGTTTTCTATCATTTTTCTTTTACATTATAGCAGCAAATAGTCATCAAGGTGTTAGTGGATTCCATAACAAACTTTTTTACTAATCAATTAACCTAATCTAAAAATGTATAGAAACATTCATTTTCATAATCATATTGTCTATGGATACTGTTAAGAGAAAATTAAAACCTGAAAATGCTCAATGCAATAATTATTGCATGTAAAATATGAATCATCTTTTCTATGGTAGTCCTAAAAAAGAGATATACAAAACATTACATGTGTCAAAATTATGTATGTTTAGAGATGATGATAAAAATAGGAGCTAATATAAATATTCAAATCTGTGATATTATGAAACACATATCTGCACAACTCTACAATTTACTTATATTTCTTTAAACGACAATCAAAAAATGAAGACTGTTTCCTGCAGTTTGATGATTAAAATATTCTAGGAACAAATCTCTTCAAATTTATGCAACTCAATATGCAGTAAGAACTCCAATACCTTCCAAAATAAATTATATGAGCATAATCTTTTCTTTATTGTCTAATGCCTGAAAGTCACTTGCTCTATAAGCCCAATTTGCTAATTGATCTAATTTGCATGATGTAATTTACAAATAGTTTAATAATTAACCATCAGGAAATAAATTGTTAATAGAACCAATGGCATTAAAGCAATGCAAGTAATGCAAATAATCATTTTCTTTATTTCCTTAAGGTATATCTGATATCTGTATGTACCAACATTTTACTTTCCTTGTTCATTATTTTGCGTAATTGGAATTCTACTAGGAGAAGTGTTGCTGGTCTCTCCTATACCTTTTAAAGCAGGTTATCTAGAAGGTGTTCCCACATAAATAGCCAGTTATATAATTGCAACATATGCATTCCTAAAAATTACCATATCACATAATTGTACAATAAAAACCACTATGTTCATGGGAAAAATAATATTGAGGAACAACAGTCAGAAATATCATCAGTGTCCTAAATAAAAAAAAAGAACCTAGTAAAAAAAATGGTTAACAAGTTTTATATATGTTAATTATTAAGAAATATGTAAATACTGTAATAAATGTGGCATTTTCCCTTGAAAAAATCATGAAGTTTACTTGTAGAAAGATTGTGGAAAGAATTGCAGCTTGTGAGTTATTGTCGAGTGGTATAAAAATGGTTTTGAAAAACTGAAAGAAACACTTCAGCACCAGGTGCAGCTTAGTTTGATTCATAATACACACAGTGAACTGATATACAGAGTAGATGTTTGAGAGGGGGTGTGTGTGTGTGTTTGGTTTCCATAGCCCTATGTGACCTCGTTCAGCTGGGTAGAATTTTCTGCTTTCACTTAGTGCGTCTTACAGATTAAACGTCTATAAACAAATGTGAAATTTCAGTTATGCTCAAATTGTTCCTTAATATATTAATCATGCTGGAACCAATTCACATTTTCAAAATAAGGATTATAGATAAATTGATTATGCTTTATTTCTATTTTTACATTTGTTATTATATCTATTGTTTATCTTAATTTTTAGTCTCAATGATTTTGAAGAAGTGTCCTCCTCTTTTATGAAACCTTTTCTTCCAACTGTATTATTGGTAGTGATTAAGTCAATGTATTCCTTTATCTTCTAAATGACTTGACTCTTAATGCTTGTGTAATTTCTCTTCTGCAATCTTATATAATAAAGCATCTGTCCATGTCATATTCTTCTCACTCAAAAATGGACACCTTTTTCTGGTCTTGAATAGTCTTTACCCTGTTGTTCCCTGTATCTAATCACCTGCTTTTCTCTTCAACTAATAAACTTTAGAGGAACATGGCTACACATGTAGAGCATCCATTTCTCTTCACATCATGATAGACTCTCATTCCCAATAGTCTTTCTCAATAAGATCACTAAAGCAGCTGTAATGAAAGACAAAAATATTATCCTTGCTGATGCATTCATCTGTCTTCTTTCCTTTTCATTCTGTTTCTATAAAGCATGTGATTATTGATAGCTGTTTTAATTGCCATAGTGAAGTGTCATGAACTGGGCAACTTAGAACAACAGAAATTTGTTCTTGCATCATTGGGAAGACTTAACATCTAAAATTAAGGTGTCAACAAAGTCATGCCTCCTCTGAGACTGTGGATGAAATCTTTCTTTGTCTCTTTCTAGATTCTGGTGGTGGCCAATGATTCTAGGCATCTGTTGGCTCACAGTCGCATCACTCCAATCTCTCTACCTTTGTGATCACATGATGTTCTCCCTGTGTGTTTCTCTTCTCTTTTCTTATAATGATACTGATCATATTGGATGAAGAAGCCACCCTACTCCAACATGATGTCACATTAATTATATCTTAATTGCAACTACAAAGATCTTATTTCCAAAAATCATCATATTTACAGGAAACAAGGATTAAATTTTCAACATCATGGGGTTGGGGAGCATAATCATAATATTTACATATGCTTTCTTGAAACATTTTTGTCCCTTTTCTTTCCAAATACAAAAAAAATGACAATTTCTGAGTTTTTAACCTTATACTTTCTTCTGAACTTAATATTTTACACTGATGTAATGTATTTCATATAATTCTCACAACTCTCTTAGTTGCAGTTATTTTTGTCTATTTCATGGAGTATAAAATTGTAAATAACTGTCAATAAACACATAGCTGGTCACAAAGCTAAAATTTGAACATAGGAGATATGATCCTAGCACCCACATTGATCACTGTTCCAGCCATCTGTCCAATAATTCATTGACCAGCATCCAAGCTAAAAGATTTTAGGACAGGAATTATAAGGGAAAAAGAGAAATAAGGGTGACATACTATTTCAAAAAGTTTGGCAAATTAGGGAAGGTCAAGGTCTGTAATTTAAGAGCAGAATCAGGGTCTTTTTAGAATAGAGAAGACATACAAGCCTGTCAGTAGATTAAAGGCAAAGTTTGAATAGAATCATCCTGAATATGCAAAATAAAATTAAGGATGGCTGATGTCATATAATCTTGAAAAATAGATGATGTTATCAAGATCACAAATAAAGATGTTGACCTGTGAAAAGAAGGGGTATCATTTTACCAGGTTAACACAGAGGGATTAATAAGTGTATTTTTCCTTCATACTACAAATTTACTAAATATCTAACATCTAGCTCAAAGTAGACATCAGCAAACACCTTTTTTCCTTCCTCCCCACAAAGTTTTTTGCTTTTTTAGGGAATGAGTCATGCCATACTCTTTTGGTACTCCTCCAATAAATTAAAAAGTGATTACTATCTGAGGCCAATAGTTGTTTTGTTTTGTTTTTTAACATACAGCCATCTGAGGTATTTTAGTCAAGTAAAGTGGTTATTTGCTTTCTGTAGTTTATTCTGCAGTGGGGTTTTAATTTCTGGGGTATATTAGAGTATCTTGATAGGAATTCATCTGTTAAAATAAGGTGATCAAATGCAGACATAATTTTTTAAATGCTTCAATTTGATGACTGAAGAGAAAGATCAAGCTTATCATCCTTTGGGTCTGGTCTCCATAGGAAAGTCAATTTTATCAGCAGGGCCTTATTTCCTGCTACAATTCCTAAACTAAATGGAGTCATTGTGAAATATTACCAAACTCCAAGTTTCAAGTCCACTAAAAAAATGGAAAAGAAGATAAAAGAGGAAGATCGAGAGAAGGAGGAGGAGGAAAAAGAAAAGGAAAATGCATTAAGAAAAGTCATGTAGAGTTGTGTCCAAATCTAAATGACATGTTGACATCCATTTAGCTAATGGCTAAAAATTTGTAAGTCCATCTAACCTTCACACACTGAAAAGACCCAATATAAATTTTCCTGCTATAAATTACACATTCACTATTTTGTTTTCACCCAACCAATCTAATCTTGATTCCCTCTGTCCCTTCCTCCTACTCAAGCATCCAGACACGTTTCTACATAAATCCTCATGACAATAGCCACCTAACAACCATCATCCAAGCTGTCTTGCTACCCTCCTTTATCTGAAAAAATGATCTTAGATCCAACTCCATCAGGAAGACTAATTTGTGGGCAGGGTCAGTCTCGGGAGTATAAAGACAAGAATGTTTTATATTTTACATAAAGTGCTTCAATTTTTAACTCAGTCTGCTCAACAATGTTATATTGTGCCATTTTACAAATGAGAAAATTAAATTAGTGATTTATCCTTATTTCCTTAGGTTACAGAGGCAGAACTGGAACTCAAATAAAGGTCTTCTAATTCCATCTGATATATATTGTTTTTTAAAAAGCAAAACTGCATCATATATTCTGGTCTAAGAATATACTGGATATTGAAGTGATTGTATATGTGCCCTATGAGCTCATAATAAATATTAAACCAATTGACATACAAAATTAATTGATTAAAAATATAGTACTAAATCTGAAGCAGATAACTACTTTCTGAGAGTGAATGGCTTAACTACTAATTTTTTCCAAGCAAAAGAGTGTACTATTTAGTGTTTCAATTTGCAAAAATACAATATAAACATCAACTAAATCTGTGGTCAGGTTTATAAGTAAATAACAACCATGTGAAGCACATGAGATACCCTCAAGATGAGAATTATCACAAGAGAAATTCAATTTCAAATATTCCTCAATAAAGGGGCAAATATTAAACAATTTTGAGTGCGGTAATTTTCATTAAACTTTCATGTTTTCAGCAGATATTCATAAGTGTCTAGTCTATATCAGTCAAAATTTACACCTGAATGAGCTTCAGTTTCTGATATTTCCTTCCTACCTAATTTCTTCAAACTCATTGTCCTTATCTTTGCCTTGGCCATTTGTCTGAATATGTCTAATTTTCTTTAAGCCTGACTTTCAAAGACGTTTCAACTGCTCTCATCAAACTGACTTTAGAGTCTAAGGAGGGTAGCTACCAAAATTGCTACAAAGGCAGCATCATGTGGCAAGTCTTTTCTTGAAGCTAGAATCCTCTTCTACTCTATACTATTCTGCAATCAAATTTCCCTTTAAGGTATTTTGAGTGAGGAGAACATTCCAGTTGCCCCACTTTGCCATCTACAGGAACCAGTTATACCAAAAAAAAAATTACCCTTCTTACAGTCATAAGATTGTCAGTGTTTCAATATCACTTGACTGGTATTCTTATTTTTCAAGGATTTAGCTACATAACATATTATAGGCTCAAATTCATATTTATATTGAACCAGTTCTTACTTATATATGAGATTTTAGAGATCACCATCACAAATAGAAGATTTTATAGAGATTAGAATTTTAAATAAAATAAAACAAAGTATAATAAAGATTAAAAGGGTTAGAGCAGGACTCTGGAATGTCAAACTGAGACTCTCCTTAAGTCTACTTTTCTGTAAAATCAATTAAAAAAAATTGAAATAATATTTTCTAGACCTCTGGAAATTAAGCTAAAAAAATATGGCCAGCCAAAAAGGCTATCAATCAGCAATTCATTTAAAATCCAAATGTCTATCAACTGACAAATGGGTAAATAAAATGTGATACAGTCATAAAAGGGAACATTATTTAGCCATAAAAAGTGAAATATTGACACATAGTAAAACATGGATTAACCTTAAAACATTATATTAAGTGGGGAAAATGTCATATATGAAAGATATCATATTGTATGATTCCAATATATAAAATGTCCTGAACAGGCAAATCTGTGGAGATAGATTACTGACTTTCTAATTCTGGATAAGAGTTGTAAGGACACTGCTAATGGACTTTCTGTTTCGACGAAAGAGTAATGAATATGATGAAAATGCTATGATTTGTATATTTTAAATGTGTAAATGTTATGGTATGTGAATTATGCCCAATAAATCTCTCCTAACAAGAAGGCAAGAAGTGAGGATAATTTCCATAGATTCATAATTTACAAAGGGTTACTAAGAAAGTTTTATTAAAAATATAAAACACCATATATGAAATAAATAGATACCATGACTTGGAATATATAGCAATGATTTAATAACAATTAAAATTTACCTATTGTTTACTATGTCCTGTGAGCTCTGTGTTATATAAAACAGACACTTTTATAAAGTATTTTGTCCAAATGAATCAGGAGTAATTTCATTTCATAGAATTTATCATAAGGAAATAGAAAAACTTTGGTTAAAAAAAGGAAGTCAAATATATTAGATTTGGTTAGAAAAAGGAAATAAAATGTTAATTGTAGCATTATTTATAATAACAAAAATCTAGAAGCGATTTAAATGTCCAATAGCATTGTTTCATTTACCAGTGGTAAATAATATGGGAAATGGCATTTACTCAATGTTCAATCAACAAAAACTGTACTTAGAAAGACTAGCTCCTTCTATAAATAGGGGACTAACATAAACATAGTTTATGTGTTACAATATTAAGAATAATCATTTATTGAGCACTTTAGGCACTACACTAAACACCACATGGATTAATTTATTTATCCCAGGTAAGGGTCATTAAAGCACACAGTGGATAAGTAACCAGTCTGGGTCACCTTGCTGGGAAACGGCAGTCAGCATTTGAGTCTTGGCCATCGACACCTTAGAGCATATCTGAGATATTAGGCCAAACTACCTTTCCATCACAGCATCCTAATCCAGAGATAGAGACAAGGACTAGAAAAGAGATCCAAAAATGGAAATGTTTGACTTACTGGCAAAATTAGGAATAGATTTTTCACTCTAAGTTTTAAACTTCTAGTTTATAAACACAGTTGTCTTTATATAAATAAATGTGGGAAAGAAACAGAAATCTATATTCCTGTTATTACTTCTGCTACCCAATTCCTTTAGGATAAAAGATTTCATTTTTACCAAGAAAACCCAATGCAATACAATAACAGAAACAAGCAAAACTATCAGTTCCATTGTATGGAATGCATATTGAAATACATTTTGGCAAGTAACATATCAATTTTACCTTAAATATATCTGCACTGTTAGGGTTGAACAGCTGGTGTTTCCCAGATCCCAAAATAATAGGACCAGAGCACCTTGCTTCCCCATACACATACAAATATACTGTTGCTGAGGTGCCAGCATTTTCAAGATCCCCAGTGACAACAGTCACCTTCCAATCTCCTTCTGCAAAGGAAAAGGGAAATCAATATGAAATTGTGAAATAAAACCATATCATTGTTAGGAAATGAGAAATTGTACTTAATCTACTTAGTTATGAAATGCATCATTTGTGAAACCAAAAAGTACTAAAAGAATTGTTTATGATGGACTCCCTTTTAGAAGCTAGCATATAGGAAAGTTTTGAATGTAGTGTTTTTAATTACAATGCAAACGAGTAGTGGGTTTTTCCGGATAATAAGTATTTTGAGCAAAAACACTGAATTGGAAGCATTTAGTAAGTATTTAGCTATAAGATTTAGGAGTTTATTTAGGCATAACTGTCAAATCTTTGGGCAGGAATGGAAGACAGACATGCTGATAACCTTTCCATGAAGCATTGGTCTGTAGGAGGGAATATCGCTGTCAACCAGGGCCTAGTAATACAGGTTGGTGGTTCTCGCAGAATTAGAGAGAGGATGTGGAAGATCTAAAAAAGAAGGAAAAAGAGCTAAAAGTTTATAGAGAAAAATTTTTGAAGTCCTCTAAGTGTTGGAATGAGCCAACAAATAAGAAGTAAATTTTATGTAAGGCTAAGCCAAAGGAATAGAGTTTTGGAAGGGAAAAATGAAGGAAAGATGTATTTGAAATGTAAAAAGATAACATGTTTTCTGAACAGATCATTGAATTTCCTGCCCTGGGCATGGGAGCATGGGAAGTTTGAGACAAGCAGAGCATGACAGAAAACATCTTTTAAAAGAGCTACAAGTTGTTCTATGACTCTTTTAGTTGGAGAGACAAACTGAAATTGCATTTGCTTTATAATTGTGTGAGCGCTGGAAGATTACACCGTCAACCTCAATGCAGTAAGACCCTTTCACACCAAGCCCACACTACCTTGTCAAGTATCACGGAGGATAGTCCTGGCGCTAAAATTCAGTGGGCATGCCTGTCCTCAACACAGGTTATCCTGGATATCAGAGCAATTTAAAAATGTCTTTACCAAAAACACATACCACCTGGTGAGTGATTTTTATATTTCAAAAGTGTGATTAAGACCCACTACTCTTTGGACATCTGAGTTCTCAGTAATTCCACAAATATGCTGTCTTTCTTATTAATACATAATGCTACTTCCCCCTCATCCAGTAAATTTTTCCAAAGATTGTTTAAATGTCTCTAATGGGTTTTAATAAAGCTTGCCTCAAGTAAATTTTGCATGACATTAAAATTGATAAAATTGATAAAGATGAAACTAAACCAAAATGTCAAAGTAGGAAAAGAACTTAAAGGAGCGCTGCGTTTACTCTGTAGCAAGTTTGCTTTGAGGAATTTCAATTAATGTGAGAAAATAAGAAACATGGACCTTTCAAACTATAATCCCATTGAGAATTCTATCATGATATTAATTCTTGCAGAAAGTCTTCCACCTGTGCTTTGATGCATAATTCAAGCAGTTAAAGAATCACTTTCCTTTTTTAAAGTTTTCTTTCCTATCTCATCCTTTTTTTCTCCCCCTGCCATCTGGGCCAGCTCTGGAATTTTTATATCATACTATCATGAGGAGAAGAACAGGAACACATTTACACTTTAGCTTGGATAGCTTGTTTACTAAAGTGAGACAAATAGCAATGAGCCATTGATTTATCTAGTACCCCTGTGTATTTCCTTTTTGGAATTACTATGTCCCCACAATATGAGCTTTAAAGGTGGAGTATCTAATGAAATGTCTTCTGTTGTAATTTTTATTGATTTTTAAGTTTTCCTAAGCATAAATTTCTTTCTTACCTTTGGAAAACAAAGAAATATTCCAAATATTTCTATTATGTATATGGAAAAATTGATTATGCAACTTCTCTAAAAACATAAATGAGCATTCTGAGTCTATATTTAAATTAAAAATTCTACTGTCCCAGGAAAGAGTATTTTTATTGGTGCTAAAATGTGTTTATAGGTTTTTATTGCTTATTTTATGCGGCACAATCACAGGTTTTTTCTGTGATTTTCTAGTGTGAAATTTTTCAGCCAAAAACTCAAAAGAACATGATTTCATATTTTCAATCTATTGTAGTTTTTCTTTCCTATATCTGCTATCTGCTCAATCTCAATGAGTCATAACGAAAAGTATTGTCACCTGTTAACTCTTTTAGAAAATAAATTCTGTTAACTTAAAGCTCCCAAAGGAAGAAAAAGAAGTCTACGTGTTTGATTTTTAAATATGCATATTTTCCAGTGTCCCATTTCTTTCTTTGTCTGCTCTCAATCCTAATTTAGGGAAAGGCTTTCATTCAAAGTTCTGCTATAATTTTTCTAGGGAAGCGTATTTTAGGAGACTTGGTTTTCTTTTGTTTTAAGATGCTTTAATAGTCTCTATATATTTTATGATATCTAAATAGCACATAATAAACTTGGATTTTTGGTCAATAATGAAATAAGGTTTAACCAAAACCTCCACTTGAACAATGGAAGTATGTGCTTTATCATTTACCTTTCTTTTGTAGCTAAGTGCAATCAATAGAAAAACAATTGAACTGAAAATTCCTGAACTTCAGTATATAATGCTATCCCAACTGCCAGAGTTTAATAAATATTTGTTCAGCAGCTGATTAACAGATATTAAGTGTCTGTATTATATACAAACATGTGACAAACATTCAAGAGGTTCTCTATGGAATTTGTGAATAAAATTATTAAGTCAAACTCAATAGAGTTTAAAAATCTTATCTAGTGCCAAATTTACTGGTGATTCACTAGCAAGCCACAGGTTAAGCATTCTTCCTTTGGAGAGATGACAGACCAGAAGTTGGCAAATTTTGGACAATAGACCAAATGCAGCCTGAAAACGGGCATGTTTTATTTGTAATTAAGGTCTCACTAAAACCCAGTTATTCTCATTCATGGTTTATGGGTGCTTTGTTGTTACAACTGCAGAGGCAGAGTGCAATGGTTTCAGCAAAGATCATATGACCTGCAAAGCCAGAGATGTGTATTTTCTGGCTCTTTACATTAAAGTTTCCTGATTTCTTCTCTAAGGAATCAACATAGCCATGTCCTCTGAAGCCTGTACTAAAACTTGTGCTGGTTCAGACTTAATATGCAAGGTTTAGACAACTGATGAGAGGTTTTAACCCCAGTGATTTCTCAGATTAGGTAAGTCTCCAGTCATACACCCACCAATCCATAAATACCAGGTTTTTTAATAATAATCAATTTAGACATACCAGGCATTTCCTCCATGTCAGATTGCATTATTTAAAGACATTCTCACTGATACCTTAAAACCCACAGTTCTTTTGCAAAGTTACCATTGTAACACTCCGTTAGGTGGAGTCTATCTCCCAACTTTTTGGGTCTGAGTTGCCTTTGGTTAGTATAATGCTGGAAAATTGACAGTCTGGAACCTCCAAGTCAGCCTGGGTCTGCGAAAACATGAACCCAGAAGACTGTCTACTTTCTCTTCTTCGTCTTCTCTCAAGTCTATATTTAGGCAATGCCTTCATTTGAAGAAATTCTGCTATAAATTTTCTAGGAAACTATATCCTAGGAGACATGTTTTCTTCTGTATTAAAATACTTTCAAATGCTGTTCAAACCCAAAGTGCAGGGAGCAGACAGGAAACCCCTGCTGAGCTCCAGGCTCATCTCCTGGTAGCAAGGGGGAGCTATCTTCGAAGTCCAGCCCTGCTATAATTTCTGAACTGCAGCACTATCTGACATGAGAGTTTCCAAGCAAAAATCACCTCGATGGGTCACATCAACCCTCTGAAAGGTGAAAGATAATAAGATAATAGCAAATTGTTTTGAGTCACTGAGTTTTGCAGTGGTTTCTTATGCAGCAATAGAAAATTGAAACCAGTGCTGAAAATTTCATAGACAAGAGTTCTCTATTATCTTTTTACTTATAAATACCACTAGTGTCTTTAATCAAGAGGCTTGTTTATTAGCATGCATGCAAGGGGATTTAACCGAGGCATCTCTTTCATTTCTCAGGTCAAAAAAACATAGATTGCAAGCTGATTGTTAACCTTTTTCTTCCCAAAGTTTTCTTATCAATTGGAGGTTTTCAGGAAGGTAGTAGGAATTATTTTGATGAACAAAGTCCCTATGGCTAGTAAAATTCAATAGCCCTTCCTTTGAGCTTAACATTTTATCGAGACCTTATTCTCTGCATTGTTACAGAGGGTCACGTGGCATTTGACTTTGCCCTCAGAAAATTGACCCTATAGTTGAATATAGAAACATCTGTGTCTAGACACATTCTCAGTTACTTGGCAACTACCCACTGAATACTCAAAGTGGGGTGGATGCATATAAATTAAGCTCTTACCATGTAATTGTTAGTTCAATACACTAAGGGGAAAACTCCTAAAAGTTGCCTGCTTTAAGACACTGCAATACACAGTAAAGACTATGGGACAGGCATGCTTTGCTGATGATGCACCAGAAAGCAAGTATATTCCTGGAACATTTACCTTAAAGTAAGACACAGTGAGAAACCGTGACATTGAGAAAGACAGTATTCCTCTACAGACTGCAACCTCCCCGAGTCCTGATTATAGTAAGGAAGAGACAGAGATCACCTAAAAGACCAAGACCTCTATGAATAGAATGTTTGTCCTGCTTGTGGCAGGGAAAGATGGAAGGGAAACACAGGTAATAGAAGCAAAAGTCCTACAGTTAACCAGTTCCACCCCATGGCCCCAAGCCCTGTAAAGTTTCCCAGAATCTCGGTGGTGAATCCAAGAATTCTCTTTGTCCACTTTTCCTTTGTTCCTTGAGAGCAGTCAGGGATAGATAAAGCTTTCTCATTCTTTTATAGATTGCTATGCCTCTCAAATGTTTAACTCAACTTTGTTCATAAATGAATGTGAGCCATCCCTCTATCCTCTCTGAAGCCACCTCTCACCCAGTCACTTTCCCTTGCACCAACCATCCTTGAGCTATCTTGAAGGTCTCCGCCACACCTCCAGGACTTAACCTGAAATCCCTCTGCCAGAAAGTCCCCTCCTTTACCTCTCTCTCCTCCTCCTGTCTGGTGAACACCTGTGTCTCTAAATGTGGCTCAAATAGCCACCTCCCCTAAGAAGCATTTCTGGACACGCCTCCCTGTAACTAGAATGGAACCCTCTCCACATCTCCAATCCTTAGAAACATATATAAGTGCCACCACTCTGTGTCTCCACCCCTATCTACACATCTTGATTGCAAGCCCCTTGAATGACACTTCTGGGTCTTAAATGTTTCTATATCCCCAGTGCCTAGGGCAATACTTGATACGTAGTAATGTCTCAAAAAATAAATGATTTAATTATTTATAATACATTTTGGTCTCCCTAAAAAGTGTTTTGAGAAGTAAAGACTGTATGTGAGAGGAAGAATATTCAAGGAATTATTAAGATCATCTCAGTACAATGTATAATATTTCTCAATTAGAAAATAACAAATCTTCCTTATGAGGTGTCACTGGTGTCATTTTCTTACAAAGAACAAGGGCATCGTTATTTGCCTCATAATTGGCCTTCTTATTTTAGCAGCAATATTGAACTTGTATCCACATTTTGAAGGGCATGTAAATATATTGCACTGACATTTGGGAAAGATACTAAAAATAAGACCTATTATTTCTTTATTCTGTATTTTGATAATTTCATCTCCAAACAATTCTATCTGTATATGCTCACAAGTCTTTCAAAATACAACCTCATAAGAGGATCATGAGATTTAAAAAAAAGAATTAAGTGCTTTACAAATATTTTAATTTTTCCAAGAGACAAATATCATTAATCCTATTGTTCATGTAAAGCAATAGAGAAATTACATTCTGGCTACCACAGGAGTTAGGATAAAATTGAAATAAAATTAGAAAGCCATGCTTCCTAGATAAAATGATTTTAAACAATGCTCAATATTTCCACTTTAAATCCAAAAACAACCATAAAACACTAGCAGCAATAAATCTATTATATATATTGGCTTGGGGCCAATCTCTAGTCATTTCTATGATTCTTCTTATTATTTATTGTTGCGCCATGTGGTAAAGGACACCCCAATTCACAGCTCAGTAGAGAAGAAGCAGCACCAAAGACAGCTGATGCACTGAGCCGTGCACCTGTCCCAAAAGCATGTGCAGTGGGACTGTTGCCCATGCTCACAACTGGTGATCCATTTCATGAGAAGGCAAATATTTAAAATTTACATTGGGTGTAACAGGCTCAGTTCAAGGGGCTTTATACATGTTATTTTATCTAATTCTCACAATAATTCTGAGATCTTATTATTGTCTCCGTCTTCTAAGAAAAAAACTGAGGTTCACAGAAATAAAGTGATTTAATCAGGTCATTCAGAGAGTAAGTGATGCAGTAGATTTAGAGTCTACACTATACTGGAGTGCTCAGTAGTCTCCCTGAATGTTTGAGCTTGTTATACATCACTATTAATGTAAGATGTCTATACTTCAGTGCAGTTTATGTGAATCTCCTTCCTCTCTGTTTAGTACATTCAACTCCTATTCAAATCTTCATCCTTCCCTGATGCCACATTCAAAGTGGGTGCCCCAGATCTCTGTAACCATCTTCAGCTGGATTCCAGCTTCTCATCAATGACATTTCTGCCTTGTCCTTATGGCAAATTCCCTTCAGTTTTATCCTTCATGCTTGAGCATGTCCCCTTGCCTCTATTGATCTCCCACTTTACCTTAGTTAACATAGACAACTTGACTTACCTCTATTGAGTGTTAGCTAACATCTCTCAAATACTTCAGGCTGACCTCCAGCAATCTACTGTGTCCTAACCGACCTTCAGAACCACATTAATGCTTCCCAGTTTTAGAATAGCAACCCATTACCCTCAACATATTTATTATTCAAGTCTTGACCTATGTATTCAGGTTTACACAAACTACCCTCTACCAATTCTACTGCTGTAGTTATCTATTGCTGTATAATGACCCATCCTAAAACTTAATAGCTTAATACTACAACAATTATTTGGGTCAGAATTGGCAAAGAAGGATCCTCTCTCTTCCACATGGCATCAGCTGAGGCAGCTCAACTGCAGATGGAAGATCTGCTTCCAGGATGATATGATCGCATGGCTAATAAATTAGTGTCGACTGCTGGCTCAATCAAGCTAAGGGCAACAGCCTTCATGCCTTTTCAGGTAGTCCACTGCCAAGTGGTCTGGCATCATCAGCATGGTGGCTAGATTTCAAGACAGAGAGAGGAGAGAGAGAGAGACAGAAAGAGAGAGAGAGAGAGAGAGAGAGAGAGAGAGAGAGAGAGAGAGAGAGAGAGAGAACAAAAATTGACTTAATGCTAGCTCCAGATAGAAGTGATCTTGTCTTTTGTGACTTGAGTAGAGAGAAATGTCACATAGCATAACTGCTGATACACACTGTTAGTTGAGGCTGCCTCATAGATCTATGCAGGGTGATTCCACCTTTTGATGGGGAATTGGCAAGGATTTTAGAAGAGTACGTGGGGTGGGAAATGCTATAGTTACAGATATTTTTAACAAAAACAGTCTAATACATATACCTTTCCAGGTATGCCCATTCCACTACTCCTGATTCCTTCTCCAACAGAACCACTATTCTCTACATCAGCAGCAGCTCTCTGCTGTAGATTATTTTCTCCCCAGGTGACTTTTGGTGATGCCTGGATACATTTTGTGGTCATAACTGGACATGTGGGGAGGTGGTGTGTAATTAGCATCTAAGTACAGAACATCAGGGACTCTACTAAACATAATATACTGACACCGCCCCATAACAAAGAGTAATTTAGCCTAAAATTTCAATAGTTTCAAGATTGAGAAGATTGCCTCAGATTGAGTAAGGGACACTTGATTGATTCTATTTCATCCCAAACTATACTAGGCTTTGTGTGAATTATCACTAACTACAACTTTGTTCAGACTATAACTTCTTTTATGAAGATACTGAGATCAAAGTATTGCTGTTTTAGTGGCAATCCAGTCCATTCAACTACCATGTTGAATTACGGGTCTCAGCCAAGGAAAGATGTTAACCAATGTTCTAGAATCAGTGTAGCATGGATGAATATCCAAACACTGGCTATTTAATGTTGAAAGAAAATGAGGCAAAAGTCAAACAGGAGGCATCTTCTCGGCTGTTCCATAACTCTTCTAGCAGACCCATCAGGTTCTAAGAACCAACCGCAAGTAACAGCAAGCCTCTGACATCTGCTGAGAATTCCTCTGAACTCATCCTCCTTCTTTTGTTCCCAAACTTGTTCATACATTGACTTCTCTCCTATAATTTAGCCCCATTGGAATATGTTACTCGTGCTCTTAATTATGTTTAGTTGATACTAATAATTTTATTTCTGCTGCTTCCCTTGAACTGACACTATTGGATAGTGAGGTCAGTGAGCATGTGTGGAAAGGAGAATTGAGAAAATATTTTATAATGATCTTTATCACAGATAATTCACTAAATTGCTAATGATCATCCTACAAAGAATCAGCACTACCTGTAAATAAAAGATTCGGTGCTCCAGGAATTTTAAATGTCCTCAAGTTAGAAACCCTTAAGAGCATTATAGGAAGGTGAGTCACATAAAGTGAAACAGTTAAGTGTAATGATTAAAAGCTGATTCCAATACCTGTTCTTTCAATTACTAACTTCTTTCCTTAAGTTTCTCATATTTCTGAGTCAGTTTTTTGGAATGCGTGTTTTAAAGCTCTGTCACTATAATACTATAGAGAACAGATAAATTACAAAAATAAAAGAAAATCCAAATTTTTTAGTACAGGATTTAATTCCTATGAGAGTAAGAAAAAGCCTTTCTACTATCACATAATAAGAATATTAATGCTCCATCAGCAGAAACAGTGGTGAGGAGCCGGCCCTCAGAAAGGCTGCAGCTTTGTTCATGGTGAAAGTCCATGCCCAGGCAAGGAGAATGGGAGCTTGAGTTGGCTTTCTGAAGGTAGCCAGAGACGCCACACCCTTAGAGACAAGTTGGATTCCAAATAATCGTCAGCAAAGGAGATTTAGCAGAAACTCAATCTGCCTCCACAAATTCTAGGTGAAAAAATGACAGTAATAGTAATCATCTTCCCTGACAGTTCAAAACATCCTGGTTGAAAGCTAAACATCTCAATATAGACTACTAAATTAGATATTTAACAAAATAAATTCAAAGGCAGACATAAAGCACCCACATTCTAATAACAAGGGGTAGTCAGAAGAAGTTCCTTTAAATCAAAAACAATATAGACTCGAGAGTCAAACATTTGGATTCAATTTCTAAAAATGCTTTATTCTACCTGTGTGACCTTAGGCAAGTTAAAAAAAATTTCTGTGTCCTTTAGTTATATCCCCTGTAAAATGGAATAATGATACCAGCTATTTCATGGGTTATTCTGATAATTGTATAAATTTATATATTTAGGAGCAAATAAATGGGTATATAAAAATACTACACAGACTCTACATAGAAAATAAATGTGTGTTCACCTTTACTGCTTCTATTGCACTTTATACTGAGAACCTAGATAGCATCTTAGGACAAGACAATGTATGTTGCTGTTCACTTATGCTATGGTTTGCTTCACAGATCATTCCAAAAGTATCCTGAGAGAATTTATTAGATTATATTCTTCAGAATTTAAAAATGAAGTAAAAGAGAATCAGTCAAAGGCAAATAATAATAATATCTCATGAACTAAGGTCTGTGATTAATCTACATTTGTAATATGAAAACAGACATTTTAATTAAGTCATAAAAATAAACTAAAGCAATAGAAGAAATAAATTACAAGAAAATATTATGTAATAGTTTATTTTAATCAAAATTACACTGTTAAAGTACATCTAACACATTACTACATAAATACCTCTCCTGTATAATGCAATTTTATTATATTTAATATCACTAACATTGATTACATGACTAATACTACGAATAAAGGATATTCAACATTTTCATCCTTAATTGGAATCTTCCGTTTAAAACTATTTGCTTATATCATTTATATATAACCCACCAAGTTCTGGAATTAATTAATAATTTTTCTACTTAGGTTATCATTTCAAGATTTAGTACTTACAGGCTATTGTAAAACAGAAACTTTGAAGTCCTTTAAAATTACTAAGAGTTTCTGGAACATTAGTAAAATTACATATTAAAAGACTGCCACATACAAAATCTTCCCACTATAAATAACTAAACAAAAATTAAAAGCTCATCTTAAATGACTTAAAAAGAAAACTGGGAAACCAATATACAAATTCAGTATAAATAAACAAAGATAATGGTAATTATTTGAAAAATTATTATTTTGCCCATATATTGATTGAAGGCAAAAGCATTTGGGAGCTAAAGTTTCTCCTGTTTGTTTCTTTATAAATTGAATTATAATTAAATGTCTGCTACTATATTCATTTTAAATATTTTCAGTGTTTGAATTCAGTAAGAATATGCTATAAATTGTACAAGGAAGGCAATCTTGGAAAAGAAAAGGATTATTTCAGATGATTAAAAGATGAAAAGTGGCAACATCATTTACCATTTGCTTCCTCTTGTATTTTAGGTTGATGATTTATTTGCATTTCTGCAAAAATAAAAGTGAAGTGCAGTTAGTAATAAACCTGTCTGATGACATAAGTGGGAGAAAAAGAAGTTTAAGTTTAACCCTCTAACCGTAACAAGTCCTTATGTTGATTTTTAACTTATAGGAGGACATGCAACACTGTCAAGAAACATCTTTACAGGTGTTTTTCTTTTCACTGTGAGGAATAGCTATAAATCTGATGTGGAGGGTAAACTATCAAAAGGAGTGTTCTGGGAGCAACTGGGGGATATTCCACGATGCCAGCTGTATCAAAATTGTCTTGCACTTTCTTCTACTGAGGTTTTCGCTAATTCTCACCTTGAAGACAAAGTTCAATTTCTGAATGAATTATGCCTTGAGACATAAAGGGAAGCCATCTGAAAAAAAAAGAAAGAAAGAAAGAAAAATAACAGATAAAAGGGAAAAAAAGCATTTTATTTTTCATTATTTTTATATTAAGCTTAAGATTCTGTATTAACTTTGCACATTAATCCTATTAATTTTGTGGAGATTTGTATGTTAATTTTTTACTTCTTTATATTCCACATGAGCAAAACCATCCTGCCTTGCTCTTTCATTTTGACTTATTTTGCTTAACATGATCTCCTCCAGTTCCATCCCGATTATTGCAAGAGGCACAATTTTATCTTTTTAAATAACTACATATAATTCCATTTAGTATATATATACCATAGCTTCTTTATCCAGTTATCTGCTGATGGGCATTTAGATTGTGACTATTGTTACCAGTGTGGTTATAAACATGTCTAATGAACAAAAAAAATCTGTGCCCCATCTCACTTTCTTTAATAATCTTTTCCTCAGTGACTCTGAAAAGAATCCTATTACTTTAAAATTTGGTGAAAATAGCACTACTTTGAAAAATGTGCTTGAAGAGGTGAGTAATAACATCTACAGCCTTCTTTCTTCCTCTTCTTCTTTTCCTTCTCTTCCTCTTTCTCCTCTTTTCCTCTTCTTCCTCTTCTTCTTTTTCTTTTTTTTTAAGAAATATTTTATTCATTTCTATTTTACAGCCTCCTTCTAAACCAGCCAAACTTTGGGACTAGCAGAACTTTGTTGCAGAGAATTCCAAGGTTGAACTCACAAAACAACTTTATCATTCACTGGCTTCATGATAGTACCTTCCTGAAGCTTTGCTTATTTGACTGAAACCCTGCTTCACAGAGTTGTTGTGGAGCTGAAATAGTCATGTAAAAATATTTTATATGCTATTAAGTGTTATCTAAAGGTTACTATTATACCACAATAACAACAGCTATTGTTACCCCACATTCAAACTGACATGTATCCTTTCCATGATCCACCTAGTCAATAAAAACTTCAAAATGCTTCTGTGTGTGGGCACTTTGCTAAATGCTGGGAATACAAGGAGAACAATAGACATAAGGAACCTGAGCTGAAGGAGATTTCAGTGTTAAAGAAGGACATAGATGTACAAAGGTATGAATGAACAAAGTATGTGATTAAAGAATTACAGATATTACAGGAGTAGAAAAGGAGACTGATTCCCTCAAGGGAGGAGGAAGGGAGACATACAAAGAAATGAAGAACAAACTTCAGCAAAGAGTTGATACTTGAGCTTAAGGCTGCTGGATGTTAAGTAGATGTTCCACAGACAAATAGGATGTAAGAAAGGGCACCAGAGGTGTAGAGAATAGCATTTGGCAAGTGAGCAGAGATGAGAGGCCACATGACTAAAGTACAGGAGGTTTTTAGTAAACACACATCAGGAAGTGGATCCCTTGTGGGGGTTTCTAAATGAGAGGTCACTGGATCTGAACCTGTCAAGGAATGCGGAAGCTGAACTATGGAACTTACTCCACCATATTGACCTTCAAATCACCAGATGATATTAACAGGTAGGGTTTAAAGGTGACTAGTGAGCTCACACAGTTCTACTCAGTTGTCAGGAATGCACATCTCTCTATTTTTCAAAAGCTATGAGAGATTCCATTTCCTTCTGACCCACTTCAGCTCACAGTGTTCTTTCTCTTCCTCTTCTGGAATCTGATAACACAAATAATTTGTTTTATCCATTTATTTAACCCCTAATTATGCAATCTTGCGTTGTTTGGGTTTATGTGTCCCATTTCTACAGCTAGATTGTTATCTCCAGTTTCCTTTCTATGCCAGAACAAAGGAGATCAGCTTTATGTTTAAGAACACAGGCTCCAGATTTGATGTGGAGTCAGACTGCCTGGCTCCAAAGTGGATAAGTGACCCATATTCTTTATTTCTCTAGGCCTTGATTTTCTCATTTGTAAATTATAGATAGGAATAGTATCTACACAATGGGGATATAATATTAAATACATTTTATTTTTCATAGTATCTGACATGTGGAAAATGGTCAATTAATACCAGTTATTAGTATATCCTCTCACTATAAAACACAATACCTTATAAGAATTGAAAGTCAAAAGACTTAAAGAAATATTTTTTTTTGTTTTATATTTGTGTTTTCTAACTAGCTCAATGAAAGTGATCTCCCTAGTGATCTGGTATTATTTAAGCATGCTTTTATTGGTTGCTGTGAACTGAGGTGCTGGGGATACAAGGGGAACAGAGATAAGGTGTCACAGCAAATATATTTGGGTAATTGCCTTCCATCCCTTTACAAATTCACCTTAAAATAGTCCTTGGATAGCAATATTTGTACCAGAAAACCTGCCTCTCATTCTAGCTTATTTGAATGGAGATGGACACCTGCTCTAGGCTTAGTCAATCAGATGCCCCTCTCAGTATTTTCATCTTAGAGATACAGAAACTGTGACCAGATGGCACTGCGCACTGAGGCTTCATAGGACACATATCAATAAAGCCAGTTGGTACTTTGGAACCCAAAGCAAGATGCAGGCCCAATATATGGGAAAGAAGAGTTTTCTAGAAGAAGGTGAACCTCAGATAGATGAATAGAAATTTCCAATGGAGAGATACATTGAAAATCCAAAAAGAATGACTGACTTTCTGATGACTTCATAGTTTGTGATACCTAGCTTCATTTCTTAAAACTCAGTTCCATGAGAGTCACCTTCAAAGTTGTTCTTTCTAAAGTTAGTTTTTTAACATCTCATCCTTATAACAAAAGCAGGGTTATTTACAACCAACTGAAATTTTCAAAATCATATTACAGTCCTTAATCCATACATGGAGAGTCCCTTCTATGGATTCTCTTTTTTCAGAAGAAACTGGACTGAAGCAATTTCATGGTCCTAATAGCCACAGTATTTTGAGAATACTGGAAACCTATTAAACACCATTAAAATAGATTTATCTGGGTTCAAATTTCTTAAACATTTGAAATGATCAAGAGTATTGCATCTTAATTCCCATGAGCTTCCTTAACTTCCATGTATTTTTAAAATAGTTTTATACTACCATTGAGTATTTACTTGTGATCCACTCTACTGAATAGAATGGGATAGATTTTAGTTGCTCTGGGTCAGAGGTATTTGTAGCACAGGTATATTTTCTTCTTGTGTATATGACCTTGCCTACTTTACCTAATGTCTTTTCCAGAATGTGCTGCAAAAGAAACTGAGAGAGCTATCCAAGTCTAGCTGTTAAAAATTATGGACCATGTTTTTGCATTAAGACACAAAAATCCCCCCAAAGCCAGTGAACAGATGGGAGTATTGGAGCTGTAGCACTTGGTTGGAGCATGATGATATTAAAAGAACAGAATAAAGAGCCAGCAGGAAGAACTTACTTGCCCAAGAACTTCATACATAATGTGCAGCCACCAGCAAAAGCATGCTTAAATACCCCCGGATCACCAGGGAGCTCTCTTACACGGGGTTAATTAGGAAACACAAGCACACAAAAAATTTCTTTAACTGTTTCAAGATTAAAGTAAACAACTGTGTTTGAGTGATCTTGCCCTAAAATATGTGGTTTGATTTTGGTGGAGAAGGGGCATAAAAAGGTGACATAGTTTAGATTGCACCAGAGATACATTTCAGATATGGTAACCATTCATTCACATGGGAAATGATAAAAGAAATACTAACTGCTTGTAAGAAGGTTCTGTCTCCACCCCCATCCCAAAAAATGAGCAAGACTCATCCCTGCACCTCATTCTGTCAGTTTCCCACCATCAATACTTGTCACTTTTTGTACCAAGAACTGGCTCAAACTGACAAAGAAGAGCACCAAAATCAGCAGCAGCACAAATACATGCTCAGAATAGCAAGCAATGATGAATAGTGGCCTCCTTCAGGAAAAAAAATCAGTAAAATTAAATGATTGCTCACTGTCTCATGATAATTTTTATTATTCTTTTCTTGCTATAAAAATAGTATTTTACATTTCTGTACTTCATCAAAATTTCAACATCTTTTCTCATTTATGTTATTCATTACTTGCCCACCCCCCATTTCCCAGAAAAGGAAAAGAAAGTCATTTGTACATAGGTTAAATTATTTTGAAAAGAAACAAATACATAAACAATCTTTAATGATACATCTGAACATGTTATAGAGAGAACTTGGAAGAGATTGTGATATCTAGATTTTCTTCCAGCCTTGGATTCCATTGTGTTTTTTTCATTAATCCTTTCCTTCATCTCTCCCTCCCTTCTTGCCAATCCTTTCTTCCTTCCTTCTTTTTTTTCCCTTAAATATTGGCTGACTCTGCTTGATGCAAAAAGTCATGCTAGAAAATAAAAACAAACATATGAGACTCTATCCCTAAAAGTTTATTATCTAGTACATGAAACAAATATGTTCATAAACAATGACAGTAGATGATATTATGTGATAAGTATTGTGTAACATCTTATGCAAATTTTATAGAAGTAAAGACAGCTCACTTCTGGTTGAACAATCAGGGAAAGCTTCATGGTATGGATAACATTTTATCCTGGGTTTTAAAGGATAAGGATTTCAAAAAACAGAAAAAAAGAATAGAATGGACTAATACATAGGAGGTAAGGAGTTATCAACATCCCTGGAAAAATATCTAGGGAAGAATAAAACATACCTTATCTGGGAGAATTGGAAGAAGAGTCTTAAAAGCATGGAGCAGAAGCAAGAGCAGAAAATGTTTCAGGCATGACAACACAAACAATGCCGTCACACACAGTTGGCCTGGGTATGAAAGTTCCCCTTTCAACTCTGGTGATGAAATAGAGGACTGTTTCCACCAGATTGCCCTGGTTCTTTTCCTGACCCTCTCCCCAAATAATATTCTCAGCTTTGCTCCGTAAGTGACTTTGCTTATAATTTATTCACAAATTCACCAATTTAACATATATTTCCTGAGCACCTACTATGTTCTGCTGTGATTTTGTCCTGTGGACACTGACAGTCTTTGATTATTAAGTCCCTAAAAGCATGGAGTTCAATGTGTAATTTTCTTCAAATAACCATCAGAACTGGTACAAAATAGTTAAGCAAAGAAATGCTTTGTAAATAATAATTATGGGATGGTAGAGGGGTGATTATCAGCCTTGCTCCTGTTTATTAAGACTCTCTTCCATCAAAATACAGTCCTACTGGTGCTTGAGGCCACAGAGACAGACTGTAGAAAAGCACCCTTCCCTGCAGTGCAGGCAAAGATGTCCCCATTGTTGTTGATCAACCAGGAACTAGTTTTATAAGACAGACAAGTAAATCATATTTTGCTTAAGAATAGACACAGGGACATTAGTTAGTGTTTTGGTTTTTATTTTAACTCCAGTGATAATTCTAATAACCATGCTTTGATATTTTATTAGTACTTAAAATGCATATTAAGTGATAATTTTGTTTCTATATGACTTAGGGAGCTTAAGATATATTTAAACTTTTTAGATTACATGTTCTAATTCTAAATCCCTCATTTAAGGTTATCCCCTTAGGGCTTATTGTGTCTTGATTAATACACGGCCTCTGTTTCAACTGAATACATATGTAATTTTAATCTATCCAGAAACCATGGTAGGAGTTTGAAAGTAAAAATATAAGATATTGACCTGACCTTTAGGAAAGTTTCTTGAGCGTTGGGAGAGGTAGGATCAACACATAAACATATAATCAAATTTAGTAAGTACTGAGTTTTGACTAATAAAGGTATATAAAGATGTGACTATTGGTCCTATCTGAGGCTTCAGGTAAGGTTTCCTGGTAAAGGTAATAGACCTCCTGCTATTTCATCAGAAAATAGACCAGTGAGAGCTACAAAATTCCAGGCATGGTTGGAGAGAGGTGTATCAGGAATTAGAAGAATTCAGATAGACAGCACCAGCTAAGGGCAGTACTAAGGTCAACCTGGAGCAGAAAAGAACCATGGATGCCAGACTCCTCGCAGTGCACACAGTCAGTGCCAGTCTCACATGCAGTGATTTTCAGAGTGCAATCCCAGAAATATGAGGAATGCCTTCTTTCCTAAATCAGCTTAAATACCTGCTTCACATGCCTATAAGACTCAAAATTATTTTAATGGTATAACAGGCCTTTTAAAAAATAAATAAAAGAATAAAACAATTAGTGAGAATTGTGAGAATTATGGAATGGTGAGCATGGACCTGGAAAGGAGATGGCATTCCACTGCTAGAAGTATCCAGGATTTACATATTGTCTATTCTATTCATAATAGAGAACACTTTAAGCTTCTTTTCTTCCATTTTTACACAAAGGAGGTGATCTCAACCTTTCTCAAAAAAAATCAGAATACTTTAAAAGTGTCAGCTGCAGTACAACTCTAAGGAACACTTCAGAGTGTGCTGCCCTTATTCCTTAGGGTCATAGGCCTCAGGGTCACTCCATCTATCTGACCATGATTTGGTTTTAAGAAGACAAAGATGGCCATGCTGCTTTGCCTTGACAAATCAGTAAGACAATGTTTTTTAACATTTATTTGTAGTTAACATTTTATTCTTGCATCCATAAATCTGCTTCTATTTAGAATTCCCCTGGACAAGGCCTTTATTTAAAATAACTTGCTGCCACGAGCTCATGTCAATGTCATTTTCCAACCTAGTAGAAGTAATGGAACGTGACACTGAGAGGATCTGGGCTCTCTTTTCTTCAGGTTGAAGATCTTTGCTGTTAATCATCTACAAATCAAGACCCTCCGAAGTCAAGTGGATTAACAAATACAATCATAAATGACTTAGTTTATCAGTAGCTAAGATACTAACTTCTTTTTAATGATCTCTTTATCAAAATCATAGTACACACACAGTATTACAGCAAGTTTGGTAACAGACAGAATTGTCTAGAGACCTCTAATTCAATGCTAATAAACCTTGCAGTGGATAGTACTTTGTGGGATCCATTCAACAATATACTGAATTCAGTAGTGTCTTCCACACCCCCACCCCCAAAACCAAAAAATCATTTTCACTCAGAATCTCAGAATGTGATTTTATTTGAAAATATACCTTTTGCAGATATAATTAATTAAGATGAGGTCATATTAGAGCAAGGTGAGTCCTAGTCTAATGACTTGAACCCTAATAAGAGAAGTACAAAGACACACAAAAAATGACAGCCATGACAAGGAGTAGAGATTGGAGAGATACAGCTACAGACAGAGGAACAGTGAAGAGTGCCAGCAACCACCATACCACCAGAGGCACTAGAAGAGGCAAGAAAATAAGTTTTCCCAACCTTAGCCTTCTGAGGGAACATGGCCCTGCAGACACTTGGATTATAGACTTTGGGACCCCTGAACTATGAGAGGAAAAATTTCTGTTATTTTAAGCCACCAACTTTCTGGTGATTTGTAACAGCCATGATAGGAAACTAATACAAGTAGTAAATAAGAATATTTCCTTCATTCCATAGTCAACTGAATGCCTACCTGATTCAAATACAGTTTTTTTTGCTCCAAATCTCAAGTAGCCAAATTGCATGTAAAGAAATTCAGTGAGGTATATGCTATCTATGTTAAATGGACCAAAAGCAGAAAATTAAAATCATTAGCACAGAAATAAAATAAAACCATACGGATGTGGGTGTTCAATTGAAGATGGAGCAAAAAAGAATAGGAAATGCGAATCCTCACAGGAAGCATCTGTGTTGCACAAAAGCATTCTCTTCCCATAGCTATGCTTTGTGTTCAGCTAAGCATTTTCCCCCTTAAACTTATAAAAGGAACAAACCCTTGGTGGTTTTTCTGCCCTAATTCAGCTGTGTTGTAAATTCTTATCCCATGAGGAAGCACAGAAGCATGACTGAGATTTTCTTTCCCTTTCCCCTGTAATGGATACACCTGTGCATTTCTGCTGTCTGTACTCCAGAACTCATTACCCATAATGAGTGTACCCCGAACATGACCAGCAATGCCCTCTGATCTGAAAAGAGACCAAGGCATCCAGAAAGAGGTCCTCTGGCTCCCGTGTGCTGAGACAGGTCTCCTTTCGCATCACAGCAGCCTACTACACAGGCATGTGCCTGAGAGCAGCTATATCTGACTTTCACATGTAGAGCGATGGGTATAGTGGCACAAAAGCAACTAGAGGGGATTTAGAGTAGTCTTTATGTTGCAAAAAGGAGTTTTCTGTGCCTGAGTTCTATTTCTTGTACCACCACTCTTCTCCTCTTTAAGAATTGAGAAAATAGGATCTGCCTCATAACTTTACATCTACAGATCAGAATGGATGATGTTTGCAACTTACTTTTTAATCAGAGAATTGTGTCTTCAGGACTTACTACTATGGGCATGTTATCAAATACTAGCATTTGTTACATTGGGATGGTGCATATCTGTTATATTACTTTTGGTTGCTTAACATATATTGTGATTAAAACTTTTCCAACTATACTCCACTGAAACAAAATTGAACTATCACTCATGTCTCTTCCTCCCAAACAAGACCATCCCAGGACAGTAGAGACTGAAAAAAGTCAGTAGAGGAAGTGAGGTGTGGCAGCATTGGGCTAAATGAGGTAGGGGCAGCATCAAGGGTGTAGTATGTGTGCCTAGGCATGAAAGGTATGATGAATAAATCTAAGATCCCCAGGAGATTTCATATTTAAAAGAAATAAGCTGAATAAATATGGCAAAGTATATCAGAACTTAAAAAGTAAGCCCTTGAGTCATTTCATAGCTCTTCTGACGTGAGGAATCAAATACAGCTGCCTCTTAAGTCTAAAATGCCTCAGTCTCATGATTTATGTAACAATTTCAAGTATTAAACTTTTGGTCCTTTTACTATATATAGTACATTGAAATAATAAGTAAGATTTCCATATGATGCTTAGCAATCGATTATTTACTTAGTCATTGAGTGATGTAGGATATGGAATACTGAGTAATGACACAGTTCCTCCACATAAAATACATACACACACGACACACACACACACACAAACACACACACAGAGCATTACCCGAATAGCAACACATCTTTTGAAATACAATAGAGAGCAACGTTACCTTTCACAGGTAAACATGGACTCAGTTGTAGCACCAGGTTCTCTGATGACAACCTTTTCACAGTACCAGTACTGACATTGGTCACTGGCCTCACAGCGCAACAGCACCCTCTGCAGTTTTCCAAGGGACACTGCTTCTATTTGAAATGTGTCAATCTGATGCAGGAGACAGAAAAAACCCACAGAAATAATCAGAGTTCCGCATATGACACATGCATGCAATAAAAATAGCCCGAGGACTGCCAGAAGCAGCACAATACTTTAAAAGAGATAGTGTTGCTCCAGATATCATCAAAATTGGTAATAAGGAAAGAAAAATAAGCAAATTACTTTTTATCTATTAAAAATGTATTTCTGGCTGTGCTCTCACAGTTTTATTTCCTTTATCTGTAGTAGTATCCTGGGTTACATATAAACAAACCCTTAAACAAAGGTTTCCCATTCTTAACTTTTATATTGTTTAGATTCCTGCCCCTGTGATGCAGTTTATTAGGTGGTGGGTTGACAACCCAATGACCTAATATGCAGCACCCTCATTTTCCATGATGCTGACGTATTTTGAGGCATGAGGAACACATCTCTTTCTGTTCCTACCCATTTGCCCTCTCCCTCCCTCCCTCTTCCTTCTTTTCTTCCGGAAGTCCCTCCCCTGTAACTTCCTCTGTAAATAATGTAGAGTATATTCTTGGGTTTGTTGTGAAAGAATACCCTGGAATCTTCATTCTTAAAAAGAGATACTTTGTCATGTCAAAACTTCACTAACATTTCCAATGTGATATATGACCTAAAATAAATACAAACTGATTGGATTAAAGAACACCCTCAGAGCATGTTGAGAAGAACCACCTTAAAATTATCTGAGGAAAGGATCAAGCAATTTAATTGTGAGACTTTCCCAGATATGGAAGTTTTTCACCATTACCCTAGTTCATGGTAGCAACACAACACAATTTTGTTTGCATTTCCTATATGTAACATGGAATAGGTCGTCGGGTTAAATTTCAGTTTGGCTTGGATGGTATTCTGCTGGGGTCTCCACACTTAGTCCCACATTGTTGATGTAAAACTTCCTTTGTTTAAACTAAACCAAAACCAGTACTGGTCCAAGATTACATTTCTGTGAACCAGATTATGATTGTGCATTATCTCAGATAGGTCCAGATAACTTTCTTGTTAGTGCCCTGCATTCCCAGTATACCTTTGCAAGGGATGTTGCATGAATCATCTCATCTGTTCTAGCAGATATGATTGATGTCTTGTCCTCTGGGTCCATTTCTAGACTTAAATGCTGATTTAATAGGTATTTTAGGCATGCTGACATCTTTCTTTCTCAATCCCCTATGTCTTGCTATTTCTTTGAGGTTCTTCCTTTGAAGAGCAATTTTGAGGTGGTGCTCCACAGGTTTTCTCTGACAGTCCCAAACAAGAAGGAATCCCAGCAATCACAGTTCATCAGTATCTGTATTGCTGACTTTTCTTTTCTACCCCATTTCTCTATTCCTTCACTTCAAAGTACTCGCTAGAATCACCTCCCAGATAAAGTCCCTGCACCCCAGCCTTTGTCTTATGGTCTGTTTTAGGGAACATACAAACTATACAACCTCAAGATCCAGAAAGATTGCCTGAGTCAGCTTTCTGGTTTCTTCTTGTTTCTTAAAGTAGCTTTAACTTTGAAGATAGTTAAACTCAGTCTACTATGTATGTTGCTGCATGTTGATTAAATCCCTGGAGGAGTTCTAGAGGAATTGACAACTACCAGGTCAATCAGTGGCTAATGATATTAACTGTGGTTGGTGTGAAGTTACTCTGGTAATGAAACTTAAAAAGTTGTTGGAAGTTTCTCAACTGCAAAACTCTTAAAATCATTCAGCATTTCCATTACATTCCATGCACTGAGGGAAAAAATGAGAAAATGAAAAATCTAAAATGAACCCGGGAAGAACACCTAATAATAATTTTCAAAACATACCCTATACCCACATTTTGGCTCTTATGCATACACTGATTGCAATTATACCTCCTCAACTTTAAAATCAATCTCCAAAACACCCTGCCTACATTATGATAAATGCTAAAAAAAAAAAGATGAACTAAAGAAGTTTAATCATGAAGATACTTAGGAAACTTGGCATGTAACTTCACATGTTCTGCACAGTGACAGACCAATTAGCAGGTGGACCAGGAGATACGGAGTCTTCAACACACTTTACAAATTGGTGGGGTGCAAGAATCTGAACTGATGGAAAGCAAAGAGGATTCTTTAGGGGACAATATCACAGCTCACTTGTTATATCAATAATAGCATTATAGTTCATAAAACTTTGTTTCTGCTCAAATAATTCACTGTGACAGAAAAAAATCAGTATAATTCCCCCCATCTAAAGCATATCTAGCTTTCCTGTTCATTCTGATGAAAGCTATTGTGTAATCCACAGTGACAAATAAAAGGCTTAGGTGAGCTTTCATATCTCCAATGTTTCAAACTACTTTATCAACTACAACTGCAAAAATTTTGAGAAATAGCACTTTCAAACTAGCTTAGAAGTCTTCTTTCTCGAAAACATGCCCTTGGGTTATATAATTCATAAATGTAGTTTCACCCAAATAGCTCTATCATCTATCTATCACCTATTTATAAAATTAAAAACTAAATGGATTATGAATCTCGCTGAAACCCCTCAAATATCTAACATAGAAAAAATCATGCTTATATATAAAAGACAAAAAGAAATAGTTAAAGGTTTAAGATGTGAAAATAATAGAGCTGGCTCCATTCAAGATGTTTTAAAAAAAGGTTATTGTGTTATTCTGTGAAGTATATTATAATGTTCCTTCTAAGACCTGACTTATTAGAATAATGTTTTGCAACTTCCAGTCCTGACAGAGCATGTTCATATATATTCCTCCCTTGATATCACCACAACTCACTTTTTTTCCTTATACTATCACTAATTCTTAATGTCTTCTTCTTTCTTCTGTTATTAATTGCAAATATATATATATATTATATATATATATATATATATATATAGTATGTCCCATTTTTCCTTTAGGAAGAACTTCCAAATAAAGGAAGTAGAGTCAAGAAAATTAAAGACAACCTAAAGAATGTCAAACACCTTTTGAATTTTCAATCATATACAAGCACCTTCTGAGAGATTGCTAAGCACATGGGAAAGATACTTGTGCAGACTCACCTGTCCTCTTTGAAATTTTACTGGCATGTTTGATTTATACAGCAGTCTAAGACCAGAATCCCCTCTCTCCCCATAGAGACATAGAGAAACTTCAGATTCCGTTTCTGCTTGCTTCAGTCGCCCAGTATGGACATCAACGTGGTATCTTACTACTGGTAAAGCAAAAGGGAGAGACAAGAGGAAATCTATCATCTTGGACTTTGTACAAATAGAACCTGGATCTGTGGGTTAGGCAATAGTAAAATTATATGAGAAGTCCTCTACTCTGGACTTACTATAAGTATTGAGGGATTATCGATCTTTTAATAATTAATTTTAATTATAAATGGACATTTTTAGATCATGAAAAAATGTCCAGAGGACTTTTTCAGAAAGAGAAATAAATTGTTTTTATTTGTTAAAGACTGCTCTTTATAGACAAAACAAAAAACAACCCTTGGACATGGACAATAGAACTGAGGGTAAGCAGTGAAGGGCAGGAGCAAAGTGAGGGGTCCAATGGACAGTGGTGAAGAGCTTTTGTAAGTTGGTATTGAGTGTGGTTTACTGAAATATTTGACAAATGGTGAACCTGCATGTATGAATTTGTACTATTTTGTAAATCAAAGAGGAAAAAACTTTTCTTCTAGTATGACATTGGAGGACATTTGGTGCCCAGTATTTTAACCATATATCTCATGGTAAGGATGACAATATTATACATGATTAAGTTTAAAATAATAAAATTGTTTATTATGAAATTATAAAAATTGAGGTGATGGTATGAGTTGGCCATAGTTGAGGCTCAGAAATGACATTTTTTCTCTCAGTTCCTCTGACTATAGCTGAACCAGAAAAACCTTCATGAGATTACATTTAATCCAAGATTTGCCAGTAACTCATGCTGTGAAAAAGTCACTACTCAGTGGGTAAAACAACTTTCTGATAAATACAAATTTGTGGTCCAGAAGTGAAGGGAGGTGATAAAATCAGGTGAAAGTGCCAATTATATGATGAAGTATAGATTTAGACATTTACAATGAATTTAATGAAGCAGATACAGATGTTGATTTATAATGATGCATGCTTAAACATTTATAATGTTACAATATAATGAAATAAAAATTAATCTTTAAAAAAAGTAGAAAAATATTTTTAACTATTAGCACAGAAGTAGACTTAAGCAACCATAAAACAATTTGTTTACGCAATATATGCTACTGAGATTAACAACACACATGGAAAAATCGCTTGTCCTCCTTGTATTACAGGAAGTTCACAGACAATGTCCCCATCTGCTTGGTTTCGAGATAACCACATATTTGTTGCAAAATCTAGGGTCTTCTTACTCTTCATATGCTGCATGGTCACCTAAGATTAGAAGAGATAATGACCAAATATGTGATTTCCAATTTCTCATAGAAGTCAAAATTCAAAATGCTCTACAGAGATTGCTAGAATGTACTGCACACTCTGAAAGTTGCCATTGTTAGTAATAGCAGCTGTGACTGTTGCTTATTTCAACAATTATTATTTACCAGGTGTTAAGCTAAGTGGTTTATGTCAGTTATCTCATTTAACCATCACCAATTAGATAGTCAAAATTCTTATAGTTTTATAAATAATAAAGTGGATCTTGGAGATTTGAAATGCTCTCACCTACAGCAATTGCTAGAAAAGTGATCTATAGGAGGAACGTCAAAAAAGATTTTGTATTCAAACAAGTCATCAAAGCAAGAAAACAGTTTTTAAATGTCTAATACCTTTTAAATGATCTTACAGAGCCACTTTCCTCAACCCCCATGACTCAGGTGGCTAAGGCAAACGCTCTGAAAGATGTGGACCAGGTTCGAGGCCAGGTGGGCCTGGGTGGCAAAAAAGAAAGAGAATAGTGGTTTGTACATATCTCTGCACTGTGAAATAGCCCTCAGCTGCCACAAAATGCCTGCACTTCTCAGAGAGATAAATTTTCTTTGCTTCCTGCCCCTGAACCCCAATAGACTTTGATTAACTCTTACTCCTTTGATGGCTAGTTCACAAAAAAGAGGTCTTTCTTCTTTTCACCTTTCCCTTCACATCTCTGCAGAAGTCTTCCAGAAGGAATTTCACAATTGTATGCATGGCTTCCAATTACAAGGAATGAAATACCTTCTTTTTTAAAGATACTAGTTAAATTTCTAAATAAGTCTCTGTCCCTCTTTAATTTCCTCTGCCTCCTGGCCTTAGGGCAGGTTCCACTATTTCTCAGCTTCCTTATTCTAAGAGCTCACTAATATAACCCACTGATTTCTTCTTGCTCTCCTCAAACCCTGTCTTTAAGCTGTTTCAAGAGACATTATTCTAAAACATAAATATGATTATTTTGTATTGTGTGTACACTTCTTAATAGCCCTACCTATTAGTAATGCTGTTACATAAAATCTCAAATCCTCAACGCAAAGAGTAGCTCATAGTCAGACCTTATTTATCTTAAGAGACTTCCCATCATATCCTATTTTCAGTCATACTGCTCTGTTTATGATCCCACACCCAGCACATTCTTTCTGAACTGTCTTTCCACCATATGCCTTTTAATTTTAATAAGATGCAGCACTTAAATAAAATTATTTTCAGCCCTCTGCCTGAAATCTTGACACTTCACTTGTCCTAGTGTTCCTGAAACTCGCAGCCTGGCTTGCTTACTTGAAAATTGGAGAGAACAGATACAATGGATGAATGAAAGAAGGGTGTCCACCTCCTGTGGCTGAAGCTCTTTATTGTGGATCATCTGCTGCTAAACAGGTGTTTAATCTCTTTAAATTTCTTAATCGGGGCTGATCCCATTAAGATATTTACACATTGCTATCCTTAAAAAAAAAAAAAAAACTAACCAAGAATGCGGAGGAGTTTAAAGCTTTCATACAGTGGACCCCAAAAGGAAGTGGCACACAGATATTTGGCATCCTTACAGTGAGATTTCTTACAATGGATGCCATAGCACTGCACTGGGCGTGGTTGGAAGTTTAACAAAAAGAAATTGTGTTTACCTTCAAAAAGATTTTACATGTTATTTTTGAAGTTCAAAGTATTCAAGTAACATAATACTATATCAATACACCATATCAAAAACACATATTAGTACAGCCTAAATTCGGTGGAGTTTTGAGATAATGTAAAGATTAGACTACAATAAGAAAAATTCCCAGTAGAAGCTAGTAGTTGTTTCAGATAGACAAGCATTATAAACAGGTGAATGGGAGTTTTCTTAGCTACTGACTTGAAATTTATTTGTGTTCTCAGAGAACATTCTTAAGGGTTCTTGCAAACCAGACACAAAGCCAAAGTTTGATTCCAAGTCTCTTGATTTCTGGTACTGCTGGTTTTGATAATACCCTATTTGTTACAAAGACTGTACAAAAAGGATCAATGATGATATTTATAATTGACTGAGATACTGTCAAATGCATGAATTTATCTTTGGTTCAAATAAGCTGGCTCAACTTTTAGACTGTTTCTGTAAACTGCTGGAGTCTTTTGAGATTAAACATTTGTCTAGAGATTTTGTGAGAAGAGGAAGCTGGTGCTTCCTGCCATTCACTAACTGGAAAATCCTCAAAAACAAAGCATTTCTCTTACTGCATTTCAGAATTTAATCTTTTTCTTCTGTGGTTCTTTCCATAATACTGAAGTGAAGAAGCAACTGAAAACTGGAAGGACTAGAAAGATTTACAAATCGTTGCAAAAGTCAAAAAAATTAAATAAAGCAATTCCTTATCTAGCTTAGCTAATCTCAAGACAACCTGGAACTCATATCATAGAGATCATATCATATCATATCAAGAAATTGTAGTTTAATAATGGTTAACAATGGACCCAAACCTATGACCCACTTCCATCAAAGACTCAGAAGACAAAGAAGTTTCAAGGGAGTTCTTACTCGATTTGATTCCATTTATCCAACTCATGTGAAGTACATACTGCAGAGGTAGCCCAGGAGCCTGGAGAGAGCACTGGGCTAAGAGTCAGAAGAAGCTCTGGAATTGAGCCAGCTGCATGAATCAGTCAAGCTCCCAAAGCTCTTCAGCTATCCTTCTTCATCTGCCCCTGATACAAGGGATGGTTCAACTATGGTTGAGATGGTCTCCCATTCACTAAACACCAGGCAAGATTATATGATGCCCTTCATTTTGCATTTAAAATTTACAAAGTATTTCACACATAAATATTAGTTAAGTATACAAAATTTGTTCCTTTTCACAAGTACTTATCCAAAATCTGCTACATTTTAAGTACTATTGTAGGAGTTGGGGTTATAACCCTGAATAACAAATTTCTTCTTGTGTTGTTCAGTTTCTAGTGGACAGACAGTAAACAAATAAAAAGTACAGGTAGGTGATATCTTATAAATAAAATAAACCAGAATGATATAATCAAGAGCAATTGGGTCTTACTTTAAATTATTGCAAAGGCCACTCTGAGTCAGGAGAACTATAACTTAAATATGGTGAGCAATAGTAGTGTGATTTAAAAGCAGGTGGGCAGGGCCAAATTAGTTAAGGGGAAGATATCATTAGAATGATATTTAGAAAAAAATACTCTGGACACTCTTCAGAGACAGGATTTAGAGGATAAAGGAATAATTAGCCTATTTTAGGAAACATAGTAAAGGGGGAGAAAATATGGCAGTGTGGACTAAAGTGATGGTGATAAAAATGGGCAAAAGACATTCAAGATATGTTTCAGTGATAGAGTCAATAGAGGATTTCTGAGGGATTGAATTTTGGAGGCAACAGAAATAAAACAATCCAGAAAACTAGCATAGAGTTTTGACATAGATAATGAGTCGCATGGCAACACCATCTACTCATATGAGTAAGACTGAAGGGGAAGCAGATTGGATAGCGTAATCAAGTTTTAAGTAAGCCTTATGTAATTTTTCACTTGATATTCACAATGTGCTGATATTCACAACTAGTTCTTTTACATAAGAAAACCTTGAGAAAAACTGATTGAATGACTTTTTAGAAATTAAGAATTTTTCAAATAGGTTGACTCTAAAGATTTTTTGCCTCAATTTGAAATAGTGTAAGTCAATTCCAGAGAAGAAAAAATAGAAACCCTAATATTCAAGAACAACTATCAATTTTACATGACATTATTTGCTAAAATACTTCTCTTCCTTTTACCAACATTCAAAGTTAATTACTAAATGACTATGTTCAGTTATAGCTATCTGTTACTGGAAATAATTTGGTGACTTGGATTAATATTTTATATCAGTATTTTGGAAACTAGATATCATAACTGACTAATATGTAGTCTTGTGGCTGAAATAGTTTAAGTATGACCTGCTAAAAAGTATGTAAAGCATGATCAAGGAAAATAAATATTTTCAAAGTTTGAATGATATAAAAAATTGTCACTAGATCAGCAGCCCAAGTTGCCTGCCACAGTATCTTACTGAAAATCTAAATATAAAACAAAAAAGCATATTTTCACCCATTTTAACTTAGGAAACTGGGAGCAATTTCAGTGGTAATATCTCATAAGTACAGCAATTGTTTATCACAAGAAACTACTATTAACAGTTCATCCTGGTGGGCTCTGATGGACTAGCAAATAGGCTACCAAACGTAGTTCACATACATCCCAAGAACACAGGTTCAAGACCCAGGGCCAGGGGGACAACCAAGGTAAACAACTAAATAAAATAAATAAATGTTTCTTTCTCCTTTCTCATCCTGCCTCTTTGCCTACTTGCCTTCATTCCTGCCTGTACCTTTTCATAAAGTAAAATAAGAGTAACAAAATAAAAACAGCTAATTTTATAGATGGGGTGGTGGGGATCCTAAAGCCATACAACCTAATAATGACAGACTTTCACATTTTCTCAGTCCACAAAAGATAGCATTTGATCATGAAGAACAATCACTGTCTATATAAAAGCAGTATTTCCTTCTGGCTTTTGGAATGGGACATCATCTAGTATACCTCTCATCTATACTAATAAGACCCAAATTTCTGACCTTTGCTTTATACACAGTTGCCAAATGTGAGTGCTATGAAAAATCAGCATGGCTTAGAAAAAATTCATTGATTTTAAACTTCAGAGACAAACCTTATGTTGAGATGGATGTGGGAAATAAAGTGGTAAGTTGCAAAAAATAGGTTTTCACTGAAACATACATTCATTTCCCTCTTAAAACAAATAAATAAAATGCTTAAGGAACAGTAGTATCTTTATCATATAACATCTTCAGCATTTGTTTTAATGTCCTAAATAAATAAAAAAAAAATTAGGAATGGCCTCAATAGAAACCTAAGTTCATTTGTTGTGCTCCTGTTGTTAATTTACAGCAGCAAATATTAGATGTATCACAAGAAGACATTACTATAAAAACTTATTCTTCACTTCTGAGAAACTTAAAATCCCTAATAAAGAAATTTCAACTAAATAGTTACATCATTCCTAAAAATAGTTGAATGGAACAGATGTATAGTGGCACTTACAATGTCTGAATAAAAACATCAGAATTCAACACTTGAAATTATAACCTGTCAATCAGGATTCCCAACCTTTTTGCTTAGAACCTGAAACAGGAGAAAGAAATTTAGCTCTTTCAATAAATCTTTTGGAAGACAGATGTAGTGAGAGAGGCAGTTGCACTTAGATATGACAGTTAGAATTAAAACTCCAAGGAGAACTAAACCACAATTTGGTTTATAGTCACGTTAATTGTGGAATGAATTCTGAAAATAAGAACCACATCTTAGTCGTGTTACATGCTCAAACTTAAAGCAGAACTCCTTCCATATAGGGGGTGCTTTAGCACTGTGATGAAATACTTTATGAGTAAATTCATATATGCCTCTACATATCTGTGCTATCAATTTTTTTTATATTTTTATTGCAGTAAATTTTATTTACAAAATGATGTAAGTTCAGATGTGTAGATTCACTATTCTTCAACTATATAACACACCACACCACCACCAAATTGTCATTAGTCTTACATCACTGTCCATTAAGCCCCCACCACCAACTGCTCTCATCCCTCATCCACTATCCTGGTAAATCCAGTTCTATCATCAATGTCCAAAGGTTGGTTTCTGTCTTGTATGTATGCTTTATTCTTTATTTCTTTTTAGTCTCCATATAAGTAAGATGATCCTGTGTTTGTCTTTCTTCTTCTGAGTTACTTTACTTACAATATCCTCTAGACCCATTTATATTGTCACAAATGTCAGTATTTCATCATTTTAGAGCTGCGTAGTAATTCATTTTATTTATATACTACATCTTTATTCATCTGTTGGTGGGCATATGGGTTATTTCAAATTCTAGGCTATTGTAAATAATGCTGCAATAAGCAAGGCGTTCATCTATCTCTGTGTTTTTGTGTTTTTCAGCTAAATACCCAGAAATGGGATGATGGGATCATAGGAATTTCTGTTTTCAATTATTCGAGGAATCACCATATTGCTCTCCATAATAGCTGCACCAATTTACACTGCCACCAACAGTATAAAAGGGTTACCTTTTCTCTGCATTGTCACCAACACTTGTTGTTTTCAATCTATTGGATAATAACCATTCTCACAGACATGAGGTGACATTTCATTGTTGTTTTGACTTGCATTTCCCTAATAACAAGAAAGAATGACCATATTTTCATGCCTATTGGTCAACTCTAAGTCTTCTTTGGAGAATGTCTATTCAAGTCTTCTCTTCATTTTTTATTGGATTGTTTATTTATCTATAGTTGAACTTTATGAATTCTATTTTTGGATATTAAACCTTTGTCAGATTTTGATACACAGATATCTTCTACCAGTCAGTGGAATTTATTTTTTCATTTTGGTGATAGATTCTTTTACTGTGTAGAAATTTTTTAGTTTTATGTAGCCCAATATTTTTAATTTTTTATTTTGCTTCCCTTGTTACTGGAATTGAATCTCCCCAAACTTAAGCCCTATGTCATGGAATACACTACCTTTGTTTTCTTTTATACACTGTAAGGTTTCGGTCTTACATCCAGATCTCTAATGCATCTTGAAACAAATTTTATGTATAGTGTTAAAGAATAATATGAGATTAATCCTTTTTAATGTAGTAGTTCAGTTTTTCCAACACCATTTACTGAAAAGATTTTTCTTACTCCATCATATATTCTTGACTCTTATTGTAAGTTAACTGAGCATATATGCCAAAGACTAATTCTGGTGATTCAATTCTATTCTACTGGTATGTCTGTTTTTAAATTTTTGTTCCATACAGATATGATTACTATTGCTTTGTAGTATAGTTTAAATTTGGGTATATCACCTCCTCCACTTTTGTTTTTTCTCATGATTGCCTTGACTATTGGGAGTCTTTTGTGATGCAATTCAAATTTTTTAAATGTTTGCTCTATTTTCTTCAAAAATGCCAGTAGAATTTTGATGAGATTTGCAATAAATCTGTACATTGCCTTAGTTAAAAGACCATTTAACAAAGTTAATTCTTCCCCACCATGAGCATAGAATAACTTTTCTTTTAAAAAAAAATAATTTTATTATTTCATTTTCAATGCTATATTCATAGCAGGACATTAAAATTGGATCTTTGTGTGTATTTCTCACCATACCCACCCACTACCAGAGTTCTAGGGTGCTTTACCATCATGCCGTTTCCTTTTTTTCTTCTCTTCCTCCTCCCAGATAACTGATAGTTACTGTCATATGTATATGTCCTGTGAATTTTGTTAGGATTTGTCTGTTCCAATGTTTTTTGCTTGGTTTGGTTTAGTTTCATCTTTTGATGGGCATTTAGGTTGTTTTCCATGTCTTGGCTATTGTGAACCATGCTACTATGAACATAAGGTACATATACCTTTTCTGATTAGAAATTTTGTATTATCTGAGTATATTAGATGACTAAGAGCGGGATCACTCAATCCAACAGTAGATACTTGTTTTAGGAAATTCTATACAGTTTTTGCAGAAAGGCTGCACTAATTTACATTCCCACCAAGAGTGTAGGAGGGTTTCTTTTTCTTCACACCCCCTCCAACACTTGTTGCTAATCTTTTTGATACAAGTCATTCTCACTGATATGAGGTGCTATCTTATTGTGGATTTTATTTCCATTTCTCTGAATAGTGAGTAATTTAGAACATTTTATCATGTATCTATAGGCCATCTGTATATCTTCTTTAGATGGATGTCTATTAAGTACTTATGTATATGTTTTGATTGGGTTATTTTCTTTGTTAGTGTGGAGTTGTATAAATTCTTTATATATTTTAGACACTGAGTTTTATCTATTGTATGTTGTGTGAATATTTTCTCCAATTCTTTTAATTGACTTTTTGTTTTAGCGATGGTTCCTAGTGCTGCAGAAGGTTTTTAGTTTATTGTAATCACAATTGTTTAGTTTTACTTTGCTTTCTTTTGCCATGGAGGTTTCTTCCCCAAAGACATCTTTGAGTTTGATGTAATGGAATTTTTTCCCACATTTTCCTCTAAGATTTTTATGATTTTAGGTCTTAGGTCCAGATTTTGATCAATTTTGAGTTAACTATTTTATATAGCACTAGTGAGTAATTTAGTTTCATTTTTTTGCAGTTGCCAGTCAGTTTTCCCAGCATCATTTCTTAGATTTTTTTTCCTCTATTGCATGCCCTTCACAACTTTTTCATGGATTAACTATCCATACAGGTGTGGTTTTATTTCTGGACTCTAGATTTTATTTCTCATCTGCGTGTCTGCTTTTGTCCAGTACCATACTTCTTTAATAGTGATAGTTTATTTTGAAATCAGGAAGTAAGATTCCTCCACTGTTCTTTCTTAGGATATATTTAACCAGTCAAGGCCTTCTCTGGTTCCATACAAACAACACTATTGTTAGCTCAATTTCTTTGAAAATGTCCCTGTTATTTTGTTTACAATTGTATTAAATCTATATATCTCTCTGTATAGGATAGCCATTTTAATTAAGCCAGTTCTTCTAATCTATCTGCATAGAATAGTATTTCACCTGTCTCTTCTATTTTTTTTGTTAAAGTCTTACTGTTTTCATTATAGAGATCATTTACCGCCTTCGTCAAAGTTTATCCCCAGTACTTGATCATTTTTGATGCTATTGTGAGTGGGAGTTCTTTTTTGCTTTTTCTCGAGTTCATTGTTTGCATAGAGTGCCACAGATTTCTGTATGTTGACTATATATTTTGCAATTGCTGTATTCAGCATTCCAGCAGGTTTTTGGGTAGAATCTTTAGATTTTTTCCAAGTATAATATCAAGTCATATGCCATGGCCTTTTTGATTTCTGCTTCATTTATTTCTGCTCTAATTTTTATTATTTCCTTTCTGCTGATTTTTAACTTTCATAGTTCTTTCTTTCCTTGTTATCTCACGTGTGTGGTAAGACATTTATTTGAGCTCCCTTTTGGTTTTGATGTGTGATTAAGTGACTATAAACTTTCCTCTCAGAAGTGCTTTTGCTACATACTGTAATTTTTAGTTGTTTATCCCTTTACTTTCATTTCTTTCTAGAGAAGTTTTAATTTCATCTATGATACATGAGTTTTTCAGAAGCATATTGTTCAATCTCCACATTTTTGTGGTTTTTCCACACGTTTTATTCCTCTGGTTCATTTCTAAATTTACCCTGTGGTCAGAGAAAATACTTTCTATAATGTCAATCTTACTAAATTTACTGAGACTTGTTTTGTCTCCCAGGATATGGTTTGTCCTTGAGAATGTTGCATGTACACTGAGGAGAATGTATGTTCTTTTTTGTTCTTGTTGTTGTGGTAAAACATCCTGTATATGTCTATTAGGTCCATGTGAATCTATACTTCTATTGGAATCCTTATTCCATTGTTTATATTCTGCCTTGATGAATTATCAATTGATATAAGTGGAATGCTGAAATCCCCCATTATTATTTTGTTACCGTCATGGTTTACCTTTAGCTTTGTTATTATTTGTTTTATATATTTAGATTATCCAGGAATAGGTGTACTTACGTTAATGGAAGTCACTTCTTGATGGTTACTCTCTTGAACATAATGTAGTTTTTCCTTACTTCATGATACTCTTTTTAGTTGGAAGTGTTTTTATCTAACATTAGTATTGCAAGTCTTGACTTCCTTTCATCACTGTTGCTTTGATATATTTTTCATCGCTCTTGACTATCAACTTTGGATCTGCTATGAGATTCTTGTAAGCATGATATTATTGGGTCCATTTTTTTATCCATCAAGTCACTGTGTATTTTGATTGGTGAGTTCAATCCATTTATATTTAGGGTGATAACTGATATGTAGGCCTTTGTTGTCATAGTCTCTGTGGAAGATGTGAGAAGTTCTCTTGTTCAGACAAGTTTTCTGTTCCTTTCTCCCTGTCCTCTCCTTCCAGGTTGCCTATTATCTTTATGCTAGTTCTTCTCATGATTTTTAATATTTCTCACAGGGTATCTTTACTGTTTTCTTACTCTTGTTTCTCCCTCCTCTTCTTATCTTCAACTTCTGATATTTGTTCCTTTTTGAGATTGAATTTGTTTATGGAAATATCCATGATGATGTTCAATTCCTTGACTGTAACTTTTTATGTCTAGCACTTCTGTTAAGACTTTCTTCATGGACTCAATCTTCTTGGTGAAGTATTAACTTTGATCTGTCACTTCTTTTCTGAGGTCTTCTAATTTTCTCTGTGTAGTTGTGTGTGCTTCCTGCATCTCATTCATTTTTTTTTATAATTTTTTTTTGAACTCTTGATCTGCTAGGTTGTCCCAATCAATGTGAATGGAATTCTTCTCTGGAGAGCTCTTGACATCTTTCTCTCTTTGACATTTTTTGGGGTGACAGATTTTGGCTTGATTTTCTTCTTTGCCTTGAACTTAGCACTGTGTCTTTCCTTCTCTTTTACTTTATATTTCTTCTAACATGATGATGTTGGGTACTGGTGTGGCTAGTTCCAGCCGCTTGGCTTCAGTTAGGACAGGATCGGTTCCTCTCTCTGGAATGTCCTCTTGTGGTGGACCACTGATGGTTTTATCTAGTGGTGTCTGAAGACTTCTGTGGAGTCTCAGGGCAGTTCCCCTCATGTAGGCCAGTGATAGGCAACTCTCCAGTCCAGGGAGAAAGGTCACAGGTAGACCCTATTCACTCCGTTGAGCACTGAAGCAGCAGGCTGCTTCTTGTTGTTGGTGTTGGGGAGATGAAATTCAATCACTTCAGCTCTCAGAAGGGAAGCTAACAGCAGGGATGTTCACAGGAAGCTGCAGCATGATCTGCAGAGCACAGAGACTGAATCTTCTTGTTGATGGTGGACACCAGGATCTTCCTCCCTGCAGTTCTTCAGCTGAGGAGAAAGTTCACAGGCAATCCCTGTGCATTTTGTTGAGCATTCAGAATATCTTTTCATCTCTTTGTATCTTCCTCCAGTTTTCGTAAACAATGCACAGATTTTTCACCTTCTTTGCCAAGATTATTCAAAGGTATTTAATTATTTTTGTTTCTATTGTAACTGGGGTAGTTCTTTTAACTTCATTCTCTTAATCTTTACATATAGCTAATTTTTGCATGAAAAAGTGCAGTGAAGTTTTTTATTTTAGTTTTGTAGCCTGACAATTTTCTGTACTCACTTACTAATTCAAATGGTTTTTGGTAGCGTCTTTCGGTTTTTCTATATATGTTACCATGTCATCTGCAAATAGTGAGCTTTACTTCTTTTCCAATCTGGATTCCTTCTATACTTCTTTTCTAATTATTCAACCTAGGAACTCCAATATAAAGTTGGAGAGCAAGAGTAGAAACCCTCATCTTAAAGGAAACGCTTTCATTGTTTCACCATAGTATGATGTTGGCTGTGAGTTTATCATAGATGACCTATATTATGTTGAGGTATGTTCCTTTTATCATTATTTCATGTAGAATTTTTTATCATAAATGAATGCTGATCTTGTCAAATACTTTTTCTCCTATTGATAGAATCATATGAACTTTTCCTACCTTTAGGTTATGTGGTATATCATATTAATACATTTACATATGTTGAACCATACTGCATCCAGGGATAAATCCCACTTGGTCATGATTAATGGCACTTTTGATGTATTGCTGAATTCAGTTTGTTAATATTTTGCTGAGAAATTTTGCACATATGCTTATCACATATATTGAAGTGTAATTTTTGTAGGTGATGATGTTGTCTGCCTTTGATAGCAGAGTAAGTCTGACATCATAAAAAGTATTTTTGACATGTCCCCAATTCTTCATTTTTTTAAAGAGTTTGAGAAGAGGAAGTATTTATTGTTTTCTAAAGGTTTAGTAAAACTCATTAGTAAAGTCACCTTGCCTCAGGCTTTTGTATTTGGGGAGACTTGATTTATCTTTCAACTTCCTTGTTTGTGATAGATTTTTCATGTTTTTTATTTCTTCCTGATTCAGTTTTTGTTGACTATATGGTCCTAAAAATGTGTCGATGGCATCCAGGTTGTCTAATTTATTGACATATAACTGTTCATAGTAGTCTTGTATGATGTGTCATGTGCCTGAAGCAACTATTGTAACTTCTCCCCTTTCATTTCTGATTCTGGTTATGAAAACTTTCTCTCTTTTGTCCTTAATTAGCCAAGTCAAAATTTTGTCTATTTTATTTATTTTTTTAAGAAACCAGGTTTCAGTTTCATAGATATTCTGAATTATCCTTTCCATTTTTCCTTTATTTCTGCTCAATATTTTTATTATTTTCTTTCTTTTACTGACTTTTGGATGCAATTGCTCTTCTCTTTTAGTTGCTTTAGATGTCATGTTAGATGGTTTATTTGCAAATTTTCTTGTTTCTTAAGGGAGGCCTAGATTGTTATCAACTCCCCTGTTTTTACTATACTTCACTTTTGTTAGAAGTTCTGATAGTTTGTCTCTTCATTATTATTTGTCTCCAATACTATTTTTCCTTTGATTTCCTCTTTTACCCAAAAATCACCCAAAATCATGTTATTTAGCTTCCACATATTTTGGACTTTTCCAGTTCTCTTTTTGCAGTTACCTTATAGTTTTTGTACCACTGTGATCCAGAAGATACTTGGTAAGATGTCAATCTTAGTAAAACTGTTGACACTTGTTTTATTACCTACTGTATGATCTATCCTTGAGAATGTTTCATGAGCAACTATGAAGAATATAAATTCTGTCATTGCTGGATGAACAGTAAATGTCCATTAAACCCATCTATTCTAATTTGTCATTTAAGATTGCTGTTTTCTCTTAATTTTCTGCTGGGTTATTCTGTCCATTGTTGCAAGAGGGGTGTTAGAGTCTTCTACTATCATTGTATTGCTGTCGATGTCTCTAGTTTTGCTAATAATTGTTTTATGCATTTTGATGATCCTTCATTTGATACATATACACCAATGAGTCATATACTCTTGTTGAATTGACCCCTTAATCATTACGTAATATCCATCCCTGTCTTTTGTCACCTTCATTAGTTGGAAGCCTATTTTGTTCTTACACTGAACCATACTTATATTGTATGGTTGCCCCTGATTTAAAAAAAAAAATTTTTTGCCACTTAATGGTAGGATTCTCTTCTAACTTTGACTTCGAACACACTTTTATCTTTAGAATCTAGATGAGTTTCCTGTATGTAGTAGAATACTGGGTTATGTTTTGGTCACTCTATTCCTTTTGACTAGTGAGTGCAACCCATTACTATTTAGGGTGATTACAATATGTTTACATATTGAAATGTAATTGTTTATTGCTATTTTACTAGTTGTTTTGTGCTTTTGTTCTTCTTATTCTCAAGTGCTTTGAAAATATCTATATTGTAGTTAGCTTCTATTTTCATTTTATTCTTCAATTTTATATGGATTTATGTTTTGAGGTTACCCTGGTTTACATAAAAATTTCCCTACTTATAATCTTTTTCAACTAAAAAATAAATTAGTGTTGAGCTCATTCTAACAGTCCACCTTTAACATTCTTCCTCCCCACATATTGTGTTTTTGTTGTTGCTGCTTATAAATGGGCTTTCTTTTCATTTTATAGAAATTCCTTTAGCATTTATTGTAATGGTGGTTGCACTATAATTAATTCTTTTAAATTTTTGTTTTCTGTAAAATTCTTCAAAATTCTTTCAATTCTAAAGGATAATATAGCATGGTAGACTAGTATTGGTTGAGTGACTTTTCTTTTAGCACTTTGAATATATCATGCCATTCTCCTCTGGTCAATAAAGTTTCTCCTGAGAAATCTGCTGAAAGTCTAATGGGAGAGCCCTTGTCTGTAAAAGTTCTTTTTCTCTAGTTACATTGAAGAATCTCTATCTTTGGCTTTTGTCATTTTAATGACATGTATCTTGGTGTATGTTTGTTTGTGCTTTTTTTTTTTTTTTTGGAATTCTTTGTGTTTTTTGGACCGGGATGTCTGTTTCTTTAGGGAAATTTTCAGATACTATTTCTTCCACTAAGGTTTCATCCCCTTTCTCTTTTCTTTTTCTGGGCCGCTTATGATGTGAATGATGTGACCATTGTTTCTCTTGATATTATATCATAAGCCTTATATGCAATCTTCATTTCTTTTAATCTTTTTTTTACTTTGATAGTCTGCTTGGGTAAATTCTGCTGTCCTACCATCTAGATCACTAAGTCTATTAGAAGCTTCTGCCATTCTACTGTTGAACCCCTCCATTATCTTCTTTAGCTCTATGAAATCTATTTAGAACTGCCTCATATTTCTTTTGCTGTAGTTCTTTGTTAGTGTTGTTCCTCCATTGTTTTGCTGATTTCAGGAAGTATCAATATTATACTTAAAAATCTTAAGGAATTTTTTAAATTCTGCTCCTTTCATATTTTCCCTGTGGTTTTGCTTGGGTACATTGTGTGCGTGTGTGTGTGTGTGTGTGTGTGTGTCTGTCTGTCTTTTCACTCTGGTATGCTACGTATTTCTATTTCTATGAATTAGGCTTCTGGATATAATGCCTATATGCAAGTATCAGTTTGCAGAGTATAAGCTAAGATAGTAGTCTGGAATTCTGGGCTTTCTTTTTGTGTGTGATCTCAGCACCAGACAAAATTGTCTAGAACAAGCACTGTGTTAGGGATTGAAGGTCTAGTCAAAAGGGTTGGAATTGGGGTAAATGACAAAGATATTTCTTCCAGAGTCACAGGAATGAATAGCAAGGCACAAGGAGAGAGTCCCCAGTGATGCAGACCCAGGTCAAAATCAGGGCACAGTAAAATAGAGGCCACCAGTGAGAGGGACTTGTGTGTCTCTCAGGGTCCTAAGGAGCCTGTTGTAGCAAAGCACATTTCACCTGTGAAGATCTCTCAGATCTCTAGCTTGGAGACAATTCCTGGAGTGGTATTAACAATCCTTGGGGCCTAGGGATGGAAGTTTTAGTGAGTAGCAGGAAGATTTGTAAAGCTATTAAGCAGTATACTAGGTAGGTGCAAAATTGGTGCTTTAATGGAGCCTCTCTGATGATCTGGAGAATACAACCCTTTTCATGAAATCATCCAGCTATCTGTACTAGGATTAATGCCTGCATCCACCCTGGGTGGGCAATCACTGCCATGCAACAATTGGGAGAGCTGCAACTGTTAGCACAAACTGTCTGGCAACAAGTGCTCTAGTGGCAGAGAAGTTGGGGTGTTTCACTCTAGGACCTACTTGTATATGGCATCTTCCAGTGCACCACACAGTTGAGGGATCTTGGGAGAAGAAGTTCAGAATCTCATTTTACAAGGAGAGTATCCCTCTTTCTTCCCCTCACTGAAGTTTTTGGTTCAATAAATGAAAAGCCTGCAATCGGGTTTGTGCGTACTTTATCTCTCAGCAACATGTGTTCTTTGTCCTGTGTTCTTTGCTTCCTAGAGGCCTGTTGTTCTCCATGGAAAAACCTTTTATTTGCAATGCCAGGTTGTGTATGTTTGTGGATCAGTTTCCAGATGTGAGGTACCACTGAGGAGTCAATCCTTCAGTCCCCAGAAGAAGGGCCCTCCCTGAAGACCTCAGGGTCTCATTACTAGGTGGTGTGAACACCAAAGCTTACTGGGTTTTCCTAACATTTTTAAAAAGCAGTATGCTTTCTTATTGCAGAGATGTTGACCTTCATTATTTTTCAAACACCATAGTTGTTAAATTGGTGTAGTTTTGCTGTGTCTGTGGGGAAGAGGTAAGCTCAAGATCTTAACAGTCTGCCATCTTGGAACTGGAAGCCTATTATTTATTTGAGCACCAAAGTACCAAAAGAAGAGACTTGTTTTTTTCCTCCCACCAACACAGTGAAATACAAAAGGAAAATTGCCTTCTTCCTGATCTGCCCTAAAAGATAAAATTCATTTTACTAAGACCTTTCCAGTCCTGCTAAGAAAAAAGGGAAAAGTCCTATGAAAAAAGATACATTATGATTATGAGGAACATATAGAAGATAAAAAGATTACTAAGTTGTTCAAGCAAGTAATGCATACTGATGAATAAAATTTTATATTACATAGGGATAAAAGTCCAGTGAAATTGGGAAATACTGAGAAAGAAGATGAGCTTAATTATTAGTCAGAATATGGTAGTCATATCATACCCAGAATTATTTCTATACACTAGAAGAGGAATATAAGACATGATGATGAAAGATCTATAAGCCAGTGTACTGATAGACTGACTCTACCTAAATAAGGTTAAGCAACTTGTATCTGACAAATTCCAGGCTATTGAAAGACCATACAAACACAAGGAAACTACTTTGGATCTTCAAATTGACCATTCCTTTCTCAATGGGGAACAAATCATTTTACATATGTAGTTATATAATATTTTATGATAATTCATATACAGCACTAATAACGAAATTGGTAAGCTCTAAATAGCTTTTCAGTCACCATTTTTACTGCTCCTTACTCAGACTTCTCCACTATTCAAGATCTTCCGTGTCCACAAAGCATTCCCAATACCTTTAGGGTACACATGTATCTTTCACACTGGAAAGCTATAGTTGTTAGGGTCTGAACATGCACAGGCCTCTAACTTCCCTATCACTATTCTATGATTGCCAGTTGATCTTGTTTTTCCATTCATATTGAAATAAGCAATGCTTTATTCTAATCGTGTCTCATTGCAAAGTTTAAGGTCAGACATATAACAAGTTTGTCACTTTCTCTTATATATACCATCATAGCATAATAATTCATCTAGTTGTTTCTAGATTAAAAGTGGTTCCTTGGGATCTCATGTTGATTACTTCTCTCAGAACTCTCCATAGTCTTGTAGAGTTCAAAAGAGGGGATTAGGGTGCACCCTGGTGAAGCAGCAACAAGGTCAATCGCTTTTGAAAAAGCAAGCCATGTTTCCCCGGGTTTGAGTCCTGGGCCTGGGGTGAAACAATTAGTGAACAACTAAAATAAAAATAAAATAAAACAAAGATGCTTCTTCCTCTCCCTGACTAACTGCCTACTCACCTTCATTCCTGACTGTACTTTTCCATAAGAAAAAAGTAGATTAGCATTAGCTGGTCATTTTCTAAATCAGATAAATTATGATCCCTTCTATATTGTCAACTGTAAGTGGACTTATGCAAATATAAACCAAATTTTCCAGTGTGCAACTGTTACACAAAGAAGACCTCTGTATATTGCCCTTGTGTTACTTATTTTTCACTACAGGTTGAGACCCATTAGCTCAAAAGCCCAGTAGTAGAAAACTCAAACTTTATAATTTTAAAAATAGCACAAATGACTTTTTACCACAATAAAATATATCCCAAACAAGCAAATATTTAACCATTTAGAGTCTGCCTGCTTTGCAAACCCTAGAAAAATCTTGCCCAATAGCTGTTACCTATTGATAAGATAGGGCTTTGTAGTTATAAGGCCCCAAGCTGCTGATCTATCCTTTAGTTCTGAGACAGAGGGACTCCCTACTGTGGTGCTGAGAGACATCACCTAAACCAGAAGGCACACCTCAGATCTTCATTTCCCCTAGGAGTTCCATTGCCCTCCCTTTCTGAGTAACAACCCACACCATTGCCTCTGGAGAAATTCATATGATAAAGGACTTCTCTCACATACAAACCTGCCAAGTCTCATTCAATAAAACTTGTGCGCTGCTGCTGACAACAGTTCAAGTCTTTTTCCTTGAAAAGTCTCCAAATGCCTCAAATCTCTACAATACTATACAGTATTTATTTCAAGAGATGTTAATTGACTTTACCTAAAAAATAATGCCTTTGGTGAGTTTAGTTTGGAAATACTGTTTAACAGATTTCTTCACCATATCCAAGCCTCAGCTACAATATTACAAGTTGCAAATATCTAAGAAAGGAATGGGAAACTCCATATTTTACAAAATCCTTTCACCATGGAACTCTTTACCAGGAACATCTTGTGAAAGCAGGGGCAAGACCAAGTGCTCACATAGAGGTGGCCTCTTGACTGAGGTAAGTAGGCATTAGTGGGGAAAGTGACTTTTCTGTGTATTTCACACAAATACATATGTTTCTAAATATCTTTCTCACTAAAAGAAAGCAGGGTTCCCTAAGAAATAACTGATTTTAGGGCGGGGTGAATAAAGTAAATCTGAAACATAATTTTTTTGCCATAAATTAAAGCACTGAGTATGATTTGGTAGCATGACACAAAGGATATAGGAACTTAAAGGACCACTGCCTATTGGTCATTTCTAGGATAATCATAGCATTGAAATAAATAGTAATTAAAATAGATTAACTCCTACAAATAAATTAAGAGTCCATTAAGTTCATGTTGAAATTAATTAATTAATTAATTAATGTCAGGGAGAAAAGAAAATTCTACCTTAAAATAGAATGCCAATAAATAAATGGTGACATAATGATAGAAGAGAAAAATCAGCATTTGACAACCATTATAGTAATAATTGATTTAGGTACAAATCATCAATACAAATAAAATTAGTGGGTGATTTTTTATGAGAACAAAATGTCTCCTAATAGAATTCTGTTCATTAATTATTAATTAATAAATACAAAAATAATATTGATTTTGCATTGAAGAATTGCGATAGACACCACTAACTGTTCAAGTGAGCATTAAAATAAGGGGTAAAATGACATTGTATGTCTTCTGATATAACTCATCGAAATAAACCTACCATTTCTTCTGAAGATTTCTGACAAAATGCATAATTTGAATCTAAGCACAACAAAAACAAACTGTAAGTCATTTTACAAAGTAAAAGGTCCGTATTCTTCACAGTAAGATAATGAGGCATGGAAAGACAAAAAACCCTTCAGATTGAAGGAGACTAAGGAAACATTACAAGAAAATCTAAGTGTAGTGAGAATCTTTGTTTGGGGGGGAAAAATTGAAAATTAATAAGGAATGCATATCATACCTGTAGCAATACCTCAAATGGTTAAAATACAGACACATACATAAACACACAAATATACATATATTTTAATAGATAATTATGGAATACAATTTCAAAAACTGGGAACCTGGGTGAAGTCAGAGTTCTACATTCCATTCTTATACTTTCTTTAAAATTTTTGAAATTATTTTAGAATAAAAGGTAAAAAAAAAATTAAGTTGTAGGAAAAATCCCTTATTCCACATCACTATGGTGGTTTAATTGCAGTTCTAGTTGCTCAATTTATTTGTTGAATTGACTGATGTTCTACCCAATTTCCCTTTCACAGAAACCTTTACCACCTCTGGTGCCTCCCTTGGTTCTGAAGACTGATTATTCTTTTCTCTGAGTGTGTCTGCTAGGGGAGGTTTTTCCATCTCATTGGAAAATCACTATATAGTGAGTGATATTGCTATAACTTTGAACATTCCTCAGTCAGGAGTCCCAGAGGAAAAACAAAATATGTTAATGACTTCAGAGCAACTTAACTCATGGGTAGGTTGCTTCTAAAATGTTCTGGTTTGTCTTTCCCAGTAACGCATGAGTACAAATTTTATAATTTTGCTATTTTGCTATATTTACATTTTCTATGGGTTTTGCTTCTTTTGTTAAAAGCTCATTTTATTGTCTTTATTTTGAAATTTTTCAATGTTTCTGAAGAGAAAAACTTTAAAAATAACATATAATTGGTTCCCTCTATTGTCTACAGGAGATCACAGCATAATATAGTACATATACAGTGGTGGTCATAAAATACTTTGCCTAACTCAATGAAGCATATTTACTTGCCCTTACATTATTGTATAGTATACTAAGTATGTGCTAAGAAATGCTGCAATAAAGAGTTCCACAAATTTAACATTTTCTCATTTACATTCATTATACAAAGATAAGATACTGAAAATTCTGAGATTAAGAAACACTTTAAATAAAAACATGGTAAATTTATAGATTCTACTATTGGCATTCAAAGTTTTAAACCTCAAACATTTTAAAATATATCATATGCTACAATGAATCAGGGACAAATATAGTATTTAAAGTTAGATAGCAGGGGCTTCCAGTTCAAGGTGGCAACATAGGAGAAACCTTGTCTTACCCTCTAGAGGAAACAACTTAAATCTATGCATATATATGAAACTTTCTCTAAATAGAACCTACAGACTTTAGACATCTGACTAATGAGATAAAGTCCATACTGAAGAAGAGGTAATTCAGGGAAGGAACTGCAGGCCAATGGCCCAGATCCAAAAAAATATAGATAGAGTAGAAACCATGCAGAACTTATGCGCCATGATCCCACCTAAGAAGAGGTGACCCAGTGGGCCCCATAACCCTACTGGCAGAGAGGTAACCACAGATGGTGGAAGATCACAGGCACAGTACAGAAACTATAGGTGCATATACCCCTCCTACCCAGGAGAAGAACTGCTCCTTGAGCTCAAGCAGGGCAGCTCACAGCTCTGTGACACCAGACACTGCAGGTGACTGTGTACCACTGATTGCCCCCTGTCTGAGGGAAGTCTATTTCCCAAGCTCTGGCACAGGAAGCTCACAGTTGGCCTGGATACTGAAAGCACAATTGCACCCCTCCTCCCACCTGAGGGGAAGGTCCCTGAGCTCCAGTGGGCATGCTCTACTGCCTGCACACTCCACAACCACCCTGGACACCAGAGGTGACTATGTACCACTCCTGGGGGAAAACAGGTCCAGTGTGAGTGCACTCCATAGCTGCCCAGTCACTGCAGGCCTATGTGTGCCTTGCCAACCCTGCTCTTCCTGAGTACAGAGTCCTGAGTTTGTGCACTATCACAGAGACCACAGGATTTTGTGCACCATTCCCGCTCCCCGTCGTGAGGAGCAGAAAGCATACTCCCTAAGCCCACGTACACTCTCATGCATTTGTGCACTCCTCAGCTGGCCTGGATGCCACAGGCAGGAGACCACAGGTGTATGTGCATCTCTCTCCCTGTCTGTTGAGAAAGTGAGATCTCTCCATGCCTCAGCATGTGCACAGCACAACCCACTCAGAAACCACAGGCACATACGTGACCCTCTCTCACCTGAGAAGCAAAAAAGCATGGTTCCCCACTCCAGCCCAAAGTAGGAATAAAAATGAAGTAAAAGAAAAGGAAAGCCACAAAACTGAATTCAAGGAAGAAAGAAAAATATGTCAAAACCAAAGTTGCCAAAGAAAACACGAATGGCCCTAAAAGAGGAAGAAGCCAAGTGCTCACCAGAGAAGAAGTAATGGATATGAACTGAGACAGCCTAACAGATAAAGAGTTCACAAAAACAGTTATTAAAAAGTCGAATGAGATACGGGAGGTACACACAACTACCCAAAGGCAATTGGAAGACCTCATAAAAGATGAGACAATGATAGGGAACACATCACGAAAGTGACTGAGAGCAGAAATGCTAGAAATGCTAGAAATGAAAGATACAGTCAAGGAATTGAAGGTAAACATGGAAAGCTCCATAAACAAACTTAATTACACTAGAGGAACAAATATCAGAAATAGAAGACAAGATAACAGAAGAACAAACAGAAGGTTCATAGGTGTCCTGGAAAGACAGGAGAAAGGAGCATAGAATTTATTTAAAGAAGTATTATCAGAGAATTTCCCATATCTCTCACAAAAAGTAACCATGGAGATTCAAGAAGCAGAGAAAACACCAAAATTTATAAATTCAAATAGACCTACACTGAGATTCATCATAGTAAAATTAGCAAAAATCAATGACAAAGAAAAACTACTCAAAATTATTAGAGAAAAGAAAAGCATAACCTACAAAGTCACACCCATCAGGCTCTCATTAGACCTCAAAAGAATTCCTACAGGCCAGGAGAGAGTGAAATGACATCTTCAAAATACTAACAGACAAAAACTACCAACTAGGAATGTTCTACCATGCAAAATTAGCATTTAAATATGATGAAGAAATAAAAGTTTTCAACGACAAAAAAGTTTTCCATCACCAAGCCTGCCATTTGAGAAATCGTAAAAGGGATCTTACAACACGGAAAACAAAAACTAAGACTGAAAAAACCTTGAGAATGATGATAAACAGCGAAACAAAAGCAGGAACAAAAATGAGACCAAATGGAATGAACAGAAAAAAACACTAAAGGAGGAAAGAAAAACAGGTATCCTATAAAATACAGATAGATAGATAGATCTAGATAGACAGACAGATAGATAGACAGATATGATATGGCATCAACTCTTAAAAGAAAATCATAGAGGACCATTAGCATTAACACATGGGATAGCCACAAAACCCAAATCTAAAGAGACACATAGCTGGAAAGCAGATAAAACTGACAGAAAAAATTCTAAATACCCTCCAAAGGAAAAAGCAAACCTAAACAAACAGAAAATGAAGCAAAAGGCAGTGAAAACCAGCAAAATACAAAGGATCAAGTGACAACAATTAAGCCCTGCATTTCAGTTATCACCCTAAATGTGAGTGGATTGAGTTACCAATCAAAGAACATAGAGTGGCTGAATGCATCAGAAAACAGGGATCATCAATATTAGGCCAACAAGAAATGCACATCAGATCTAACAATAAACAGGCTGACGGTCAAGGGCTGAGGAAAATATATCAAAGCAACAATGATGAAAGGAAATCAAGGACTGCAATAATAATATTAGAGAAGCCAAACTTCCAACTGAAAAATGGTATAATGAGGCAAGGATGGACACTACATATGTCAAGGTAATAATCCATCAAAAAGAATTACTATCATTAACATATATGCACCCAACACAGGACCATCTAATACATAAAATTCTGGCAGAGCTAAAGGCAGACATTGACAGTAATACAGTAATAACAGGAGACTTTAACACTGTACTACATCAACAGATAGATAATCCAGGCAGAAAACCAACAAAAAGCAAGGGCCCTAATTGAAACAAAATATCAAATGAACCTGAGACATACACAGGCTGTTCTACCTCAACAATAAAAAATATTCCTCTCAAATGTTTATGGAATAGTCTCAAGAATAGATCACATCTTGGGACAAAAACAAGTCTGAACAAATTCAGCAAACTTCAAATTATGAAAACCTTCTTAACTGACGACAGGGAAAAACTAGAAATTAATTAAAAGAATAAAACTGGAAGAAGCACAGATATGTGGAGGTTGAACAACATGCTTCTGAACCACAAAGATGAAATCAAGTCTTATCTGGAAGCAAATGAAAATTCAGAGACATGTTACCAGAACAGGGGCTGCAGCAAAAGCGGTTCTGAGAGGAAAGTTTAGTTATACAAGCTTACATTCAAATCCAAGAAAAAGTCCTCATTAAATACGTAGCCACACACCTGGGGGAATTAGAAAGGGGAGAACAATCAAAGTGAAAAATCAGCAGAAGAAAGGAAATAATAATCAGAGTAGAAATAAATGAAATGAAAACAAAAAAAACTATCCAAAAGATCAATTAATCCAAATCTGGTTCTTTGAAAAAACAGACAAAATTGATATACCCCTATGAAGACTCATGAAGAAAAAGAGAAAGAAAACCTTAATAACAAATATCAGAAATGGAAGAGGTAAGATCACAACCGACATCACAGAAATAGAAAAGATCATTAGAGACTACCATGAAAACTTTCATAACAACAAATTTGTCAATCACAAGAAATGAACAGGTTTCTAGAATCATATAACCTCCCAAAATTTAAGTAGGAAGACATAAACAACTTAGAAGAAGTACAAGAGCAGAAATTGAAGCAAAAATTTTAAAATAATCTCAAAAACAAGAGACCAGGATCAGATGGTTTCATTGGGAAAGTCTACCAATTATTCAAGGAAGAGCTAATCCCCATGTTAAACTCTTGCACAAAGTTGAAGAGAAGGAAAAACTTTCAAATACACATTATGAGGATAATATTACCCTGATTCCAAAATTAAACAAAAACAGCACCAAAATAAAGCTATCAAAAAATAGTTGATGAATATAGATGTAAAAATTCTTAACAAAATTCTGCAAATAGAATTTGAGAGCACATCAGAAAAAATTATATATGATAACCAAGTAAGTTTTATTCATGGATGTAAAGATGGTTCAACATACACAAATCAATCAATGTGATATACCAAATTGACAAATTGAAAATTAAAAACCATATGATCATTTCAACAGATGCAGAAAAAACATTTGACAAGGTTCAACACCCATTCATGATAAAAAAGATTCATCAAAATAGGAATAGAAGGCACCTGCCTAAACATAATAAAAGCAATACAAAAAATCACAGTCAACATCATCATCAATGTGAAAAATCAAGAACATTTCCCCTAAGATCTTGGAACAAGACAAGGCTGTCCACAATCAGCACTACTATTCAACAGAGGTCTAAAAGTCTTGGTCGGAGCAATAAGGCAAGAAAAGAACATTAAAGGAATCCAAATTGGAAAAGAAGAAATAAAACTATCATTTTTTTTCAGGTGACATGATACTAAGAAAACCCTAAAGACTTCATGATAAAACTTCTAGAAACAATAAATGCATACAACAAAGTGGCAGGATATAAAGCCAACACACACACACACACACACACACACACACACACACACACAAAATAGCATGCAAATAATGAAGTAGAGGGGAAAGAAATTAAGAAAGAAATCCCATTCACAATAACACTAAGGAAGATCAAATACCTGGGAATTAACAAAAGAGGTGAAAGACCTCTAAACGAAAACTACATCATCTTAACAAATGAAATAGGAGACAAAGAGATGGAAAAACATTTCACATTCATGAATTAGAAGAATTAACATTGTCACCAATTGAGACTACATCAAAATGAAAACTTCTGCACAACAAAAGAAATTATACTAAAACAAAGGACAACCTACGGAACCAGAGAAGATATTCACATAACATACATCAAACAAAAACTTAATTTCTAAAATATACGAACAGTTCATACAATCAACAATAAAAAAGCAAATGACCCACAGTATTTTCTAAAGACTTTTCTTTTCTAAAGAAGTCTTTTCTAAAGAAGACAGATGACTTACAGACACCTGAATAAATTCTCTACATCATTCATCATCAGAGAAATGCAAATAAAATCTATAATGGGATATCATCTCACCCTAGTGAGAATGGCCTATATTGAAAAGACTGGAAATGGCAGGTGTTGTAGGGGTTGTGGATAAAAGGGATCCCTTCTACATTGTTGATGGGAATATAAATTAGCACAACCTCTTTTAAAAACAAATAAAGATGAATTTACCAATTCATCCAGAAATTCCACCCCTAGGCATATATCCAGAGGATAAAAAATCTCTCATCAAGAAAAATATCTGCACTTCTATGTTCATAACAGCACAATTCACCATAGCTAAGACACGGAAACAGTCTAAATGCCGGTCAGCAGATGACTGGATAAAGAAGTTATGGTACATACACTCAATGTAATTCTATGCCTCTTTTTAAAAAATGAGATTGCACCCTTTGCTACAATTTGGATGGAACTGGAGGGAATCATGCTGAGAGAAATAAGACTGTAAGAAAAAGAAAAACTGGATGGCTTCAGTCAAACATAGAGTATAATGAAATGAGACAAATATATAAATCCCAACAAAAATAACAGGGCTCAGGAGAAATATAGACTGAATTGTAATTTCAATATCCTAAATGGAATTTAGCATTGTGAACTAAAGAAATAATAAATATTACTATAAAAAGTAAAGTTAGAAAGCAGATTCAATGTCATCTGACACCGCTATAACAATTACTACCATAAAGAAATCTCAGGACTTCTATGAATTTGTCATCTAATTGAAAACAAACTTAAAACTCCATCATAGTGATTAAGATCTTATGCCTGGAGTTTAATTCACAATCAGATCATTTACTAAGTGACTTCACCTAAACTATTTAACTTTAATTGAGTTTCAGTTTCTCATCTATAAAAATGGGAATATTCATGGTACCTAAATCCAAGAGCTGCTGTAAGGCAACAGAAATATGATAGTATTTGTAAAGCAGTTGGCATATGGTAGGCACTTAGAAAACAATACTATTATATTGCTATTATTGTTTTCTTTTTAAGAGACAGGATCCCAAAGTGTAATCCCATAGAATAACTCAATTTCATTAAAAGGGATACATATATATATATATATATATATATATATATATATATACATACATGTGTGTGTGCGTGTGGAGAGAGACAGAGAAAGAAAGAGGGAGAGAGAGAGAGAGAGAGTTGATGGGAGAGGCTTAAAGAAGATGACCACCATTTTATCATCTAATGATCAATGAATAACACTTTTTATTCTTATAATTTTAATGTATTCTTCAATTCTTCCATAAACAAATTGTTTTTGTAAATGTACCCACAAAAATGCTATTTAAAAAAATGCCAAGGATTAACCATATATATTTAGAGTGTTCTACATGGAAAAAAATTGTTTATATTATTTACAATTAGGACAACATTGTCTTTTTCATTGATTTAATGTCTACATATTTCTTTCATCATAAGACAGCGATTAAGCACAAAGTAAAAAAATTACCCTCTGTAAGCTCCACTCCGGTTGCTTGCTTGTTCCATCGTGTCCTATCCTTATCTTATATATCTTTCCAATGCTTCTTATTTCAACCTGAGTGAAATGCAAAGAAAAAAAATTAGCAGAATATTTTTAAGTAACATCATTTAAAAATTCTTTCCTAAAAGGCATTATTTTTGTTCTTAATACTTGAAAAGCACTTGGGGACACTTTAAAAATGTAGAGATTAAGCCCTCTTAAGAAGTTATTGATTTGCTCCACAGACACAGAATATGAGACAAATATCATAAGACTAAAAACATGCAGAAAGGGTCAAATGAAAGAATAGGATAAAAAACACACATATACTCAGTTTTCTGACTACCATGCATTTCTCACTGGAAGTCAGAGTCTGAACTAGTTTCAATGATAGGAAGATGGGCTTTTATTTAAAGAAAAAATCAATTTTCATGAAAGCTAAATATAACTATTTCTAAAAGCTTTAGGCAAAGTATGTCTAAAACTTCCTTCTATTCTGAAAATACTTTTTCCTTTGACTTGTAGACTAACACATAGATGTTCAGGGTTTAAGGAAGTTACAAACCTGCCCACAGAGTATGCATCACTGGTGAGTTTGTGACATTCTCAAGAGTATTTTCCAATCCATGTAGAATTGTGGAAGACTGACTTTGAAATTACTTTGAGTACATTTAGTAACCTGGCTGTTGCAATGTTAGTAAAATATGGTGTTTTGCATCTCTTGTTCTCAATTTCTTCAGCTATAGAACGAACATGTATATAACCTACAGTTTTCAACTTAACTAAATATTTATTTAGTACAACAGTAATGTAGGATTATACTAAAGATGGAAATCATGGAACAGTCTCTAACTTAGAGAAATTTATAGTCTTGTGGGAGAGATAGATTTTTTAAGCTGACAATATAAAAAGATATACCTAGGATACTGAAATGAAAGTATTAAAAAGGGCAACACATACCTTATTATTTAATAAAATAATTAAATGCTATTAAATACAATTAAATGACAAAATTATTGTTGAATTAAATGTTAAACAATGGTCACTATCATTATTTCTTCTACAGGTAGAAATACTACCTCCACAGATAGAACTATGAATACATAGGCATTTGTATATTACCATATTTTGTCATTATAATGCGTACCCACGATTTTGGCCCTAATTTTCAAGAAAAAAATATTTTATTTAAATTTTTTTAATTCAAATCTTTACTTGTTTATATTTAGGTACTTAGTTTTTCCATTACAAATGAATTTTATCATTTATTTTTTTAACATTATGGTACAAGAAATTTTATATAACAAACAATTACAAAACACAAGAACAGATACGAGGTATAAGAAATAAAAGAATTAAAACATTTATATAGATATGGAATTAATACTATATGTATAATGCTCATCCTTATTTTTCCTTCACAAATTTGGACAGAAAAAAGTGTGCATTATGCACAACAAAATAAGGCATACTTTACTTACAGCACAGTTTATCTATGAACTAGATCCTGAAAGAGCTAGGCCAGTCAGGTTACCAAGAAGCCATTACAGTTCTTATTCATACTGACTTCCCATAATTAGAAATTCTTTTTATTAAATGCCCATCACCACTACCGTTACCATTTCCCCCCATTGGCTACAGTGGGCAACTGCAACAAAGCATCAAGAAGAACAAACCCGGGACTGACTAGGAGGTTAACCCCACAATACTAAGTTTCCCTCACTTCTTACTCTTAGAGTTAGTCTCAGTGGCAGAACTCAGAAGCTGATTCTTCCTGCCAGATAAAGTAAGAAGAAATCCCACAATATGGGACTGTTCTTTCTCTGAAAGGTAATCCAAGTCTTATATATCCTTTTATTATTGCATAATTCTATTAGCATTTAAATGTAAACTCTCTATTTCTATATATTTTAAATAAAAATAAGAGAGGAGTAACTGAAAAGTTTAGATTTCCAAATATATGTGACTTCACCTCTGTCTGCCTGGTACTTCTAGAGAATGGGACTACCATTCTAGAAGCCCTGCTATGTGCCAGCTAGAGAGCAAGTACTTGGTATATATGGTTTCTTCCAGCCTTCACATCATCCTTGTGAAGAGTAAGACTCTTTAAAGTGTCTACTTTAAAGAATAAAGAAAACTTGAAAGTTTTGTGATCTATCCAAGGACACACAACAGCCTACTTACTGTGTAGTAAGTATCAAAAATAAAATTCAAACCCAAGTCATCAGAAATATAATGCTGTTCTCAAAATAGTTATGTGCTTATGCCAGGACTTGAAGGAAGGAAAAGAGAATGAATAAATAATTCAGAAGTGAAAAGTGATGCTGATGAAAAATAACAAAGAAGTTAATACCCACAAAAGAGAGAGTAAGCAGGAAAGAGATGTCTAATCTGAATTTAGGACTCTAAGATAATCACAAGTTCCATTTCCTTTTAACCTAAAAACATGGCTTCTCAAATATTAGTGTGCACACAAATTACCTAAGTATTGTTAAAATTCAGATTCTGATTCAACAGGTCTGGTATGGGGGCTAAGATTCTGCATGCCTAACAAGCTTCCAGGTGATACCCATGCTACTAACCTGGGGCCCACAAGGACCTAGACTCTTAGGTAACTAGGCAACTTTTACACCCACCCCTGATCTCGAACAGTGAGACAGTGGTTTGGAACTGGGTATGTTCCTGCCCTCACTTCACAGTAAATAAGAGCAACTAAAAGAAAACTTACACTGATGGCATTAGCCAACATCAAATTTTTAGTAACTGTATTGATACCTACCATTTGTAGCGTATTTCCCACCCACCTGGGCACTGTATGTCACAAACATTTTGACTCTTTAAACCTCACAAAAACCTTTTACCTAAATATTACTGTTTCCTTCTCTTTTCTAAGAAGGATAATAGATAAGCAATCTCTTCAAGGTCACAACTAATGAGAGAGGTTGATCTGGCTTGGAACCTGGTCTCTGTGACTCCAAGTTCTCTGTTCTACATAAGTAGGAGATTTATACAGATGATTTAGAGATAGAGGTATATAGATATAGATACAGATATTTCCCTTTTTGTTATCAGATCATGCTGGGCTTTAGAACATGTCTTCATTCTATATATGAAAATAATGTTGACCTGGAGAAAATAAATAATCGATTTAAAATCACATAGTGAATATAAGGAAAGCTAGAATTTAAATCCAACTTACCTTATTTGCAGTCTAGTTCTATAATTGTGATTCTCAACCTTGATTGTATTTTAGAATCACTGGGGGAGATTCTAAAAGCCTCAGCACCCAGGTTGCATGCCAGACAAAATAAACCAGAACCTCTCGAGGTAGACTAGGGCATCAGTAGTTGATTTCAAGTTTCCAGGTGATCCCAATGTACAAGCATGACTGAGAATCTCAACCATACATTCCATATTTGTATCCCAGGTAATTATGGGCAATAACATACTTTTGTGGGATGACCTAGGGGTCTAACATAACATAGGTTTTCTGAGTTCTAAACAATTATCTTTTTAAATGTATTTGTTGTATAAAGTATAACTGCCTGCGCACTGATCCAAAGTGCTCCTTCATGACTGTATAACTGCTTACTCATTGCAAAACTAGATGAGAAGCTCAGGTCTGAAAATTTGGAAACCACTTGGGTGTGATCGATTGCCATGTACTGCAGCCTCTAACAGACTTGGCTTCTTTGTGACTCAAGTTGGCCTCAGTCCTTCTCTATTCTCTGTAAAGTCTTAGGATACAAAAAGGTATACACTTCAGGGAGAACAGTGCACCAAGGAACCATTCAGTTTTTACCCAGTGTGTAGGGAGAATTAGTGAAGTGAAAAGTAATTGGCCTAATTGAAATTTGTCCAAAACCCTGAGGAATAGGAGAAACAACCAGTGATAAGCCAAACAATGCAGCCAGTGTTTTCTGATGCTAAGTGAAAAAGAAAGATTCAAATGGGAATGGGCAGAGCTTCAAAACACGGCCTCTGAAGATGCCAAAAACATGATTTCACACCTATACAGCTAGGCTGAGCAATGTCTAAAAGCATACACAAGCACACAAAAGAAGTATTTTCATTACCATAAGAATCTCTAGATGGTTATAATTCAAGCTTAAGCTGATGGTTTATGGGGCCAGTTTTAAACCAATAGCCTAAAACAAATTGTCTTTAAATAAAGTAATTTTTTCTACAATTTTCCTTGTATGTATAAAATAAGTGAGGAAAAAAAGTGTTTTCTAGGCATTAGGGTAAATTATGGAGATTCTATAGACCAGATATTTATTTTATATAGGATACACACACCTTAATGTATTATAGAAATACCTTTGAAATGTTCAAAAAACAATTTACTGTCAATATTGTTTACCTGAAATTCATCCTCCTGTCTTGGAAGGAAGAGCCGCTCTGGGCTGTCCTTCCTAAGACTTACTGGTCCAGTGACTCCTTCGTCTCCATACACCCAGAGTGTGACATTGGCTTGGGTCCCTGTATTTCCTGTCAGCACTAACACCTTCCATTCATCTTCTGACAGAACAGTCTCACCGTTTTGGGAAAGTATGATTTCTTCTATGAGGGAAAAAAAGCATTAGTGGCAGATCAGATGCATCATGTTGACAGAATCCTTTGTCACATGGAGCCCAAGGACATCAAAACAGGCGTGGTGAGAGGAGCAGGGTAGGGATGCACTAAGCTGCTACAACTCCAGGGAGTTGATTAGTGTTGGTCTCCTCACAGCAAGGTTCTGGTCGACTGAAACTGAACTACTGGTGCAAATTAAATTAAGATAATAAACATCTGAAATTCATGACAATCTGTTTCACTTGTCCTCAACACTACGGCATGGAAGCATGTTGGAATTCGTAGTTTTGTGTCCAAACATTTTTTTTTAATAAAACTATCTGCCTGGCGTACAGATTTTTAGAATTACTATAATATAGAATAACAAATGAAGTGTAGCAATGAAAAACAATTTCAAAAGAATGTTAAAATTGCACATTGAGAGAGAAAAAAATTCTAAAATACTTCCAAGAAAATACTAGAAAGAGCAATCAAAGCATTAGTAACTAAAGATACATCTGTTAAAGTAGAATTTTCACAAATACAAGTGCTTTCTGAGATGCTTAGATCAGCTAACTCTGTGAGGGCAGAAACGACACAGAAGCAGTGTTTCACATGGCAGCCTTCATTAGTGGGCAGTTTGCACACAGTCACTCCTTATTTGTAAGAGATACTTATGAAGTAATGTTCCCAGAGAAAGTTTCTATCTTTACTCTCTTTAGTCTGTTGCCCCATTTAAAGAGCTACTGCAGCATGCATGCTGAGAGTGTCTCCCATGCTACCCACCCTTGGTTGTCTGGATTGAACAAACAATGATAGGTTAATTTTTAAATAATATTTCCAGGTAGAAATATTACACAAAAATTACATAAATCTCCTCCTGTCAGATGGGGAAGACAGTAAGACTCATCCTACCTTTAATTCTGTGACTTGAAAGTATAAGCAACTTCAGATAGTACCTAGGATTTTATCAGTACAGCATCAACAAAGATGATAATATATGCAGCAAATAGCTAGTTATTTCTTGTTCTAATGAACAAATTTTAAAATACAAATTATACACAAATACTAAAAAAGAACTGTCATTTATTTTTTAAAGTTACTCCCTTATTCATTGTTAAGAGCAGGCCTTTTTCCTTCAATTACAATAATAATTACCACTTATTAAGCTCTGTATGTTAGACATTGTATTAAACACTTCATATGCATTTCTCATTCAATAAATCAAATTATGATGCTTATTTCAATATGAAGAAAAGAGGCAGAGGTTAAATAATATGCCCATTTCATCCAATAAATAAATGAGGGAATGCATTACTCTGAAACCTCTGCATTTAAATAAGCTACATGTTCTATATTCACAAGGACACAAAATTTTATACCGTGCTAAGCACTGTGCTATGTACTGACATTCATTATCATAACGTCACTTAATCCACACACTAGTCCTATGTATTGTCTCCTATTAAGCACATGAACAAATTGGACTCAGAGGTTAAGGAATTTCCCTATCTACACAGACAATATCAAGCCTAGACAGAAGAAGTCTGAATCTCATGCCATTCTGAATATAATATCAAAGGTAGTAGCTAATATGGAAAAGACAACAAAAATTGATTCAACAAAATTCATGATACAATCTAATTTTCAAAACTCAAATATCATATGTGAAAACCTGACCACCCTGCATTCCATTTCTAACCAAACATGATCAGTAGCCCTAAAAACACACTTGGAATTTCTTCATATGCTAGACAAGAGTGCAATCAAATTGAAGAAAACACATTCATGAATCTTATAGAATAATTAGTGATGTAGGTCAGTAGGACACTCTCTAGGCAGCTAATCATTTATTTAATATTTTATAAATAGCTTAATCATCTAAGAGGATTGTTTTCACTTTAAGAAAACTTTGTTTTGCTCATATTTTTTCAGGACACTTGTAGGTTTATTGTTATCTATATAAAATCTATATGGCACAGATTAAAAGTTTGAAAGATAAATAATGAGAGTATCACCCTGGAGGTACATACTATCTATTTGGATTTTAAACATATACACACATCCATTGAAAACAAAATAAGTACTTTGAAGATGTATCAGAAAGCAGGGAATGATTATGTAAAAGTGTACAAGAAAGTTGTCTTCAGGAAGGGAATCTTGGTACTCGATGCAAGAGGATAAATCAGAACTTCCTAGAAAAAGGAAGGAAAGGGCATTCCACATAGAGGGAACAGCATTCCCAGCATGATGTAAAATATCTTGAAGTAGAAGGCATGCTTGATGAACATGGTCTATGCTTCTATGCTTCGGAATATAGCAATTCATGACATGTTATGTGAAAAGTGAAAAGACAATGAGACAATGGGAGGTACTGGATAAGCTGGGAGGTAGCACACTCTCATGCAGAGAACAGGGAGCCAGTCAAGATTCTGAAATACAGTGGCAAAGATGATCTTCGAACCTTTACTTGATGGGGATGATTCTCCTAGCATTTAAGAAATTATAGGCATATACATCTTATAACAATAATCTTTACATTTATTTTTATTGTCATCATTTGAACATTAAAATAATTATATATACATAGGTTCCCAATTTCTTAGATATACTTCAACACAACTTGACCTCCACCAAATCACCAAGTGTTCCTCCCCATTATCCAGTGGACTCAACCACCATTTGCCCCATTCCCTTTGGTAACCTCAGTTCTGTTGCAAATGTTTCAGCGTTGGTTATGTTTCATCTGTTCCTTTGTTTTGTCTCTTCACAGTCCACCTTTGAGTGAGGTCATCTGGTATCCATCTTTCTTCTTTTGACTTGTTTCACTAAGTATAATCCCCTCTAGATCCATCCATGTTCATTCAAATAACAGGGTTTCATCTCTTCAAAGGGCTATGTAGTATTCCATTGTATATATGGACCACATCTTCTTTATCCATTCATCTGATGTTGGGCACTTAGGTGATTTCCAGTTCTTAGCTATTGTGAATAGAGCAGCAATAAACATGGGGATGCATACATCTCTGCGGATGGGTGCTTGTATCTTATGGGCAGATGCTCCGGAGTGCAACGACGGGATCATATGGGATTTCCACTTTCAGTTTTTGAGGAATCTCCAAACTTTTCCATCGGGGTTGTACCAATTTATACTCACACCAACAGAGCAAAAGTGTTCCCTTTTCTTCACATCCTCACCAGCATTTGTTGTTTCCAGACATTTGGATAATGGCCAGTGGTTGAGGTATAAGGTGATATCTCATTGTTGTTTTAATTTGCATTTTCCTTATAGCCAGCAAGTAGGAACATCATGTGCATGCTGGCCATCTGTATATCTGCTTCAGAAAAGTGTCTCTCCAATTCCTCCTTCCATTTTTTTATTGAATGCGTGTTGCTGAATTTTATGAGTTCTTTGTGTATTTTAGATATTAAGTCTTTGTCAGAAATATCAAATGCAAATATAGTCTCCCAGTTAGTAAGCTCCCTTTTGATTTTGGTGATGGCTTCTTTTGTTGTGAAGAAGCGCCTTAGTTTATGTAGTCCCAGTTGTTTATTTTTCTTTTTGTTTCTCTTGATGATGGAATTGAGTCCCCAAAGACTTCTATACAACTGATGTCATAGAAACTCTTTCCTATGCTGTCTTCTAATAGCTTTATGGTTTCTGGTCTTATGTGCAAGTCTCCAACCCATTTTGAGTTGATTTTTGTGAATGGTGTTTGAGAGTGGTCTAGCTTCATTCTTTTGCATGTGGCTGTCCAGTTTTCCCATCACTCTTTGTTAAAGAGACTTTCCTTTTTCCATGATATGCTTTTGGCTCCTTTGTCATAGATTAACTGACTGTATGTTAGTGGGTCAGTTTCTGGTAACTCAGTTCTATTCCACTGATGTGTGGTTCAGTTATTATTCCAGCACCATACCGTTTTGATTACTATTGATTTGTAATATAGTTCCAAGTCTGGAAGTGCAATCCCTCCAGATTCATTCTTTTTTCTAATAATTGCTTTGGCTATTCAGGGTCTCTTGCTATTCCATACAAATATTAAGATCTTTTTTCTATTTCCTGGAAATAAAAAATAAAATTCCACAGTTTTAATGGAATTTTAATGGGGATTGCATTAAACCTATATATTGCTTTGGGTAAGATGGCCATTTTAATGATATTGATTCTTCCCAGCCATGAGCAGGGGATGTCTTTCCGTTTCTTTGTGTCCTCCTCGATTTCTTTTAAGAAGGACTTTCAGTTTTCATTGTACAGATCTTTTACTTCCTTTGTTAGGTTTATGCCCAGGTATTTCATTTGTTTAACTTCTATCTTAAATGTTGTGATTTTCAAGATTTAATTTTCTTCTAGCGTGGTTTGTGTATAAATTTGCAACAGATTTTTGTGCATTAATTTTGTAATCTGCCTCTTTCCTGTATTCTTTGATGAATTCTAGAAGTGTTTTGACAGAGTTTTTGTGATTTTCAATATATATAATCACATCTGAAAATAATGAGAGGTTTAATTCCTCTTTTCCAATTTGGATTTCTTTTTTTTTCTTTTTCTTGCCTAATTGCTCTGGCTAAGACCTCCAGTACAAAGTTAAATAGCAGTGGTGAAGAGTGGCCAACCATGCCTTGGTTATGACCTGTGAGGAAATGCTTTCAATTTTTTGCCATTGACTATTATGCTGGTTGTGAATTTTTCATATATGGCCTTTATTATGTTTAGGTATGAACCTTCTATTCCCATTTTATGGATGTTTTTATCATAAGTGGGTGTTGGATCTTGTCAAAAGCTTTCTCTGCATCTATTGAAATGATCATGTGGTTTTTCTCTTTGCTCTTATTAATATAGTGTATGACACTAATAGATTTATATATGTTGAACCATACTTGCATACATGAGATGAATCCCACTTGGTCATGATGGATGATCTTTTTGATGCATTGTTGAATCTGAACTGCTAATATTTTGCTGAGAATTTTTGCATCTATGTTCATTAGAGATATTGGTCTTTAATTTTTTTGTGGTAACATCTGTCAGCTTTTGGTATCAGTGTAATGTTATCCTCATAAAGAGTATTTGGGAGCATTCCTTGTTCTTCAGTATTTTGGAAAACTTGAGGATAGGTGTTAATTCTTCTCTGAAGTTTTGGTAGAACTTATTGGAGAAGCCATCTGGTCCTGGGCTTTTATTTTTGGGGAGGCCCTCAATTACTCTTTCAATTTATTTTCTTGTGATTGTTCTTTTCAGATTTTCCAATTCTTCTGGGTTTAGTCTTGGTAAACTATACTTTCTAGAAATCTGTCTCTTTCTTCAAGGTTGTCCATTTTGGTGGAGTAGAGCTGTCCATAGTCGTCCCTTATAATGTTCCAAATTTCTGTGGTATCTGTTGCAACTCCTCCCCTTTCACTTATGATTCATATAGTTATGAGAATTTTCTCCCTTTTTTTGTTTGTGAGTCTAGCCAATGGCTTGTCAATTTTGTTTATTTTTTCAAAAAACAATCTCTGGTTTTCAATGATCTGGATTGTCTTTTTGCTTATTTTTTTAATTTCTGCTCAAATTTGGATTGTTCCATTTCTTCTGCTGATTTTTTGGCTTTAATTGTTCTTCTTTCTCTAGTTGTTTCAAATGTTGATAACTATTTATTTGCGATTTTTCTTGTTTATTGAGATAAGCCTGGATTGTGATGAACTTTTCCCTCACTACTGCTTTTGCTGCATCCCGTAACTTCTGGTAGCTCTTGTCCTCATTTTCATTTGTCTTTAAGTATTTTTCAAGTTCCTCTTATTTTTCTTTTACTCAAGAGTCCTTCAGGAGCATACTGTTGAGTTTCCAATTGGTTTAGGGTCTTACGGCTTTCTTTTTTGTGGTTGATTTCCAGTTTTAGCCCACTCTGGTCATAGAAGATGCTTGGTATGGCTTCAGTCTTTATAAATTTATTGAGAGATGTTTTGTGCCCCAGCATATGATCTATCCTTGAGAATGTTCCATGAGTGCTTGAGAAGTAAAATCTGTAGTTGTTGTGTGAAGTGATTGGTATATGTCAGTTAGAACTATCTGTTCCAGATGGTCATTTAAAGTGTCTGTTTCCCTGTAAATTTTCCACTGGTTGATCTGTCCATTGTTGTAAGTGAGGTGTTGAAGTCCCCACTATTATTTGGTTACTGTCAATGTCTCTCTTCAGGTCTAATAATACTTCCTTGATATATTTTGACGCTCTTTCATCATAATATATGTTAATAAGCATTATGACTTCCTGCTGAATTGATCGTTTAATGATTATACAGTGTCCATTGCTGTCTTTTATTATGCTTTTTAGATAGAAGTCTGTTTTATGTGATACGAGTACAGCTGTTCCTGCTCTTTTGTGGTTGCCATTCAACTGTAGGATTGTCTTCCAGCCAATGACTTTGAGTCTTTATCTTTTGAAAGTGGGTTACCCGAATGCAGCAGAATGTTGGGTTATACTTTTTAATCCATTCATCCAATCCACATTCTTTGACTGGTGAGTTCAATCCATTAACATTCAGGATGATTATTGATCTATAGCTGCTTAATGTCATTTTATATTTTGTCTTTTGTATGTTGCTCCAGATGATAAATTTGTTTTCTTTCTCTTTTTAGATCGGATGGGTGATGTTTTGATTGATCTCACCTTTTGTTTTCTTCTTCGTTTTATCCCTGAGGATGTATTTTAGGTTACCCTGAGTTAGTATTCACTGTACTTTGTTTACTACTTAACTTTATTTGAAATTATATTAGTCTTCCACTCATTATAACTATCCACATTTTTGTTCTCTTCTCTTCCTCCCCACTTTTACTATTTGCTATCTTACTGTTTTTCTGTGTGGTTTCTTTGTACTTTATAGAGCATTCTTTAATATTTTTTTGAAAAGCTGGTTTGTGGTGATGTACTCCTTTAACTTTTGCTTATCCAAAGAGGATTTTTATCATTCTATCAGTTCTGAATGGTAATCTTGGTGGATTTAGGATCTTAGGTTGAAAATCCTTTTCTTGTAGCACTTTAAATATATTATGTTATGCCCTTCTGGCCTATAGAGTTTCATTTGAGAAATTCACTGACAGTCTTATGGGGGCTCCTCTGTATGTCATGGGTTTTTCTCTGGTTGCTTTTAAGATTCTTTATCTTGTATCTTTAACATTTTGATGACAATGTGTCTAGGTGTATTTCCGTTTGGATTTCTTTTATTAGGAACTCTTTGAGTTTCCTGGGTCTGGAGGCTTGCTTCATTCTTCAGATTAGGGAAGTTATCATCTATTATTTCTTCAATATGTTTTCTGCCCTCTTTTCTCTTCCTCTGGGATCCCTGTGATGTGAATGTTGTTACCTTTGATGCTATCCCAGAGGTCTCTAATGCTGCCTTTGAGTCCTTGATTTTTTTTTACCTCTTTGCTGGTTTGCTTGAGTTCCTCTGTCATATCTTCCAGATCACTGATTCTATTGGAAGCTTCATCCATCCTTTTGTTGAGTCCCTCTATTGGGTTATTTAATTCAACCATCATGCTTCTTCCCTGTTTGGTGTCTTGTTTTAATTCTTCTGTCTACTTCCCGACATTCTCATTTACTGCCTCTACTAATTTCTGGATTCCCACAAGTATGTTAATCACTGTTACCCTAAATTCATCTTCGGGTAATTTAAATAAATCTACTATATTCAGATCTTCCCCTGAGTTTTTTATTGGATCCATCATTTCATATATATTTCTCTGTGCCTTTGCACTATTCAGCATTCTGTTTACATTTCTGAGGGTTTGGTGTCCCTGGCATTGCGTAAATTGGATTTGTCCAGGATTGGTAATCAGGCTGCAATGTCGCCTCTACCCACCAGGTGGCACTAGTGGGTAGCATTGAGGTTTGGCCCCTAATGGAACTGCCTTCTCACAGTAAGTCTGGGGTAGGGAAATCTAGTGGGCGGGGAATGCGGTGGGTGGGATATCTGGTGGGTGTAATAGGAGGTAGGCGGGATCTCTGCTCAGTGGGCCCCAGGCTTGGCATGAAATGGTTGTGGGAGGGATTCGAACTGGGAATTTCCTTGGGGATTCAAAATGGGAATTTCTTTGGCTCATTTCTGGTTATGGCTCTGCCCAGCAGGATTTCACCATGTGAGCTCCAGCTCAGTTCCCAGTGCACTGGCTTTACTTTCACCCCCTCCAAAGTTGGCCCACCATAGCTCCTTGTCTCAGTCCCACTGGGGCCATCTCTCGCTGAATCCACAGCTGGTCCCAAAATCCCTAGCCTCTACCACACCACAAGTCTGGAGACTCCCAAGCTCCGTCCCAAATCCAAATCAGTGGCTTTGCTGAGAACCCTGCCAGGAGCCCTCATCTACTATTAGTCATCTGCTGATGCATCTCCAATTGAGGTGCCAGTTGTATCTTGGTGTTTGTCTCAGAAAAATAGGTGTTTTTTGGTTTTTTTCAGTGTCTGAGGAGAGCGACCCAAAAGTGTATCCTATCGAATCGCCATCTGGAAGTCAATCCTCTATCTTACATTAATTTTTATATATTTATATACAATAGTCATAATACAGAAAGCTGGTTTTTCCATCTCTATTTTTCATTCACTGTGAGTCTTCTCATATCCCTATCAGTGAATTCAGAACTTTATTTTAAAAAAGGATAGAAAGGTTTCTAATTGGGCTTGTTTTTCAGAGAGTTATTTCCCCTATGGCTCTGTTCTCATTTCTTCATCCTTTTAGGGAAATCTTTGTCTTTGCATGAACAGCATTAGTTTTTCAGCTTGGATATAGTTTGCCAAGAAAAATGTCTGTTTTCCATATACTAAGAACAAAAGAGTAGGGTTCCTGTGTCATTGAATGTAAAGGCATTTCCCATAGGTATTAATAATGAACATTCCATATAAACAAAAAATAAAAATTACAGAGCAATTTGAACTTGACATAAAATTAATTTGGTTTAGAAAAAATAAAAAGGAATAAATACTAATATCACAACAGGAAGGACAATTAATATACTTCATTACCTGGAGGAATTATTCTGAAGAAATAATACATGATACAGTTAAGTGACCATAGCATGTTCTACTTGATAAGAGAATGCTCAATAGTAAGATAATAGATAAATAAGTTATAGTACATCTATATATTAGATTACCTGTGGTTATTAAATATTTTTATAATTATTAGATTGCTTTAATATGAAAACATTCATAATGTTTACTCTTTTAACTGAAAAGCAGATTAAAAAACTGTACACACAGCACAACCTATATGTATGTATATATAAATATATCTATATTTAAAGTGCTTTTTGGAGTCTAAAAATATTATATAATTTTAATCTTTATTTATTTTTTTTTCAAAATAGACAATTTACTATGAATTCTTTTAAGGAAAAAAATTAAAATTGGTAACAGATTTAATATTTTCTTTGCTTGGTGTCTTTTTTTTAAAGTGTAGACATCTACCGAGGTTTACGTAAAGAATTAGCTGTGGCTGAGACTTTGGCACAATTAGATCTTTCCCAGCAACACCCTGAGATATCACCAAGGACAGATTAAGGATTGGTGTGACTACTTGCTGCACTGGTCGAATTTCCATGCACAGAGCAAGCTCACCTCTATTTGGAGGTAAAATGTAAAGCACAGTCATGTTCCTGCACCTCAATTGTTTCCTTCATTAAAAAATAAGAGGCTATAGGGAAAATTCTAAGTATAATTTCAGTTCAGCATTAAATTATGTCTCTTTATATTTGGTTGAACTGTTTTCTAATGTAATATTTTAAAATTAACATTACACAGAAAGAATTTATATTTCTAAATATTTCAATACCTCTTAAAATCTGAGTTTTCAAAGTTTTTATGGATGCAATGACATGATTTTAATTTTCTTTAATACAGTGGGGATGTTAGTGGCACAATGTAAAGAATCATAACTAAAATAATTTAGGCATTTTGAAAATGGTTTAAGCTGGGCAGTGGGTACATGGGGACTCATTATTCCATTCTCTCAATTTCTGTATATGTTTGAAATTTATCATAATAAAACAGTTCATCTGTGTTTTTTTTTATTAGGATATTCCTTCTTCAGATCCTCTCTACTGTAATAAACTAACATGAAGATTCAACTTGGTTGAAAATAAAAAACCCTGAAAATTGAAATAGCATCACATCTATATTTATTCACTATGAAAACAATATTTGTTGCATATATGGTATTATAAGTTGGAAATATATGTCTCCCTCTGGCATAAATGAGAAAAGTTCCATTATCAATATAGAGGGTAGTTTTATCTTTAGTACCTAATCCTACAAATTATATACATATTGTCCCATTTTGAAATTAGACCTGACAAAAATCTCATTCTTCAGGAGCTGATAGAGGAGCTGTTCCTGTTTTTAATAAAAAGTAGGAAATAAGTTTCTTAAAGTATTTTTCAACTAATATATATTTTAATATTAATGACTAATATAACACAAATCTATCTACGATGACAGCTAAATTGTAAAATCAAGAGGAAAACAACCAAATTTTTTCTTACAAGTCACAAATTTCAACTACTTGAGATGTTTGATACAGGTAGAAAAAGACAACTAAAGAGAATCATGATCTAATTACTCAGCAATAAATGAGAGTCTTCTAGGCAATACTGATATATAAAGACATCTTCCTCATCTAAGTCATGGATACTTAAAAAAAAAAAAAGCAAAAGCATTTTTACTGCAACCAGATATTGCAAACTTTAAAACAAATCATGGGCATTTTGGAGATGGCATTTGCATTAGGGGAATTCTATTATTGAGATTTCATAGGCAAGCCCAAGTTCTGTGCTATGTCAATGTTTTAAATAGCTCATTAATAAATAGTTTCCCTTTTCTCAATTTTTGTCCCACTCTATTTCCATGGTATTGTCATCAACAAGTAACTTCATAATGAATTAATGACTTAAATTTCATTTTGTCATTAGCATACTTTTTTCCCTTCATTTCATCAGTTTTTAACCTTTTTTTGGTATAATTTGTTAATGTTTTTTCTGGCTCATTAGAATGTAATGACACAGATTAAGCCTGTTTTTTCCATTACTGTGTTTTCCTACAACTGCTATTTACAAAGCACAAAGTATATATGAAATAGAATGATTTGACTCCATTTGTTTTTTAAAGGAAAGGCTCAGCCAAGAATGAAGTTAAATAGGCAGGCAAGCTGAAAGAGAGTGGAAGAAGAAGCATTTATTTATCTACTTAGTTGTTCATTTTGGCTGATCCTCCCAATCCCAGGATGTGAGCCAGGTCCTTGGGATGCATGTGAATTGTGCTGGTCAAAGATGACTGACCAAACCGCTGCTCTACCAGGGCATGTCAATTTGACTCCATTTTGAACACTGTCATTTTAGACTCATGGTTGCTGATTAAATACTTGTATTTAATCCAAAACTAGACTCTGGAATTTTAGATCCATTCTTTCTCAAGACTAATCATGCCTGCTTAATATTTAGAAAGAACATGTTCCTGAGGTGTATCTCCAGGATATTGGTGTCAAGCCCTTGCATTTGTCCTTTACTTAGTTAATATCAACAAACAGCAGAGGATGGATAAGAAAGTCCTTTTTTGAGGATGTGTGGAAATTTCCTCAGCAGAAGCCCCAGTCAGCAGCTCCAACAACAAGGACCCCATGTAAATTACCTTAGCAAATTGAAGTTACATCTCATGGTTGTTCCTTCCTTGCTCTTCAGACTCAAAATACCTAGTCAATTTAGAGCAAGTTATTCATCTGCGCAGCTAAGTACAATGTATATTTAATGACATTAAGCAAAAGGATGGTTTGAAAAAGTCTATTTATAATGAAAACTGATTTTTCACTTTTGAAAATTACTTGATTTGTCATGCCTCAATGTAAAATTTATACCTTCTATTCTTTAAAAATTTAATGATGATATCAGATAAGGGCTCAATACTCCCCAAATAGAAATAACTCTTCCAATTCAGTGACAAAAATTAAACAATTAAATTTAAAAATGGCAGAAGATCTGAATAGACAATATTCAAAGACATGCAGATGACTATAATGTATACAAAAAAATTCTGAAAATCACTAATCATCAGGCAAATGGAAGCTAAGACCAGTGAGATACCTATAAATGCATGCCTATTAGAATTGCTGTCATCAAAAACACAGGAAATAACAAGTATTAGTGAGGATATGGAAAAAGGGAACACTTGAACAATGTTGGTGGGAATATAAATGGGTTCAGTCATTATAGAAAACAATATGGAAGTTCCTCAAAAAAATAACAATAAAAATACCATATGACCCAGAAATTCCACTTCTGGGTTTTTATACCCAAAAGAAATGAAACAAGATCTCAAAGGGATGTATGTACTCTCATGTTTATAGTAGCAATATTTACAATAGTCAAGATATGGAAACATGAGGTGCAATTTCAATATCCCTATGTGTGTGTATATATATATATATATATATAAAATAGCAATATAAACAAAAGAAATAATAAAAATTATTTAAAAATATATAGATAACTGGGGATTTCTTGTTCCAAGATAGCAGACTGTTAATATCTCTGACTACCGCCTCCCCATAGCACAACTAAGAGAACATCGATTTGGCTACCAGAATCTTTGAAAAGAAATAGGACAAGAATCACCACAGAGAGGGGATATAAGCCTCAAATTGTCTCAGTGGTTCATCATTCTGTTTTGAGACACCTGAGATGCCAGAATAGGACAGTCTGCCAACACTGATATTTCCCCAGAGTTAAAGAACTTTCTCCAGTAGTGAGCACTCCCAAGCTGACTTGTAGTTACTGAGCCAGGGGCTTCTGAATGGGATAGGAGGACAGGATTCCCAACAAATGGAGATGGCACCAAAGTGGCCACTGAGGGGAAGTACCCGCCCTCTCTGTTATTAGTGCACTGGTAATGGCCTATAATGGCCTATCAGCCCTTATGGTGGTCTTCCTATCCGGCATATCCGACAGCTCCTTCTACCATGTCAACAACAGTAAGCCAATGAGAGAAAGCCAGGTCAAGCAGCATCTAAGTAGACAGTGGGTTGTTTCCCAGCAAGAAACAATCTTTTCTTCCCATCTCACAGGAAAAATATCATATTTTGCTATGTATAATGTGTACTTTTTTTGCCCAAATTTGTGAGAGAACAATAAGGATGTGTACCATACATGGGTAGTACTAATTCTGTATCTAAATAAATGTTTTTAATTCTTTTATTTATGCTTATGAGTTAAAAGTGCAATTGTAGAAATAAGTAATGATATATATATGCAAAATAACACCCTGGAATATGATCATTGATTTTGTTGAACTTACAGCAAACTTGTAAGGAAAAAAATTTTGGCCAATGATTCAACAAAATGAAACAAAAGAGTAATGTATTGTCATCCACAAAGTAAGTGACTCTGACTTGATAAGACAGGTGGTGAACAGCACAACATTTCTCTTCATATGCTTTGGGTGGGATCTACTAGCAATCTAGCTGTTATTTTTACCAAACTGCAGATACTGCAATCTTTAAGTTATCAAATATGCTAAAGAGCATGGTATCCGTACTGCTGCTAAGAGATAAACTGAACCTCTTCCCACAGAGAGTACCATCAAATTGTGGTGGCAACAGGAAGAAAAGCTTCTTGTACTTTGAATATGTTCTTGTGTTTTGTAATTATTTAAAATTTCTTTTTAAAACTAAATGCTGAAATTCCTTTATAAGTGCCTAATGTAAATAATAAAAACTTGAATTAAAAAATTAAAGTGAGTTTTTTTGTGAAAGTTTGGGTAAAAAATATAGGTGTGCGTTATACAAGGGAGCACATTATACATGACAAAATACGGAAACTGGAAGGGGTCCATCAAAAATGGCAGCCTGAAGATACAGCAAAATACACCCCAATCTGCTAAAATTCTACCTCCAGGCCTAAGGACTTGGTTACCAAACCCTACTGGGACTGGAACTTCTATGGAGGACTGAGACTTTCAGAAGGGAGGGTATTTCATTAACAATAGCTCCCAGTTATTTGCATTCTGTAGACTGTGATGGGACTACAGCCCACTTACTGACTATGGGTCCACAACTTTTGTGTCTCTTTGGGCTTTATTGTTCATAACTGTGACTCTGTGGAAAACTTCTGCATATACTATGCTAACTCTAAATGTGTAGGCTTGATTCTCAGGCCTCAACTAGAGTACAGAGAGCTACATACAATACAATAATAGTTGGAGACCTCAACACTCCAATTACAACAGTAGACCAGGCAGAAAATTAACAAGAAAATAACAGCTTTAAATGACAAATTAGAACAGATGGCTTTAATAGACATATGTCAACCACTTCATCCAACAACTGCAGAATATGCATTCTCAAGTGTGCCACAATCTCAAGGGTAGACCATACACTGGGAGACAAAACGTATCTCAAAATATTTGCAAAGATTGAAACAATACCAAGTATCTTCTCTAATCACAATGGCTTAAAACTAGAAATAAATCACAAAAAGAAAGATGGAAGACTCCAAAATATATGAAACTAAACAATATGCTGCAGAATGACTCTTAAGTAGAGGGAAAAACACAAACGAAAATTTAAAAAGTATTCAGAGACAAATAAGAATGAGAGACATGAGCTATCAGAACTTATAGGATGCAGCAAATACAGTAGTAAGAGGGAAGCTTATTGCCTATCTCAATAAATTAAGTCTATCTCACCGAACAAGAAAAATTGCAAATAAATAATCAAAACTTACATTTAAAACAAATATAAAAATAAAATTGAAATCAGACATCTGTAGATGGTAGGAAATAATAAAAATTCAGGCATAAATAAGTAAAATAGAAATAAAAAGAAAGGCCAGAAGATCAATGAAACAAAAAACTGGTTCTTTGAAAAACTATACAAAACTGACAAATTTTTGGTTACTAACTAAGAAAAAGAGAGATAAAACTTCCATAACTAGAATCATAAGTGAAAGGGATGAACTTGCAACAGCTACCTCAGAAATATAAAACATCATAAGAGGCTACTTGGAACAGCTTTATGCCAACAAGTTGAACAGATTTGATGCTATGGACAGATTTTTAGAAATATAGAGTCTTCCAAGACCAAATCAGAAATATATGGAAAAAACCTAAACAGAATTATCACAAGCATGGAAACTGAAGAAATAATCAAGTTTCCCCAAAATAAAAGTCCAGGAATAGATGGTTTTACTAATGAGATTTACCAAACCTTCAGAGAAGAATTAATATTCTCAAACTCTGCCAAAAATTAAAGAACAGAGATTGCTTTCAAAGACTTTCTACTAAGCTAATAATGTATTGATACCAAAAGATGATAGAGGTCACCAAGAAAGAAAATTACAGAGCAGTATCTCTAATGAACATAGATCAATAAATTCTTAGCAAACTATTAGCAAACTGAATTCAACAACACATCCAAAGGATTATCCATCATAACCAAGTGAAATTTATTCTGGGAGTGCAAGATACACAAATATATTAATGTAATAATATAGAGCAAGGAGAATAGCAAGAACAAAGAGAAAATCACATGATCATATCAATAGATGTACAAAAAGGTTTTGACAAGATTTATGATACATAGAACTCTACAAAAATAGGAATAGAAGGTATTATATCTCAACATAATAAAGGTCATATATGTTAAACTCACAGATAAATTCATACTCAACGGTGAATAACTAAGTGTTTCACCTAAGATCAGGAATGATACAAGGCTGCATACTTTCACCAATGCAATTTAACATCATATTGGAGGATGTAGCCATATCAATTAAGCAAGAAAAAATGAAATAAAATTGGAAAAGAGAAAATGAAACTATCACTATTTGCAAATTACATGTAATCTATGTAGAAACCCTAAAAACCCCATCAAAACTGAGAAAAATTAATGAAAAAAGTGACAGGCTACAAAATCAATGCACTAAAATCTGTTGTATTTCCATATACAAACATGAGAGAATAAAATGAAATCAAGAAAATGATCCCATTTACAATAAAGGCAAGAAATCTAATGCTTTGGAGTATACATAATGAAGGCGGTGAAAGACCTAAACAATCAAAACTATAAGATTTTCTTAATAGGAATACAGAAAAATAGAAAGAAATGGAAAGACATTATGTGTCCACGACTAGAAAGACTTAACATTGTTAAAATGACCATTTTATCTAAAGCAAGAAACAGGTTTAATGCAATTACCATCGAAACCCCATTAGCATTTTTTTAAGAAAATAGAACAATTTGTAAAAATATTAATATGAGATAAAAGATCTTGAATAGCCAAAACAATCATGAGAAAAGAGAACAAAAGTTGAAAAAAGTATCACACTCCCACACATTGAGCTATACTATAAAATGACAGTGATCAAAAGTTTATGGTACTGGTAAAAACAGAAACAGTTTAGTGGAATAGAAGTGGATCACCACAAATACACACACACACACACACACACACACACACACACACACAGAGTCAATTTTTGACAAAGAATACAATGGAGAAGTAAAGTCTTTTTAATAAACAGTTGGGAAAACTGAAAAACTACATGAAAATAATGAAGTTAGACAATGCTCTAACACTAAGCACAAAAATTAATTTAAAATGGATTAGAGAAAATCCATAAAATTGGATGTAAGACCAGAAACCATAAAATACTTGGAAGATAACATAAGCAACATATTCCATGATATCAGCCTTAGAGGGATCTTTCAGGACTCAATTCCAGAGGTAAATTAAACAAAACAAAAATAAACAAATGGAACTACATCAAGCTAACTAGCTTCTTCATAGTGAAAGAAACCCACTCCAAAAGCAAAAAGACAATCTACTGACTGGGAGGAGATATTTACGTTTCATATATCTGACAAGGGCCTAATATCCAAAATATATAAGGAACACATAAAACTTTATAACAGAAAAACAACTCAATCAAAAAATGGGCAGAATAATTTGATAGACATTTTCCAAGGACAGACAGATAGCCAACAGGCACATGAAAAAATGCTGTTCCTAGCTTATTACTTGGGAAATATAAATCAAAATAACAATGCTATATTACTTTGCACCTATGAGACTATTATCCAAAAGTCTGGAAGCAATAAATATTGGTGAAATATGGAGAAAAGGAAACTCTTTTACACTGTTAATGGTAGTGTAAGTTGGTGCAAGCTAACTGGAAAACAGTATCAATATTCCTCAAAAAAATGAGACTAGAAATCCCATGATCTCATCATCCCACACCTGGGTATTTACGCAAAAAAAAAACCCACAAAATACTAATGCTTTTATGCACCACGTTGTTTATTACAGAATTATTTGTGATAACCAAGAACTATAAAACACCTAACTGCCCATTAGCAGATGAATGGATAAAGATGAGATATATATGTACAACTGAATAATACACATCCCTGAAAAAATATGAAATCACGTAATTTGCAACAGTATGGATGGATAAGAGGGGATTTTTCTAAGTGAAATAAGTCAGAATGAGAAAGACAAATATTAGATGATCTCATACATATGCAGAATATAAAGAAACAAAGCAAAGGAATAGACAAAACAAAAATCAACACTTGGACACTTAAAATATAACTGAGGTTTCTAATGGACAAGAGGATAGGGGTGTAGGAGCATGGGGTGGTGGTGTCCAATGGTCAGTGGTGAAAGACTTTTGGTAATTTGTTGGCAGGCAGGGTGTGTTGTCATGTATTATGTGAATGGCAAGCCAGCACATAAGGTTTGCATTATTTTCTAAATCAAAGTTATCTCAATAAATATTAAAATTTTTTAAAACTGGGGCCTAGACCAATGCAGTAAAATCAAGAGGCTAATTTCTCTTCACTCTGGTTAATATGGTAGTATCATGGAGTTGTCAGCAAGAGACATATTTTTGTCACTACCTGAAAGAAAAGAGAACATTATCCGATAATTAAATTTATAAAAGGGCATTTTTTTAAAGGCAATATTATTTTTTTCTGTTTCTCAAGATGGGTCTTTAAAAAATGGTAGAGACAGTGATTCAACTATTTGTGTTTACCCAAATATGACTAGATTCTAGTGCATGGAATTTATCAAATATCATTCACTATAATTTTCAGTCAGATAGGTCATACATTTAAGACAAGAAAAGTAATCAAATAGATGAAGAAAAAGAACTACAAATTTAAACCTCTAAGACCTAGAGAACTTTATTCAAGTCTCATTTTCTGTCACAAAGAAATGGAAGTTAATTTTGTTGTTGCTTAGACTTTTGTGAGACTTTACTGTTATTTATAAAATATATTCTTAAAATATTTTGGGCCTGATAATCCAATACAATTTCATAATTTAAGTACTATCTTTTTTTCACATCTTTGTTCTGGAGTAAACATTGAATTCAACATGAAGGAAATAAATATTACTTAAAATGTAAAACCAAAGCATAAAAAAAGCTGAAAAGCAAGTTTATATGGTATTATGTAACCTATATTATAAATATGTCTGTGTTCTTCCTGAACTGGTCATAAAGAAATTCACACAAATCAAAATGAGAAGATAAAGGAAAAGTGTTGCTTACTTGCAGTTGGAGAAAGTAAGGGATTCATAGTTTCAGATTCTTGGGATTTTTCTTGTTGGTTTTTTGATTCATGGATCTCTTCACTCTTTTGGCTGGGTATTGCAGACATACCCATTGGGTTTTCTCTGCCAACTAAAATTAAGGTTTTTAAAAGATTTCGTCTTCTCAAAATGACTCAGAAAACTCACTATATGTTCAGCAAGTTTAAATTTTGTTATTGTTTTCATTTTAACACCGAGTGTTGCTCTGCAATACATAGTTACAGAAATGACTTTTCTTTCTTAGCAGGAGGATGCACATGAATGATAATTCTATAAAATCAACTCACTGTTTTGCAAATCCAAGCAATAATTTAATGTCACAGTATAAATTAAATGATTTATTCACACTGTTTTTCTTACACATAAGCTCTTTTGATAATCTGGTACTATGCCTTCCCTCAAAAGGGGAAGTGGCTAGAATGCCATACAAACAATTCTTCATGTAACCTTACTGAAAGATAATTAGCAAACAAATGTATACACACCCCTAAATGAAAAAAAGCATTAGCTTATTTTCCACCTTTTATTTAGAAGCATATTTCTTTAGTGTCCTGTTAGAAAATAGGTATATCCAACTTAGCTGAATAATAACTACAATTTTATAGTAAATTCTCATAAGTTCTATTTAGGATTTTAAATTTAAAGTTTGTATTTAATTCTCAAGGATAAGATAGTAAGTCATCTTTTGTACATTTTTAATGTTTTAAAAATTATATTGAAATAACATTGAATTATAACACTATACAGGTTTAAACTGCACCATTATAAATCAAAATCAATATATACTACATTACTATATTTTGTCATGTATAATGTGCTCCCATTTATAATATGCACCTATGTTTTTGGCCCAACTTTCAGGGGAAAAAATCTTTCATTCTAATTTAATTCAAAATTTTATTTAAGTACTCACATTATAAAAGACTATTAGCATTTATTTTTTAATATTATGGTATAATAAATTTTATTTAACAATTACAAAACAAAATATTAGATACAAGATGCAAGAAATAAAATAATTAAAAGCATTTGTATAGATGTGGGATTAGTATAGCCATCTAATAATGCACACCCTTATTTTTCCCTCACAGATGTGGGCCAAAAAAGGTATACATTTATTCATGCAAAATATGGTGATTCAGCACTAAATATCCAAATTTATATCAACATATAACTTGTCCCCTTTACCTGAGTATATCTCCTCTCAACTTTCCTCTGATAACCACGATTTACTTTTATAGATTTAGTCTGTTTTTGTTTTATATGGTTAATTCACTTATTTAGTTTCTCTACAACTTATGAATGAAATCAGTTTCTCTCCATCTAACTTAGTATATATACTTAGTATAACTAAGTATAATTACATCTAGGTTCATAATGACAGTGCTTCATCCTTTTTTATAATAAAACAGTATTTCATTTTGTGTATGTATACAACATCTCATTTATCTACTCATCTGTCAGTGGCCATTTAGGTGTTCCCACATCTTGGATATTGTGAATAAAAAGAGCATGCATATATTGCTTCAAATTAGTGTTTTGTATTTTGGGGGTAAATACTCAGAAGTGAGAAAATTGAATCATATGGAATTTCTACTTTTAATTTTATGAGGAATCTCCATAATGACTGTACCAATGTAAACTCCCACCAACAGTGTATGAGGGTTTCCTTCTCTCCACTTCCTCAAAAACTTAAGTTTTTTTAATAGCCATTCTCAGAAATGTGAGGTGATATTTCACTGTTGCTTTGATTTACACTTCCCTAACAAGAGATGTGGAACATCTTTTCCTATGACTGAAGGCCACTGTATGTCTACTTTGAAGACATATTCAAATCTGCACATCTTTAATGGAACTATTGGGTGTTTTGTTGTTCTTGAGTTTTATGAATTTGTAATATATTTTGTATACTAACTCCTTGTTAAACATATGATATGTAAATAATTTCTCTCATTCAGTAGGATGTCTTTTTGTTTTGATTAAAATTTATTTTGGTGGACAGAAGCTTTTAGTTTCATGTAGTTCTATTTGATTATTTTGATTTTGTCTCCTTGTCATTGGAGTGAAGTTCTCAAAGACAACACGTTAATATGAAGTATAAACTACCAGTTCCAAGATGCTTCATCTCAAGACTGCTTCATCACTACAGGCACAAAACTACAATCATTTGAAAACTATGACTTTTATAAAGGAACAGGATCCAGCATCTCCATAAAGAGAAAATTCACATCTTCATAAACAGTAGGAGAGGCAGATCTGTCTCAGTATTCATGATACTCTGTTAAAAGTCCCTGGGTGGGGTCCACAGGAAAGGGCAAGTGATAAAGACACTCTCCTCAGAGCAGAAGAGCTTTTTCCCTCAACAGGTACCCCTATACCTGGTAACTGACTTGCATGAGCATAAAACCTGGTCTGGAAAATAATGGGGATTTTCTTTGGAGACCAATAAGCCTCTGGGGAGCAAAGAATATGCAATGTGACTACAGGAATCTAATGACTTAAGTACGCACTGACATCTGCAGGACTTTAATTTGTTGAACCAAAACCCTTACTGTGGGATGAAAAGAGACAGCCTTATGAATGAATATTCAAAAGGGGATATAGGTGGGCACTTGAGAGATCCCTTTTCAGCCTGATGTGGTCATTGGAAACCACCATTGCAGGAAGGCCACAGAGTAAAGCACCATCAGCACACTTGTGCTAGACAATTTGTGCTCAGAGAGTGTGAGCATGCAGTTGAAGTTCTATGGGATGTCTGCAACAGACAGCCAGGTTTGCAGCCCTAGAACAGGTAGCTGAGTGATTCGTCAAGAGGTTTAGCTCTCTAAGAGAACATCATCAGAGAGGCTCCATTGAAAGAAGAGTTTCACAATTGCTGGGAGCTGTTTCCAAAAAGCTTTGCAGATCTGCTAGGTACTCAGTTGGAGTTTCCACCTCTAGGCACGAGGGCTTGCTGTTTTCCACTCCCTGATTGGGAAGTTACTCAATGGAGGACCTAGAGACTTGCACAGAGGAATGTGCTTTGCTATGACCAGAGGCTTCTGTTGGGGCCGTGGCCTGCCTGTGGCCTTGTCCTGCATGGATCTCTCTTTTTGTGTCTTATTATTCATTCTTGTGACTCACAGGGAAAACAAACTATCTTACCTACCCTTATTCCAATCCTGTAGGTTGATCTCTCAGGTCTCAACAGTGTTGAGTGGTTCTAGAGCTTCAACAATTCTGAAATGTGCAGGGATCACACAACAAAAGAAAACTCAGCATTCCTGACCAACACCTGAGGTCTATACTCTGCAAGTTGATACAAGACATTATAATACAAGACATGTATAATACATGTATAATACAAGACATTATACCAGAAAAAGACTGACCTAATGAAAATAAAGTGTCAATAAAAATTAAGAGACAGAGGTATATGCAAAATGCTGGACCAATAAATAAATAAATAAGGGAATCCCCATGCAATAAATTAAGTAAATTATGTGAAATATTTATTTATTTATTTATTTTAAGAAAGAAGGAATGGTGTGCCCTGTTGGAGTAGTGTTTTGGTCAGCTGCCTTTGGCAGGCACAGTCCACATACATCCTAGGGATGTTCACATCGTGGGACCAAAGAGAACAACCAAGATGTACAACTAAGCAAAATAAATAAAGCACTGTTTCTCCTCTTTCCTCCTATCTGCCTGCCTCTGCTCACTATCATTCCTACTAGTCTCTTTCCTTGAACAAAAGAAAAAAAAAGTAAGAAAGTAAGGAAAAAAGCAAGTGAGAGAAGAAAGAAGCATTTTTTAAATTAATTTGTTATCTCTTTTGTTATTTCGCATTGGTCCCTGGTTAAAAAGCTGGATCCTTGGGCTTTACATGTTCTATACCCCAGTTGTCTCAGCTGCCTGAATCACAAGGGTGCCCCTAATGGGGATTATTAAACAAAAGTTTTAATGATTCTTTATGATAATCAGGAGAACAATGCAGGAACAAACAGAGAACTACAACAAAGATAGAGAAAATATAGAGCAGTTCCAAGTATACATCACATAGCTAAAGGACACAATAGTTAAGCTAAAGAGCACAACAGGGGCTCAACAGTCAGATCCAGGAAGTTCAAGAGAACCCACAAAAGAAAATCAAACAGACATACAAGACACATTGTTGTTAAAATAACAAAAAACAACTAGAATCATTTTTTTCTAATGAAAAAGTGCAGACAAGAAAAAAGGAAAATAGGCAGGCAGGAAAGAAGAAGGAAGAAGCATTCCTTTTTATTATATTTAGTTGTTCACCTTGATTATTTATCACACCTCCAGGACAGGAACCAAGATCCTTGAGATGTATGTGGACTGTATGTCGCCAGAGGTGGCAGATAAAATTCTATCCCACCAGGACATGTCATAAAGAGAAAAATTTAAAATCAGCTAGGAAAAAAAAGTTACATAAAAGGAAGACCTCATAAGACTGTTGGCAGATTTCTCATGAGAAAATTTATAGGCCACAGGGGATGGCATATATTCAAAGTACTTAAAGAAAAAAATTCCAACCAAGAAGACAAAATCCTACTACATTATCACTTAAAATAAAAGGAATGATAGAGATTTACAAACAAAAGTTAAAGGAATTTATAACAACTAAAACAGACTTACAAGAAATAATGAAGGAACTTCCATAAAGAAATTACATTTAAAATCAGCAAGATACAAAAATCTAAAAGGTGCAAAGGATGTGAGTAAAAAAGTGGACTATTAGAATGAGCTTGAGACTACTTGCTTTTAAGTTTAAAAAAAGTTCTAAGCATAGAGACTTTTATGTAAGCTCCAGGGTAAGCTCAAACCATAATTCTGTAGAGGCAAGTTGTTTTACTGTAGAGGTTAGATTTGCCACCTGACCGAGTGCAGTCCACATACATCCCAGGGACCCAAGTTTGTGTCCCAGTACTGGGAGAAACAACCAAGATGTACAACTAAAATGAAAAGACTTCTTACTCCTCTTCCTTCCTGTCTGTTTTCCTATTTACATTCATTCCTAAATGTACCTTTCATTTAAAAGAAATAGTAAAAAAAGGAATAAAGTGAAAAGAGTAACAAACACAACCCATTTATGCAAAAATTCTAAATAAATTTGGGATAGAAGAAACAAAACTTAACATAATAAAGACCATACATGATTAATCCACAATCAAGATCACAATCAGTGATAAAAATTTGAACGTGTTTCATTTAAGATCAAGAATGAAACAAGAATATACACTCTCACCACTGCTAGTCAACATCATATTGGAGGGCCTATCCAGACAATTAGTCAGGAAGAAGAAATAAAATAAATCCAAATTGGGAAAATAAATACAACTATCATTCTGCAAATAACATGGTATGCATAGAAAACCTGAAGACTCAAGCAAATATTACAATTAATAAACGCAGTAAGTTGGCATGCTGCAAAATTAATATATAAAATGTTACAATTTTATATGCAAACTTGATTAAAGTTAAGAAAATATCCCATTTATAATAGAAATGAAAGGAATTAAATACTATTGAATATACTAAAGAAAAAAGAAAAATGACTCATATAGTCAAAACAAGACATTGTTAAAAAAGAAATAGAGGGAAATAAAAATAGATGGAAAAATAATCCACGTTCATGGTTGAGAATTAACATTGTTAAAATGTAAAATGGCCACCTTATGAAAAGAAACATTTGCATTTAATGCAATCCCCATCAAAATTCTATTGGCATTTTTCAAGGAAATAAAGCATTTTTTTCATGTAAATACAAGAACCCAAATAAATCATGAGAAAAATAAACAAAAGTGGAGGTATTGCACTTTCAGATTTTGAGTTATATTACAAAATGTTAGTGAGCAAAACTGTATGGTACTGGAATTTCAAAAAGAGGTACAGATCAGTGGAACAGAACTGAATCACCAGAAATGACACACATATATAGTCAGTCAATTTGCACCAAGGAGCCAAAAGCACATGACAGAATAATGTCTTTTCAGTGAATGGTGTTAGGAAAACTGGAAAGCCACCTGCAAAAAATATATACAAAAATTAAAATGGATTACAAATTCGTTGAACCATCCTTGCATCCCTAGATCCGTCACTTGATCATGCATGATTCTTGTAATAAGTTGTTAAATTAAGTTTGGTAGTACTTTGTTGAGGACTTTTCATTTATGTTCATCAGATATTTTGATATAGTCTATTTTTTTTTTTTTTTTGGAAATGTCCTTCTCTGGTTTTGGAATCTGGGTAATATTTACTTCATATCATGTTGTTGGATGTTTTACATCATTTAATTTTTTAAATCATTTGATGATTGGTATCCCTTCTTTGAATATTTGGTAGAATTCGATAATTTAATCAACTGGTCCTGGTCTCTTTTTTGGGTGGAGGATGGAGAGATTCTTTTAATTACCATTTCAATTTCCTTTATATAATTGATCTGTTCAGATTTCTATTTCTTCCTAGTTTGATGTTGAAATGTGTCATGTTCCTAAGAATTTGTTCATTATTCAACTTTTTTCCATGTAAATATTCATAATTCTCACTTACAGTCCTTTATATTTCGGTAGTATCTGTTGTAACATCTCATTTCTAATTTTGCTTTTGTTCTCTACTCTTTTGTGAATCTGGGTAACGGCGTCTCTATTTTCTTTCTTTCAAAGAACAAGTGCTTCATTTCATTGATGCTTTGACTTGTTTTTTAATTTTTGATATCTGCTCAAATTTTTATTATTTGATTCCTTCTGACTTTTGGGTTCATTATTTTCTATTTTAGAGCCATCGGATATACAGGTGTTTTTTAAATTTCATCTTTGATTTCCTCATTAACCCAATAGTTGTTCAGTAGCATGTTATTTCTATTCCACAACTTGGTAGTTTTTCCCTCTTTCATCTTTTGGTTGATTTCTACTTCCATGCCATTGTGATCCTAGAGATGCTTGATATAATTTCAGTCTTTATACGTTTATAGAGACTTGTTTTCCCTTGTATTCTACATGTGCTCTATCCTTGAAATTATTCATGAGAAATTGTAAAAAAAAAAAAGTGTATTCTATTGTTTTGTGGTGAAATGCTTTGAAGATATCTGTTAAGTCCACTTCATCTAACTTGTCATCAAATGCCATTATTTCCTTGATTTTCTCTCTGGATGATCTCTCCATTTCTGTGAGTGGGGTCATACAATACTGTACTATTACTGTGTTGCTGCCAAAATCTTCCTTTAGGTCTGCTAATATTTTCTTAATTGTTTGGTCTTCCATGTTGGGTTCATATATATTAAAAAGTGTTGTATTACTATTGTATTAATCTTTTTATCATTATATACATACAACTGTATTGCTTTCTTATCTTTTTTGACTGAAAGTCAATTTTCTCTAATATAAATATATTGATTCCTAACTTCTTGAGTTCCCTATTGGGTTGGAATACTATTTTTAATACATTCATTTTAAGTCTATGTTAGTCTCTATAACTTTAAGTGGGTCTCTTTTACTCATCATACAGGTGGATGTTATTTTATAATCTATCCATCAATCTGCTTTTGATTGTTCAGTACATTTATTTTCTGGGTAACTTAATATATGAGGGCTTGCTACTGTCATTTTGACTTTTGTTTGCTAGTTTTGTCTATTATTTTGTTTAATTTGTGTGAACTTTTTTACATTTAGATAGAAAGGCATGTTTCAATATTTTTTATAAGTGAGATCTTGTGGTAGCTAACTCCTTCCACTTTGGTCTTTCAGATAAAACCTGACTTTTTCAGAATCTAGTATCCTGGACTGGTAGTTTTTATCTTGGGGTGTTTTTAATATGTCATTCCACTCTTCCTAGACTGTAATTTTCTGTTTACAGTCTGATGAAAACCTAATGAGATTATTTCTATATTATTCATCTTTTCCCCCTGTCCACTTTCAATATATTTTCTTTATATTGGATTCTTGATAGTTTCACTAAAATGTGTTTTTAGGTCCTTTACAGTTAGATATCCTGTGGTTCTGTTTTCTTCATTGACTTGTATATTCAGTCCCTTCCCCAGGAAGTTTTCAGCTACTATATCTTTGATAAGATCTCTTCTCTTCTTTCTCTACTTTGTAGAATGCCTACTATTCTTATGCTGCTTTACAAAATGGAGTTGGATAGTTCATGAAGCAAGTCTTCACATTTTAACATATGAATTATCTTACTTCTTCCACCTTATTCATTTCCTTGTTTCTGTCTTTAAGATCACTAATTCATTATTGCATTTGGTCTCTTCTGACTCTGTTGCTTTTATATTACAACTGATCTCATTTAATGAGTTCATCATATCTGTCCTGAATCTGTTTCTTATTTATTTTTTAAGTTCTGCCTTCTGATTATTTATTTTTGCACTAGTTGACTTGTTTTGGTGACTTCTTTTGTATCTGTGATATGCTTTGCCAAGTCCTCTTGCACCTCTCTGAAGATTTTTTTGTATGTCCTTGATTTTTTTATGATTGCTATCTTGAGTTAATTATTTGTTAAAAGTATATCATATACCATGCCTTTGAAGTTGGTATATGGAGTGGTATCATTGTCTCTTTGTGATGTCTTAATAACTTCAGATCTCAGATAATACTGTGTTGCCTTCCTGTGTCTCTCATTTTGAGTCTGGATTACAACTTAGAGCTGGGTTACTTTTTTTCCCCAAGTCTGTGGCAGTAAGACTTTCTTTTATTCTGTTTCTGCATGCATCAATTATAGATATCAGTTACTATGTCAGTAAGGTAGGGGAGGACCATAGAGTAGTAGAGGTGTTCAGAAAGGGGTCCAACTATTGTAGAGGACTGCAAGGGGAATAGTTCATAGTGGCATTGGAGTTAACCCTTATACTGTGATCCCATATCTGAATCTGGACAGTTTATCTAGTATTGCTATACTTATTGTGACTTTGGACCCTGAAAAGTGGGGAAGGAAAAATACATTTCTAAGCTCTCTACCGTCCTCAATGGACCAGTATGGAATACCCCAATTTCTCAGTTTTGGGCTTCACTTAAGTCAAAGATGTGTTTCACCACACCATCTCTTTCCCTCCTCTAAGTCCATAGTTTAACTGACATCAGTGCTATCAGTATGACCAAGCCACAGTCACAGAAACCACAAAACATCTCCTCCAGTCACCTCCTGTCACACTAATGCACATCAATGCTCCTTTCAGCGTAGTTCATATTGGTCTATGGTGCTGGAGGAGCTTCAGTTATACTACCATGCTATGGGATTGTCTCCATGGGAATTGTTAAGTTATTTATCTAAGAAGCCAAACAGGGGCTATCCTCTGCTGTTATCTTGATCTTCCTTTAATCAGTACAATTCATTTTAAATTGTAATAATTTATATATAATTGTCAGATTTTAGAGTTCATAAGCAACAAAAGTTATATAAATGTTTGATTCAACATAATGAAAAATAGCAACTACTTAATATCACAAGTGCTGTCCATATTTAATATTACTCACAAAATATATGATAGTATAAGAAGATACATCCACCTCAAAGATATGTTTAAAAGGAATGAATGGTATTTAATCACACAGAACGCTGACAGACTATACTAGTGTCTGCAAAACTTTCTAGAACATACTGCCTCTTATATTTTTCAAGTACTATAAGATGTAATTTCAGAAAATAGGAAGTTATAAAATACTAAACCTTGTAAAACATATATATCCCCATATGGCTTAGTTACAAAGTAATGCCTAGATACTGAGGACTGATGCTAGTAGAGGAACTTTAAAATATTTTTAAAATACCATAAATAACTAGAAATGTATCCACTGAGGGTAAATAAACACTTGAAGAAAAACAAGAATAATTTCTAGATATAATTTAAGATACAAGTTATCAGGGTCTAAGTAAGTGACATATAATTAAGAGTCTATATTTTTATCAATAATGCTGGTCCGTGATTTACAAATAAAAATAAACTCTTTAAATTACTACCATAAGCATAGAATCAGTCACTGCATGACATGTCTTTGTCATTGATAAAGACTAGAGGAAGAACACATGAATAATGATCTTGGTATGCATCAATGAATGCTATGACAGACATATGCATGGAGTGGGAAAACAATTTTGTGCCAGACTAGAAATTTTAAGCAAGTACAGAAAAGGTTGTACAACAGGGTCACCTTAAGCAGAAATGAGCATTTCTGATCATTCTATCCTCCTTCAAACTTGTCAAAAACCTACCACATCCTCTAAAAGAATGTCAACTTCTTTTTATAAACACAATTGTTTTAATAACAGGAAATTTTAGTCTTAAGAAGACATTTTCTGGAAAGGTCATTCAGGATGTTCCTTTGGGTCAAGTGGCCACAGATGGAGGCCAAAAATTCACATACCAAATGGCTCTCAAATTGATTCACAACTCACTCTGAATTGGAATAACTCTTATTAGTGCACCTTTGTCACAGTTTTACAGCTTAAAAAAGAAATGTAAAATCACCACATAAAATAAAACCTGTGGTGGAGATAATAGAAACAGAATTGTTTAGCTGGAAATTCTATCAAATATATATAAATTAAACATATAGCTGGATTTGAACAACCAACCTATTCACTTCAGGTAGTGTCTTCTTATAGTTAAAACTTTAGTGTAAAGATCTGTAAGACAGAAAATCTATAATTCTATAAAATGAACTAGTAAAATATTATTTTATTGATTACCAGATATTTAAAAAGTGAAACATGCCAACTATCACATTGCTGTAAATATAACTTTCCCAAAAGAGAATGAAGAGGTTTTGCTACATGTGCTAACTAGCACAGACAACTGATAGTGGGGCAAATTACTTTTATTATAAATTATCAATACACAATTAAAGAAACCAAATTCAAACCAAATTGTAAGAGAAGAAACCAAGTCATAGAGAATTTTATTTACATAGTGTCCAAAATGATTAAAATAGGAAATGAAGATATCTCTTGTCTCCCAGGAATCAATTAACTCTCTTTAAGTTGTAAAAGAATGACCATAATAACTTAAATCAGAAATCAATGAAATTAAAAACAGGAAATAAAAAAAAAACAATAAAAGCAAGTTAGCACTTTGAAAAAATCAACAAAATTGATAAAACTAAGATTAAGTAAATAATGAAAGAATGCAAATTAATAAGCTAATGAAAAAGAGGACATCAATATAGATCCTATGAACACTAGACTGATAATAAAGGAAAACTATGAACAATTATATGCCCACAAATAATAACACATGAAATGGACCAATTCCTTAAAAGACACAGTTTGCAAAAATGCAGACAAATAGGCAAAATCCATTAATATAAGGTTTTTTAGGTGTGTAGCAAAACTCTATAGATACTATAATGGTGGACACATGTCATAATACATTTGTCAAAACCCATAAGATGTATACAAGAGTAAACTGCAATGTTACTTATGGACTATGAGTGATTAAGATAAATTGATGCATGTACATTAGTTATGACAAATGTAACATGTAGCAGGATATATTGATAAAGTAGTCTGTCAACTTTAAACTTTTCAAAAATATACCATAAAAGCTTTAAAAATCTTGCCGAGAAAATTCATCATAATCAACTCTTCCTTAATTTTCTGGCTATAACCACAAATATTTGTACAGTACTATGCACTATTCTAAGCATCTTATATATGTTAAATCAGGTAATTTTCATGTCACCACTGAGTTAAGACACTCTACATTTTATAGAGAATAGTCATTTTGTGCAGGTACTATGAGAGCACGTACCTACCAAGAGACTACACTAGGATATGAACATTAGCAGTCTTCATTTCAAAGCTCCCGAACTAAAAAAAAACCACCTTGTCTGTCTATCCTGCTTTTCCTTGCTGGATGCAGTCTCTGTTTAGAGGGTGAAGACTGAATCATCTTGGGTAGGACAGAGCTGTGTCCCCTGTATGATCTTGAACCATGCCAGAATATGCATGGTGGAAAGATGCTTAAACCATGAACAAATGCTTCTAAGGAGTCCATGACACCACATTTAGGGGTGCATGTTCAGGGACAACAGGTATATTTCCCACAGAAAGTTCTGCATTTAAATCTCTTGGAATGCAGCCTTACTATTTTCTTCCTACCACTACTTAACCTCTACCCAAATCTCTAAGAGTAATAATAATTTCCTAGAAATTGAGGAAAAGTGAATGCTGGTTGTTTTTGGTTTTGTTTTTAATTGGTTTTATTGAAGGAATATTGCATTTTAACATTAACTGAGTTTGAGGCACACATGATAGAAAATTTACATTTGTATATATTATACTGAGTTTACCAAATATCTTTTTTCCTTCACTTTGAAGTTTTACCTTTATCCCATTTCTCTCCCATCTCACTGCACCCTCTGATTTGCTTTTTTTCCCCACTAAGTCCATTGTTGTCTGTATTAGTTCTCTTTCCTCGGTCTATTATTATTTTAGATCATATATTAACTTTCTATCTCTTTGCATCCCACATGAGCGAGACCATATAAGTCTCTCATTCTGGCTTATCTCGCTAAGGATAATTCTCTCCATATGCACCCATTTTGCCACCCTGGTAGAATTTCTCCATTTTTGATGGTAGTGTAGTATTTCATTGTCCATATATAAGCATCTTTAACCACTCTTATGTTGAGGGGAATTTAGATAATTTCCAGCTCTTGGCTATTGTAAATAGTGCTGCAGTGAACATGGAGGTGCATATATTTCTGTGAATGTTTTGCTGTGTTTTTAGGGTACTCAGCATAGAGATAACTGGATCATATGGACTTTTCAATTTCAGTTCTTTGAGAAAGTGCCATACTGCTTTCCAAAATGGTTACAGCATTTTACAGTCTCAACAGTGAATAAGAATTTCCTGTACTCCATATCCTCTCCAGCACTTTTCTTTTTTTGAATGAAAGCCATCCTCACAGGTGTACGGTGTTACCTCATTGTTTTGATTTTCATTTCCCTAATGAAAAGAGAAGTAAAACATCTTTTCATGTACCTGTTAGCCATTTGTATGTCATCCATGAAGTGCCTGTTAAGGTAATCCACACATTTTTAATTGGATTGTTTTTTGTCCAATTGTATGAGTCCTTTGTATATTTTGGATATAAAACCCTTGTCAGAGTTGTGATGGGCAAATATCTTCTTCCATTTGGTTGGATGTCTTTTTGTTTTGATACATTTCTTCTGCTATGCAGAAGCTTTTTGTTTGATGTAATCCCATTTGTTTATTTTGGATTTTCTTTTCATTGATACTGGAGTCAATTTTCCAGGCATCTCTTAGGTCAATGTCCAGTACTGTTTTGCCTATGTTTTATTCTAAGTAATTTATAGTTTCTAGCTTTACATCTAGGTCTTTAATCCATTTTGAGCTCATTTGTGTGTATGGTGTTAGGTAGTGGTCTAGTTTCAACATTTTGCACGTGGCAGTCCAACTTTTCAGCACTATTTATTGAAAATACTATCCTTGCCCTATTATAAGTTTTTGGCTATTTTGCCAAATATTAGATGTCCATATATGTATGGGTTTACTTCTGGGTTTTCGATTTTGGTCTATCGATCTATATTACTGTTTTAATTCCAACAACCACACTGTTTTGATTATTAATGCTTTGTAGTAGAATTTGAAGTCAGGGAGCATAAATTCTCAATTGCACACCCCACCCCCGGATTGCTTTTGCTATTCTGAGTTGCTTGAAGTTCCAAATAAATTTGTAAATTTTTGTTCTATATCTGTGAAGAATGTTTTTGGAATTCTGATAGGGATAGCATTAAATCTGTATATTGCCTTGGGCAGTATGGCCGTTTTGACTATGCTAATTCTTCCAAACCATCAGCATGGAATATCTTCTCATATCTTTGTGTCATCTATTTCTTTTAGCAATGTCCTATAGTTTTGAGGTTATAGGTCTTTCACTTCTTTGGTTAAGTTTATTGAAAGATATTTCATTCTTTTTGATGAAGTTGTAAATGCTATTTTTTTCTTGAATTCTTTTTCTGCATTTTCTTTGTTAGCATACAGAAAAGCAACATATTTTTTAATATTAAATTACAACCTGCCACTTTTCTGCACTGATATTTCTAGTAGCTCTTTGAAGATGTGGGTTTTCTCTATATTATCATGTCATCTGGAAATAGTGATAATTTCACATCTTCCTTTTAGATTTAGATACTTTTTATATCTTTTATTTGTCTGATGATATTGGGCAGGACATCCAGCACTATATTAAATAGTAATGTTAAGAGTGGACATACTTGCCTTGTTCCTGATTTTAGAGGAATAGCTCTGTTTTTCTCCATTGAGTAGAAAGTGGGTTTGTCATAGATAGACTTTATTATGTTGAATACATTCCTTCTATACCTATTTTTGGAAGGTTTTTAACATAAAAAGGTGTTTAATCTTATCAAAATTTTACTGCATCTATTGATATGATCATATGGCTTTGTCATTTTTTATTGATGTAACGGATCACATTTAATTAATTGAATATGATGAACTATCCTTGCATCCCTGGAATAAATCCCACTTGATCATGGTGTGTGATTAAATTACTGTTGTTGAATTTGGTTTGCTAATATTTTGTTGAGAATTTCTACATCAATATTCATCACAGATAGTCTGTATTTTCTTTTTGGTGCTGTCTTTATCTGATTTTGAATCAGCATATTAGCATTACAGAATGAAATTTGCCATCTTCAATTTTTTTAACAGTTTAAGATGGATTGGTATCACTTTTTTGAATGTTTTGTAGAATTCACTGGTGAAGACATCTGGTCCAGGCCTTTTGTTTTTGTAAAGATTTTTAATTACTGTTTCAGTTTCCTTGCTTGTAATTTATCTGATCAAGGCTTCTAGTTCTTTTTGGTTTAGTCTTAGAATGTTCTGTGTTTCCAGGAATATGTCCATTTCTTCTAGGTTATTCAGTTTCTGCTGCATGTTTTTATATATTTTCTTATAATATGTGTATTTTAGCTTTATCTATTGTGATTATTCATCTTCCATTTCTGATTCTATTTATTTATGCTTTCTTTCTCCTCTTTTCATGTTGTCTGGCTAGCAGCCTGCCAGTTTTATTTATTCTTTAAAAAATATTTTGTTCCATTGAATTTTTGGATAGTTTTTTTTAATGTCTATTTCATTGATTTCTGCCCTAAATTTTATTATTTCCTTCCTTCTCTTGGATTTGTTTCTTTTTTCTTCTTTTTCTAGTTCCTTTAGGTGAAGGTGTAGATATTTTTATTTGTGATTCTTCTTGTTTCCTGAGGTAGGATTGTATCACTATATATTTCCCTCTTGCTTCTGTTTTTGCTGCATCCCACAGACGTCTTCATTTTCATTTGGTTCCAGGTATTTTTCTGTTTCATCCTTGATTTCCACCTTTACTCAATGGTTGTTCAGTAACGTGTTGTATCTTCTCCACTCTTTTGCAGTCATCCTCACCTTCTCCTTTGATCGCTCTCTAGTTTGAGACTGCTGTGATCCAAAAGGATGCTGGATATAATTTCAATAATTGAAAATTCATTGAGACTTGTTTTGTGTTCAAACATATGGTCTATCTCTCTCCATATATAGATATATAAAGTTAAGTCCATCTCTTCTATTTTGTTGTTTAAAGATCTCATTTCTTTATTGATTCTGTCTGGAAAATTTGTCTTTTACTGAAAGAAGATGTTAAAGTCCTCTACTATTATGATGCTGCTGTCAATATCTCTATTTAGATCTGTTAATATTTGCTTGATATATTTGGGTGTTCCTTATTGGGTGCATATCTATTAATAAATGTTATGTCTTTCTGTTGTATTGATATCTTTATCATTGTTAATGACCATTTTTATCTTTTTTATCTTCTTTAGTTAAAAGGCTATCTAGATGAGTGTAGTAGTTCCTGCTTTTTTAGATTCACCATTGACTTGGAGTAGCATTCTCCATACATTCATGTCAAATCTGTGTTTATCTCTAGATCCTTAGGTGAGTTTCTTGCAAAAAGTATGTAATTGTCTTGTTTTTTAATCCATTTAGCCACTCTGTACCTTTTAATGGGTGATTTCAGTCCATTTACATTTAGAGTGCTTATTAATATTTGAAGACCCATTTTGACTTGTCATTTTGACTTCTGTTTTCTGGATTTGTTTATTTGCTACCTTGTTTAGACTTTTTGCAAAATTTCTTCTCTTTGGTTTAAGTAGGAGAGCCTGTTTTATCATTTCTTGTAGAGGAGGTCTCATGGCAGCAAAGTCTTTCAGTTTTTGTTTTGTCAGAAAAAACAGTATTTCCTCCTCAAATTTGAGAGTTTTGCAGGATATAGTATTCTTTCTGGCACTTTTTATTTTGTAGAATTTTGAAGACAGCATTCCAGACTGCAGAACTTCTGCTGAGAATTCTGAGGTTAGTCTGATGAGAGAAGCTTATTATGTTGCCAGATTTCTTTCCCTGGTCATTAGAATTCTTTCTTTGTTTTGGCCTTTTGATAGTTTTTCAATTATATGTGTTGGTGTAGGCATTTTGTATTTATATAACTGGGTGTTGTGTGGGCTTTATTGACTTGTATGTTCATTTCCTTCCCTAGCTTTGGGAAGTTTTCAGCAATTATTTCTTTGACTATGTTCTCTGTTCCCTTCTTTTCCTTTTTGCTTTCTGGGATAGTCAAAATTCTTATGTTATCTTTCCTAATGGTGTCAGATAGTTTTCTGATTGTTTCTTCAATTTTTTATTGTATTTATTTTTTCTTCCGCCTGGCTCCTCTCTGCATTGCTACTCTCTAGATTACTGATTCTTTCCTCCATTTGTTTTATTCCGTTCCCACAGCTTTCTATGCTATTTTAAATTTCATTTATTACCTCCTTTACATCGTGTATCTGTCAGTTTTTTTCTGTATAACTTCAGTTTCTGCCTTCTGCTCCTTTAATATATTTTTGAGGTCTTGGTTTGTTTTTGTGAAATTTCTTTTAACTTTCTGAATTATTTATGATTGCAGCTTTGAATTCTTTGACAAAATGAACCAGTCTTCCATGTCTTCAAAGCTAATTTCTGGTGAGCTGTCGTTTTGTTGTATTTCCATATCTTGAGGTTTTGGTGCTTCTTTTTCTCCAGTGGTATGAGTTATCGTCAGTCAGCTGCTAGTTTTTTTGCCATTCCACCAGGTGGTGCTCTAGTTTTGCTTTATAATTTTTACCTTAGAGACTTCCGTAGTGTGTTTTTTGCTGTGTTGGGGATTTTTAAAGCTATTGGTATTGCTACAGGTATTGGACTGCTCTGTCTCTTTACTGAAATTGACTAAAAACTCAACAATTTCAAGGGGATTTTCTTTTTGGTACAGGGAAGTTTCAATCTATCATATATATAATTTAGTAAGTTAGAAAAGATTAAAAATGATCAATAATTTGGGGAACCACTACAAATTTCTAAACAGTTTTCACAAAACTATGCAAAATAGAGTTCCTTAATACTTTCCTGAATCATTCATTCTTTTTGAAAATCTAAAGGCTATGAACCTCTTCCTATCTCAAATGCACACTTATGCATACAGTTGTCTCTCAGTATCTGCTGGGGATTGGTTCTAGGACCCATGTCTCTGTGATACCAAAATCCATGGATGTTCAGATCCCTTATATAAAGTGGTAAAGTATTTGCACATACCCAGATCTTCCCACACACTTTAAATAATTTAATACAATCATCTAATATATCTAACCTTGTACAATATAAATGCTAAGTAAAAATGTATTATACTATATTGCTTGGGGACTAATGACAAGAGAAAATAATATATATATATATATATATGTATTTAATCCTAACTACATAATATGCATTTTCAATATGAAGTTAGTTAAATTCATTATACATTGAACATGCAAGTAAAGAGGGTTCACTATATTTGTACAAAATTTAGTTATTTAAATTTTACTCACAATTTCTAAAGGTTCTCAGATTCTGATAAAGTTTTCTGTTTATTATCAGTATAATGTGATATTCTCCTTTACAGATGACAAACAGGGATACAGAGATGTTATTAAGTTAATCAGGGACATTAGTTAATTAGTGCTAGTATGCAAAAATAAAACCCAAACATTCCTGACATGAACTGTCACTCACTTTATGCTAAACCATTCATTTAAGCTGGTCTCTATGCTATCTACTGGGGATATAATAGAAACACATGTCACAATTTGTTACTCTATGATCAGAGCACCCCGCCCCCAACAAATGCCACAAGATAACTTCTAAGTTAGTAGATACAACAGACTTCAAGGTAGTATTTAAATTCTATAAAAATCAGCAAGAGGCCAATATTATCAGACTGAGCTTCAAATGGTGTTGGGTTATATTCTATCAAGTGAACATGATATATAGTCTCCATATTTAGTGAAAGCCATTTTGAAGCTTGTTCTTCACTGTTCTGAGAAATAATTAGACCTAATAATTTAATTTTCTGCTCAAAATGTTTCAAAAGTTTCACATATTTTGCAATAGAAAGCTTTGGAAGAGAATTGATAGCAAGTTAAATAGCTCAAAGGTAAACTCAATTTACCAAGATAAATTTATATTTGAGTTAGAAAAACCTATTATTTTCTCCTGTGTGTTTCCTTTGCTTTCACAGAAAACACTACACTTCTGACTTCTTTGGTCAGATTTGGATTTTGTTTTTTTTTTTCCACAAAATTCTGAGACATCAATTGAGCATTCTATAACTGAACTCATTCTGACACTGTTTACTGGGAGAGAGTATCAGATCCCACAGGTGAAGGGCTAAGTTGTATGAGACTGTCCTCCACTTTTGATGCCAATTGCAATTCCAGATTGCTAACTATTCTTCTGACTGATAGCTATAAATTGGAGACTCCAATTCATTGAGTTCAATTAATCTGCTAGCGTGTCTCACAGAATTCAGGAAAACAGTTATTTATATTTACAAGCTTATTAAAGGTTATTATAAGAGATACAGATAAATATCCAGATGAAGAGATACACAGGGAGAAATCTGGAGGGTCCTGTGGAAAGGAGCTGCTGTCCCCATGGAGGGGGACTTCACTTGCCCAACACCTAGTTCTTTTCACCAAATTGCAAACTCCCCATTTCAATACTACTGGAATTTAATGAAATCTCTCTCTCTAGGCATGATCAATTATTAATTACGTTTCCAGTCATACTCTCCTCTCTGGATGATGTGGGTGAGACTGAAAATTTCAAGCCTCTAGCCATGGTTTGATTTTTCTAGTGAACAGCCCTCATCCAGAAGCCATTCAGAAGCCTTCCATAGTCACCTAAAGGATAGAAGACACTCAGCACTATTATTACAGGAATTCTCAAGGTTTTGAGTTGTGTCAGGACCAGGTCGAATAGCAAATATTAGAACAAGAGAGTCTCCTAGTGTTCACACTATTTTTAAAAAATCATGAGTTTTAGGATCTTCATCCCAGGAGCTAGGGGGCTGAGACAATTTATTTATTTTCTATTATCTTTCACTGTTCTCTAAATTTTTCTTGTTATACTTTTGTTCTCCTGATATGGGAGGGAATTCAGCATTACATAGAAAATCAATGGAAAATTGGGTAAAACACAAATTCCACACAAAACAGAATTTTCAATGTGCATGCCAATATTACAAACACAGGACTTAGTACAACAGTCATTCTTTGTGCTTTATTTTGTTAAAGTGTGCGAAGTCTAATGATTAATTAGAGTCAAAATAAATGCCTTAGAGAAATGTAGCAACCAATTCTAAATGTCCTATGTGGGGAAAATGCAAACCAGATATGGAAGCCAAATGGTTCATGTGATGCACAAATGGATTTCTTTAACATTATTAAAGGTGTTCATTTTGTGGAAATGACAATGTATTAATAGAAACCTATATTTTGAAGAAGTATTGGTGCTTCCACACCTTCCATCACAGTTCCTAGGATTCACAAAACTCCAATTAAATTTCCAAATTAATGTCTTTTGCATTCTTGTCTTTTAAACAGGAAGTTGAAAGAGTATATTTAGAAATGATATCTTAAGAGTTAACATTTCTGGAATAATCTAATTCTGTACATATGTTCAAATTTATGATACAGTTGGTGAGATTCCTTGAATTAATTAAAATCTTTTGGTCATTCTGGTTGTCTATAACAGCAACATGCATGGAGGGAAATACTTTTCAAACTTTAGACATAATCTTTTCCTAGATATGATAACACTAGCAGATAACATATAGAACATACCACCTCAAGATATCTCAAATTTTAAAAATGTCTGCCAAGATTACAAAGTTAGTTGGCTTGTAGGAACGTCTTAAGGATTCTTGCTTGAAAGTCAAGTCAACAGGTGTCTCCATATATAATACTCACAGAACTTCTTATAAAATGAGTTAATTATATTAATTTCTATTGAATCCATGAAAATCTTACCTCTCATTTTTCCAAGACTCTGGCAAGGTTCTTGAATTTTCATAAAATTATAAGATATATAAAAAGCCATATATAATGTACAGGGGTAATATATCACTTTAATGCAAAGTAGCATTATTAATTCTTTTTACATATTGAAAATAATCAGTAAAAGTATGGGACTAGAACTTTTTAAGTCATTTTAATTTGAAAGTCTAGCATCTTAATAATCCCTTGAGTAGAGCAATCTTCTGTTAACTTGAAGTCTATATTTTTTACAGCATGCTTGAAGTTTTCTAACTCATTGTTTTAAGTTTAAAGAAAAGTCACGTGATGTCTGGAGCACTCATAAATGTTAGTCTAACAAACACAAACTTTTATATTATTCTTATGAGTTAATTCAAATGGGAGGAGTTTCTTGATCATAATTATTTGCATCTAATCATAAAGATAATCTGTAAGATCCAAGCAGGAGAGCTAATAGTCCAAAGTCAGGGTAAAAGGAAACTTTCAACACCGTCAGGACAAATCAGGAGTTTCTAGTAATTTCCCCCATGATTGATGGCAATACTGCCAAAACCACATTTCTCTTTTCTGAGGCTGCTATAATCACTATGGGGCATTCAAATTTAAGAAATCTATAGACTTCCAGTCAAGATGGTGACCTAGAGTGAGACTCATGTTCTACCCACAGGGCAACTAGAAATACACCTATTTTCCAGAAACAAACTGAGGACAAGCAGCCACAGAGGCTGTAGAGACACAGCAGCAATCATGACACAAAAGATAGGCAAAAACCTCTGAGTTCATAGTTACAATGCAGACTTGGACTTGGGATTCCTTCCGCAGTGGAGGGAGTGGAACTGTGGGAAGAACCAGCCCTCTCAAGAATCGCAAAAGAAGCAGAGAGCCCATTCACCAGAACCAGAACCTGTAGCTGGGGGAGAGGGTCTTAATTCAGGGTGGAAAGACGACCAGTGCCCCGGTGGTTTGAATAGGGGGCCTGGTTAGAAATTTGCACTGGGTGCCCCATAACCAGAAAGCAACTAGGTGAACTGCCCATCCCCAACCCTTCCAACCATACTGCCACAGAGTTGCAGGACCCAACTACCAGAAATCCTTTCCTCAGGCTTAAAGGAAGAGTCTTTCAAAAGGAGAAAATCATCAACAGTTCCCACCAGCACCACCCTGTTGGTGGAGATGAAACTGAAACTGCAGTCTGATTGCTGATTGTGGATCAACAGCAAGTTGATCACTGCAATTCAGAGCTGGGACACTGAGGGAAGGCTCTTCATTTGCCACACAAACCCACCTCCATAGACAGAACTTTCAGTCAGCAATGGGGGGCCCACATAAAAGTGTTAACAAATCCAAACAGTGGTGATACCACAAAATTCAGTAATCCTAGTGTTCAAACCAAAATCCAGGCTTACTCAGTGAAAATCTAAACCTACACGAGGCCATCACTACAGGGAAACCTAATCCACAGAATCACAAACAGAACACCAAACAGAGCAAAGACAAAGAGAAATACACATGAAATGATGGACCAAATCAAAAACACAGGGGAAAACCTGAACACAACAGATGTATGCGAACTCTCTGAGGATGAATTTAGGGCAACGGTGATAAACCTACTCATGGAAATCAAGAAAGCAATAGAGGAGGAAAAAGACAAACAAAAAACAGAAAGAAGAAATGAAGCAAGATATCAAAGATACAGTAACTGAACTAAAGAACTCAATAGAGGAACTCTATTGATGAGGATGGATGAAGCCTCTGATAGAATTAGTGACCTATAAGATAAGACAGAGGAATGCACTCAGGCAATCCAGCAAAGAGAAAAAGGAACGCAAGAAATGAAGACAGTATTCGAGACCTATGGGATAACATCTAAATTAACAACATTCACATCATAGGGATCCCAGAAGGAGAAGAGAGAAGAAAAGGGGCAGAAACTGTATTTAAAGAAGTCTATAACAATAGACTTGTGGTAATTTATCTAATAATTCTACTTCTAGTAATTTATGGTAAAAGAAATTTTCAGACCAGTATAAAATACATATGCACATAATTGATTATTTCAAAACTGTCCAGAATAACAAAATATAAACAACAAAATATCCATTATTAGGTGATTGATTAAAAAACTTGTGGTAAATGTGTCAAAGCAACTCATTTTAAAATATGATATAAATTTAAGTGTATTGATGAAAATTATTTGATTTAATGAACCGAGAGTATCTTCAATAAATGGTGTTGGGGAGATATAGGAGATCATGTTGGTGACAGAGGATTTTCCCTATTTCTTTTCTAAGAGAAACAACTAACATTCTCGACTAAAGAAAGAGTGAAGGTGGTGAGGCTGCAGCAGCCCAGAACCTTGGATACCAACAGGGACTGCAGTGGAAAGAGCACTTGAGGATATTCATACAGAAGGTAGGTGGAGAGAGACACATGGAGGCTGCTGTTGCTGCATCTGAGTAGCATGGTGGCCAGCCCAGCCTCAGGCCCTGGGGAGTGGTACACAGAGACTCTATCATGTCACACATGCTTATCCTAGGTAAAGACAAAAAATAAAGGTTTTGAAGTCCAGACCCTGGTCTGTAAAGTTCAGGCCTTGGCTGGGAGGACAACAGAGAGATTACACTGGACTGCATTCCTTCTCAACCTTTCAGGATTCTTAACTCATGAAGTGAAGTATATCAAAGCACAGCAGATAGTTGACCAAGACTCAGATGTGGGATCACACGGAGGAGGATTGACTCTGGTACCTCCCCCATAAACTATACCCATCCTCTGCCCCGGCAGTCCACAACAAAAGCTATGTCAATCACCAGATCACCAGTGCATCTCTCCACTACCCTGCTGCCATTCTCTACCGCTGACTCAGCATGTGCTATTTATTAAGAAAGCCCACAAAAGTCAAAATAATTAAAGTCATAGTGCCACCTTCTGGTAATAAAAAATAAGCAGCTTAGTTCCAAGTTTCAAATGGGAATAAAGACTATTCAGGATCATGTGAAGGTATAATGCTATCACAAGGAGATAACACATCATTCCCAAAACCAAAGTCAAAGACATGGAAGATTATATCTTTTTACAAATAATGAATTTAAAGTAGCAATCATAAAAATTTCAAAGAAATACAATCTCAAAAAAAACAGTTCAATTACAAGACAGAGCAAAGCACATCAAAGAGACAAAGAAAAGTCAGCAAAACAAGAGGACAAACTCAAAAGTTAAAGGATTAGCTAGCGGAAGACAGAAATGGACTTTAAAAAAAGCAGAAATTCAAGACTAGCAAAACATAATAAATGAGATGAGTGTACTACATACAGAAAGCTATGAAAGCAGAATAGTTCAAATGTAGGAATGGAGAGTAATCTGAAAGACAAATATAGAAATGAACAAAGGAGAAGAAGAGAGAGAAATAAAATTTTAAAAAATATAATAAACACTCAAAGAGATATCCAACTCCATTAGGAAGGCAACATAAGAATAATGGGTATTCCAGAAGGCAAAAAGAGAAGGGAAGAGAACTTATAAAATAAATGATAGTTGAACTTCCCAAACCTGAGGAAGGAACTGAATATACAAATCCAAGAAGCCAACAGAAAACCTGGTTATCTAAATGCAAAGAGACTTATACCAAGACCCGTAATAGTGAAACTATTCAGTGTTTGGTGAAAAAGAGCAAGTAAGAGAAGTAATCCCACTGAGCTATCATGAAACTCTCAATAGAAAGTCTAATAATTATACTAACAATCACCATGAACATAAATGGACTGAATTTACCAATCAAAAATCCAGAAGTGACTGGATGGATTAAAACACAATATCTAACTGTATGCTGTTTATAAGAGACCCACTTAAGTTACAAAAGTGACCAGAGATTAAAGTGAAGGGATTGAAAATGGCACTCCAAGCCAACAGAGAATTCAGAAAGTCAGGAATTGCTATACTTATGTCAGATAAAAATAGTCTATCAGTCAAAGATGGTAACAAGAGACAAAAGTGAATATCAAATAAATATAAAGAGATTAATATAAAAGTAAGACATAACACTTTGTAATACAGGAGCACACAAATATATTTAAAAATATTAACAGACCTAAAGAAAGACACTGACAGCAACACAGTAGTAGTAAGGGATTCTATCAACCTACTCACAGCAATGGGTAGATTATCCAAATAGAAAGTCAACAAGGGAATAATGGACTTAAATGGAAATTAGATGATATGGACTCAATAGATATCTAAAAAGTATTCTACCCAAAAATTAAAGGAAGACATTCTTTTCAAGTACTCATAAAACAGTCTCAGGGGCTGACCACGTGCTAGAAAACAAAACCAGGTCTATATATTTACAAAGATTGAAATCATATCAAACATGTTTTTCAGATCACAAAACATGAAACTAGATATTAACCAAAAGAAGGAGTAAACTAGATATGAGATTATAAATACTTATACAGCAATAAATTGAATAATCTAAAAGAAATGGACAAATTCCTAGAATCAATCACATATTCCAATCTCAAATTAGGGAGACATAGAAAATCTTAACATATCAATCATAAGAGATAGCAATAGCAATCAAAAATCTCCTGAAGATCAAAATCATAGGACCAGAGGTTTTCACTAGCATATTCTACCAAATTGCCAAAAATGAATTAGTACCTATCCTCTCAAACTTTTCCAAATGTTCAAAAAAGAAGGTAAATTTCCAAAACTTTTTTCTGAAGTCAAACTATCCTAATTCAAAACCATCACTAAAATAAGATTACAGACCAATATTTTGATGAATAATGATGCAAAATATTCAGCAACATACTAGAAAACCACATTCTACAATTCATTAAAAGAATATACTATACTTAAGTGGGATTTATTCCAGGGACACAAAGTTATATGCAAATGAATAAATGTGATATCAACAAAAGTAAAGAAAAATGTATATGATCTCAATAGATGCAGAAGCTTTCAATAAGATTCAACACTTTTATGTTAAAAAGTCTTCCAAAAATACGTATAGATGGAATGTACCTCAACATAATAAAATTGTATACAACAAACCTACAGCCAAAATCATTTTCAATGTGGAAAAAAATGAAGGTTTTTTCCTAAGATCAGGAATAAGACAAGTATGTCTATCTCATTCACTCAATATTTTTTGGAAGTCCTAGAAAGAGAAATTAGACAATAAAAGGAGAAAGACTATTCAGATTGGACAGGAAGAAGTGAAACTATATTTGAAGATGATTTGATATTAAAGAACCCCAAAGACTCCATTAAAAAGCTGTTTGAAATAATAAAAACAGTAAAATGGAAAACTACAAAATTAATATGCAAAAAACCTGTTGCATTTCTATATACAAATAACAAGCTATCAAAAACAGAACTCAGGGAAACAACTCTATGCACACTTGCATCAAAAAAAAAAAAAAAGACTGCAATAAACTTAATCAAAGACATGAAAAACCTGTACAAAGAAAACCGTTGTTAAAAAAATATAAGAAGACACAAAGAAATAGAAAGAAATTTCATGTTCATGTATTGGAAGAATTAACATTATTAAACTAGCTATGTAACCTAAAACAATATATAAACTTAATGTTATCTCCATCAAAAACCCAATGACACAGAAATAGAACAAAAAAATGTATTTGGAACTGTATTTGGAACTACAAAAGACCCCCAAAAGCAAAAGCAATCCTTAGAAAAAAAGAATAAAAGTGAAGGCATCACACTCGCTGACATCAAACCATACTTCAGAGCAATAGTAACCAAATAATTAGAATAAAAACATACACACATATCAATGAATCAGAATCAAGGGTCCAGAAATAAACCCATATATTTATGGACAACTAATCCATGACAACAGAGCCAAGAGCATAGGATGTCTCTTCAATAAATGGTGTTGCGAAAACTGGCCAGCTACATGCAAAAGAATAAAACAAGATGACTATCTTTAACAACATACACAAAAATTAATTCAAAATGCATTAAAGGCTAGCATGAGTCTTAAATCCATAAAATACATAGAAGGAAATAAACAATACACTCCTTGATATTGGCCTTAAAGATGCTGAGAACTGAACCATAGTGGCAAGGAAAACAAAAGCCCAAATAAACAAATGGAGCTGCATTAAAACCAAGAGCTTGTTTGTACAGTAAAAGAAACTATCATCAAAATGAAAAGACATCTTACTGAATGCAAGAAGATAGCTGCATATCATATATTAGAAAAGGGGTTAATGTATAAATTATATAAAGAACTTATAAAGCTAAACATAAAAGAAAACCTAAAAATGGGTACAATATCTAAATAGACACTCCTCCAACGAGGACATACAGATGGTTAAAAGACATTCTACATTTATTGTTACTAGGAAAATGCAAATCAAAACAACAATGATATATTACCTCACATCTATGAGAATGGCTATTATTCAAAAGTCTGGACATTGGGGAAAGGGAACCCTATAGACTATTGGTGGGAATACAAACTGGTGAAACCATTATGGAAACACCCTGAAGATTTCTCAAAAAACTAAAAGTAGGAATTCCATATGATTCCTTCATCCTACTTTTGGGTATTTTTCTGAAAAACACAAAAGTACTAATTCGAAGAGTAGACACACCTCATAATTATAGTAGCATCTTCACAATATCCAAGAACTGGAAATAACCTAAAAGCCAGTTGACAGGTGCGTGTTTAAAGAAGATGTGGTATATTTACACAATGGACTACTGCTTGACTATTAAAAAAAACACAACATCCAATCATTTTAGCAATATGGATAGACCTAGAAGGAATTCTGCTTAGTGAAACAATTCTGAGATAGTGAAATACTGGGATAAATACCGTATGATTTAATTCATATGTAGTTTATAGAGAAACCAAAGGAGAGAACCAAATGGAACAAAAGTTTTGTCTATACAATAAAATTGGTGGTTACCAGAGGTGAAGTAGTGGGACTGAGCTGACTGAGTAGAAGGGGGCAATTATAGGATGAAGGATAGAGTCGATTTATTAATAGAAAACTTAATTTGAATTATGTAGCTGCTGATTTGCAATGGTGCACACCTGTAGTTTACAACACTATGGTGCAATGTTTTATTTCAATAAAAAAAATTTTTTAAACATAATAATTAAAAATACATTGAAAAAGAAATTACATAGATTACAGATCCATCAACCAATTTAATCAATATAGCATCAGAGGAATTAGTTTCATACCTATTTTCTATGTTTTTAAAGTTAATCTACAATAATTTGGAAGTCTTTTTTAAAAAAATGTAATAACAGGGCTAATTCAAGAGATGTATCAACTTTTTAAAGTGAGAATAAATTATATAGCCCAAGCTTTGAAGTGTCTGGCATAAAATAACTGCCCACAAATGTTAGCTATTTATATTGAAATAAGAACTTTAATATATATTTGCTCTCTTGAACCGCAACAACTCTAGTGGGTAAATAGGGAAGGGATTATATTATCCATCCCCATTACATAGACAGAAACCAAAGCTCTCTAATGTTATTTGACTTAACAGCACTACTTAGCTGCTAATTAGAGAAGAAATCTCAAATCATCCATACTTTAGTTATAAAACTAAATTTTAGAACCTGCAATAAAGAATAATTCTCTATATATCACTGCTTCTTCATCCAATCATCTGTTGATGGTCATAAAAGATAATTGTATAAAGAAGTTGTGGTATATATACTCAATGGAATCTATGCAGCTGTTAAAAGGATGAACTCTTGACTTTTGCAATAATCTAGATGGAATTGGAAGGGATCATGTTGTGAATTAAGTCAGAAAGAATAAGAAATACGAGATCATTTCACTCATCTGTGAAATATAATGAAGTGAAACAAATAAATTTAGAAATCCCAGCAAAATTAATGGACACAGGACTGTGGTTATGAGGTGTCGGGGGAGTGTTAGGGAGGGGAAGAGGGGAGATGGGGAGGAAAGTGGGAAAAGGTGATGGTAAAGAGCACTGGAACTCTGGTGTTGGGTGTGGTATGAAATAGAGAGTGAGATGCAATTTCAATATCCTACAACTGAATATAGCATTGTGAACAAAAGAAACAAATATTACTATTTAAAAAAGGAATGACTTTGTTTCTACTGTTCTAGTAGTACTAATACCTTAGGTTGACAAAAATTGCCTTTTATTATCTCTCTTTTACGTATTGCTACATTTTTTTCTTCTACTCATCCCTTTTTCTAATTATTGCTCTCTCTTCTTTCATATATCTTCATCACTTCCCCTTCCTTTGTATTAGTTCTCCTTTCTTTGTGTGTACTTCCATCATGGTTGCTGATTCCTGGTAGCTACTTCTCTTTCTCTCCTACTCCTCCCTGTAACTTTCTGCTTTCTCTCAAGTCATCTGCTTCCCTTCTTAGTTACAGAGACAGATGGCATACCCATTTTGTTGAGTAGGCGTGCCACTCTGTGTCAGCCTGTGCCAGAGGGTGGAGAGAGTGGTGATATAGATGGCAGTAAGTTAAGGTGTACTAGCCCAACAATTTGCAAATTTTTAAAACACGGTAGCTAAAGTCTGAAAAGGGATTGATACAGATAGCACAAAGAACAGGACCAGATATAACATCATATTAAGTCAAACAGATTAGCTTCCTATTTTAAACTACCTACATAGCAAATTAAATGTTGAGACAAGAATATGATAGTTATCTCATTAATCATTCTACTCAATATAAATCTAAACTTAAATTGTTTAAATAAAATCACTTTGAAAGAGAACCTGAACTTACATATGAGAGAAACCGGTTCAAAACATTCACATTTCTGTCCTTACACTTTTCCTCCAAATACTGTTTTTAATTCAAATCCCATTTGTGTTGATCTTTTTCTATCTCCTTTTATACTGTAAGCATTAATAATTAATAGTAATATAACTGAGAATATTTCTAACAACTCCACACTCTCTCAGTTCATATGGAGATATCATTAAATAACAAAACACACACACTACACACACACATGCACACATGAATGCACAAATTGTTTGAAGGAGCTTAATGTAGTAATAATACTATACCTAACAGTAAATATTAACAAAGTGAGTTAAGTGGTCTTTGTTTTAGTTTTTCCCTAGAACAATAACAAAACAGATATGATTAGTAAAAATGTCATGAAATTATCACTGCACACCAACCATCACAAAGCAAGCCAAAATTAAAGTATTTCAGAGTAAACATACATTTGATGACTTGTGGATAGAAGAAGACATTCCCATTGTTGGTATAAATCACTGGTTTTGCTTGTCCATCTGATTGAAGTCCAACAAACAACCCTGGGCTCTTTGTAGATTCCAAGCTTATAGATGCATTTTCGAAGTTCTTCTTAATTTTAAAATGACAGTCAGTATCTCCTGTACCCTACGATCAACATAGTATGATTTCATAAATATCAGACAACCCTGAAGGACAGAATTTAAAACCATGCACTTCACAAGGATAAGGTATGGCTTCACTTGTAAATCTTCATAACAAATCTAAAATCTTTTTATATAAACTACAGTATGTGAAATACAATCCAGAAACACAGACCCTGAGACTGGCTGAGACAAGATTGTATACCTTAAGACAAAAGGTTCTGAATCAGAGCAGCTTTAGTTAAGGAAGCTGGGTTCTTTTTCTTTTCAGAGTAGCCCACTACTCTGGGAATAGAGAATACTAAAATGTGAAGTTTTCCTTTTGGAAAATACTCTAAAATAATCATGGAAAAGTGCATTTCCTATCATAAGTTCATTTACATTCAAACCTAAACCAATTTTCTCTGCTATTCCACATTTTTGGATATTATTTTCATCAGTGAACAGAGTTCACATAAAGTATTCAAAGACTAAACAATTAAATTAAACACTTAAGAATTTGATGTCTAGGACTAATCTACAGGTCCAACAATCATCAAAAGTCACCACTTCTTTTTAAAAGCATTTATAATCTAATATTAACTTTTTCACCTTTTATTGATTGAAAGCTTTCTTATAAAATTCATGAGTCCTAGAAAGTAAATTTTTTAGAATTAAAATTTCCAGTAGTAATTATTATTTTTGACAGATAACCATATTCTCATCTCTGCCCTCAAACGTGAGTGAGCTTTTGTTCTTGTTGTCTGTCCCTCATAACATAAATAGTAATTAAGCAACTTTTAACTTCTGTTCATATTGTGGATATAATAAAACTCTGCTTTTGATTTGTTCGTGGCCAAGTAGAGGACATAATCATACATACAAGTAATAATTAAATAAGGCCAAAAGGATAGAGATTATTTCTCTTTTATATAGAGGAAAAAAGGCACTAAGTTTAGAAGAATCAGAAAGATGAATTTAAGTGTTAAATGACAACTATGTTAAGTAGAGGAAAGTGGGAAGGGGTAGGGAATTTCAGGTGGAAAGACAGCATGAACAAAGTCTCAGAGGCAATAGACAGCACAGTGTATGGATGACTAGGCTTCTTAATGTTGCTTAATGAACAACAGAGAGAAAGAAGGTGAGTCCGAAAGAGTAGGAACCGTGTGGATGCCACATAAGGATTCTGGATCTTATCTCAAACCATGGGAGCCACTGAAAGATTTTACACAGAGCAGTGATACAGACAGATCTTAAATTATCTTCCAGAAATTTCTTGAATGCTCATTTACCTTTATGAAAGAGATAATGACGCATCTACCCAATCAGTTATATATCATTTGTAGTTTTCTAACTGCAGTCAACAAAATCACAATTCTCTCCGCCTCTTCAAAAATGTAACCTTGAAGCTCTTACTTATTATTTTTAAGCAGACTTTATCTTTCAGAACAGCTCTACATTCACATGAAAATTGAGAACACAAACAGAATTTTCATATAACCACACCCACTTTCTCCTAGTAAGATGTTACATTAGTATGATAATTTGTTATAATCAATTAAACTAATGATGATTAGTTAATTATTATTAATGAATGATTTACTAAGTTTTCCTTAATTTTTATTGACATCCTTTTTCTGTCCAGGATCATATCCAGGATACATTACATTTAGTTATCATGTCTCCTTAGTCTGCTCTTGGTTATGACAGTTTCTATACTATCCTCTTTTTGATGACCTTGACAATTTTGAGAAATACTGGTCAAGTACTTTGTAGAATGTCTCACAATTTGAATATTTGGAATCTTCTCATGATTAGAATTATAGCTCTGAGATTTTTGGAAAAAGACCACAATAACAAAGCGCCATTTTCATCACATCAAATGAAGGGTCATGACTTCAACATGACTTATCTCTGCTGATGCTGAACTTGTCCACATGGTTAATATAGTGTTTGTCAGGTTTCTCTACTGCATTTCATTATTTTCTGACACTGTAAGATGCTTGAGGTTTATCTTGCATCATTCTTGCCTCAGTACTAAAATCAGCCATTTTTCCATGAAGCCCTTGTTCCTTTTTATTAGAAAATGTACTAGAAACCAAGATCTGAGTACTAAATCTGCTTGTTGCTATAAGAACGTTTTCTACCTTACCAAACAGAGCAAGAAAAGAAAAAAAAAAGATGAACTTCTGCATATACACACATTTATAAATAACTTCTACATCTAACCATTCACATTTATATTAAGCTAAATATGAGCTCAGAATTATGACTCTTATTTAAGATATTAACATATAGCTCATTCTAGCTTCTTCCACATGCTTATCTATAAGCTTCTATTCTAACGAGAAATTTGGCATCAATAATCTGTCAGCTACCATTTACATAATGGTCCATTCCAATATATATTTGTGGTAAGCTCAGAATTGTTGACCCATAGTCCCATAATGAAAAACAATATTATTAACTAAAATAAAACTCTTATGTTCAGTTCCCTTTTACTTTCAGCCTTACCAACTCCTCTCATATCCAATTATACTTAGGTCAGTAACATTTCACACCCTTTTCCCTTCATAGAGATTTTATTTGTATATTTTTAATACAGTTAGATAATCTTGCCATAGTCTTCATTTCTTCCTGGGACTTCCAAACCTCCTAAATGATTATTTTTAAATCTTCATTCATTAAGTTTTGCCTATTGTACTGTATAGTTCTAAAGATTTTGACAAATGCATGTCTCTACCTTCCAATATAGTAGCATATAGAATAATTTTACTGCCATAAAGATCAACTATGCTTCTCTTTTTTATGCCTTCTAATCTCCCCTCAAACCTCTAGCAACCACTGATCATTTTACTATTTTTATAATTTTGCATCTTCCAGAATGTCAAAATACTGGAATCATAATATGTAGTCTTCTCATACTGGTATCTTATACTGTGTATTTGTTTTTTCAATGTCTTTTCATGACTTGGTAACATATTTCTGAATAATATTTCATTGAATGGGCTGTACCACAGTTTACATTTATCTATTGAAAGGCATCTTGCATCCAGGATTTGGTAACTATGAATAAAACTTCTATAAACATTCATATGTAAGTTCAAATTTAGGAATATAGATTCATTTTTTGGGCATATGTACATCAATTAAGCATCATTCATTAAAAATCTTATCCTTTCTTTACTGAATTACTTTGGTTCCTTTATAGGTTATCTTTATAACTTAAAGATGTTATGTTGATCTATTTCTAGGCTTTCTATTATTTTGTATTGATGTATTCTTTCAACAGAACACACTATCTTGATTAGTGTAACCCTATAGTAAGTCTTAAAGTTGGTAGCATCAGTCCTCAATTTTGTTTTGCAGTATTGTGCTCACTCTTTAGGACATTTTACCTCTCCATATACATTTTAGAATCAGTTTGTCACTATTCATAAAGTACCTTGCTGAGATTTTGATAGGGATTATTTTAAATCTATAGGTCAAATTGAAAAGACTACCAACAACATTGAATTTTCCAATCCATAAACATGAAATATTTGTCCATTTGTTTATATTTTATTTGATTTCTTTCATCACTTTAATTTTCCAAATGTAGAGGTCCTTCATATTTTTTTTTAAATTTATACCCTCTCTCTCTCCCTTACCCCCTCCTTTTTTCCTAATGTAATTGGTGTTGTACTTTAATTTCAAACTCCAACTATTCATTGCTAGAATATAAGAAATCAATTGACTTTTATTTAATTTTGTATATTACAGACCTGCTAAAGTCATCTAGTAATTCTGGGTATTTTTGTTACTGATTCTTTGGATTTTATTTCTTCCTTCCCAATCAGCATATAGCTTGTTTCCCTTTTTGTCTTAATTCATTAGCTAGGATTTAGGAGTATTGAGAATGAACATTCATGTCTTGTTACTGATTTTAGGGGGAAAGCATGCATTAAGCCCATCCCTCTTCTGGGTTAAAGTTTTGATATTTCTCCTATCACCTTTATTTCCTGATTTTTCATTTTTTTAAATTTTGCCATCAACATTAAATTAGCCATTAACTGACTGCTTCACAACAGTGTCTATCAAATTTGACTCAAATTCCTCAACTTTTTTTATTTCCCAAATTTCAGGATTGGATCACCTCATGCCTAGATCCCTTACAACCACTAGTGAAACTGAGGATAATATTTTATATTATATATCACTATTAATTCTTACAAGACTCTCCAACATACTGGATCAATAATGTTCATTGTTTCATGTGTAGATAGGATTCATCCCAGAGTAAATGCTTACTCAACTTTGAGTTCTGAAATTGAAAAGTGTGAAAAAAAACTTTACCAAATAATAGATAAGAAGATATTTTTCATTTGTAAAACTAAACTTTATTGGGATATATAACAGTTGATTTTAAAAAATACTCCAAAATTTGATTTTATATATGTAGAGGCAAGCCTAGAGGACTGGACACCGTGAATTCAAAAAAAATGTCACTAAAAAGGTAGAAATTATAAACTATGTAAAGGAAATGTTCACTCTACAAAAAGAAGAGATTGTGTGGTGATGAGGGGAAAGGCCTGGAGTAAATGGATTAGAAGACAGATACTAGATGATCTTAATTAAACTCCATTTCTGGTTGATTTTTGGTGTAGCAAAGAAATAAAGGGAATTGAAACATTCATGTATTTTAGGAGAGAATCTCAATAACTGAGGGACTACCCCAGGAAATATACAAATTTTCCTTAGAGAATCTCAATATTCAGCATAGTACCAGAGCAACACAGGATCATCATGAAGCTTCTCCAGAGCCCATATGGATACAGCAGGGCATTCAGAAGTTATCCCCAAGGACAGGCTTAAGGACTGAGATACCTAGTTAACTAGGAAAGGACTGAATTGGCTACAAATTCGTCACAGAATGGACACGTAGATGCCAAAGACTAGCAATCTCAGAGTCCCCTGATAATGCCTAAAATATTCAGACTACAGTTATCAGCCTTGTTTGAAATTATACAAGATCAGGATATCCAGGAATAAAACAAATCAATCACACAGCAGCAGAGACCTGTATGAGCCTGTAAAAGAGTATGTGTCCCTACCCCATAACTATTTTTAAAGGTTTTGCACCAGATACCACCCAAAAACAAAAGAAAAGAGAAAGAAAAAAAAAGAAACACTGACTTATTAGTCCAAAAAGGACTAACTTTTGAACTAAAAGAAATCAAGATATATACCATTATTTTGGCTGAAAAATATCAGTCAATAAAGTAAGCATGTTAGAACATGGCAGAATTACTAGTAAACTTAAGTACATGTGGGCTATTGAGTCAAGCTGTATTTTGTTATAATTATCACAGTTATTCTTACAAACCAACATCTATATATAGCCTGGATTTATTAAATCTAATAATATAACCAATCTACCATCTCCCCAAACTTAGGACAGATTTCTATTCAAAATGTATGTTATTTTACTTTAAAGTTCTCGAGCAACTGCCCATGGCTCATCCAACTGAAAATCCTTTCCCAGACATGTCTTATTTTAACAACAGTAAATTTGGTACTTAACCTTCGTTAATGCACTTCTACACTGTAATGTAATTATCTGTTACCATTTTTCTTTTCCCCTTCTTGATCAAAATTTTCCAGAAGGCAAGGAACAAGTCTTATGTTATCCACTATAGTACTAGGAATGGGCACACTTTCTCCCTGTGAGTACTGAAGAATAGACCTCCCAAGATGTTCAGAACAGACTTAGAACAGACTTATCCAAGAGGTTCCACTAGGCATGGAGATTATTTCTAGTTAAGGTCAATCAAATCCATACACTCAAAAGAAACTTTTACCACTCCTCCTTCTGTCTCCTTGAAGCCCTAGGTCCACATTCCACTCCTTAACTCAGGACACATATCCCCAATTTTGCCTTACTGTCATTAGAATCCACATGTATAGGTAGATTCCCCATATACATATTATTAAATGTGGTTTTTTTTCCTACTAATCTGATGCCAAATTGATTGTTCCACCAACCCATGGAGAACTCAGAGATAGGGGTAAATTTCCTCTCCTCTCTGACTCAATAAATGTTGTTCAATCTAACAACAGCTAATTTTTTTGCTCACCATTTCTAACCTCACAATTTGTTCATGTAATGTCTTTACCTCTTGTTTATGATAATGAGAAAAATGGGATTATTCCCTCTAAAATTCATCATTCCAGGTGATGGGAGTTGGGACACATTATCCCACAATATGACATCTTGGTATATTAAATATTTCAAACTGAAGGAATTTATAAAATGCCAGGTGCAGGAAGGATTTTTCTAACATTTTCCTGAAGCAAGTGATAGACATGTGAGAGGTGTCTGCCTTATACCAGAATGAAAGGAGCATCTTTGTCTGAAGACAGAGAGAAATTTGAATAAACAAATCTTGCTGTTTATACTTAGTTCAGATCCTTTTCTTTCCTATCATATTTTTCTATAACTCTTCACTATTTATCAACCCTTGCATAAAAACATTCAAATTTAACTACTTCTTTAGGTCTTATTTCCTTTTAAAAAAAATTCTATGCCAATAAAACATATTAAATATTTTGTACATTTTTCTCTGGATAATCTGTCTTTTGTTACAGGAGCCGCAACAGAAAACTTAGACGGGTAGAAAAAAAAGAATGTTTCTTCCTTCCCTACACAGGAAACTTCTCTTGACTCACTGACTGCACAAATCAGTCTCTCTTTAACATAAGCAGCTAAGCCATAACTTGAATTGTATTAATGACTTACTGTTGTTCTTTAGATCACTCACATGTGAATATTTATTCCCTTCACCAACTGACAAATAAGAAATTATATTTTTCAATTCTCCATGAAGTAAAATTGGTGAAGAGAATAAAAATAAAAGATATATATCTAAATTTCAAAACAATATGTGTTTATTTTCCTTTATTCTCTTTCCTTCTTTCATTTAAAAATCTCTGCTTTATCCCTAATCTGGATAAAAATTGGTTAGGGAAATGGAGATGAGAATTAAAAGAAGCAAAAGAAAATATGTTGGCTCTGGATACAAAAGGTTTATGTTGTACTTTGTATGTTTTCTGAAATATTAACAACAAATACCAATGGGACAAAGCCACATTGTCATATATGAGGCAAGTTAATTCCACTACTGCTAAAATAGCGTCTCATGCTCATTTCAATTTTTTTTTTTGCAGGATACCTAGGCACTATCACCAAGTGGTATTTTATACTTCTTCATTCAATATTTGTTGAATACCTAATAAATGCCACAAAAGTCTGGGATATTTTAATAAACAAAGCAAAGAAGAATCTTATTTTATGGTACCCACATCCTAGTAACATATACTCTATAAACTGAAGTATTATTGCTACTCATCAGCTTTTTCTTTCCCAGGTTGACTCCCTTGATAATCTATTCCTATCAAAGCATTTTTGCTCCTGAGAGGGAGAAATAATATTTGCTACTGTTCTTAAACCCCTTTATATATTCTTCAAATCTCTTTTCATGGGTAAAGATCAAAACAGATATACAAACTGTGGTCTATAAAAACAGTGAAATGTGAGATCGTTTTCTATAAAATTCAAACAAAATAATTTATAATTACATTAAAATCCATTTCTTAAAAAAATTAAGTAAAACATGATTTAGAACTCCCACACACAAACTCACACCAGTTTCCAATTCTACATTTAAAGACACCTGGAAGTCACCACTTTGTCTTAACAAGTACGTAGCTAAACAAACTAAAAAATCAAACTCTTTTGGGGTCAGAAAGAGAAGTGAGGATACAGGGCGAACAACTGCCCCCAAAACTGGAGAGAGAGGAAGATATGTGGAGTCACAGTTTACCAGATCAGAAACTTACAAACAGAAAACAATGAAACCAATGCCCAGGTATGTGATTGAACCATAATTGCCAAATTGCTGGAGGTTTAGTGACAGTCCAGGGGAACTCAGATATGGAGGGTCAACATTTTGTGAGCTTTAACCCCAGGAGTTCAACCAGGTTTCTACAGTAAATATCAGAGCAGAATCCTCTCTGGTTTCTGACAGCAAATGGAGAAAAGAAACCATTTTAAAATAAAACAAAAAATTATGTTCTACTTAATGAGAACTGCCCATGGAAAAATTAGTTAACTAGAACCTAAACATTTGAGGGGTTATTGGAGCCTAACTAATATGGGAGATGGGAAAGACCCAATTCCAGTCCACTGAGACCACTTTTGAAGTTCACAATTCAGAAGCAAAGGCTCACTAAATACATGATTTATCATTATTTACGTAAACTAAATCTTTCACTTACTTTTATACTTCTTAACTATAGAATTAGCTCTTCTGAAGATGTAGCTAGCCCTTTCCCAAGACGTCAAAAAAAAAAAAAAACCTTTTTACAATAAGCATCACCTTGGTAAGTGGAATTAAAATTTAACCAAGATCCACAGCTGTTAGCCTTACTATAGATACTGAGATTTGGAATCATCAGGACAAAAACCTCTTGAAACATATCTTACGCAGTGCAAAACTCTAGAAAAAGGTCTTGTTTTATGAAGTCATCCCCTCATGTGAGGATTCCTCCTTTTCTTTTGACACCCTTACCCCTTTTCTTATACCTCAGCACATGGTATGTCTTTGGTCTGAGCCATTTACCTTAGAATTTACAATCATGTACATTCCCCATACATATGTCATTAAATCTGGTCTTTTCTTCTACTAATCCTGAATAATGTTAATTTGTTTGCTAGTCCTTGAAGAACCATTCCCTCAGAGGGATGGGTGATTTTTCCCTGCACCCCAAACAACAGACTGTATACCTACCCTATCTATATGCTTCATCTGCAACTTAGTAACAATATAAATTACCTTTTACTTTTGAGTTGTTTGTATATGTAGACTATATTCTGAGTGAAGAAACAAAATTTAATAAATCTGTAATGAGAGAATATTTCCTAGTTCCTACAAACTAAACTCTTGTAAATAAACAACTATCCTGCTAGTATGGGGTGTGTCTGTATGTATGTGTCTTTGCTACCATGATTATTCTATAGCGCGTTTCTCCATCAACTCATATATCTTTATATTTGTGCTTAATGACAGTTTCTTTGTTTCTGAATGTTGTTTTCCTTCTTTAAATCAGAACCTTAAAATCGCCCCTAGTGAAAAGGGGCGTTGTTGTTAACCTGAATCTCTACTACATCAAAACCTGAATCTCTACTACATCAAAATCTATTGAAGTGATTTCACCTACAGCATAACACTTCTATGAAAACATAAATAGAACATTTGTTATAGATCAGTATCACTTGATTTAAACATAAGTGTATTTATCTATAAGAAATGTTTCTAAATATACAATGGCAGACACATTGGAAACAGTGCTTTTGTTCAAATCATTTAATACAGTAAGTTTAAGTTATTATTAAGTAGCTACCAGAATTAAGGTACTGATAGGATTTTAAGGTATAGTACTATGAGCACACATTACCATTTACCTTTGAAAGCATCTTAAATCCCTTTGGAGATTATAAGCAGGCTTTACCAAAGCCTCTAAATACATGCAAATGAGGATAATTAGATGATTGTTTCTCTTTTGTTTTCAAGAGTATTGTCACCTCAGCTGGTGATTTCTGGTAAGATACAGTGAAAGTGAAAAATAATATTCCTAATTGTTATTCATCAATACCATTTCCTAAGAGCACAGAAAGTATATGTATTTTCACTAAGAAGACCCATTACCAAACTGTCAGGTGAAGAATTTTACTCACATATCAATGAATCACTAAACATGTTATAATATAAAGAAATCACTACAATGGAAGTAGCAGAAGAAAAATGCAAAGGATAAGAGTTCTGTGGAGACTCTACTAAAGTACCAAAGTAAAAGTCAAGCATCAGTGTTGTTTAAATGGTCATCACCATCTAGAGGTGGCCTCAGTATCCTCCAGCCCTCACTTAATTACAAAGACCTGGTATGCACAAAACAAGTGGCTACATGAATGCACAGAAGGAACCCTCACTGACTTGATGTTCTGTGCCAGCAAGCACTGGAGGTGACAACATACATGAGAGGTCACAGCCAAGAAACTAATCCCATAGAAAAACTATGATAGAATTGATCTGGACCATACCTGATAAATAAAAGTATCATATTTAGAATAGAAATTTTAAATCCTGGCCAATCTTTTAGAAATAACACAAAAGCAGTTATTAGATTGTAAGGACAGAAGTGAATTTCCTCCTACCTGCCTAGATTCTTCTCAGGCTGGTCAAGCAATCGAATTGACAAAAGACACATTAGTAGGCAAAAGGAACAGATTTAATTACATACATATGGAGAATGTACATGGAATTAGATTTTAAAGTCAATGGGTAAAAGTGAATGCAGTTATCCAGAACTAAGAATTGGGACAAAAGCACAGGGTTTCAAGGAGAGAGGAGGAGGACACACATGATGAGAATAGGGTGATCCATATGATGAAGACCAGAGTCTCTGTAACTAGATAATTGTCTTGCCATATCAATAGGCTTCTCTGATAGATTATTTCTATTAAGAGTAATAGCCTCAATTTTCATTATTCTGGTTAGCTTGGTAAAGTTTCTCCTGATCTTGCAGAATCTCATGACCTTAGCTCAAGATAATACACATGTAAAAGTGGTAACTATTAGGAAGAACTATTCGGACATCTTGGGAAAACCTGTCTAAACATTTTTGGGAAGCCTAGCCAAAGTAATTTTTATGTTTCAGTTTCAGGTAATGACAGGCTACTGTTGCTTGCTTGCTTGATTATTTGCTTTGTTGTTTGAGCTTAGGGGTTAAAAGAGAGTTAATTCAGCCTTTCCCACACAAAAGACACTCAAATATATTTGCCTATCTCTTCTCCCAGTTCTCCTTGCTGCTCTTAATACAGTATCAGGAAATTTACCTTTGGCCAGAATAGTGGCACATTTTCCCATGATTTACAGAATATTCAGGAGCCTCTTGCTCTACGTAAAGGCTCTTTAAAATTTCAAGTCTTTCAGCAATAATTTTCCAGTGCAGTAATTTTTCTAAGAACAGGCTTAGAATGTTTAACAGAAAGAAACACCAGGAATCTAGAGACCTCTATAGAATGATTGAGCCTGATTTAAGAGACAGAACAAAAGTGAGTTATAGAACCAATGACCTACAAAATCTTAAACTGAATATTTTTACAATGATAAAATCCAAAAATTTCCTTTGCAGCCTTCAATGATTACACACACCTAGGGGATTAATACTTAAAATACTGAATTACTTCCATTTTAAATGGTAAATAGCTATAACCTGACACCCTTAATTCTTGCCTGGTACTCTGGCAGCTTTAGCATGAAGGAGCCTTTGGTGTTCACCTTCTGCTGGAGTTGGCGGGTGGGAACTGGACTCCAGCAGGAGACATTGTGTCCTGATAACATGAACAACCAATGGCTTTTCAGAATCTTGATTTTCCAAGGCTCCTTTGCTCCTTGCTCTTCCCTAAAATTATGCTTGATAGAGTAGTACTGTACTAAACCAGTTGTTAAACACAGGATTTTGACTTATGTAGGCCTATGATTCCTAGTTTGCCTTTTTGGACTACCTCTTTAACCAGTTCCTTCTTCATACATGCTGCCTTACAAAGCTTCAGAGAAATGGCCTTAACCCTATAAACAAATTACATGCATTAAATATATGGAATGATCATTAATAAAAAGCTTAGAGAATCTCTGCATGATGCTCTGAATTCTTTATTTAATGTTCTAAATATCAAAATTCATGTAATCAAACCGTTTATGCTCCTTAATTACTGCATTCTCCATTTCTGCTTATATATATCCAAATGCAAACAGAACAGATGTCTCTGTTTTTTCAAGTTATGAAATCTTAAAGAAGTGATATTTGGGGTTTGAAGCTTCAATAAATGATTTCCCACATCAGTTTCAAAGTGAAACTGAAAATCCTGATCATAGATTTTCATCCTGAGAAGTCCATCAGGAGGAAGAAGAAACATTCCTAGTGTTGATGGAAATCACAGCACAAGATGAGAGGACAAAATTGCAGACCCAGTCACTCACTTGGCATGCTATCAGCAAGACTGACTCTAGGAAAACTGCTGAAAAAGAAAATGTCAACATTGTGTTTGGAATCATGTCCCCCTGTTTATCATGACTTGGTTTCCTCATGGGGGTCAACCCAGGTTCTCCATCTTATTATCATAGATCCTTAACCACAGGGTCTTAGGAGTTTCCCTGAACTGACTCTCAGGTCTGACACTGGAGGATTCTGGCAAAGTTATTTAAGCAGACTCACATTCAGCTTCTTCATCTGAAGAATGTGCCTTCAATTGTTCCTCTGCAGTAAGATAATTACTTCTTTGTACTAATATGTAAATATCTATGTATCTTCCTATGCTCACCAAATTCTTCTAATTGAACACTAAGGACCAGTCCTATTCCCTCACTCTAATCAGATATTGCTCAGTCACCCACAGAACAAACAGAAAAGCATGAGAATTTAGTTTGGGGAGAAATATTCAAGATTCTGCTGTATACCTGCAGAATGAATTCACTGACTTGCAGGGATGATAAACAGCAAACTGAGAAAGAAATGCAAGAGACAGAGACCACACAGACTAGAAAGGGAGGAATGGAAGAACTTTGAAAACCCAACTTAATGTGAGACAGCTAAATGGAAGATAACTAAGCATTATGCTGTGTTTTTGCTTGACATCTAGGAAGGATACAAATTTCTACTGCTGGCCCATCTTCACTTTAGTGTGACACTTATCTGTGCCCCCACAAAATCTTCTAACAACTTTTAAGAAACACACCCCAAAAGATGTGTTATATAGTGTACTATCTTAACTCATGATTGTAAAAACACTCCATTGAGCCTGTGAAAATGGTCTTTCAGGCTGAGTACATGGACTCCATTTTGTGATTTTTGTGCCTACGATTCCATTTTATTGAACTTTTAACACTAAAATTGAAAAAAAAAGTATTCACTGACTAGCAAGAACAGATTTCCAGCTAGAGACAGCAGTTTCTGAGAACTGAGCAGAGATGATTTATTTTCTTTTTCTTCTCTCCATAGTAACCAAGGTCAATTTTACTAAAAGTCAATGAACTGTAAGAAATATAACCTATAAGCAATATTACATTTTACAATTCTACCCTTCCCCCCATCTTTTAAAACCCTCTTTAACAGAGACCCCAGTGGGGCAAAATCTGGGTTATTTAATATCTGAGATTTTGGCTCCCTGATTTGCAAATCTAAAATTCTAAATAAATGCTATTTTATTTTACTTTGTCATGGTTTTCACAGTTGAGAAATCCTAGAAGAGTAAGGTTTGTATATTTTGTGGTTGTTAATTATATGAAGGAAAAGCTACCTTTTGATGCTACTATACTATAGGATGACAAGAATTAAATAAAACCACACTCTCACTAGTCTAGTCTTAGTAATAATGTTATCTGGTTTTAATATCAGTTAGTATACTTATCAGTTCAAAAACATGAGGTGCTGTTTCTTAAGAGTGATAGCCTCTTCTGTGTATGGGCTATGTATGTGTGTGTGCATTCTCTTGCACTGTATATCAGTGTAGCTCACCAGACTCAGACTGCCAGTCTGCAGCAAAAGCACAGACCCAGGAAAATATGAATCATCTAAGCTTTCCCTCATCCCACTCCCAGAAGCTCATACAAACTCTCCTGTATAATAACCAGATGCCACACACTGGAATAAGAAAGAGAAGAGGGAGAACCTCTGCTTATCTAAAAGAAACAGTTTGGTGTGCCCTCGTGGAGCAATAGTTGGGTTGATACCCTCCAAGGGAGCAAACGGCATACCCCTGGATTCAGTCCTGGATCTGGTGGGGGAGGAATGGGGAGGAGTGGGGAAGCAAACAGTGTGAATAACTAATTAAAAAATAAAATGAAGATGCTTCTTCCTCCTCTCCTTGCCTCCCTGCCAACACACCTTCATTCCTGCCTGCAACTTTTCTTTAAAAAAATTATATATACATATTAGCTAATTAGAAATACTGACACAGAGATGCTACCACAGACTATCTGAATTAGAATCTTCTTTCTAACACAATTCCCAGGTGATAGCTATACATATTACATTTCAGAAGCAGTATGTTAAAAGCGTATTTTTTACATTTATGTAAAAAGTTTAACATTTATCTTATGGACTCTCATACATAACATGCAATTTCCAGAGTATGGATAGGTTAAAAATAAAAAATGAAACACTCAGAAGTTTCCTTATCATATCCATTATTGGCAAATGTCTTAAACATTTGTTGAGAAAAATACCAGCAGATGCTTACTGTTCCATCACACTGGCCATCCTTAATCCTCAGATACATCCGTGCATTTTTCACACTTTCAAACATGCAAATCCCAGAGCTGATTTTATGTACTTTCCAGTAGGATTCTTCCAACTGGTTTCCCACTCCAGTGCAGCTCCCATCCGGCTGAAGACACAAGGCCTGGCAGAGGCTCGTAGCAAGTAGAACCACAGCACTGTTGAGAAACACACCCTTCAGAGCAAAAAACAGAGCAGAGGGGCAATGAATAACAAGTTTGTGTTTTGCTAGAGTAACACTGTGACAGAGCCCATTCTCTTAAAGAAGTTTCAGTGACCAAGATTTTACCAGATGTTTGATAGTTAAACATGAGCAAAAGAAGGAAATAAATAATGTAACTGGTAAGCAAAGTTAAACAAAATTTAAAGGAGGTTGTCAGTTTCACTCATTGTAATTTACATCAGTCATTATTTACTGAGACTATAAAGGTCAGTATTAGGTACTACAGAGACTTTCAAAATACATAAAACACAATCATTTCTCTTAAGAAACTTATAATCACTATAAACAAATAATTAGAATAATACAAAGCATAATTAAAATAGTACATATGAATAACTGAATTATGAAATGACTTATGAATATAAGTTTAATATAGGAATGTAAGCATAAATAAGTGAATGAATGAAAAGAGACACTAAACGTAAGCTATACTTAAATTGTATTAATCAATAACTTAAGAGGAATATACAAATATTTCTTGAAAGTTAACTAGAAATGCACTGAGTTGAGAAATGGATAGAAAGACACAAATACATAAGTCCCAAAGAAAGGTAATCCACACTAGTAAAAAATAAAAAGCAGAAATCCTATATGTTTGTTCAACTAGAATAGTGTCAAAGTTTTGTTTTAAAGGATCGTACTCAACATTGATATCAATGAGATAGATACACTCTTATACTACCAAAGGGAACTGCATAGTAAAATACTTAATTTACCTAAAGAGATCTGCTCTGTGCCCTTGGCTTCTGCGGCAATCTCTAAACTTCAAGATAGTGAAAGTGTCTTTGTTTCCAGAGGAGCTTCATTTCAGGTGGTAAAAATGTGATTTAGGGTATGATTTAAGGTGTCACCCCAACTCCCAAGAGGCTGGAGACTGACATCAATCACATGAACTCTCTACACAATGGAATGCCAATAAAGATTTTGGGCACCAATACTCAGATGACCTTCCCTGTTTAATAATACTCCATATTGTCACATATCAAGCTAAAAAGGAATGTTGTCCTAACTCTGGGGAGAACACAGCTAGAAGTTCCACATTTGCTACTTTTCCTAAGCTTTGACATATAAGTATCTATTCTCCTAGTGGATTTTAATTTGTATCTGTTCTCTGTAATAAACCATAACCATGAATATAAAAGTGTTTGGTGAGTTCTTAGTTATTCCAGTGAATTATCAAACCTTAATAGTGTTCTCAAGGACCCTGTATTCTGAAATCTGTGCCAGAAGTGAGGGTGTTCATGTGAACTGTTCCTTCTAATTTCACACTTTCACAGGAATAAAAATTGGTACATTTCTGGAAAGAAATTGGCACCATGTCCCCAGAGACTTAAAAGATTCATATTGCAACACTTAAATTCAATTTAGAATTATCTAAGCTAAGAAAATGATAAAATATGTGGTCAAAGATATGTCAAAGAACATTGTGCAGTAGTATAAGGAGGGGTGGTACAATAAAAAGGTTAAGATCAATTGTCCAATTTTATATACATATGTATATATAGCCAATGTCCAATTATATATATGTGAGTATATATCTCCAATGTCCAATTATATATATGCATATATATATGCTTGTACATTATAGAACCATTAAAAATTCATGTTGTTTCCAGATAAATAGGAATGAGATAAAGTATTTATTATATAGTAAGTATAAAATTTTTTACAGATAAATTGACTTTTATTTGAATAATGATCCACAATTTGTTAGCTATGCTATACTAGCCAATATTCTTCTCTGAAAATCTTCACATTCAAAATATAGATAATATTAGAAAATAACAGATGATTATTTTTAAATAATTAAATTTAATTTTATATGTGGTGAAGTTCACCGTAAAGCATCTCGTAGAAGACAGTCGGGATCCTAAATGGTGACAGTAATTAGGTTAGTATAATAATAATATTACTTTTAGATAAATTTATAAACACTACAAAGAAAGAAGAATAAGCATAAACTGATCCAATGTATACAACACTTGACAGGCATAAATACTCTAGCGTTAAAAAGTTAAATACATATATTTCACTATCAAATATAAGATACTTTTTTACTAAGAATAAACACATTCATAGTCTTAATTTCCAACTTCAATTGGATATGAGCTATGATTCTTATTATTCCCTTTCAAAGTCCGAGTAAACAGAATGACAATAGTCATCAATGCTACCTCCAGGAAAGAAATCTGATTACTCTAATATGGCTCAATTAAAGAGTTTTCCTCAACAGAACAAAATAAAGTAGGTATTTAGCAATAAAAAATTTTATCCTCCAGGTTACCTTGACAAAAACCACAAATTCTTTTGAAAGGTCTGCATAGCCTGCTGATGATTCATCAGCTATTTTGCCATAACGATCAAAAATAACTGTGTGACCAGGAACCAGTGCTGACTCAAGAAGTACAGAGCGGTTGGGCTGATGAAGTACCCGTAATTCAGTTGAGGTGCTACCACCAGCCTGAAAGAAAGAGGGGGTGGGGGAAATCCCTCTGAATTAACAAAGAACAATAATTAAATTTAAAATATTGGACATTATGTATGTTTGCAGGTCTATTTCACTCTATAGAACTCTTATACTACCTATATAATCTCATATTTTATTTTTTAATTTAAGTATTTTGATTCCCCAATCTGATTTCCAGTGTCATGCTCCAAGGATTTTCTTCTCTTGATTTCACAGAAACCATGGTAGAATATTGGGGAAAATAACGCCAGTGACAGAATAATTTTATGAGATCTTGATATGCAGTTCATCATTATTTATTTTTCATTTCTGCATTTTTATCTTCCTAATTATCTGAGATTAAAAGTTGAAATTAACAAACATGCTTTAACTAAGTTTTACTTTCAAAAAACTAAATAAATCAGGAAGGTCATGCTATAGGGAGATTCTTGGTTTAGGGTACTCTTTGAGGTTTTATCCCATCTCCTCTGAGAGACCGGATGAAACATTTGCCCTAAAACAAAAGGATACATTGATACCCCTTGAATGAGTTAAACAACGATACTAAGACTACCAAAGCTCAGCAAACGTCCCTTGTCTTAATGTGGCAGGTAAGCAACAGAGCTATTTGCCTTCGAGGAACTATTTGATGTCCAATGAGTATATCAACAAGGCCAGCAGTATACTGTTAGCAGATATTCTGAGACTGTATACCAAGGAAAATCTTGTGTACAACAAGATGAGTCTTGTAATAACTAAGATGGAATCTCTCACCAATCTAATAGGAGATTTCAAACACAGACCAAGCAATACAAAGCATAATTAGGAGAAATGGTTCGTTTTTTCCTAATATGTTCCCTGAATGGGTCCTTGAGAAATCAGATTGTCTCCTTTTGGGAGGTGACCAAAACTTTTTAACTTTATCAAAGAGGTCTACTTTTTATTGTCTAAATTCTAATTGCTAAAACTTGGGACCACTTTTGAAGAAGAATCTCAAAAATTAGTGAGACCAACTGAAAATTTAAAAAGGTAAATTCCAAAAGAAACACAATTTGATACACTAACATAATTTTGATATGTAAAATTATATTATATATAGATACAAAACTATTGGTATATGACAAAGAAAGACATTACTACATACCATTCCAGTGACAGAGCCATTGTCAAGAGCTAGAGAAATATGCCTCATTTCATGACTTTGGAAAATGCATGTATTTCCTTTGTTGAAAATAACATCAAAAAGGCCTGGAAAGCATTTTAAATATTAACAAGTAATTGAGTTCTTTAAAGCTTTTTTAAAATTCGGTTATACATTTAAACTTCCTAATATACATTTTATGATATGTTAGTTAAATATTTTTAGTCAAAAGGTAAAACGCAAGTAAACTTTGATTATCTACATGTTGCTTGGCAACTTGGTGGAATTTCCATAGAAAATGTCTAAATGCCTTCCTGTGTTAGTCAGAAGTCCCTAAGATAGCCTCCTAAAATAATACCTGATGAACTGTTTTCTAGAAATAAATATCATAGTAACGTAAAAATTTATTTATATTTATAAATCAGACTTGGAGTAAAATTAGATTATATACTGTAAAAATAACTTTGGTATTAGTGATTGGTTTATATGATGATCATGACAAAGAGTATGTATTGATAATTTGTTTTTATTTTAATACGTTTTGCATAATTTTTATATTAAAATATACTTCTCAAGAGAATGAATTTTTTTCTACACTATAACTATATACAAGTACTTAGAACAGTGTCTAGAATACTATTAGGCACTCAAGAAACATTCTTTAAATAAGTTAGTTCATTACAAATTGTTATAGCTTAATATACAACTACTCACATATATCCATGAATACTTAAAACCATCAGAATTTTAGGAATTAGCTCTGGTAGGTACAATGAATGAAGATCTTTTTTCCTTCTACTCAGACAATAACAAGTCAAACAAGTCAGCTATAAATGAATGCATAGTGCACATTTTATTTCACATAAGGTATAAACATGAACAAAACTACTCTAAGATCTTAGGGATCAAATACTGGTTACTTTGGAGAAGAGTGAGTGGCAGGAGCCATGAGATTGTTACTGGAGTGCTGGTGATGTTCTATTTCTTCACCTGGATTCCAGTTACATGATTATGTTCAAATTGTGAAAATTTATAATACAATGTACATAGTTTATGTAAATGTATAATATTGAAAGAGTTCATAATATTCCACCCCAAAGTATGTCACTCTGGCATAAGGATTATATTATGTGGAAAGCAACTAAGAAAAAGCACATAGGACAAACTCTCTGGCCTTCACCAAGCTGCCTGAAACTAGAAATAAATTTCTCTTGTGAAGGAATCCCCCAAACCCACTTCCTAAGCAGGAAAGAGATAACAAGCCTATCACTGGGTACAAGGAGACAAGAAGAAAGAATCTACATCTTGCTAATTATTCCTCAGCTAGTATTTGTCCCCCGCAAAATTTGCCTTCCCACATTTTGCCAACCCTGGCAGCTCAAAGTCTTTTTCCTTTGTCTTGTTACTTCTCTATAAAATTGTTCTTTGTTAAAATGCTATTTAAGCCCCAAGTTTTACCTACCCCTCTGATGCACTCATCATGAAGTTATCTCCCATATAATGAAAGTACAAAGCACTTATTAATATATCCTGTTTATTTTTCCCTTTTTAAATCTGTCTTATGTCAGTCTAATTCATAGGGTCCAAACCAGAGAATCTACAAGGGTAAAGGAAAAGGATTTTGTTCCTACCCTGAAATATATTTAAATAAAATGATTTTAAAATGAAGTTTTTTTATTTTATTTTTTTATTATCATTGATATTTTTGATATTTTGATATCTTGATATTTTGATATTTGATATTTTGGTATTGATATCATTGATATATTGATATCATTGTGCATATATCTCTTTGGATAAGTGTTTTTGTGTCATTGGGGTAAATTCCCAGTAGAGGAATAACTGGATCATGTAGAATTTCCATTCTCAATTCTTTGAGGACTCTCCACACTGCTTTCCAGAATGGTTGCACCACTTTACATTCCCACCAACAAAGAATTAGAGTTCCCTTTTCTCCACATCCTCTCCAGCACTTATTATTTCCTTTTTTTTTTTTTGGATAATAGCCATTCTTACTGGCGTGGGGTGATATCTCATTGTTTGATTTGCATTTCCCTGATGACAAGAGACATAGAGCATCTTTTCATGAACCTGTTGAACATTTGTGTGTCTTCCTTGGAGAGGTAACTAGTAAGGTCATCAGCCCATAAAAAGGGTTTCTTGAGCCATGATTTAATTCATTTCCTAATGAGTTGCTCAAGTTTTTCTGTGTGTGTACTTATACATAATATAAATATACATACATAAATAAAATAATGTAAAAATATGTAATGTCTATATAATGTTTTCACATTAACAAAGATTTTCTAAAATTAACCAGTATTTACTATCTCATCATTGTCAAATTAGCCCATTTTGTATTAACTCAAAACTTCAAACTTAGTAGTTCCCTTTATCTTCAAGGGATACATCCCAAGACCCCTAGTAGGTTCCTGAAGCTGTGGATAGTACCAAACCTCTTATTTACTATGTTCTTTCCTATACAAACATACCTATGATAAAGTTTAATCTATAAATTAGGCAGAATAAGAGATGAACAACAGTAATTAATCATAAAATAGAACAACTATAACAATATATCATAATAAAAGATGTGTGAATATGGTATGTCTCTGTCTCTTTCTCTCTGTCTCCCCCTCTCTCTCAAAATATCTTATGTATAATATTTTTAGACTACAACTGACCCCAGATCACTGAACCAGTCAAATGCAAAATTTCAACAAGGGGGGACTACTGCATACCAAATAAAGGTAGTTACTGGGTAATTTAGTTTCCTTAAATCCTAATGTTTACCATGGAATAATTCATATACTTATTTTAATTATCCACCTATAATATGTATACATTCAAGTAGAGTTAACAAATGCAATTAATAAATTATATCTTTATATTTGTATTCTAATTAACTTCATGTGCAAATGCTTTTAGTTAATAACAAAGTCTGATGTAGAGGTTAACTATACTACTCAAAATTTTAAAAGAATTTCATTGTATATTTAAATGATTATATTCATTTAAAATTTGAAGATATGTTTATTAGTTTAGCAGACTATTACACAAAAAGAGCTTCCTGCATGAGCTCTAATTTATTTTATATACTTAATAAAATTAATCTTGATGGTAAAAAATTAAGAATCTTGATAAAAAATAGATCATGATTGTCACAGATAAGCCTATGAGATTACAGGGGAGAAGGTCACTATTGAAATGAGGCAAAACACAAGAAACGGGAATTCTCATTTTGATTCTGACAAAGACCCATTAGATAATCTTGGTCATATCACTTTGCATCAGTGTGTCTAAATTTCTCATCAATAAAATCATCAGAAGTAGTCTTAAAGAGTTCCTGTCCATATGATTATTGTGTGAACCAATGAGTTAATGATGCATAAATTTTAAAACTAGGAGGGTATTTATTGAAAATGTGCTAAGAATAATTTTTATTGTTTAATTCAATTTTCCTTTTGACTTTAATAAATACCAGAATCTAAAACCATAAAGCTATAAAGGTATTACTCTATCATTTTTTTTGAAAAGGATACAATCATAAAATTATTTATATAGTTATAAAAATTTCTCTTTAAATACTTTATCAGGAATATCAAATATAAGATCTATAAAGGAATGGCAATTTATCTGCTTACTCATTTGCTGTTAGACCCATGCTTAAACTATTGTCTCATTCACAATGTTTTATAAATATCTGTTGAATAAATGAATTGTCATTGCTAACAAAAAATTAAGTGGTTCTAGTTAGAGAAATTTAACACAATACAGAATGCTCTTGAATATGGAAGTTTAATACAGTGAATTTTATAGATATTAGAAACAGCATCTTTCCAAGTAAAATTATAATCAAATCAATGTGATAAATGAGGTCTTCTAGAAATTTAAATCTTTTCAATAGAGGAAAATTACACTATTTGAGAGGAACTGAAATACTTCTATTTCCCTCTGGAGTTCTACAGAATACAGTCAAAAGGGAAGAAAGAAGTAAGGGAAAGCGTACTACTAAGCCACCAAAGGGATTAAAATTACTTTAAAATGATAACATCTAATCGATAGCCAAAGAAACATTATCTAAACTTAAGCAAATACTCTCCAAAATACAAGTTATTAATTCCCTTCTATTGGAAGTCCAATAGAACCTTCCATACTTTTCCATGGAAGCCCCAAATTCTGTCTTTTTCCTTTGTTGTTATACTGTCATAGAAGCCTTTACCTCTGACTATTCATTCCTGAATATTCTTGCATTTACATATGGCTTGTACATGTAAATAAAATTTGTCTTTTCCCCTGTCCATCTGTCTATTGTTAGTTATAGCTCAGGCATCGAACCATTGGAATATGTTAGAGGAATAGTTTTCCTCCCCACATGAATATGGAGATATGATTTCTAGTTCTAACTCTGCCAGTAAAGAGTTCAGGCATTCATTTAACCAATTTATTGTGCGCTTAGTAAGTGCAAAGAGTATTTTCAATTGCAACCTAGATAAAGTTTTTCAGTGTTTTTATCTTTAAACAATCTTATCTTTTAAAGTCAAAAGTGTCTATGCTATCTTAAACCTAGATCACGTAGGCTGATACTAGCATCCAATGGACCTAATAATAGTAAGTTCATCAAAACAAACCCCAATTAGCCAAATCCACCAGAAGCATCTGAGTCATTTTCTTTGCCTCTCTACTACTTATGAACCTGTACACGCTTTAAGATTCTACAAATTCCCACTTCCCTAACTTCTTTCTCAGTTTCCTTCTTCATTCTCTGTGGTCTTGTTCACATATAGATTCCTTTAGGGTTCTATTCTTAGGTGATTAAGCTCACTTTTTACAGGCTCCCTAGGAAGTTTATTTTAATAATCCATAAACTGAGAAATCCCAGATTGATATCTCGAGCACACCTCTCTCCATCAACATCAGCTTATTCATATTATCTACTGTAAAAGTAAACAAGTGAGTATCTCATAGGCACTTCATACTCAGTATTAACAAACTAATGTTCAAAATTTTCTATAAATTCCTAGCTTCCAAATCAATTCCTTCAACATTTTTCTACATTTCCTGCCTCCATTTCATAATCCTACTGACAATTTAATCCCCCAAACCCAAAACCCAAGGGTAACAGTTTTCTTTAATATTCTCTTAACAATAATTCCAAAAATCCTGCAATTTTACTTCTGAGAAATTCTTTCAATCATTTTCTCTTCTCTATCAATACTCCCCTGAGTCTATTGTTGTCTTCTGCTTGACATATTGCAAAAGCCTCTAACTGGTCTCTTTTTCTCTATTCTTCCTGCATACCTCTGAAATCTGAAATCTGGACTCTGCTTAGTTGTTAAAGTAATCCTACTCTATTTCAAATCTATTAATGGCTATCTCCCATCCAAAGGAGGGAATAAAAGAAGTTTCTTTCAGACATAACAGGCCCTTCTTTCCCAGACATTTTTTTCAGGGGACACAAAGTAGTTATGTAAGAGTTAATGTCTAACTATCAAATGCAGTAGAGAGCTTTTGGTTACTAGAAGACTGCTTTTAACATAAGATGATACAGTTGTAGTGGTGGAGTAAAGTTTATAAAACATTTTATGGTACCTAGAGTAAAACATCGTATTAAATACTATTGCAACCACATTCAGGACAACACTTGATATTAATGTTGAATCTCTGCTAGATTCTGAGCTGACAAATTCAGCAAGTTGTGATATTAAACATTCCTGATTTAATAAAAATTATAAAGATGTTAGTCTTCCCACTATATGCCAATACAGAGAGTGTGGCAGGATGTTATAGAGAAACATGAGCAGCTATATAACTGCAAGAAGGTATATTTCCAGACACTCATATTCCTTTTCTTTTTTATATCTTCTTTCCCCAATCATTCAGAATTCAAAGACTGAAGTTCATTTTAAATGAGTCAAAATAAACAACATCAAATCTAGAGTGAATTCTTTTCCAGTCAAAAACCAAGGAGACCCTTCAAAGTATTCACATGAAATAAAGGAGCAAGACTAATGACTTCTTGATTTCAGAGAAATAGGATGTGGTAAGAGCTGGGGTAGAAGATAAAAAAAAATGACTATATAAAAAGTTGTGATTTTTATTATCAATGGAATTCTACACATTTATATGAAAAGGTAAAATTGTGCATTTTACAACAATTTGGATGAAGCTGCATGTTATTAGGTTAGGTGAAATGACCCAGAAAGAAAAAGAAAGTAGTGGATGGTTTCACTCATGTGTGTAATATAAAGAAACAAAACAAATAAACTGACAAAACATAACAAAACTCACAAAATATAAGACTGTTTACAAAGGGTAGTGAAGTGGTAGGAAGGAGTGAACCAGGGGACGAAGGAGTTAATAAGATAGTAGTGATTTGCACTAAAACTCTGCTTACAGGTGTAGTGTGAGATGTACATAGATTGTGGTAAGAATTTAATATCCCGAAAATCATATAATAATGTAAAACAAACAAACAGGCTCCCCCTGGTGGAGTAGTGCTTAGGTTCACAGCCTCTAGGGCTGGGGAATAAGCAATGTGCGCAACTAAAATAAAAATAAATAAAAATGCTTCTTTCTCCTCTCTCTTAATGATTTGAGTTTCAATATCCTAATAGTTAACTACATAAAAATCCCATATTCAATAACATAAAAAAATACTTAGGAATAAATTTAACTAAGGAAGTAAAAGATCTATGAGCTAAAAACTATAGACATTTATTACAGAAACTGAAGACACCAATAAATAAAATAAAATCCAAAGTTCATGGATCAGAAGAGTTTTAATATTGTTAAATGTTCATAATAGCCGAAGCCATCATAGCTTTAATTTGATCCTTATCAAAATTCCAAATGTATTTCTTGAATAAATAGAACAAAACTAAAATTCATATGGAATGACAAGAAAACAGTAGACAGTGTAATACTGAAAAAGAAAATCATACTCCCCAACTTTAAATAATATAATGCTCTTATAAAGCAGTGTATACACATTGACTGAAGTATGAATCTAGTTTCCTGAAACATATATTAATGTAAACTAATGAACCTGTAATTTTAAAAAAGTGTGACACCGTCATTAAAACAGGTACATAAACCAATGGAACAGAATGAGAGACTGGAAATAAATTCATGCATTTATAGTCCATAAATATTTGGAAAGGAAGTCAAGAATATTCAATGAATTAAGGAGTCTCTTCAATAAACGGTGTTGGGATACTGGATAGACATGGTCAAAAGATAAAACTGCAATTATATCTTATACCACTCACAAAAATTATGGTGAAATAGATTGTGGACTCAGATGTAAGACCTAAAACCATAAAACTCAAAGATAACTAGGGAAATAGCTCCCTGACATTGGTCATAGCAATATTTTCTTTTTGATATTACACCAAAAACAGAGGCAACAGAAGCAAAAATCAGCAAGTGGGACTACATTAAACTAAAAAGATTCTGCATAGCAATAATATGAATCACCAAAATGAAATGGCAACATATCAAATGAGAGAAAATATTTGCAAACCATGTATCTTATGAAGTGTTTATTTCCAAAATATATAATAATGTATATAATTAAATAGCAAAAATCCAAACAATCCAATTTAAAAATAGAGCACTTGGATAGACATTTTTCAAAGATATACAAATGGCCATACAGTCATTAAAAATAGCTCAACATCACTAATCATCAGATAAATAAAAATCAAAACCACCATGAGATATTACCTCACATCTGTTAGAGTGGCTATTAGAAAAATGACAAGAAATAACAAGTACTGGACAGGATGTGTAGAAATGGGAACCCTTGTGAGAAGGTAAATTTGTAGTCACTATGGCAAAAACAGTATGGAGTTTCCCAAAAAAAGAAATCAAAACTACAGTATCATGTGGTCCAGATACTTCTAGGTTAATAATCAAAGAATGTGAAATCATTATCTCAAAGAGATTATCTGCCTTCCCATGTTCATTTCAGCCTCATTCACAATATCTAGGGAATGGAGACAATCTAGCTATCTGAATAAATGGATTTCTGATGCAATATAAAGATATAAATATAAGTATATAAATATAGATGAAATTACTCAACCATAAAAAAGAAGGAAATTCTGTCAGCTGTGACACATGAATGTATCTTGAGGACATTATGTTAAGTAAAATAAGTCAAACAGAGAGTCAAATACTATATGATCTCCTTATACATGGAATTTTTTCAAAAATCTATCTCATAAAAACAGAGACTAGTATAGTTATTGCTAGGACTGAGAGGTTTTGGAAATGAGGAGATGCTGGTTAAAGCATACAAACTTTAAGTTATAAAATAAATGAACTCTGAGGCTCTAATATGCAGTATGGTGACTATTAATAACAATATGTATTATATACTTGAAAATTGCTAAAAAATTTTCCTTGCATGTTCCTACAACAACGAAAATTTTCATTATAATTATATGAAGTATAGATGCGCAAATTGATTTTGTGTAATTATTTTGCAATATATATGGTTGATAAATAATCGTGCGACATGCATAAACTTAGAGAATACTATATGTCAATAATACCTCAAGGAACCTGGAGGTGGAGAGAATAAGCAAAATCAAAAATTGAAAAGATTGCTCTCTCCCCCAAAACAGATAAATAATATCATTGGAATGTAAACTTTACAAGGGAAGAGATTTTTATCTGTTTTGATTGCTGTAATATCTTCAACATCTAGACCACATCTGGCATACACTAAAAACTTAAATATGTGTGCATACAGGTGTGTGTATACATATAATAAATATCTACTGTGAATAGGATTTATAATTTCAAAAATTAAAAAACTGAAATCTCATTTAAATTAGAGTTACAGAGTTCTTCACTATAAGTAAGCAGAGTTCAACATAATAATGGTAAGATTATCTGGTTTTAAGGAAGTAATTATTGAAGTAAATTATCTCTAAGTCCAATATGAAAAACTGTATTATAAATCAAAGAGAAAATTAATGACATTTAACATTCATTTCTAATTTTTAAATCAGTTTAATAGAGTTCTTAGTAAAGTATTACTTTGTTATCACTAGAGAAAGAATATTAGAAATTAATAACCACATCACATACAACATAAGGGTAAACCTACTTTTCCTATGTCAACTCTCACATTCCCTTCAACTGCATAGCAGGAAATAGGGCACAATCCTCTGGTGACTTTGAAAAGAGCTAGGTATCCTAGCATAGGCCTTTTCTATTCCTAGTGTAGTCAACTTTACAGGTTTTTCTGTTGTACTCTCTGTCACAGCTAAGGTGCAGTTCCTACAGGGGAGCTTATGATTGCCCAACACTATCTATGCTTGAGTAGGTAATACTCTCTCATTCTGAAGAGAGTTCACACATCCTTGAAGCTCATGTAAGTGTCAGTATCTCCAACTAATTTTGTCAGTAATAAAGTTGATATTTTGATTTCTATTTGTGTTATGTATCTTTCTTCTTAATTGATTCTGTATGCAGCAAAGGAAAAACAGTGCTATTATTTATTGACTCTTCTTCAAATATACAACCCTTAATAAACAATAAAGACATCCCATTAAAACTAGTTACAAAATTAGAATGCCAATATTACTACCATTATTTTAACTTTTTTGCCAGTGTAATATTGCTTAAAATAATATTCCTGAACAAATAAGACAAATTCATAAAGGAAAAGGTTAAATACTGTGAAGATAACAATTCCTCCCAACTTAATATATAGACATAATGAATTCTAAAAAAAATTTCTTCAGAATTTCTTTTGAAACAATGAAATAATTTAGTCAACTTTAAAGACAAAACATAAATATTACCTCTCTGATCAATATTTTGAGCTGTAGTTTGAGTATTAAAATCTTATGTCACTGTCTGAAATGTCAAAGCTCCTCTCACCCTCAGCTCAGGTGAAACTACTGGAAGCTACTCAAAAGCAAAAGGTCTGCTTTCTCATTTCTAATCTCCCTTGTCTCTCAATTTATTGTTCCTAGGAGCCACTATACAGGTAAGACTGCATTCCCTCCTCTGTTGGTCAATGCCATTTCTCCATCCAACAAAGCAGAAGTCAAAATAGTGGCTTATGTGTATATCACACAAGATTAGCTTTTTTATAATACCACCTAACTTTAACCACTGGGAGAGCCTATCAAGGAAAGGCTATTTTGCACTAGGTGGGCATTTGTGGGCCAGAAGACACCTCAGTGTCTCACCTAAAATCACTGGAAACCCAGGAATTCAAGCCTCAGATTCAAGGGAAATTAGGGGCTAAAAACCACTCCTACTTTGTTATGCCTTCCTGTAGTCCTTTATGATCAAATGACTCTAAGTACATTCTCCTCTCTTTCCATCCAACAAATAGCAAGCCTGGAAAAAAGACACCAGTGTATCACACTGGTAATCAGGGAGCTATTAAATCAACTAGACATACTTTTAAAAATTCACTCAGTAAAGACACAGCATGATGCTATCTATGGGATAGGGTCTTGAGGAACCAATGCGAGATAATTTCTCTCATTGTTGCATCTGCTGCAAGAATTAAGTGATCTTGGTCTTTGACTCAGTGATGTTTGTGTTTTCTGCAAGTAGGGAAAAACTTAGATCCTTCACAGTTTCTGATTTAAAATGGGAGATGTTTTTATCACTGAATTTGGAAATATAATATACCAAGATCGGTAAGGAAAAAGAACATCAGAATTGGTAATAGGGACCCTCAGAACAGAATAAGAAGAGCCATTTTGATTGACCTAGTAAATAGATAGATGAACCTAAGTGGGATCCAATATGTAAAGAAAATACTAGGATAAAAGCTAATGTTGGAAAGAGAAATACTGGAAGTATTCCTAGAATCCCACATAATCTCATATGGGAAAAAAAAAAAAAAACTGGATTATTACCTGACATGAGGTGGAGAAAGTTATATTTTGAGGGAAGTCTGTAGGTTTGTGTCTCCAACACATCCTAGAAGCTATTTGAATAACAGTTTCTAATAAAGCATAGCAAAGTGACATTCATGGATATAGCAGGAAGATTTTATTTAAAAATTTCAAGAATTGGAAAGTTGGGTTTATAGTCAGAGATCTACTATTATTACTTCCTTGTTAATTTTATGATCATGACTTCATAACATGCTGACATTATACATCAAATTTAGGTTTGTCCAGCTTCTCCACTATACCTCTAGTATGACTCTAGCTATAAACAACCATTATTAGGAATGTTTTATGTGTTATATTTCATTAAGTTATGACTCTCTGGAGTTCAAGATAATGGGCCTCAAAATTTTTTGCATGGTATTTTAAACACAACAGGCACTTCATATTTAGTAGAACCAACTTAATGACTAGAATGGCTATACCAAACAAGAGCTACGACTTCTGCTATTTATGAACAGTTTGTATTAATTGCTCACATTTTAATCTTTAATTAAGTGATACCAAATATAAGCTTTTGCTCACGGTGTGTAACAATATTGTCTGCACAGATTTAAAGTCTACTGCCTACTGATTATATTAAAACATATAGTGAATTATGTAAATGGCCTTTCTCCAGGTTCCCAAACCTGCCACAGAACCACATGCTTTGCCCACTTACCATATTTGTCTGTCTTCTTTCCAACTGCATCAACGGTACCATTTGGATGCAGACGAACAAAACCTCCAGTAAGCCTGCTGTAAAATTGAAGAGTATTTCCTTGCTTAAACTTCCAGCTTTCTGCAGTCCACTAAAAAAAAACAAAACAAAACATCAATATGATAAAGTCATAAAAGAATCCCTAAGAAATATCTCTTACTAAACTTTATATACTGTTTTGTTTTAACATATCAAATAGTTGTTTGGAAACTGTGCAAGATAATTTTAAGTCAAAAGTAAAATCTTACTGTTTCTTTTCTATTAACTTCCAGCTTCTGCCCTGAGGATATAAATAAAAGAAAAAACCATTAATGTTATCAGTGTCATGCTTCCTCAATTATAATAAAACATGATTTTCAAAGAAATATGTGTACATGACACTCACTTGCAGTGATGATGCTGTTTTCACTGGCATACATTTCTCTGACAATTTTGCCATCATCTTCCCCTTGATCCAGCCATCTGTGGGAAGAAAAGTGTATCAAATATATTCTGACTTTATATTTATACTAACCACTGATTGTGATCTAGCCAAATAAAAAATAAAGGCTAACAGGAATTAGAAAAAGTCATAGATATCTAGTTGGTAAAAACAGACTAGACAATGGAGAAAGAAATGTTTTCATTAACTATGAAAGTACAAGGGTGGCAGGAGAAACTTATGAGGATGAAATGTTTTTCCATAAGCCAAAGGTGAATTACACAATCAATTAACCTGGCAAAGTCATAGAATTTACATCCACTGAGTAAATTATTTATTCTGCAATTTGGCCGCCAACTAAAATTCGCATTAGTTAGGTATATTATAAATGGAAATCATTGGTTCCATGGAGTGAAAATGAAAGAGAATACTGAAAGAATAAATAAACCACTCTTCAAAAAAAACAGGTAAGACATTAACAGTAGGTCACAAATACCATCACTAACTAACACAACCTAACTTGGGACCTGATCCAAAGGGAATAAATTTTCTTGCAGTGACTTTATTATCACTTTATTGATATGTAAAGAAAAAAAGTTTAGCCCTTAGTTTATCAAGGAAACTTCAAGTTTGTATAATGAAAAATTATAAACAAAATGGACATCTTTCTAAATAGAATTATCCTCTAAAACTGAAGTTTCCCGTTTACCGAAGTTACCCAAAAAGCATAACAAAATGGAATAAGTTATACAGTTCTCCAAAATACATGTACTTGGAACTGACTAATATGAATGAATTTGTTCAATACAAAAACACACTACAAACCTGTGACAAAAGAAGGAATATTCATGATTCATTGTGGAATCCTTGACAACAACATCTTCAAGAAACCAGCCATTACCTAAATAAAAAAAGAAAGATCATGGTGTGAATTTATATGATCCAGGTATTACTTCAAGTTTTGAGAGATTCTAGCTTCCAAATATTTATAATGACTATGAGCACCTTTAAGCTTTAATATTTCGAACAAGATAGACTTCCACATAAAAAGGGTAACACAAGGCAAGATGGACACCAGACTTTGATAAATTGGATGAAACCATCAAAGGAGATAAATATAATTAAGATATATGCATTCAATACCAGATTGCCTAAATGTGTAAAATAAATACTAACAGAATTAAAAGGAGACATTGAAAGTAAGATAATATTATTAGGGGAATTAAATACCTCACATGTCATTAAATCATCCAGGCAGAAAATCAAGAAAGAACGGCCCTAAATGAGACAGTAGATCACATGAAACTTGAATACATATACAAAACCTTCTGCCCTAGTTAAAAAAAAAAATGTGTATTATTCTCAAGCACACATTATACTGGTACACAAGTCTCAGCAAATTTGACAATACTGAAATACAGATTATAGAAATACATCAGCTTCTGACAAGAATGAAAAAATAAAATTGAATGAGAAAACCAAAAACTCAAAGAACCACAAAGATGGGGAGATTAAAAAACATGCTTATGAATAATTACTGGATCAATGAGGAAATTAAACACACAATCGAAAATTTCCTGGAAACAAATGAAAATGAAGAGATGAATTCCAGCACATGAAGGATAGAGCAAAATTAGTTCTATGATGAAAGTTTATAGCGATGCATAAAAAATTAAGAGATCTCATTATTTACCTTTACATTTGAAGGAACTAGAAAAAAAATCAAACCAAAATTAAGAAGAAATGAAATAATAAAAATAAAGTCAGAAATACATTCTATAAAATAACAGATCATTCAGGATAATACAACCAAAAGATGTTTCTCTTAAAAAATTTTAAAAATTGATAGAACTTTGGGCAGATTTATTAATTTAAAAAGAGGACACCCTAATAACAAGAATCAAAAAGAAAGTAGGGAAAATACTAAAGACATCCTAAGGATCCTAAAAGATTATTATGAGCATGCCTATACCAAAAATATGCCAATCTTGAAGAAACTGACAGATTTCTAGATTCCTACAACCTTATAAAACTCATCCAGGAATATATCGATAACTTGAACAGACCATTCACTAGTACAGAAATTTAAGCAGTAATCTAAAGCCTTCCAAAAAACAAGAGACCAGCACCAGTTGGCTTCCCTAGAAAATTCTAACAAACATCAAAGAAAATCTATACTCATCCTCAGTAAAATTTTCTACAAAACTGAAGAGGAAGGCAAACTCCCAAATATATTCTACAAAACTAAAATTAGCATGATTCCAAAATCAGGCCAGGCAGCACTGAAAAAGAGAATTATAGACCAATATCACTAATAAACATAGATGCAAAAACCCTCAACAAAATTTTGGCAAACCAAATTCAGCAACACATTCAAAAAAATTAAACATCACGACTAAATAGGATTTATTCCAGAGATGCAAGGATGGTTCAACATATGTAAATTAATCAATGTAATAAAGCATATCAAAAAATGGGAAAACCAAAACTCATATGATCTTATCAACAAAAACAAAAAGCAGTCAACAATATTCAGTCTTTTGTGATAAAAATTATCACTAAAGAAATGGAAATAATAGGAGGCACATACCTCAGCATAATAAAAGCCACATAGAACAAACCCAGAGCAAACATTACACTCAGCATCAATAAATGGAAAGTTTTTCCCCTAATATCTGAAACAAGACAGGGATGCCCACACTCATCACCATCACTTTTAACATAGTCCTGGAAGTTCTGGACAGAGGAATAAAGCATTTAAAGGCATTAGAAGAATTCAAATTGGGAAAGAAGAAAGAAAACTATCATTAATAGTAGAAGACATGCTATTATCTTAGAACAATAAATGAGTACAGTAAAGTGGAAAAATGTAAAATCAATACACAAAAGTCAGTAGCATTTCTACATGCAAATAGTAAGCAAAAGGAGAAAGATAAAGAAATCATATCCACAAGAGCACAGAAAATACATATGTGGAAAAAAACTTAACAAAGGAGGCGAAAGATCTATACATTGAAAACTACAATATATTGATTAAAAGAAATAGAAGACACAAAGATATGGAAGACAATTCCATGTTCATCAATTGCAAAAATTAGCATAATTAAAATGGCCATCTTACACAAAACAATAAACAGATTTAATGTAATTCCTACTAAAATTCAAGGACTTTTTCAAGAGAATAGAATAATACCAAAGTTTTTATGGAACCATAAAGGACCTCAAATAGCCATACTCAATAAAGGAGAAGAAATGGTAAAATTATACTTCCCAATATTAAATATACTACAGAGCAATTGTCTTCAGAATTGTATGGTATTAGAACAAAAAATATACACATAGAGTAGTGGAACAAAAATGAGAGCTCAGAAATAAAACCATACTTATATAGACAGGTAATCTATGACAAAAGAGTTAAAAGCATACAATGGAAGAATAAAAGTCAATTCAAAAAAATGGTTCTAGGAATACTGAACAGTCACCTGCAAAAAAAAAACAAAAAAAAAAAAAAAACAACTGAAACTAGATCACTTGTTAGCACATTACCAAAAAATTAATTCAAAATAGAACAAGGATGGAAAGGTAATAACCTGAGAAAATGTAGATAAAATGATCCATGACATCAACCTCAGAAACATATTTCAGGAAGTCATACAAATACCAAAGAAAACTAAAGTAAAACAATCAGGACTACAACAAACTAAAACTTCTGTACTGTAGAAGAAAACATCACTAAAACAAAAGGGCAATTCACTAAATCAGAAAAAATTTCATACAACATACACCAGACAAGAGCTTAATCTCCATAATATGTAAAGAACTAAAACACAACAACAAAAAGCAAATGGCCCACTCAAAAAATGGGCAGAAGCATTGAATAGACAACTTTCTAGAGAAGACACACAGATGGCCTACAGACACTTGAAAGAAAATGTTTTACATCACTCATCATCTGAGAAATCCATATAAAACCACCATGAATTATCACCTCACACCAGTGAGAATGGCCTATACAAAAAAGACTGGAAACAAGTGTTAGAGTAGGCATAGAGTAGAAAAGAATTCTCCTGCACTGTTAGTATAAATGTAAATAAATGTAATTTCTTTGGAAACAGTATGAGGTTCCTCAAAAAAATAAAAATACAACTACCATTTATTTTATCCAGCAATCCCACTTCTTTTAGACATACCCAAATACAAAAGCAATAATTAGAAAAAAAGATATGCACCTCTATGTTCATACAAACACAGTTCACAATAGCCTAGACATGGAAACAGTCTAAATGTCTGTCAACAGATAACTAGATAAAGAAGCTGTGGCATACATACTTTGTGGTGCTATATGCAGCTATTAAAAGAGATGAAATTGTGCCTTTTGCAACAACCTGGTTGGAACTGAAGATAGTAATGCTAAGCAAAGTAAGTCAGAAAGGAAAAGACATACAGAATGGTTTCACCCATGTGGAATATAAAGAAACAAAACAAATAGGAAAAAAAATGCAACAAAATTCACAAGACACAAGTCTGTGGCTACCAGGGACATGAAAGGAATGAGGGAGTGAAGGAGTTACTATAGTGGTGGTAAAGGACACTAGATCTCTGATGGTGGGCGTGATGTGAAATATATACAGATTGAGGTGAAATTCAGTATCATGAAAATTATGTCAGTATAAACAAAAGAAATAATAAAATAAAAATAAATAAAATTAGAAACATGTCTATACCTATACATATGTGTGTATGTTTATATCAATATATACACTAAAACTATAATGATCAAAATAGTATATTACTGTCATTAAAGTAGAAAGACCAATGGAACAGAATTGAAAGCTCAGAAATAAACCCAAACATATATATAGTCAACTAACATTTGATAAGGGAGCCAAGAATACTGCATGGAAAAGTCTCCCAAATAAGTTGTGATGGGATCATTGAACATTCACATTTTCAAGAATGAAAATGTATCCCCATTTTATACCACTCCACGAATTAACACAAAATGAATTAAAGACAAATGTAAGACATAATCATATGACCTGAAATCCCTAGAAGGATCTGAAGATTAATATCTTTTGGGCAGTCATTTTTCAGGCTACCACAGAGGAAACCTTCAACTTGCTTAAGAGCAATTTCAAAAATCTACAGCTAATTTTATACAGAAAAAATATAATGTTTTCTTCTTTAAAAAGAATAATACAAAAATAAACCCTCCCACCATTCTTAATCAGTACATCACTAGAAGTTAGTTACTGTAATAAGGAAAAAAGTAAAGGGAATTAATATGAGAATGGAAAAAACAAAACTGCTACTATTTGCAAATGACAGGATTACCTATGAAGAAAATTCCAAAGAATCTACAAAATAGCCATCCCAGAACTAAAAAGTGAGTTGTCTCAGATATAAGAAAAATCGCCATACAAAAACAAAGTAGATTTACGTTAAATAATAATGAACATGTGGAAAATGAAATTTAAACCACAATGCCACTTACAATCACTGTAAATATTACATATTTATAAATAACAAAACATGTATGCTCAAACTTTTAAAATGCTAATGAAAGAAATCAGAAACTTAAACAAAGATATATGTTTAGATTGGAATGCTATGCATAGACTGTAAGTCTCAACATAGAAAACATATCAATCCCCTCCAGCCCTGCTATGCTAATTTCTAAATTTGATGTTAATCTCTAACGACATCCCAGAAAACTTTACCATAGACATGGACAAGCTTTTCTAAATTTTATATGAAAAAGAACAGATCTTAAAATAGCTAAAACAATCTTGAAAAACACTAAAATAGAAGGAATAGTGCACCTGGTGGTAGGACCTACTCTACAGTTATCACTCAGTGTTGTACTAGCTGAATAGACACATGGATCAATGTCATAGAATAGAAAATTCAGAAATAATTCCACATATATATGTCCAATAGATTTCTGACAAAGGTATAGTAGCAATTCATGAGAAAGAACATAGTTTTTGCTGTTTTTTTTTTTTTACAAATAATATTGGGATAATTGGCAAAATAGGTAAAAATACATTAGCTTCCACTTACATCTACACCTATACAAAAACTCAAAGTGAGTCATAGAATTAATGTTAAATATAAAGCATAAAACCTTTAGAAAAATAATAGATAATCTTTATGACACAGGGCAAGTTAAAGAGTTCTTAGAAAGGTATAATCCATAAAAAAATTAATCACTGAACCTCATGAAAGTTAAACATTTTTCTCTGTAAAATAACAGACTCTTTAAAAAAGATGAAATGACAAGTTAAAAACTGGGAGAAAATATTTGTAAATCATGCATCCAACAAAGAACTAGTATCTGTAACATACAAAGAACTCTATTATTAACACTTTAAAAATCCATTACAAAACAGTCACAGAATATAAAGATATTTCACCTAAGTGGACATACAGATGGCAAATAAGCACATGAAAATATGTTCAACATCATAATTCTTAGAGAAATGCAAATTAAAGTCAAAATAAGAAATCATTATACACCCATCAGAATGGCTACAAAAAGTTTGAGGAAACTAAACACCAAATAATGTTGAGCAAATGGATTATACATACATTGATGGCGTGACAATAAAATGATATTGTCACTGTGGAAAAGTATGGCAATTTCTTTTAAAACTACATGTGCAACTGTCATAGAACCCACAAAAATTGCATTGTTGGTATTGATCCCTGATAAATGAGTACTTCTGTTGTCATAAAGATCTGTACATAAATGTTCACATCAGCCTTATTCTTCATAGGCCGAAACTAAGAATGATTAAATAAACTGAGGGCAAAACTATATCATAGAATACTGCTCAGCAATAAAATGTAGACTACCAACATACACAATACTTGTATGAATCTCTAGGAAATATACAGAGTGAAAAAAGTCAATGCTAACAGATTATTTACTGTATTATTTCATTTATCTGTCATAAAATGAAAAAGTTATAGGTATGTAGCACACATTAGTGATTACCAGGGGTTAAGAATGCAGAATTAGGGCAATAGAGCAAAGGAGGTAGATGTGTCTATAAAAAGGAGACACATGTGGGTGTTCTTCTGTGTCTTTACTATATAGATATCAATATCTTAATAGTGGTATTGTACAGATATTTGCAAGATGTTACTGCTGAGAAACTTAGTAAAGGAAACAGATAATCTCTCTGTTTTGTATAACTGCCTGTGAATCTACAATTATAATAAAAAGTTCAATTGAAAATGTAGCTCATGATTATTTTTTTAAAGTTTTATTTCTTTGAGAAATAAAATTATATTTTGTTGTCATGTGAATTTCCTTTATAACATCCATTGCTAATTTTAGCAAATCCACTTAAACTTTGGTTCAGATCTTGTTCTCTCACCAGATATCTGATTTATCTATCTACCAACTATTGCAATATTCACTAAGCTATATTTAAATTATTATCATTAATGTCTTCTAATGAGTCTTCCATGCTAATCATTATCAGAAAGTCATCTATTATATAATTTTCATTTTCCAGATAAACATAATAATTTAACAGCTTTATCAAGAACTAATTTCCATACTAAATCTACCTGTTGAAATTAGTTCAGTGGTTTGCATTATATTTAAGGCTGTGCATACATCATCATTACCTAGATTCACTACATTTTCATCATCCCATAAAGAGGCTTTGTACCTATTTACAATCATTCCCAAAAACCAATCCCTATTCTCTCTCCCTGATTTAGGCAGCCGCTAATCTACTTCCTGATTTTGATAGATTTTCCTATTCTGGAGATTTCACACAAATGGAATCACACAATATGTGGCCTTCTGTGACTAGTTTATTTCACTTAGGAACAGAAAAAGGAAGTCAGCTGTCTCAGGACTTATCTCTATATTAATTGTATTGTCTTGTATTTCACATTTTCTCTCTTGTGATTCTGAGATGTCTCGATTAAAATTAGTAAGTGTATCTAGGCATTACTTCCACCTGTTTCCAGCTCTCTGATCATTTCCTCATTTGTAAAGTTCTACCTGATTTTGAAGTACCAATAGTCCATCTATAAAGAAACCACTTCTGCTGAGTCTCTCGTTTCTAGTCTGAAATCTCATGTAAAGTGAATCTCACAGAAGAGTGATTTTGCCCAGCCAAACGAACAGGTATGGGTACAATGTGGCCCAGCCAAACGAACAGGTATGGGTACAATGTGGTCAATCAAAATTCTAAAGTACTTTTATTGCCAATGTATCAGAGACACAGGCAACTGGGGTCTAAAATAAGTATAAGGAAACATAAAACCTTCAGCTCTCTCACCAAAGAAAATTTTTTTTCAAAGAAAAACACAAAACTGTGCTCCTGGAGTACTACCAATAAGAAATGGATTATACAGTCAACTGAAATAATTGGTAAAGAAGTCATTAAAGAATAGGTTCACTTAAGAGAAAAAGGAACAAAACCTATAAATCAAACTTTCACAGTTAGAACCTATTTCTACTTCTTAATCTGGTTTTCAGGCAAGATCAGTCTAGTAATTCAGATGAGTATTATTGTTTTTATTTTTGCTGCTAATTGTATGCATACATGTATGTATATTAGACTTCTGTAACTATGTTCTTCATATCTTGATAACACGCTTTGATGAGAATCTGATAGAATTTATGAGAGCAAATTAATAGCAATAGTGAAGTAGTTCGAGAATATTTCAGAAATCATTCCTGACATCTTGTCACTTTTTGAATTATAAAACAGATATAAATTTAAAATTACACAATTTTAAGTTGAAAAAAACAAAAAATAAACAGTAAGAAGACCCTAAGCACCTTTGATCCATGTGAAAAGTTATTTGAAAGACAGTGAAGCTCCAATTTTATTTTCCTACAGAATTGGCAGCACACTACAAGCTCAAATACCCAGAGTAGTGGAAGAGAGATGGATATATAGAGGAGACACTTTCTCAGTTCTAAAACAAGGATTGTAAGTAGAACATAGCAGAGATTCAATGAATGCTAGCTGAATGGATCCAAGAGAAGTAGCTGAATGATGTAAACAAGGAAATGCTAGCTATCACTTCCATTTCCTATTTTTATCAGTGATAAATACAACCTGCAACTTAATTCTGCCTGCCCTAGCCATTTCCACCACTACCAACTCCCAAAAGTGCTCTCACATAAATATCTGTTGATTTAAAAAATAAAATGGTGGAAGGGAAATAAAGAAAGAAAAATTTTTTTAAAATTCTGTTAATTTCCTTCTTAGACGTTATTTAGGGAAAATATGGAAAAGGATAGAGATTAATTTTCCAAAACAATGCTTTCAACTGGAATTGAAAATACATTTTTTTAATTTTACCTACTGCTTACTCTCAAAAGCATACTACTATGTCCGTCACAAACAATCTCACAAACTCACAATAACTGCGTGAGGTATTAAGTCATTTTAAAGAATATGAACTGAACTCAAAAAGGTTAAAAGTGATCTGCTCAATACTGAAAAGTTAATAAATCTGTATTCAAATCTGTCGCTCGATTAGACTCTAGTATTCTCTGTACTATGTCACGGCAATGTTATCTTGGTTATTAAAATTCCAATTAGTGGACAAATTGAGTAAATAAGAATTTGGATGGGGAAAAAATATTTAGACTTCCAAATAAAACAAAAAAGCAAAATGATGCCCAAAACTACTTAGGATCTAAAAGTATCTTGCTGGTCCTTGGTAAACTCAAGGGCAGGTCTTCAGTCTTGACACCAAAGATCAATTTATTACAAATTTTCCACAATTATTTCCTAGATTTCACAGGGTTTCACATGAATAGAAGAGAATCAGGTCATGAATATCTACCTATGGAAGGAACTTACCTGGGCCAAGCCCATCATGGCCTATGACAATCTTGTACAAATTCCCTAGATGAACTGCTTCCAAGGAGAAGGCATCAGTCTGTACAAATCAAAAACTCTAGTTAGATCCAGAAGATGAGTCTGATTTATAACAGAATTATACATTAAGATAGAGTAAATATTTATTGTGAAGATGGGTTCATTTAGTAAATACACAAATCTAAATTAAGTAAGAAAATTATCAATCTATTTAACCTGATAGCTTTTCATTATAAAAGTACAAATTTGGAAGCTATAACTATAACTTAAATAATGATCATATAAGTGCAATAATTATAAATATATCAAATGTTCTCTTTCATTTGAATGTAACCAATTCCTATCTTCCCTGGAATGGAATTTTTAGCAATATTTATGGTCATTCACAAATATATTATTTCTAAAATAAATTTAGAATACAAATGTGAAAATTATTGAAAATATATATATATAACATTTACCTGAAGTGCTGCTATTATCAAAACTATTCATTTATGCTCCAATGGATTATATATTCAGAATATGAATAAAAATGAGGATCCCAGAGTTCTTTGAATAAAATCTAAGATATTGCTATATGTTAAAATGCAAGAAAGTTGCAATGTAGAATATTAGCAAAAAATAAAGGAAAAAAAGATAACTTTAACACTTGCATAATATGTGTCTTGAAATATCTCAACATACATTTTATTTTATCCTTCAAACTCGATGAAGATTAATTTCCAGATGATGATTCAATAGTACACACTTTCGGGTCTCCCTGCAGACAATGAAAAAAGCCAAACAAAACACCTATCTTCCTGAGACAAACACCAAGAAACAACTGGCAGTTCAGCTAGAGACAAATCCACTGACGACTAACAGTGACTGAGGATATTCAGCACAGTTCTCAGCTAAGCCACTGATTTGGATTTGGGACAGCTCCAGAGTCTTGGATATGCAGTTGGGTGGAGGTTAGGGATTTCGGAAGCAGCTGCAAAGGCAGCAAGAGGCAGGCCCAACAGGGTTGAGATGTGGAGCAACTGAGGGCTGACTTGGAAGGGGATAAAAAGAGAGCCATCACACCAGGAACTGAGCTGGAGCCCAAGCAGTGAAATTGTGCTGGGCACAGCCATACCAGAAATCAGCCAAAGACCTCAAAGCCCTCCCACAACCATTTCATGCCTGGGGTCCACTGAGCAGAAATCCTGCCCACCGCATGTACACCCACTGGAAACTCCACCCATTAGATACTTCACCCACTGGATTAGAGTAAGAAGGCAGTCCTAAACCTGAATGCTACCTGCCAGTGCCACGGTGTGGGTAGAGCCAAAGCTGCAACCTGATTGCCAGTCCTGAGCAAGTCAAACCTGCACAACACTAGGGAAACCGAACACTCAGAAATATAAACAGAATGCTAAATAGAACAAAGGCACAGAGAAATATATGTGAAATGATGGATCCAATCAAAAACCCAGCAAGAAATCTAAATACATCACATATGTAAATTAACTGAAGAGGAATTTAGGATAACAATGATTAACATACTCATGGGAATTCACAAATCAGTGGAGGCAGTAAAGGAGAATGTCATGAATACAAGACATCAGAGAAGAGACACCATGGCTGAATTAAAGAACTCAATAGAGGGGCTCAACAATAGGATGGATGAAACCTCCAATGGAATCAATGATCTGGAAGATAGGACAGAGGAAACCAGCAAAGAAATTTAAAAAATTCAAAGAATTTAAGACAGCGTTTGAGACCTCTGGGATAACATCAAAAGGAACAATATCTGTATTACAGCAGTCACAGAGGAAAAGAGAGAAAAGGAGGCAGAAATCATATTTGAAGAAATAATAGATGAGAACTTCTACAATTTGAAGAATGAAGCAAGCCTCCAGATCCAGGAAGATCAAAGAGTTCCTAATAAAATAAATCCAAACAGAAATACACTTAGACACATTGTCATAAAATTGTCAAAAACACAAAATAAAAAAAGACAATTAAAGCAGCCAGAGAAAAACATGTAGCATACGGAGCAGCCCCCATAAGATTATCAGCAGACTTCTCAAATAAAACTCTATACAGGTCATAACGGAATGGTGTAATATACCCAAAGTGCTGAAAGAAAAGGATTTTCAACCTAGGATACTATATCCAACATGATTATCACTCAGAACTGAAGGAATGATTTTAAAAAAAAAAACTTTTCTGACAAGTAAGATAAAGGAGTACATCACCACAAAACCATTTTTGCACAAAATAATAAAGGATGCTCTATAAAGCATAAAGAAACCACATAGAAAAACAGTAAGACATCAAATATTAAAAGTGGGGAAGAAGGAAGAAAACAAAAATGTGGATAATTAGAATGAGTGGGATAATAATATGCTTTCAAATAAAATTATGTAGTAAATATAGAACTGTGAATGCTAACTTCAGGGTAACCTCAAAATACATCCCCACGGATAAAACAAGAAAACAAAAGGCAAGATCAATCAAAACATAACTAAACCCATTTAACCAAAAAAGAGAAAGAGAAAGAGAACAAAGTCATTATCTGGAGCAACATACAAAAGACAAATTATAAAATGACACTAAGAAGTTATATATCAATAATCATCCTAAATATTAATGAACTGAACTCACCAGTCAAATGATGCAGAGCAGTGAGTGGTTTAAAAAGCATAACCCAAACTTCTGCAGCATTCAGGATCCTGATGTTTATTGCGGCCCTTTTCACAATAGCTAAGAACTGGAAATTACCTAAGTGCCCAACATCAGATGAATGGATAAAGAAAACATGGAACATATATACAACGAAATACTACACAGCTCCTGGACGAGATGAAACCCTTTCTTTTGAATCAACATGGATGGTACTTAGAGGGTATTATGCTAAGTGAACCAAGTCAAAAGAAAACAGATACCAGATGACCTTATTTATAGGTGGAATGTAAATAGACAAAACAAAGGAACAGATAAAAATAACCAACCCTGAAACATTTACAACAGAACTGAGGTTGCCAAAGGGAATGGGGTGGACAGGAGAATGTGGTGATGGAGCCCACTGGACAATGATGAAGAACATTTGATGATTTGGTGAAGGGCTTGGTGTGCTGAAATATATCTAAGAAACAGGGAACCTATACATAGGAAAATAATTTTAATGTGCAGAATTACTACAATAAAAAAATAAAAAAGCAATGTAAAACATAATATCTTGGTCTGTAAGCATATAAATGACAAGGAGGAATTCAGATTGTGTTGTTATCTGCACTACCTATAAAGTTACGTTATTTGAAATTAAATTTGGGTTAGTTGTGAATGTATATTACAAAAAAGTCAATGAAGAAAAAATTGCTTCTACAGATAAGAATGAAGTATAGAATCAAGATTGGCACATTTGTTCTAAATTGTAATATGATTACTTTCCTTGGAATCCACTCTGCCTCTGAATAAATGAACTATAATATAAATAACAGAAAGCAAAGCTATTAGTATTCACTAACCACATATATACTGATTATACCTAATAAGGTTAATGAGTGACATTATCATCCTTGTAACCATGAATAGAGCTGCTGGAAAAAGAACATTTCATATGCAGTAACAAAAAATACTCTAAGAAAACTGTTATAATATTTATGATAATATAGAGAATGCTAAAAAAAATTATGTAATGAAAATAGCCTAATTATTTAAAGACTATTTGACTCATAAAAAGAAGCTGAGATAACATAAGTACAGTAGAGCCTCAATACCTTATTCAGTTAAAATAATTAAATATTACCTACATACTAATATTAATAGTAGTAAAATATGATGCAATCAACTTTAACATTTGACAATAAAAGTCATCATATATAGCAATCTTCATTCAACAATATTTAGGTTTAAAAATCAGAGAATAAAGAATGGCTTCAATAAGATGGTGGTCTAGGGAGCGTCAATCCTTACTCCCTCATGGAGACACAATTTTAATAAAATATATGAACCAGAATACTTCTGTGAAAACAGTGGACAACAAATGAGAAACCGCAATACCCAGTGTACTGCATAATGAAGGGACTCTATCAAACAAGACAGAAAGGTTTGTGACTTTTTTTTTTGTGGAGCCAGGATCCTCACCTACTTGGAATAGTGCAATACAACTAGGAAGAAATCTTCCAGATTCTCTCCTGGGACAGAAACGAATGACCATGCATAGAAAATTCTGGCTTCTCTGAATTCTTGTACTTAAGTTGGAGTACTAAGAGTAATGACAAAATGGTTTGAAAGTCAGTGAATACAGAGGAAAATTCCATGGCATGTGAGAGCTAGAGAGATTCTGAAAAATAGCAGGCAGATATGGAGGGGTAGGAGGAAGTGATGAAAAAGTTATGAGGACTGAAGGAAAAACAGATGCAAGAAGCTTCAGGAAATTGAGATGTGAAAAGCACATATACAAGCTCAGAGAAGAGACACAGCAGAAATGTTTGAAAAGTCCCAGAAATGCTAAAAAGGATCATTGGTGAAGAATTTCCTCTGTATAAGCTCATTACCCTGGGTGAGATAGTTGTTTTTTTTAAAAGCTCAAATATCAATAAAAATCACAAAGTATACAATGAAATAGGGAAACATGGTCAAAAGGGGTAAAATAAAATTCTAGAAATCAACCCTAAGTAATCATGGATCTCTGAATTTTCTTAGAAAAAAATTTAAAATCTGTCTTTAGTATGTTCAATAAGTTAAAAGACAACACAGAAAGTAAACTGAAAGAATCAGGAATGTGATATATGAACAAAATGAAAATACAAACAAAATGGAAGAATAAGAAAACGCCAAACAGAAATCCTACAAATGATAAATATAATGACTAAATTAACAGATTCATAACACAGTTTTAGTACATAAGATAATGGCTATCTGGGGGGTAGGAGAGAGGAGAGAAGATGAGAGGGAACAAGGTGGTGGCAAAGGACACTAAAATTCTTGTGGTGTATGTGGTATATAATATCCACTGACTGAGAAATGAGTTCAACATCTTAAAATGAATATGGCTTTATTAAAAAAAATACTATTATTCTTTTACTTAAAAAGATAAAAATGATAGTTACAATAGCAGACTTGATCAGGCAGGAATAGGAATCAGTGAACCTAAAAAAAGGGTAATTTGAAACCGTTCAAATTGAAGGAAAAAAGAAAAAAGTAAAGACAAAGTTAGGGTTTTATATAATAATATCAACAAAACAATATATGCATTATGGGAATTTCAGAAGGAAGATGGAGGGAGAAAAGTGCAAAGAGATTATTGGAAAAAAATGACTGAAAACTTGCCAAATCTAAAAAAAGAAACAAACATACAAATTCAAGAAGATCAATGAATTCAAACTAAGGAAAACTAATGTGATCCAAAACAAGACACATTAATCAAATAGTTAAAAGTTACAAGAAAAAAGAAACTAGACAGAGGAACAATAAGAGAACAGAGGACTTAACACTGCAGCAATGGATCTAATAGATATATAGACATAGGTAGATTTAGAGATGAGATAGATAATATACAAATATATACATATAGATAGTTATGTCTCCATCCAAAAATAATAAAATACTAACTTCTCAAATGTAGACGGAATGTCCTTCAAAATATATCACATTATGTCACAAAAACGTCTCAACAATTTAATGAATGTTGAAATCACATCATCTTTCTGACAATAATGCAATGAAACTAGAGATCGATAGAGTATAAAAACTAAAAAATCAATAAATATGTGAAAATTAAACAACACACTCAAATAACAAATGAGTTAAAAAGGAAATCACAATGTAAATTTAAAAATATCTAATGACAAAATAAAAATGTAAAATGCTGAAACTTAGGGAAACAGTCCTAAGAAGCAATTTTATATCTAAATGCTTATATTAAAAAAGAAGTATCATATATCAACAAACTAAATTTACAAATCAAAGAACTAGAAAAAGAAAATAAACTATATAGTATAAAATTAGGATATCATTAATAAACCCTAATATATGTGGTTGAATGATCTTCAACAAGGGAGTCAATACCACTAAAGGGGAAAAGGCAATCTCTCTTCAAAATAGTGTTGTTGGGGCATGCCCTGATGGCCTAGTAGTTGAGCACATCCTGTAACAGTCTCACATATATCTCAAGGTCCTGGGTTCAAGACCTGGGGCCAGGGGGAACAACAAACGTGAACAACTAAACTCACATTCAAAATAGTTTAACTTGAATTCTTATATCATATTTAAAAATTCAAAATTGATTAAAGATAGATATGTAATACCCCAAACTAAAAATTCGTAGAAGAAAACATACAGGAAAATCTTGAGACATTGAATTTGGCAATAATTTCTTGGATATGACACTAAAAGCATAGAAAAATAGCAAAAATAGACAAATGGGATTATATCAAACAAAATTTCTGTACATCAAAGGATATAAGTAAAAGCAAAAAATCAATTAACAGAATGAGAGAAAAATTTGCAAATTATATATGTGATAAGTAGTTAATATCCAGACTATTAAAAAAATCTATAGGTAGAATGTAAACAGACAAAACAAGGAAACAGATGAAAAATAACCAACCCTTGAACATTTATTACAGAACAGAGGTTAATAGGGAATGGGGTGGGTAGGGGCAAATGGTGGTGGAGCCCAGTGGACAAATCACACTTGAAGATTTGCTGGAGAGCATGGTGTGTTGAAATAGATCTAAAGAATGGGGAACCTATACATAAGAAGTTATTTTAATGTGTAGATTACTATAATAAAAATTAAATTAAAAAATTATAACTCAACAATTACTTGATTTTAAAGTAGCAAATACTTGAATAAAAATGAATCCACAGATAATATACACATGGCAAAAACATAAGAAAATATTTCAAAATCAAAGAAATTCAAATAAAAAATACAATGTGAGATCACCTCATACCCATTAGGAATGATTACTGACAAAAAATAATAAAGGTTGACAAAGATGTGGAGAAACATGAAGCCTTGTGCATTTTGATGGAATTGCAAAATGGTGCAATCAGCATACTGTCTTGCATAGAGAATGCACTTCTATATGATCTATCAGCCCTGTTTCTGAATACATATCCAAAAGAATTAAATGAAGGGTACCAAAGAGATATGCTCACACTCATGTTCATAGCTGCATTATTCACAATACCCAAGCATCTAAAACAACCAAAATTGCCCATCAATAATGAATAAAATTTTAAATTATAGCATATTATACAATGGAAAAATCATTCAGACCTAACAAGAAAGGAATTCCTTTTACATTGTATAAATTGATGAATCTTGAGAACATTGCCCTAATTGAAATTAAATAGCCACAAAAAACAATTACTATATTACTAAAATTATGTATCTAATGTATCAAATTCATAGAAACATAAAGTAGTATAATGGTTACCTGGGTCTGGGGGAAATGAGTTGCTTCTTAATAAAGTCAATTTTGCAAGATGAAAAAAATTATGGAGATATATTGCAAAAAAATGTGAACATACTTAACACTACTGAACTTCACACATAAAAATAAAGATGGTAAATTATATTTTGATTCTTTTAGCCACAGTTTTTTAGAAAGTTAAAGAATTTTTTTGCTTACTTGTCCTCTTAAAAAGTTGAAGGAGCTCTTTGATCTAAATAGTTGTCTGGATCCTGTATCTCCCTTTTCCCCATAGACAGAAATATAGACATTTGCCTCTGTTCCAGCATTCCAAAGCTCACCCGTTGTCAAATGCACTTCATATACTGTCACTGACAATGAAAGAAAAATAAACTTTGTATGCTACACAGTAATTATATCATAGAAAAATTATGTATATCTATGTATTCAAGAGTTCAAGTTCCAGGTAAGATGAAAAATACACTTCACCCAGTCTCTCTACTTATAAAATCTTGACAGAATTGACAGAGCATCTATATGAAGACTCTGCAAAGTAAATTGTAGCAGGAAGATGGGAAAGACCAGAATTTAAATAACAGTGGCACTGAGTTTACCGTTTTTTATTCTCTGGTATTTCCCAATTTGGACTCAATGTGCCAAAAATCTAGAAATAAGTAGAGTTCAAAAACAGGGAAAATCCTCTTGCTCCACCTCAAAAGGCTGGAAAGGAAATTCCTAATACCCAGAAAACATACAGATAATTGACCAACTTTTTTTTTTTTTAACTTTTTTGTTTCTCCATTCTCTAATATGCCTGGACCTTGGCACAGAAGAACACAAGAGCCAAGACTCTCTGAGAGAAAAGGATTTTCACCTCACAAAGAGATGCTCTTCAACAGGGTAAGATCAGTCTTCATTGTTTTCTTTCCTCTTTCCTTCCTGACAATACTTAGTCCTGAATACTGGAATTTTGTCGTACATACTGGAACTTCCTTGTGTATAAATGCACAACAGAGTTAGTGTCGGGAAGATGGCAGCTGAGGTTACATCTGGGGATTACTGCTGAACTTTTTTGGAGGTGACACAGCAAATATTAACAGATCTAAAGGGAGACACTGACAGCAACACAGTAATAGTATGGAATGCTAACACTCTATTCACAGTAAAAGACAGATAATCCAGACATTAAAAAAGGCATAAAGAAACAAGTTTCAATCAACAAATTAGAAGACATGGACTTAACAGATACAGAGAGAGTATTACACCTGTAAACAATAGACTATACATTCTTTTCAAGAGCCCATGGGCTATTCTCAAGAATAGACCATATATTGGACACAATATATGGACACAAATCAAGTCTCAGTAAAATTACAAACATTGAAATCATATCTAGCATCTTTTTGAATCACAATGGAATCAAAGTAGAGATCAACCAAAAGAGGAAGGAGGTGAAAAATGCAAAAAGAGTGGAGAATAAACAACAATTATTTTGGTTGATGAGGAAATCAGAAGTGAAATTAAAAATTCCTGGAGCCTAATGAAAATTAAGATAAGACCTATCAGAATCTGTGAGATGCAGCCAAAGCAGTAAAAACAGGGAAGTTTTACTGAGGCAATTCTACCTCATGAAACAAAGAATCACCCAAAATTCGAAGCCTTCACCTAGGAACTAGAAAAAGAAAAAAAAATTACCCAAAATCTCATAAAAGGAAAGAAATAATAAACTTAGAGCATCAATGAAATAGACATCAAAAAGACTATACAAAATATAAATGCAACCAAGAGTTGGGTTTTTTGTTTGTTTGTTTTAAAGGAAAGTTGCAGGAAGGCATGAAGGAGAGCAGAGACCATCATGAAGAGGAGAAGCATTTTTAAATTTTATTTAGTTGCTTATCCTTATTTTTCCCTCCAGTCCCAGGACAAGAATCAGGGGAATTAGGATGTATATGGACTGCACCCAAAACCTACTCCATGAGGGCATGGCCAAGAGTTATTTTTTTTGAGAAGATAAATGAAATGGACAAGTCACGAGCCAGACTCAAAAAAGAGAAGAGAGAGAAAACACAAATAAGTAAAATCAGAAATGAAAGTGGAATAATCACAACTGATACAACATAAATAAAGAGGGTCTTAAGAGGATACTCTGAAAACCTGCATAGTAACAAACTGGATAACATAGAAGAAATGGACAAATTCTTGGGAACATGTAACATTCCAAGACTAAATCAAGAAGAAACAGAAATCCTAAACAAATCGATGGCAGCAAAGAATTGAAATAGCAATTAAAAATCTTCCCAAAAACAAAATTCCTACAACAGATAATTTCACTGCTAAGTTCTACCAAATGGACAAAGAACACCAATACTTCTCAAACTATTTGAATAAACTGAAGAAGACAAACACTTCTATGATGCCAACATTACTCTGAATCTAAAGCCGAAGACATCACCAAAAAAGAAAATTACATATCCATATCTTTGATGAATATTTATGAAAAATCCTCAAAAAAATGCTAGCAAACTGAATTTGACAACTCATTAAATAAATCATTTACCACAGTCATGTATAATTATTCCAGGGATGCAAGGATGGTTCAACATGTGCAAGTCAATAAATGTGATACATCAACAAAAGAAAGGACACAAAACACATGCTCATCTCAATAGATACAGAAAAAAAGTATTTGATAAGATTCAACATCCTTTTATGTCAAAAACTCTCCAAAAATTGGGAATAAATGGAATGTATTTCAACATAATATAGACAATATATGAAAAAAACAGTCAAGAGTATACCCAATGAAAGAAACTTTTCCTCTAAGATCAGAAACAAGGCAAGATGTCTACTCTCACCATTACTATTTAATATAGTGGAGGAAGTACTGACAAACACATCAGATAAGAAAAAGACATAAAAGTTATTCAAATTGGAAAGGAAAAAGTAAGCTTATCACTATTTGCTAATGACATGATGATACAGAGAGAGAATTCCGGTGACAAGTAAAAAAAAAAAGCTTCTAGAAATAATAAACATAGAGTTAAAGTGGCAGGCTACAAAATTAATATTCAAAAATAAGTTGCATTTTTATATTCAAGCAATGAAATTGCAGAAAGAGAACTTGGGGAAACAATCCCATTTTCAATTGCATAAAAAAAATGAAATACCTTGGAATAAAGTTAACCACAGAAGTGAAAGATCTATACTCTAAAACTATACTTACTACAAAGCAATAATAAAGTCACATGGTACTGGAATCAAAACAGGCATATAGGCCAATAGAATAGAATAGAGATCCCAGAGATAAAATACATACATATATGCACAATTATTTTTTGCAAAAGGAGTCAAATGTTTACAATGGGGCAAGGACAGTGTCTTTAATAAATGGTGTTAGGAAAACTGGGCAGTCACATGCAAAAGGTTGAAACTGGACTACTACCTAACATCATACACAAAAATTAATTCAAAAAGGATTAAACACAAGATAAAGCCAGAAACCTTTAAAAAATAGAAGAAAACACAGGCAAAATATGCTAGACACTGACCTAAGAGCTCTTTGTGAACTTGAGTACAATAGCAAGGGAAATAAAATCCAAAATAAACAAATGGGATTACATCAAAACTAAAAAGCTTCTGCACAGTGAAAGAAACTATCACCAAGAAAGACATCCTACTGAGTAGGAGAGAAGATATTTGTCCACCATATATCTAACACAGGCTTAATATTCAAAGTATATAAAGAATTCAAAAAATTCAACAACAAAAGTCTAATAATACAATTAAAAAATAGGCAGATAATTTTAATAGACACTTGTTTGAAGAAGACGTACAGATGACCAAACAGCATGAAAAGATGTTCTACTTCTCTTGTTATCAGGGAAATGCAAATCAAAACAACAATGAGCTATCACCTCACACAAGTGGGATGACTATTATCCTTGCCAGAAAGGATGTGGAGAAAAGGGAACCCTTATTCACTGTTGGTGGGAGTATAAAATAGTGTGAGCGTTATGTAAAGGAGTATGGATATTAATAATAAAATTGAGAATTGAAATTCAATAGGATACAATTAATCCTCTGCTGGGTATTTACCCTAACACAAAAACAAATTGCAGACATAGGCACCCCCATGTTCACTGCAGCATCATTTACAATAGCCAAGAGCTGAAAACAATCTAAGTGCTCATCAACAGATGAGTGATAAAGAATATGTGGTATATATACACAACAGAATACTAATCAACTATCAAAAGTGATGAAATACTGCCATTTTCAGTAACATGGGTGAACCAGGAGGAAATTATACTTAGTGATATAAGGCATAAGGAGACACACAGACATTATATGATAAGACTATTATGTGGTGTATAGTACTATAAAGCAAATGAATGAAGTAAATGAAACAAAAAGACAAAAAACAAGAAAGCAAAACAGTGGTTGCAGGAAGAAAAAGAGTTGTAGTGGAGGCAGGAAAATAGGATAGAGGGTATTAATTGTGTAGCAAAGGAAGAACTGAAATAGTGGTGAACATACTGTCTTACATGAAGATGATGATTTACTGTAACATATACCTTAAACTTATTTAATGATATAATGCAATGTTGAAGAATAAAATTAATTTTAAAAAGAAAACTAAATGCACAACAAAGCGGGAAAACTAAAGCATCAGCTACTCAGTCAAAGGACCAAAAATAGGAGCCAAGGAACCAGACAAAACAAAAGAGGTAACAGAGCAGGTTGAAAAATAAACCCATAATATTATTTATGAACTCCTGGACTCACCTTTAAATTAATCTAAATAAACCTAATCCTATTAAGCACATCAAAGACTCAGAGATTTAAACTAATAGATAAACTTCCACTAAGGTCCCAGATTTGCCACTGAATAGTAAATTTGTGAGACACATCTAAAAAGTACTGCAAAGGCTTTTAAAACTGAACTGACATTAGAATCACAGATCAAAGCTCATAGGTTAAAATTTGTAACCTGAAACTAGTGAGTGATCGACACTCATTAAAATAAAAATATGAATAATCTTCATGGGATTTAAATAACACCCTGTAGTTAAAATATTAATACTAATATGAAAAGTATTCAGGATAAAACTCAAAATTATTCAACACATAAAGAATCAGGAAATCTCAACCCACATGAGAAAAGACAATGATGAGACATTAAGTTCAAAATGACACTAGTACTATAGTTATCAATGACTTAGAGCAACTATGACATAATGCTACTGTAAAAAATCATGAATTTCCTTAAAAATGATGGAAAAATGAAGGTCTTGCAAGTTAAAAAACAGAAAACAAAAAAAATCAAACATAAGTAAACTTTAAAAGTCACTAAATAGAACCAAGAGTAGAATAAAGAGGACTGAAGAAATCATCGGAGTATCTAAATATAGAATAAAATATTAAATCTAACAGAGAAAAATATTTTTAAAGATTAAAAGAGCCTCTGGAATCTGTGGTATAATAAAAATATCTAATATTCATGTCATGCAGCAGATAAAAGACAGAAGAAAAAGTATGAAGTTAAAATAATAATTAAAGAAATCATGGCTAAAAATTTCCAAATTTGGCAAAAGACATAGTCCCACAAATTCATGAAGCTCAGTAAATATCAAATATGATTAATCCAAAGCAATTCATGTCCATAAACATTATTCAAACTGCTGAAAATAAGACAAAAAAATTGAAAGCAGTCAAAGAAAATGATAAATTACTATAGAAGAATAATGATTCTAATGACATGTATTTCCCACCAGAAATCATAGAGGCTCAAAGGAAGTGACAGAAAATCTTTTAAAGGCTAAAAATAAAAATTGTCAATCGAGAATCCTGTATCCTTTCCTTCAGAATGAAGGTGATATAATGCCTTGCCAGAAGATTTTCTATGAAAGTATTGTCAGAGGAAATTATTCAGAGAAGTAAAAATTGCCAGAAGTAAACTAGGACAACCAGAATGAAGGAAGAGCAACAAAAATGAACCACAAACAAATCTAATACGTATGATATTAAGATATTGAGATGATGAGAGTAGCTATGTTAAAGGATGAAGAATGCCAGAAAACTAATGTTAGATTCTGAGTTTAGTCAAATCCATATTTGTAGCATTCTATAGTCATTCCTATACCCCAAAAATGAGAGGTTCATTTTTTTAAAACTGTAATGCAATTTCTCCATAAAACAAATTATTAAAAATGGTATTAATATCACATATCTCTACTTCCCTGGACTTCCCAGATAGTGTCAACAAGGATACCTTTCAAAATCAAAAAGACAGTTCCTGAAGACAAGCAAATCTTTTCCTCAGAGAATACTTCTGTCCTGGGATAATTTCACATTAGAGTGATATAACAGAATCTCAGGAAGCAATACAGTCAGCATTAAGAAGTTAAATCAGTATAGGATTCCTCACATTTTACTAGAATCCAAGATTTAGAACTTGATGAAACCCCTGCAAGGTATGCAGGCATATAAGGACCTAGAATTAACCATAAAAAGTCTGCAAACCACCAAATGACTCTACCTCTCAAAACAAAATCAGAATCCAAGACTATCTTACCTCCTCCCACTTGCTTTGATCCCATCTCCATCACTGTCACCTACTTTCATAGGGCTCCGCCTTTTCTATAACTCTATTCGCAAAGGTAGAGTGAGAAAAACAGTCTACTTCATAACAGTCACAAATTCCTAAAAAAAAACCTTTTTTTTTTTTTTTTTTTGAGATTATTGAGGAAAACTTGGAGAAGTGAAGGAGGTGAAAAAAAAAACAAGTTGTGGAGATCAACATCCAGATGGTGACTCGATAGGATGCACTTTCAGGTCGCACCCCACAGACACCAAAAAAACAACAAAAAAAAAAGTCACCTATTTCCTGAGACACACACCACGAAACACTGGCACTTCATCTGTAAACAGAACAGCTGAAGAATAATGGTGGGTGAGAACACCCAGTGCGGTTCTCAGCTAGGCTGCAGATTTGGATTTGGGATGGAGCTCGAGAGTCTCTGGATGTGCAGTTGCATGGAAGTTAGGGATTTCAGCAACAGCTGTGGAGGCAGCGAGAGGCAGACCCAGTGGGCCGACTTGGGAAGTGGTGAAAGGAGAGCCAGTGCACCAAGAGCTGAGCTGGATTCAGTGTGGTGAAACTGCATTGGCCACAGCCATAACTGGAAATCAGCCAAATCAAATTCCTCCCACAATCACTTCACGCCAGTGGGTCCCACTGAGGGGAAATCTTGCCCAGTGCATATCCACCCACCAGAAACATCACCCATCATATAGCCCCACTTCCATGGGTTACAGTAAGAAGGCAGTCCCAAACCTCAACACTACCCGCTAGCATCACCTTGTGGTTAAATCCGAAACTGCAGCCTGATTGCCAATTCTAGCCAAATTAAAACTACTTGGTGATAAAAAATAAAAAATAAATAAAAAAAACAGTTTTGGAACACTGAGCAGATTACTGAATGTCTCTATTCTTTAGTCTCCTATTCTGAAAATTAAAAAAAACCATACTCTAATATTTGGGCTTGATTAAATGAAATTGTACATTTAAAGTATGTTCAAGAGTAGCCAACAATAGTTAACAAAACTAATAATCAGATTAACCCATAACTTGGGCTAACAAATGATCCAAATGACTCTCTATAGAAAAATAAATTGACAAACGTTTACACTTCTCAATTCTCATACAACTATATTTTATCCTTTAAAGTTATAATAAGACTACAGCACAGTTTTCCATTATATACAGCTGACCATTGAACAACACAGGTTTGAATTTTATGGGTCAACGTGTATGCAGATTTTCTTGTAAACATGTAAACTTACAATTACAATAAATACATTAAAGTACCATAAATGTATTATATCTTCCTTTTATAATTCTATTAACAATTTTTTTTCTCTAGCTTACTTTGTTATAAGAATTCAGTATGTAAAATATGACATACAAAATGTGTTAATTGACTATGCTAATGATAAGGTTCATTCAACAGCAGAGTATTAAAAGTTAAGTTCTGGGGGAATCAAAACTTATACATGGATTGTTAACTGTGGAACAAGGAGGATAACACCCCTAACCCCAGTGATGTTCAAGAATTAACTGTATAGTTATTTATATAAACAATAGCAAATGCAGTGATTTAAAACCTTGTTTTGATCATCTGACAATTTTTACCTAGGCTGTCATACCAGGACATGAAAAATACAAAACATCAAACTAAATTAACCATAACTAAAATCTACACCACTATTTGGACTAATTTTTAAATAAAATACCTCAATTTAAATGTATAATTCTAAAAATAGTCCTTCATTACTATATATATTAGAAGTTATAAAGCCCTTTCATATACATTATATAGTTTATTCTTTGAAACAACCTTGCTATAGGGACAGCAAGATTATCTTGGTTTTACTGACAAGAATTCTGAAGCACAAATACTTTGTTATAACTAGCACTATTTGGACTAAAAATTTTTTTATACAAACAATTCTCTTATATTCTGAAATAATACTATGGTTATAAGAGGTGGCTAAGGGGAAGAAAGAGGGAAACTGAGATGGAGGAGGAAAGAATGATAGTGGTAAATGTCATTAAAGAAGTGTTAAGTGAAGATAAAACAAAAACTTATTTTTCTTGTACTTAATTGAGCTAACATTACAGCTTGTTCAAAATAATAGGGATAACATATTCAATTATGTGTAGAACTACATACATATATGAGTATGTATACTTATGTGTGAGAAAAATTACAGCAATGACATAGGGAATATAAGGAAATAATTACATATTTTGTTACAAGTTACACTACCTGTGAAGAGGTATAGTATTATTTGAAAGTGGACTTAGATTTATTATAAATGAATTTACAAACTCCAGTGCAAAAATACTAAATAGGGTTGAATAATAGAATGACAGAGTACAAGGAGAGAAAATGAAATAATTGTCTCAAAACAACAAAAGGCAGAAAAAGAATGAAAGACAAAAATAGGAAAAAATAATGAGCAGTCAATAGCAAACAGCAAATGTGTTAGATATTAGTCCTACTATACTGAGTCACTTTGAACATCAATATTCTATGGGTTCCAGTTAAAAGATAGAGACTGTCACAATGGGTCAAAATATCAGACGCAACTACATTGCTTTCTGCAAAAAAGCATTTCTTCTCCTACTTCCTTCCTCCTCCTCTTCCTCCTGCCTCTCTCTCTCTCTCTCTCTCTCTCTCTCTCTCTCTCTCTCTCTCTCTCTCTCTCTCTCTCTCTCTCTCTCTCCTCTTCCTTTTCTCTCTCCCCTCTCTCCCCCACATCCTCCATCTATTCTTTCTATTATTGTTGTATCATTTGTATCATTGGTTTACAATACTATATACATTTCAGGAGTACGTGTCTATACTTGATAATGTATAACCACACCATACCTACCACCAAAATTGTAGTAGAATCACCACTATCTACTTGTATGCTTCTACCCATTCCTCACAATAAGACCCTTCCCTTTCGCCTCTGTTAATTACCATTTTGTCACTAGAGTCTCAGGGTTTGCTTTGGTCTTGCTTGTTCATTTGCATTGTTTCTTTATATTCCACATATAAGTGCAATGAATTACCTTGTTACAGAAATTCCACTTCTAGGTATTTATCAAAAGAATACAAAAACACTAATTTGAAAATATATATGCTATATGTGCCTCTGCTTTCATCATGGCACTACTCACAACAGCCAAGACATGGAAACAACCTGAGTGTCCACAGAAGGATGACTGGCTAAAAAGAAATGATGTGTATGTTTGTATGTATACCATGGAGTACTACTTTGTTATTTAAAAAAAAAAAATGATTAAACCTTGTCATTTACAACAACATAAAAGGAACTTGAATTGATTATGCTAAGTGATGTAAGTCAGAAAGAGAAAGACAAATACCAGATGATTTAAAGTGGAAGAAACCCACTTAATAACGAAACATGTATATTAAAAGTAAATGGGTAGTGAAAAACATACCATGCTACTACCAGTAAAGCAGGAATAGCTACATTAAATCAGACAGAGCAGATATCAGAACTAAGAAAGTTATGAGGAATAAATATGGGCATTACATAGTGATAAATGGGTTAATTCTCCAAGACCAGAAAATATGTATGTATGCATAACAACAGAGTGTCAAGCTATTTGAGGCACAAACTGATAGGACTACAAGGAAAAATAAGAAAATCCACTATCATAGTTGGAAACTTCAACTCTTTTTAGAAATGGACAGATTCATCAGGCAGAAAATCAATAAGGACATAGGTGAACTCAATTATACTACCAATCAGATGTGTATAATTCATATCTGTAGATTACTTCATCTAACAAGAGCAGAATAATATTTTTCCAAAGGTCACATAGAATATCCACCATGTCCACAGTCTGGGCCATAAAACACACTTTAATAAACCTTTAAAAATAGAAATCAAGTGCCTCTCTATAGCTCAGCCAGATAAGGTACAGCTATGAAAGCATGGACCCAGGTTCAAAACCTGAGGCTGGAAAATAAATTAAAATCATACAGTATCTATTGTCCAACCATAGTGGAATTGAACTAGAAATCAGTAACAAACAGTTAACTGAACAAAATCAAATGAATTAGACCAAATAACACATACCTAAACAAAACATGGGTCAAAGGAAAAATCTCAATAAATCAAAATATATATGTTGAATGAAATGAAAATGAAAATACAAGGTAATATAGTTGAGGTCATGGGAATTAGAACTGTTGGTGAGTGTGGTTCTATATGTACACAGATTGAGGTTCATATTCAATATTCTGAAAGTCATACAGCAATGTAAACCAAAGAAATAAAATGATTTTTAAAAATGAAAATTATAACAAGTTTATCAAAAATGTATAGGATGCATCAAAAGCAATGATGAAAGTGATTTATAGCATTGAATCCAGATAGCAGTAAAGAAGAAAGATCTGAAATCTATGGTCTGAATTTTCAACTTGTAAAACAAGAAAAATAAGAGCAAAATAAATCCAAAATAAGCAAGAAGAAAAGAAGTAAGACTCAGAGTATAAATTAACAAAATTGAAAACAGGAATCAATAGAGAAAAATCGATGACACCAAAAGCTTGTTCTATGAAAAGATCAATAAAATCAATAAGCCTCTAGCCAGGCTAATTAAGAAAGAAGAGAGAACACTAATTACTGATATCAGAAATGAAAGAAAAGACATCACTACAGATTGCATGGAAAATAAAATGATAATAAAGGGATGCTATGAATTCTATGTCCACCAATGTGATAGCAAAGATAAAGTGAATCAATGCCTTGAAAAATACAATCTCCTAAAACTCATAGAAGAAACAGAATTTCAACTGTGTAAGATGAAAACAAGTGTGTGAGATATGTTGCACAAAATAAGAATATACTTAAGATTCCATAAATGTACACAAAAATATTTAAGACCATAAATTTTATGCTATGTGTTTATCAACAGAATTAATTATATACTTTTTAAAAATGTTTTCCCATTCTGAGAACTCACTTTTGCTCTGGGTTTCTTAGTAACATCTACTACAGAAAGAAAATTCCATAATTACAAAACATTTTCAGGTACAAATGATAGTATTCAGTTAATCTGGCAAACATTATAGGCTTCCTTTTACTTTAAATGACAAATATTATGAACCTAAAAGTACACAACAGCAAAAATGACTAATTTAGCCTTATCTTACATATATAACTCAGAACTACAGTCTCTATCTCTGATAAAGGTGGTTGCCTGTCTGTAATGACATCAGTTGATATACAGCATCAATCTTTAATAAAATATTAGGTAAAAAATATGGCTGAGGTCACCTGTCATTTGTTATATCCACTAAACTAGGTAACTAGGGCTGACCAAGTTTGCAACTACCACGTGAGAGGATAGCGATAAAACACGAAATGTTTCTCCTAACCATATAGAGAAACTGAAAATTAAAATGTCTGTTAATAAACCATAAGTACCAAGTATTACAGGAAGTCATGGAAAATCACTATATGTTAGTAGAATATCCTCTTTTGAGAGGAATTTTACAATTAAAAAGAGAGATGAAGAAACTAAAAGTAACCCTGCATCATTACCAGCAGTGAGTAGAAAGAGAGTGCCTGGCAAACGTCTGCTCCTGGGTGAAAGGGATAGAGGCTGTTTAGAGATAGTGGTAAGAACATTTTTTAAATGATTAGAAAAATGACTGAATGATAAGAACAAAACTGATAAAAAGCCCTCACTCTTCAGTAAATGGAAGTATTCAAATCTTCAGATATCAAAAATACCTTGACCAGGAAATTTAAGAGCTCATTACATCTTATTTAAAAACCACAAAGGAATCCAGTCTCTTCAAATGTTTTACCAATTTATGTTCCCTTAAAACAGTACACAAATTATCATATACTTAAGGTTTTTTTTTTTTAGAGTATTCGACATGATGGAGCTCTTCTGAATCTTTATATAATACTTAATATTAACTTAAAATTCATAAATTAATATTTATTCATTTCTTTAGAAAATTAAGATAATATGCTCAATTAGAGGAAAAAATCTATTTTAATCAATGGTACATTCAATACTTCTCATATACCCTTCTCCTATTCACTTCCAAAGCAGAGATCAACCACCATGCTGCTATTATGAACCCCGTCTCCCTGAATTCTAGTAGTAAGTAGTTACTGCCTAACCCTAAATAAAACCTCTTTTTCAGCCATTATCAACACAAGACTTGAACGTATCCTTGTTTTTTAACAAATGCTTCCAATGTCATTGAACAGACCTATTTTCATTTCTTCATCAAATACATACATTATCAAAAATAAGGCAGATCCTGGTGGGAAAAAAACACTACCTTGCATTTTTTAGCCCCACGGTAACCTCACTGGACATCAATTTTTTCATAAACATCTAAGAATTCTCTTGTTTTGAATAAGAGGCATTTCAGCTGACCTCCCTACAGGACCAACTGTTGACAAGAATATATTCTTGACGCCAGTACATGAAACAACTAAAATATATTTAGATGCATCTGTTAAACCAGCATAGGTAAGCAGTTTCTTAATTATTCTATCATGTATTCATCTACTGAACATGTATTTATAAGTTCCCTTTTCCTTCAGCATTTAGGCAGGTAAGTTTCAGTTTTGCTGCCCAGAACTGGATCTTCATACCTGGAAGAACAGGTTGTCCTTTGTTTAAAACAGGAAATTCTCGGCAGATTTCCCCATCTTCTTGATCTTGTGCCAACCATCGTTGAACAGGTATATAAAACTGTATTCCAGAATTCCTGTTCCATAACTGTATCTACAATAGCAACAATGTTACTTGCAAAAATAAGCATGCTTTATCAATGTGAAATAACTTTTTTCCCAAGCCTGATACTTAGCTCAGAGAACATTTTAGTTTTTTTAAATAAAAGACATTGCTTAATACTTAGAGCATTAATTTCTTCTTTTAGTAGCATCTCGAGTATAGCGATATTTCTTTTCTCTATTTTGAAATTTTTCTACTTTATCTACTTTGAAATACAAATCATGTCCATTTCCTCCCAAATTTTCCTATTTAGAAAGAGGTGTTTATACTTTTTTTAAATCTATAACTTCCTGTTTTAACCCTGCACTAATGATTTTTTAATTTTTAAAGTGATTTTTACAAAAATATTAGCACTGAGATTTTATGCACTACAGAGTCCAACAAATTCCAACTAATATAATTCTCTCCATGTGTCCTTAGCAATGAATAAATGAAAATAATAATTATTTACTTGAGCATCTATTACAACTTTTATCTGGAAATTAAACAAAGATAATAATAAATTTGGGTAGGATCAGATGAACGTCAAAAATCAACAGAAAAGCAGAAGCTATTTTCTGACTCTAAAATAATATCTTTGTGAATAAGTTAATATTACTCTTTTAAAAGATTCAGTAAGGTGGTTACATTTTTAATTTTTAAAACAATTTTAGCCTATGAAACTTAGAAGTTTATTTTTGTTTTATTCATCATGTTGTTTTAGCTTCTCTAAATACCACATATGAGTGGTATCATATGACGTCTGTCTTCTGTCTGGTTTATTTCATTAAGTCTAATACCCTCTAGATCCATCCATTTTATTGCAAATGGCAGAACTTTATCTCTTTTTTATACCTAAGTAGCATTTCATTGTACATACATGTGTGCGTATATATGTCTGTGTATAAATGTACATATACTATATATTTTAATATCACTGCATTAAAATTTTGTTTTATCTCTTTTGTTTATTGCTATATGTTTTTTAGGATATTGAATTAGCACATCTATCTGTGTACATGTCACATCACACCCACCAACGAAGTTCTAGTGCCCATTACCACTACACCTTGATAACTCCTTTCTTCCCTTGTTGCCTCCCCTCAACCCCATACCCCTCATCTGTTGTATAGCCAGTCTTGCATCAGGTAAATTTTGAGATTTATACATTTATTTGACTTGTTTCTCTATATTCCACATATGAGTGAAACCATCTGCACTATCCTTTTTCTTTCTGGCTATTATGCTTAGCATAATAACTTCCAGTTCCATCTAGGTTGTTGCAACAAGTATGATTTCATCTTTTATAACAGTTACACAGAATTTTATTGTATTATGTCATAGCCTCTTTATCCAGTTATCATTGACGTGCATTTAAGTTGATTCCATATCTTGGTTATTGTCATATGTGCTGGTATGAACATAGGGATACAGATATATTTATGATTAGTATTTTATATTTTCTATGCCTAGAAGTGGGATTGCTTGATCAAATGCTAGGTGAATCTTTATTTTTCTAAGGACAATTCTATACTATTTCCAAGGAGATTGCATGAATTTATATTTCCTTTTCCTCCACACCCTCTCCAACACTTATTCTTTTTAGACTTTTTGAAAAAGGCCTTTCTCACTGGTATAAGGTAATATCACATGGTTTTTATTTGCAACTATCTCATAGAGAGTATGTAGAGCATATTTTTCATATGTCTGTATAAAATCTGTGTTTTCTCTTTAAAAAAATACTATTCAGCTCTTCTGAGTGGGTTTGCCTTTATATTGTTGAGGTATAAGAGCTCTTTAGATATTTTAGAGATAACATTTTTGTCTGATATATGTTGCACAAATGTCTTCTCCCATTACATGGGTAAATTTTTTTTGTTTTAGTGGTGGTTTCTTTCACAGTGCAAAAACTTTTAGTTTATGTTAGCTCTAATAATTTAGTTTTACTTTCATTTTCTCTGTCATAGGTCACTTCCCTGAAGACAATCTCAGAGGTTGATGTCATGGGGCTTTTTTCCTACATTTTTCTCTACATGTATTATGGTTTCAGGTCTTACATCCAAGACTTTGACCCATTTTTAATTAATTTTTTGTGTATGGTGCTAATGGATAGTTGAACTTCATTTTTTTTTTTTTCTTTTGGCTGTCCTATTTTCCCAGCACCATTTGCTGAGTAGATTTTTCTTCCTCCATTGAATGCTCTTGTCTTCTTTGTCATAAGTTAGCTACCCGTATCAGTGTAGTTTTATTTCTGGGTTTTAATTTTATTCTAGCAATACGGTTGTCTACTGCTTTTCCCATACTACATTGCTCTGAAACCAATCAATCACTGTGTAGTGGAGTTTGAAATAAAGGTGTGTCATTCCTCCATTTAATTATGTTTTTCTGAGAATAGCTTTGGCTATTATTAGACTCCTTCTAATCCCACTCAATCTTAATTATTGCTTGTTCAATTGGCTCAAAAATTTCCAAAGAGTTTTAATAAAATTCCATTAAATCTGTATATTTCTAAGTGTAAGATGGCCATTTTAGCTATGTTCATTATTCTTATCCATGAGCATGGAATATTCTTTCATCTCTTTGTGCCTTGAATTTTTTTAATCAGTGCCTTGCAACTTTCAGTGTTTAGGTTTTTCACTTTCTTTATTAAGTTTATCCCAAGGTATTTTATCTTTTTGGTACTACCATGAATAAGATTTCTTGCTTCATTTATTTTTCCTCTAGTTCATATTTTGCTAGTGATTTTTGTGTATTGATTTTATGTCCTGACACTTTATTATATTATTTATTGTTTTTAAGATATTTTTGGTGGAGACTTTTGGGTTTTCTAGATATATTATCCTGTCATCCGCAAATAAAGAAAATTGCATTTCTTCATTTCAAATTTGGATTCTTTTATGCCCTTTTATTGCCTTATGGACTTCCAGCACTATGTTAAAAAGTGATATTAGAGAGACGGTATCCTGTCTTGTTCCAGATCTTAGGGAAATTTTTTTCAATTTTTTGACATTGAGTGTAATTTTTGCTCTGAGTTTACTGTATATGACTTTTACAATGTTGAGACGTGTGCCTTCTATTATTTCCTTTTTAGTGAAAAATTTTATCACAAATAGGATTGAATCCTGTCAAATTATTTTTCTGTCTATTGATAAAATCATATTAATTTTCCTTTTTTGATATGGTTTATTAGATTGACTGATTTTTGTATGTTGTATCATCCTTGAATGCCTGAAATTATATTTAGTCGTGGTATATAATTTTTAAATGTGTCGATGAATTCAGTTTGCCAAAATTTTATTGAGGATTTTTACATCTATATTAATCAGTAATATTAGTCTGTAATTTTCTTTTATGGTGCTGTCCCTGTCTTATTTGGGCATCATAGTAATTTTAGTCTTGTAGAACTGGACATTTTCCCCCTTTTCACTATTGTGGAAGAGTTTAAGGAGGATGTGTATTGAGCTTTTCTTTGAATGTTTGTTAGAATCTTCTAGGGAAGCCATCTGGTCCAGGGCTCTACTTTTGGGGGAGGCTTTTGATTATTTCTTCAATTTCATCTATGCTTGTGATTAATCTGTTCAAGTCATCTACGTCTTCCTGAATCAGTTTTGGAAGGTTGTAGGAGTCTAGAAATCTGTCCATTTCCTCAAGATTAGCAAAGTTTTAGGCATAAAGGTGTTAATAGTAATTACTTAGGATTCTTTGTATTTCTGCAATAACTATAGTAATCTCCCCTCTTTCATGTCTGATCCTTATTTATTAGTATTTTCTCTCTTTCATTCTTCATGAATCTGACTGTCTGTAATTTTGTTTGTTTTTTTCAAAGAACCAACCCTTAGTTGAGTTGCTCTTTTGAATGATCTTTTTTGTTTTCAATTTCACTTAGTCTGCTCTATATTATTTCCTTCATTCTACTGATTTTTTTGGCTGCAGTTGTTCTTCATTTTCTAGTTTCTTCAGGTGTATAGTTAGATATTTAATTTGAAATGTCTTTGGTTTTAGATATGTGCTTGAATCACTATAAACTCTCCTCTTAGAACTGCTTTATCTTCATCCCATATGTTCTGGCAGCTTGTTTCTTCACCTTCATTTATTTCCAGATAATTCTTTATTTTGTCTTTAATATCCTCAATGACCCAGGAATTATTCAGAAGCATGTTGTTTAATATGTACATCTTTGTGGTTCTTGTAGTTCAGCTTTCTGGTTCATTTCTAGTTTCACCCCTTGTGGCTGAATAAGTTAAAAAAGTGATAAGATCAAAAGACAAGCTATAAATGTTGACTGTAGACTGGCCCCAGTCCTACATGGATGACAGAGCAACTACCCCAGGTGTACATCAGCCAGACCTGTGAGTCAACCCTTTTCCCAGCCCAAAAGCCTTCAGGCCACTTTTTTTCCTTGTCCCTTAAAAAAAAGCCCACTCCACTTAGGGAATGGGATGGTTAATCATGGACATGGTTCGCCAAACCTCATGTTATCAATAACTTGAATAAAAGCCTTATCCTCTCAATATTAATCTCATCCTCCATAATTGACATTTGGTGATAACAGGTGGTAAGAGATGGTAAGGACCAGAAACTAATAAGGTGAGAAAACCTCAGGCAAACATGTTGCCTTATAATGAGATAGTTCTTGACATAAAGATAATTGAAATTTTCAGACATTTTTGTCTTTCCTCTGCTATATTATATAATATTTTCAGATCACTTAACCACTGTCTCAGCATCACAACTTCATAATGAATATAAAATTTATGAATCATTGCTTACTGCTCATCAATCAAATGAGTTAAAGAGGAATAATAATTTTCATAAGTTAGTTTAGCTTACTAGGAGAGAAAAAGGTGAATGATATTATATGTACTTCCTTGTGGTCCAGTGAATAAGGTCACTGGATACAGTCTACATATATCCCAAGAAACCATGCTCAAGACCTGGGACCAGAGGGAAAAACTAAGATGAACAACTAAATAAAATAAAGTGTGTCTTCCTACTCTCAATTCCTGCCTGTCTGCCTCTGCTTGCCTTCATTCCTACCTGCACCTTTCCTTTTAAAAAAAGTAAATAATATTATTATTATGTGATCACTTAAATATTAGTCTGTATCTCATACTTCAAAAGCTCCATATTGTATTAAATAATAATTTCATATATAAGCCAGGCAGTAGTTTTTAATTTTTAAATATATACCCTGCATTTCCATACTTTAAATTTTATTTTTTCATTCTTCAGCAGGACCATTTTTGACATTAATATAAAGAATATAGCATTATTAACAACTGTGTGTTTCTGATAACAGAATAAAAATATTTTTTAAGGAATACTCACCTTTCATAAACTTTCATCATTTTTCTCACATATTGTAAAACTATAAAAAATGTTTGCCAAGAACACCAGGAGTTTGACAAGGTATTACTTGCATTTTGAGAATTTGTTTAATTAAAGATCATTTATTTTTATTTTTAAATGACAGAAAATGTAAATACACCATACATTAAAAAGTGGGTGACAATTTGTATGATTCCCATTGTTGAAGATCTGCACATTTGGCTATCACAGTATTATGTAAAATTTTTCATTCTGAACAGTAAAGAAAATGTAAGCCTTTTTTTGTTCATAAAAGTACTCAAGCGGCATTACCTTGTTCAACATGAGTAAACTAAATCCAGAGTTGGCATTCAATACTAGTAGATTATTATGTTAAGAACTCAAACGGTCTAGTTTTACAAATCTTCTGTAGCAGATTAATACCCATGCAGTCACCTTTGGATCACTAGTACAACTATACCAATCAGCAATGTATATTTTCTTTGTAAAGAGGTAAAAAAGCTGGTTGATATGCTTGCATCAATTAATTAGGGATTAGCTTATTAATAAGGATAGATAATATTGCTGTTAACTGAAAAAGGTCCAGGTTTTACTCCACTTCACAATAGGTATAAAATTCTCCCTTGAGGTTTGGTTCTTGAGAAGAATTTGCAGAGAATTTTACAAAGGATCAAAGTGTTGAAATGTCCTTACCTCTTTACAGTGCCAGGAAGGGGAGAGTCCACAATTGGTATGACCAATACGAATCTTAAAGAGTGTTCCAATGTCTCCAACTGTAATCTATAAAAGAATTGAGAGATTATCTCATATTGAGACATATGTTGATACATGAATCATTCATCAAGAAATATAAGAATTATAAAAATGTATACCTCTAATGACAAAGCACCAAATATCTGATGCAAAAATTGACAAAACAGAGTGGAGAAATATAAAGTCTAAAACAATAATGGAAACTTAAACACCCCACTTTGAATAATGGATAGAACAGGTAGACAGAAGATCAACAAGAAAATTAGAACTTGAGTAACATTATATACCAACTAGGTACAACAGACATTGATAGGACATTCCACTCAATAAAAGAATATGATCTGCTCAAGTGTATATGGAATATTTTCCAGAATAAACCATGTATTATGCCACAAAACAAACTTCGAAACTTAAACTGAAATGATAGAGTATCTTTTTTTATAAAGAAGAACATAGAACTTTTTTAAAGGAAAGGTGCTGGCAGAAATGAAGGCAAGTAGGTAGGTAGGAGGAAAAAGGAGGAGGAAGCATTTTTATTTTTACTGAGTTGCTCACACACACTGGTTCTTTCCTCCCAGGCCCAGACTCAAACACAAGAGTATGTAGTTTGCTCCTTCAGAGGCAATTAACCCAATGCTGCTCCACCAAGACACACCTAGAGTATCTTTCCTAACTATGTGGAATAAAAGCAGAAATCAATACTCAAGGGAAAAATAGAAAATCTAAAATTGTGTACAAATTTAAAATATACTCTTAAGTAACTAATAAACCATATAAATTACGAAGAAGCTTTTTTATTTTAAAGAAAATTTAAAAATTATTTTGAGATTAATGGCAAATGACATACAAAAACACAAGATGCTATGAAAGCAGAACTCAGAGGAAAAATTTAGCTGTAACTACATGAAATTTGAATGCACTAAGGAAGAAATAATTTCAGATGAATGCCCAGAAACTAAAATTGACAAGCTTGCTGTGAGAAAGAAAACTTCAATATTCTGATAAATAAATCTGGAAATTAAGCAAAAAAATAATTTAATTAATTAATTAAAAAATAACTAATTCTATAAGATCATTATTACCCTATAACAAAGCTTGACAAAAATATGACAAGAAAAGAATCTAAAAACAAATCCCACATATATATGCAAATTTTTCAACAATTAGCAAGCTGAATCTACAAGCATATTAAAGGAATTATGTGCCATACTGCAATCTGTAGCTCCATGGCTAAAGTGCAGACCATGTATAACCCCAAGGACCTGGGTTTGAAACTCAGAGCCAGAGGAAGGAAAAATAAAACATAAAAAATTATATGCCATGGATTTATCCCAGAAATAGGTAGTGGAAACTAGCCTCCTGTAAGAGTGAACTTATTTTTGTTTAAGAACATTGTTCTTAATCTTAACTAATTCTGTATTTAAAAATAGAATCCTTTTCGTGAATCCATGTTTTTCCCTTGTCTTAATGTTGTTTTCTTAGCAGACTTTCATCTTAAAGTTATTTTGATTTCATGGCTTTCTCTTTCACCATCTCCTTCTTGGGACATGTTATTGTTGCAGGATTTTTCCTCGTTAAATCTTAGGAAAAAATAAGATCTGGTCATGTACACATTTACTGAGCTTAAATGTGTTCAATTCATGTGCAATGTTTTTTAATAATGGTAAATTTGATATAAATCCATGGTTAAACCAAAATGCTTACGGTTTGGCTAAATCACTATAAAACTGAGCTTCTAAATTGAAAAAAAAAACTTTTGAGAGCTCTCAATTTAAATTTGGCTTATTAGCATGCATAAAAATAACAAGTTGAATAAAAAATACATAAAGATGGATGATCCTAAGAAATCAAAGGGTATGGTCAAACTTTAAAAGAATGATCTTTTAAGACTTATCTTACCTGGATAAGATAAGAAATGGAAAAATATAATAATAATAATAATAAGGGGAAATTGCCTGGCATGTGCTCATGGCCTTGAATTCAAAATATGAAATGTAGGTTATAAATATATGTTACTGAGATTTGTTCATATGTCATTGAATCATAGAGGACTCCTTTATTGGTTACTAAATTCAGGGGATAACAAATTAATATGAATGTTTCTTTGTGTTCAGAAGGTTAGGGAAATTTTGAGTAAATAAAAACTGGATTGAATAGTTTGATTTACCTAAACAGTGTTTTAGGATATTTAAATAGATGTAATATATTTTACAAAGTAATAAATTTTTAATAAAACAGTTTGTTTCAAAATGTCACCGTGCACCTGCCTGGTAAAGAGAAATTATTTTAAAATCTTTAGCCATAGATTTATAAGTCTCTAGAATATGTTTAGCAAAGTATAACTGTAAAGCATTTTACATTATACTAAATAAGAATTGACTGAAATTTCTAGGCTGTCTTACTGAAACATTAATTCCTGAACTTAAATCAAATTCTGGTATAAAAACTAAATGTTGGTTCTTAAACACATGTCTTATGCCACCTTAAGACATTGTTTTAAAAGGAAGCATATCATTTGTAAATTCTATAACATGGAAAATTGTATTAAAATAAGCTGTTTTGTGTTATTTACAATTGATTAAAATAAGGTTTAAAGTTTTAAAATCATAATTAATGTAAAAAATTAAAGTTAATGAAAATAAAGGAGGTATACCTACAAGCAAAAGAAACTAAAATGGGTATAAGAAAATAAACTTTAAAGTGAAATAAGTTATTCCAAAATGTAGTTAGGTTAAAGAAAGTCAAATAAATTTGAAACTAACCTGCTAAAAGGACAAAAGGTACTCTTAAACTGTGGTCAGGTTTAATAACAAATTACAAGTTGTCTAAAAGTCTACCTAGACAGTTTGTTCCTCAAAGCAATTATCACTAACAGGTCTCTACTAAAGGTAAAAATAAGAACTGAGTGCTATCAAAGTACGCCTTTGTCAAAATTATTATACACTGCTTTTACTGTGTTTTAAGACTTAACTTCCCAAATTTCCCTAAAAAATTGAATTCTAAATAAAAGAATATATATGTGAAATATTAGAGAGCACCTAAGATATTCTATTCAAAGAAATTATTTTCTCTTTAGAGAAAAGAAAATATTAACCAATAAGATTCATTTGGTATGGAGAAATCTTTTGGGAAGCACTGTCAAAACAAAAACAATGCTTAATCATCTTAGTATATACTTATGTGTAAGCCACATAATTAAAATGTATATTGTAAGTTAAATTGAATCTCTAAGAGTCTAATATGTTCTGATATAACATTTATTATTCTAGTCATTATTCTAAAATGTTGTATAACACAAAGTTAAACAAAGTTCTAGGTTAAGTTAACTGTATTATAGTCATGTCTTTAGGGTCATTTTTAAAGTCAAACTATTTACAAAAACTATTGTTTACCCATTTTTATGTTCAAAGAGATTCATGGGAATGACTTTGACAGGTTTAGCATCAAACAAAATTGGATTAAAAAAATTGCAGTAGTTACAGAAAACTAAAATCAGAAAACTACCAGCAGTTTCAAGATAAAGAAATTAAACAAAATGAACTAATAGGAGTGACTATTTCCATAACTTTTTTACTTGAAACTGTTCTTTTTTTCACTTTACCAAACTAAAAGAAGTTCCATTTGTCTTTTAAACTGAAATCTTTCTAAGCCACACTGGCTCAGAATTAATGATCTGGAAGATGCAGTCACACTCATCTTCTTACAGTCACTGCTCCCAACTCCTTCAGGTCCCTGCAGGCCTGTGGGAAACCGCCACTTTGCTTCAACTGCTCTTGGTAGCCCACGCTCTCTTGTTTAAGACATAATATTCTTATTTAAGAAATTATTTTAACCTGAGTTTCTCTTCTTACAGTTTCTCCTTAGAGGAATGCTTTTGCCTTTCTTACCAAATAGCATTACTATTTCAATCCTTAAGGCATTAAAAGGTCTTTAATAGGGAAAGTGTGACAGAAGAAGTAAGAAGGGAATGGAGGGCTCTAGGGTCAGGAAAAATAAGTCTCAAATTTTTTATTTTGCTGCCTTTGTCGGCAGCTCCAGCCAGATTACCTAGCCATCAACTAAGAAGACTATGCCAGCAGCACACGGAGCCAACTGGCTCAGCAGAAGCTGCTCTCGAAACCAGAAACCCACCTGGAAAATGCCCTAGCACAAAAAGGACATAAGAGTGTTCTCATCTCCAATGAGAAAGGATCACCCTTTCACAGTTGAGTCCATATATCAAGGGACAAAGATCAGACGATGGGTCTCAAGGAGCAAACTGACTCTTCATTTCAATGGTTGAACCTCAAGTAACTGAATGTTGGGTGTAAAATATATTAATTTTCTTATTAATGGAAAGTCACTTTGTCCTCACCTATCATTCTAAAGCCCAACTTACTCTTCTCCACATCAGGTTATGTGTATAAATGAAAAGTACTCTATCTAGTTTAATTTAGATGTTTGCTTCTTATTTCTATAAATTTCTTACCATAAATAATGCCTAAATCCCAAAAGTTCTTTAAACTGTCTTTTAACTATTCAAATCAAAAGAAGTTCATGTTTTCTATAACATCAAATAACCCATGTATGTGCTAAATTCAGGTAAAAAGGTGGTCCTGTAACTAAAGCATACTATTCTTTTAAGTTTCCTTAAGTGTATAGTAATCTTAAAGTGTTTTTAGTCCATAACTAGAACTGTACATTATATCACAGAAGAAAAGAAATCAAACTGGTTTCTTCCACAGCTCTCCTACACCATGTAATATTATCTGCCCATAGTTTGCCTTGTTTCAAAAGGTTTCTAATATCAGATAGGTACTCTTGTGTGTATGTTAAATGTTATTCTTTGGTCTGTCTTCCTAAGTATCCCTACGCATATTTCAGGTATGCATACCACTGAGGTCAAACCTCTCTTTTTGCAGGATGGCACATTCTGAAATACTTTGATGTCTCTTGCTTCTAATTCAAAATTTAAAAGGCAATGTTCTAAAACCACTTTTTTGTATTCTTTTGTTTACTTTCTAAATTTTAACTGCAAGTTTATTTCAGTGAAGCTTTGTGACTTTCTCCAAGTTGCTTCAAAGCAGTAGGCTTTGCTGTAAACATCTTAAATTTTAATATTTTAATTTCATTGTCTAATAAAAGAAATCACAGGTAACCCCTCAAACTTTAGTGTTTCACAAAATGTCTAAATACTTCAATCCTGAAAGCATTCTATTTTGCATTTTAAACTAGGGTCCACAGTCATACTGAGTAAATTACAGAAATGTCTGAAAGTTTTCCATGCTACTTGAAAACATAAAGGCCAAAAATGTTTAAAAATTGTAAAAGAATGTTCATGACAGTAATTGCAATAGTCAAAGGGTAGAAGCAACACAAAATACAGCATGTATGAATAAGCAAAATGTCATATTTCTATAAAGTGAAATACTATTCACCCATACAGAGGAATAAAGTACTAATACATGTTATAACATGGATGAACTTTTAAAACATTAAGCTAAGTAAAGGAAGACAAACACAAAAGGTCACATATTATATGACTCCACTTATATGAAATACCCAGAATTAACAAATCCTTAAGTAAAGAAAGTATATAAGAGGTTACTAAGAGTTACTAAGAGTTGGAAAAGGAAATGGGGAATGATTACTAATGACATTTCCTTTTGGGGTTACTAAAAAGTTCTGGAACTAGATATTAGAGGTTGATCAACATTGTGACTCTATTTTCATATCACTGAATTGCATGGTTGAAATGGACTTTGCTTTGTGGACTTTAACAAAATTACAAAGACAAAATATCTGTCAGGGAAACTATAAGGAATATAGAAAGAAGGGAATACAAAAGTTTACTTACAAACATAGGAAAATAATTCATCAGAATGAATGAAAATTAGGATCAAAATTGATATCAAATTACCAAATTTAATAAAGTTTTAATCTCTAAAATAAGATATAAATTTAGTGATCCCAGAATGTGCAAAACAACAGAAAGAGCTGAAACCTAAATAGCAGTGCTCAGAAAAAAGGGAAATATCAATCTAGGAAAATGATTTCCTGTGGGAAAAGAAAATGAAATGAGATGTTAAAGGTATTCCTTTCTTGCTACATAATTCATAATAATTTATAAAATATATAAAATGTGAAGGTAAAATTTGAATTAAAAAAACTTGAAATAATAAAATAGTGAAACAGTAACAAAACATCTCAGGTTATTTTGGTAGTCACTGCCAAAACTATTTCCTGTTTTCATTTGTAGCGACCATCTTTACAAGAGAGTTTCTTTAAATATTGACTCATATATAAAGCATATAAAGGAGAGTTCAAACTATTAGTCTTAATAGTTCTAATTGGTTTGGGTCCTTCCTGTGATATATGTGGGCTAGGAACACAAGTTATAGTACCAAATACCCAATATTGAAAGGAGGTAATTACCCTGAAAGATTTAAGATTCTTAAGGACAATTTTTTCCTATTGTGATTTTATTCTCTCTACTCAGTTCAAAACAATCCCTCCAGGCAACCAGTCATCCATTCAACAAATTAAGTACCTATAAAATGCAAGGTGCTTAACTCATTTCAAATCTTGCCTTTGACTGTTAATCTTTCTGACTTTAATAGACCTGGTTTCACCCTGATTCATCTTTGCTGTATATTCCTGCAAGATCTCAATGTGTCTAATCAACACCTAATAATTTGATGACAACTTCTTTGCCCTCCTTTATTTGATGATTCATTTTTCCATTTTTTTTAAAGGAAAAGTATAGTCAGTAATAAAGGTGAGTAGGTAGGAAGAGAGAGATGGAAGCAACATCTTTATGTTATTTTTATTTAGCTATTCACACTGGCTATTCTCCCCAGGACTTGAATCCAGGGAGGGGTATGTGGCCTGCTCTTTCAGAGGTAATTGACCCAGCTGATGCTCCACCAGGGGCATGCCTATTTTTCCAGTTTTGACCTTAATTTTAAACCTTACCTGGTTAAACCCCCAACAGACAGGCATAAGCACTTGCTCCTGACAGCCTCAAGTATAGATACAATAAAGCTATTATTTCTCTAGTTGTCTCTTACCTATTGCAGTTTTATTTTTGTTTAATCTACTTGCGCAAAAACTGCATGAATTACTTTTCCTGGTACATGGTGTTATAATAGGAAGTGCCCAGCTATGTTGTAATTATTCTAAAGTACCTACTAATTGTATCACTTATGTTAACACATTTTATTACTTACAGTAAAGATGTCTTCATGACCATCCTGAAATTGGTTTCCATCTTTTCCATAAAGATATATTGGAGTTGAACTTCTACGTTGTCCATATAGTATAATATAAATCTGTGAGCTGGTCCCTGCCCGTGGCAAGTCACTGGTGATTATGGAAACTTTCCAATTACCAACTACAAAAGCACAAATAATGCACACTCTTTCAAAAATTTTAAAAAATGGAAAACTCAAAACAGGTCATTATAAAGCATGTAGCATAGATTTAACTTATTCTTCTCTACCTCCTCTAGACAAGCTATAATATAGAATTTAGACTTGTTTTCTTAATTTCAAAATGCTCAATAAAATTATGTCCTATAATGTAAGAATATTTCTTAGAAGAACTTTAATAATAAGTTTAGTAATAATTGAGGAATACCATTATCCTGTTGTAGTCGGTCATGCCTAGATTTTCAGAGAGTCACTATGTAACTTCTCTTAAGTTCATGGCATTTTGAAAAAATAGCTCCAATATTCCTACTTCTGACATGTAGTATGTACTTTCAGGATTACCCCTTTTACAATATTTTAAGTTTAGGTATTTATCTTCCAAAGTAAAAAACTTATAATAATTTATGTAAGTATACAAATTGGAAGCAGATAAATTAGAAGGATTTTTTGAGACATCATTTGGTATAACTTCATTTACTAGAATTATCCCTAATTAATAGATGAAGTAACAAAGTTACACAAATGTTCAGTAACTTTTGTACATCCATTAACAAATAAAAAGTGCTAGAATGATTAAATAATATAACACATTGATAGTGATATATTATTTGAGGATTTCAATTTAAGTTTGCCAGATAGACTATATTATATATAGGAAAATTATTGAGAGTAAATCCTAAGTGTTCTCATCACAAGGAGAAAACATTTTGCCTTTTTCTTTTCCTTTTATTCTATCTGTATGACAAGACAGATGTTAGTTGAACCTACTGTGGCAATAATTTCACAATATACATAAATCGAAATTCTATGTCATGTGTTTTAAACTTATATAACACTACAGTTTCTTTGAAGCAAACATCAAGCTGACTAAAAAAAAAAATTAATGAGTAATTAGTGAACCACTCAAGATTATATAAAAGAATCAGAATAAAATTCAAACTTATTTATTCTTTAGAATGATTTTCTGTCTCAAATTTGAACTAAAGTATATTCTCATCTTATTTTTTATAGTTAAAGTGAGAAATAACTGATATACATCACTGTCTACACTTAAGGCATACATCATGATTATTTTATTTATATATAATTTTAAATGATTACTACAGTAGCTTCAACTAAAATCTATCTTATCACAAAGAAAAGTTCTCTCCTTGTGATGAGAACTTTTAGGATTTATTTTCTTGATAACTTTCTACATATGTTATATTATATTCATATTATATTATATATTATATATATTATATATTATATTCATAGCAGTTATAGATCTATAACTAGGAATGTACCTTTTGACCACCTTCCTCCAATTTCCCCTCACAACATCCTTTGCCTCTGGTAACCATAAAACTAGTCTATTAGTTTGTTTTTGTTTTGCTTCATAATATTTGTAAAATCACCCAATATTTGTCTTTCTCCACCTAACTTATTTAGGATAACAATTCAAGGTTCATACATCTGGTAGGATCCCTTTTATGGCTGAATCATATTCCTGTGTGTAGATCTGTGTGTCTGTGTCTGTGTCTGTGTGTACTTCCCAACTTCTTTATCCATATGGTCATCTCCATCAAGGGGCACTTAGGCAGTTTTCATGGCTTGGCTTCTAGGAACATTGGTATATGGATATCTTTTTGAGTTACTGTTTTTATTTTCTCTGGATGTATTCTGAGAATTGCTGAATCACATGGAAGTTCTATTGTTACAACTTTCTGAGGACCCTCCATACTACATACATACTTACATACTTACTACATACATACATTCCATAATGACTTACCAAGTTATAATCCCAGGAAGAGTACACAATGGGTTTCCTTTCTCCACATCCATGCCATCATTTGTTATCTAATATCTTTTTGATAAGTCATTCTAATAGTTGTGAGGTGATTTTAATTTGCATCTCTCTAATGACTGCTGATAGTGAAAATACAGTTTTTCATGTACCTGTTAGACTTCCATATAGCTCCTTTGAAAAAGTATCTATTCAGGTCCTTCAACCATTTTTTACTGAGTTTTTTTCTTGATATTGGGTTGTATGAGTTTTAACTTTTACATATTTTGACTATCCACACTTATCAAATATTTTTTATATTCTGTTTTTTCTCTTTCAATGGTTTGTTTTGCTTTGCATAATCCTTTTAGTATGATGTAGCCCCACTTGCTTATTTTGTTGCTTTTACTTTAGGTGTCATACCCAAAGAAATCATTACTGAAAGTCATGTCAAGAAGAATTATTCCTGTTTTTTTCTAGGAATTTCAGGTCTTATGATTATGTCTTACACTGTCTTTAATTCATTTCGTGTTAATTTGTGTAAGTGGTATACAATGGGGGTACATTTTCATTCTTGAAAATGTGAATGTTCAATTATCCCATCACAACTTATTCAGGAGACTTTTTTCCATGCAGTATTCTTGGCTCCCTTGTCAAATGCAAGTTGATTATATATGCTTGGGTTTATTTCTGAGCTTTCAATTCTGTTCCATTGATCTTTCTATTTTAATGACAGTAATATACTATTTTGATCAGTATAGTTTTAGTGTATATCTTTAAGTCATAAAATGTGATAACTCCTGCTTTTTCACAATTTCTTAGTCTATATGGGATCTCATAACTTCATATTAATATTAGGAATGCTTTTCCAACTTTTGTAAAAATGCCATTGGAATCAATAAAAATTGTACTGAAATTATAGATAGCTTTTGGTAGTATTGTCCTTTTAACAATATAGTTCTTAGAATCCATAAGCATAGATACCTTTTAATTGCTAGTGTATAGAAATGTTACTGATTTTGTATGCTAATTTTCCATCCTGTGATTTTATAGCATTTATTGATTACATCTAACAGTTTTTTTATTGAGTACTTAGGATAGTTATATATAAAACATGTCATACGCAAATTGAGACAACTTTACTTCTTACACATTTTGATACTAGTCTGTGGGAGAAGCAATGTAACCAACATGAATCTCTTATTCTTCTAATGTAGTCTGCCTTGGTCTCTGAGATGCAGGAGGGCACTTCAGCCTCAAACTCGAGTTCTGAAAGTCTCTTGAAGGTGATTTTTTCTTGAATAGTTGTTAGTTGTTCTTCTTGTGAGGAAGAGCAAAGTCTGGAGCAATTTGGATGCATCGTACCTAATCCATTTTGATCATTCAAATAGTAATCAAATTATAGATTTAAGTTTTATTTGGTACAACAATGAATTTATGTCAAATTGATGTTTTTCTTTAAAAGGCTGCTTTAAAACAGGAGCTTCTTCTTTTATTTGTTGAACATATAGTAAAAAGTCACCTTATACTACCAAATCATCTTTGCAGACAATCAGTAAATAAAAACATAATGGTAAAAATTAAAACAGGATGATAGCCCATCTTTAACAATTGCAGAGTCAGTTCAATTGCAATTACAAACTACAGAGCTGGGGAAATTCTACTGTTTTCCATAAAAAAATAACTAGTATTTTAGAGATTGTTTGAATTAAGTGCAATAAAACTCTTCAGCTTCTACTTTCTTTGAAATGTAACAAAGCAGTTCAGTGAAAAAAATCAATACTTACTAGATGCACAAGATCCAAATCAATAAGGAAAGAAATTCCATTTCCCAACAACAAAGATAGAAAAGAATGAAAAGTATAGGAATAGAAATAAAATTAAAACAGTGAAATACAATATTTGTTTGTATAAGTTTTTACACATCTTTAAATCATTAAAAAAACTCAACTGTGGGAGTGTTGTAAAAACTAAAGTCTAAATATCATTGATTACATCTAACAGTTGTACCAAGATTTATCTTTTAGCTTATAACTGAAGCTTCATTTGAAGCCAACATGTTGTTGAGTGTATCTAATATCATGGAGAGGAATAGATGAAAAACATAAAATAATGTATTTATGCTCCATTAACTTGTAATCTATATGAGGTAATAAGACAAACCAAAAAGGAAAAAAAATATGAGTATGTATTTTTTAATTGTTATTGAAGGAATATTGCATTTGACAATGACTTGTTTTGAGGTATGCACAGTGGTATTTTTACATTTACAAATAGAAAAGGAGATTTACTAATATTCCCCCTTTTTTCTCCCTTCATTTACAGTTAATTCTCTTCATCCCATTTTCCCCAACCCTCCCCCATTACTTTGGTACCCCCTGATTTGCCTTTTTGTCTCTCATCTCTAAAAATCCACAGTTGTTTGGAGTAGAGCTCTCATAGAGCTCTCTTTCTCTCCTCTCTCCTCTCTCCCCTCTCCTCTCTCCCCTCTCCTCTCTCCTCTCTCCTCTCTCCCCTCTCCCCTCTCCCCTCTCCCCTCTCCCCTCTTCTCTCTTCTCTTCTCTAGTTCTTATAGTATAGGTCTTTCGCTTCTTTGGTTAGTTTTATAACAAGGTATTTAATTTTTTGGTGCAATTGTAAATGGTATTGCTATCTTCAATTCTCTTTCTTCATTTTCATTGTTGGCATACAGAAATGCAACTTATTGTTAATATTAAATTTGTAGCCTACCACATTATCATATTATTTTTACTTGATCCTTTGGATTCTCTATGTATATTATCATGTCACCTATGAAAAGTGATAGCTTCACTTCTTTTCCTGTTGGATACCTTTTATATCTTTTTCTTGTCTAATTGCATTGGCCAGGATCTATAACACTATACTGAATAGTAATGATGAGAGTGGACATTCTTGTCTTATCCCTGATCTTAGGAGGAAAGTTTTCAGTTTTTCTCCATTGAGTACAATGTTGACTGTGGGCTTGTCATATATAGCCTTAACTATGTTTAAGTACATTCTTTCTATATCCATTTTTGGGGGGTTTTAACATAAAAGGGTGGTGAATCTTGTCAAATGCTTTTTCTGCATCTGTTGAGATGATCATTGTTGTCCTTTTTATTGATACAGTATCACATTTATTGATTTGCAGATGTTGAATCATTCCTGTATCCCTGGAATAAATCCCACTTGATCATGGTGTATCGTTCTTTTCATATGTTGTTGAATTTGATTTGCTAGTATTTTGTTGCTAATTTTTTGCATCAGTATTCACACTAAGGATATAGGTCTACAGTTTTCTTTTGCGGTGCAGTTATTATCTGGTTTCAGAGTCAGCATAATATTGGCATCATAAAAAGTGTTTGGAAGCTTTCCATCTCCTTTTATTAAAACAGTTTAAGGAGGATTGGAATTAATTCTTCTTTGAATGCTTTGTAGAATTCGCTGGTGGAACCATCTGGTCCAGGGCTTTTGCTTTGGGGAAGGCTTTTGATCACTGTTTCAATTTCCTTGCTTGTGACTGATCTATTCATGGTTTCTAGCTTTTCTCTGTTTAGTTATAGGTTATTGTACATTTCCAGAAATATGTCCATTTCTTCTAGGCTATTCTGCTTGCTGCCATATAGTTGTACACAGTATTCTCTTACAGTCCTCCGTATTTCTGTTGAATCTGTTGTGATTATTTCTTTTCATTTTTCATTCTATTTAATTGTGTTTTCTCTCTCCTCTTTTTTTTGAGTTTAACTAGTGCCTGTCTATTTTGTTTATTCTTTCAAAAAACCAACTTTTGGATTCATTGATTTTTAACAGTATTTCTGATTTGTATTTCATTGATTTCTGCTCTAGTCTTTATTATTTCCTTCCTTCTGTTGAATTTAGGCTTCTGTTTTTCTGCTTTTTCTAGTTCCTTTAGGTGATGGCTTAGGTTTTTTATTTGTGATTATTTCTGTTTTCTGAGGTAGGATTTTATCGCTATTAATTTCCCTCTTATTACTGCTTTCAGTGCATCCCATAGATTCCGATGTTATTTTTTCATTTTCATTTGATTCCAGATTTTTGTCTTCCTTAATTTCCTCTTTTACTCATTGGTTGCTCAACAGTATGTTGCTTATTCTCCACTCTTCTGTGGTTTTCCTCTCTTTCTCCTTTTGGTTGATCTCTAGTTTGAAGCCACTGTGATGTGAAAAGATGCCTGATATGATTTCAATCTTTGAAAATTTACTGAAACTTATTCTGTGTCCCAACATATGGTCTATCTTTAAGAATGTTCCATGAGCAGAGAAGAATGTGCAGTCTATAGTTTTTGGATGAAGTGCTCTATATATGTCTATTAGGTCCAGCTCTTCTACTTTGTTGTTTAAAGATCTTGTTTCCTAGTAATTCTCCATATGGATGATCTGTCTTTTACAGAAAGAGGAGTATTGAAATCCCTTACTATTAATGTGTTGCTGTTAATATCCTTATTTAGATTTGTTAATATTTGCTTGATATATTTGGGTGCTCCTTTATTGGGTGCACAAATGTTAATAAGTGCTGTCTTTTTGTTGTATTGATCCCTTTATCATTACATAATGTCTATCTTTATCTTTTTAATTTTCTTTGGTTGAAAGACTACCTTATCTGATATAAGTATCACTTTTCCTGCTCTCTTGGATTTGGCATTAGCTTGGAATAACGTTTCTCATACATCCACTTTAAGCCATTACTTGTCTGTTGACCTAAGATGAGCTTTTTGTAGACAACACAAAGCTGGGTTATGTTTCTTAACCCATTTAGCAACTCTGTGCCTTTTGATTGGTGAGTTCAATCCATTTACATATGCAGTAATTCTTGACATTTGAGAACTTGCTACTGCCATTTTTGTTTTCTGCTTATGTTGATCTATTTGTTAATTTGTTATATTTTTGTTAAGTTTTTCCACTGGTTTAGGTAGTAGGGCCTCTTCACATTTCTTGTAGAGGTCATATGGTTGCAAACTCTCTTATCTTTTGTTGTTCAGAAAAAAACCTTAATTTCTCCCTCAAATTTGAAAGAGGGTTTTGAAAGATTAGCATTCTTGGCTGGTATTTTTTGTCCTGAAGTGTTTTGAAGACATCATTACATTCTCTTCTAGCTTGTAGATTTTCTGCTGAGAAGTCTGAGGTTAGTCTGATAGGAGTGCCTTTATATGTTATCTGCTTTTTTCCCTGGCTACCTTTAGAATTCTTTGTCTTGGATTTTTGATAGCTTCACAATTATGTTCTTGGTGTCTTTTTTTAGTATTTATGTAATTGGGTGTTCTGTTTGCTTCATTGACCTGTATGTTCGTTACTTGTTCTAGATTTGAGGTTTCAGCCATTATTGCCTTGAAGATGTTCTCTGTTCCTCTCTTTTTCTCTTCACTTTCTGGGATACTCAGTATTCTAATGTTGCCTTTCTTGATGGTGTCAGATAGTTCCCTGAGTGTTTCTCCACAAATTTTTTGCATTTTTCTTTCTTCATCTTGGCTCCTTCCTGCATTACTATCCCCTATATCACTAATCCTTTCCTCCATTTGGGTTATTCTCGTTCCATAGCTTTCTATATTATTCTTAGTTTCACGAATTAGCTCCTTTAAATACTGTGTTACTTTTAGTTTTTTTCTGTTGCTTCAATCTCTGCCTCTTGGTGCTTAACTATTTAAACTGTTTTTGCTCATCTGAATTTTAATTCTGAATTTGTGATTGCAGGCTTGAATTCTTTATCTGTTAGAAAAAAAGCATTCTTCCCTATCTTCAAAGTTAATTTCTGATGAGCTGTCATTGTGTTGTGATTCCATTTCCTGAGGTTTCAGGGTGTACTGTGAGTTTTTTTCCCATGATTTGGGATCTTGTTGATTTGATAGTTTTTAATTTCTACCAAGGGGTGCTCTATTTTTATATTGTATATTTGACCCTTACAGGCTTCCATAGTGTGTTTTATTGTGTCACGGAGTGATGATGGCTGCTGGGTGGGGGTGGGCTAGGGGTTGGGGTGTAGTTGTCATCTTGTTTTGTTAGTAGAACTCTGTTGGCTGGAACTATGTGACTTGAGTCTGCTGTCTGCACTTAGTCCCTTGTATTCACCAAATCATCAGGGTCAAGTCCTTTCCATGACACGTTCTTCCAGGGTCTTAGTCACTGGATCCTGATTCCCAGGGGGCCCAACCTCCCAGATGTGTGGTGGAGGGTGCACAGCACCTGTATGCTCCTTTTCTTTCTGTCTCCAATTTTCACCTTCTGGGCTTTTTCTAGCCATGACTTGTCAAGAGGGTTTATCACAACACCTCCCCTGATCAGTTTTCAGTTAGGCTTGCCTACCTGCTCTGTCTGAATTCATGCCACTAGAGGTTAGGGAGACTGTCTATGCTCTTTCTGTAGAAGGGCCAGGCAGCAATGGGATTACTGCTGCTTCTAACCCCAGGTGCATGACCACAAAGGGGGAGTCCTTTTTAACACCACCAGGCTCCCGTTTCCATGGTTTCCCTTTGTTAGCAAAGAGTTGCCAGCAACATTCACCACAGCCCCTCCCTGCTCAGTTTGACTCATGCTCCTGGCTCCTTGCTCTGTCTCAGTTTGGACCACTAGAGATTAGCCGGCTGCTTCTGCAGTTTGCAACAGGAGAAGAGGGACTCAGTAGTGGGATCATACTATCTCAAACTCCGCGTGGGTGCTGGAGGTCACTGTGACTCTTTCGCACTCTTAGAATTTCTGCGTGGCCCACGTGGCTCCAGCTAGGCTCTGGCAGGGGAAAGAAGATCGTGTCCGCACTGCAAAACTCTTTTTAGGGGATTCCCTTTGCTGCCGCATTCTCAGTTGAATCCTGCCTCTCACCCACCTGTAGACTGTTAGTCGTCTTCTGTTCGCCAAGTTGTTCAGGCCAATGCTGAAGCAGGAAAATCCCTTTTTTCTGTGCTAGCTCTGAAAGTTTTTTTGTTTTGTTTTGTTTTTTCCTGTGCAGCGGCTCAGTGCTCACTTTCCATACATGCCATCTTGCATTTCCACCTCAAATCTGAATATTCTTAATGTAAGATTTTGGTGATATGAAGTAATGCCTCATAAAATTAATTAAAAAAAAAAAAAAAGAAAATCAACAGTATGTTCAAGTTTTTACTCCTGGTATCTGTAAATATGACCTTATTTGGAAAGAGGATCATTACAGATAGAATCAATTAATTTAAGATAACATCACTCTTGAATAGGATGCGCTTAATCAATTATGACTGGTGTTTTTCTAAGAAATATACAAATGGACAGAAGGAAGAGTGTGGGCAGAAACTGGACATATCCAGCTACAAGCCAAAAATGTCACAGAGTGCCTACAACAACCAGAAGCTAGGGGGAAAAAAAAGCAAGAGGCACTTCACCTAGAGCCTTGAGAGAGACATGATCTTGCCAATATCTTGATTTTAGACTTAAAAGCCTCCAGAAATATGACAGAATACCTGTTGATACAAGCCACCTGTCTATGGTAATTTGTCACAGCAGTCTTAGGAAATTAATACAAAAAGAGACTGTATCAGCAAACTGCACAACATAAATTAATGCAACTCAGCGATTAAAAGACAAACTACAGATACATACAATATTTTGGATGAATGACAAGCTTTATGAGGATCAAAATTCTGATCACAAAAGAGCATATATGATATAATACCACATAAGAACTTCTGGTTAAGGCGAACTTATTTTCAGTAATGAAAAGCAAAAGAGTTCTTTCCTAGGACCATAGATGGTTGAATTACCTACAAAGAGCACCAGGAAATTATTTAGAAATATATAATTACTCCATATCTTGACTGATTTCATATTTTATGTTCATTAGAAATGATAGAAATAGGAAATGTTATTGAAAACTGGAGGAAAACAATTCTCCCTGTCTACCTAATTGCCTTCATTTATGCCTGTTTCTTTCCAATAAATATATTTTTTAAAAATAAACAGAAGAATTGAAGACATTTTTCCAAATAAGACATATAGATGGGCAACAGGCACATGAAATGATGCTCTTCCAAAGTGTCCTGGTTTAGTGATTAGGTAAATCTCATACAAATGAGTGCAGACCACATACCCCTGGTTGCCCTAGGGAGTTAGGAGGTAACAACCATTGTGAACTAAATAAAAAAATAAAATAAAAATGTTTCTTCCCACTTTCTCTTCCTGTCTGCCTGCCTACTCACCTTCATTCCTGCCTGCACCTTTGCATCAAAAAAAAAAAGGAAAATGCTCTTCCTTGCTTGTTGTCATAGCCAAAACAATAATGAAATATCACCTCATGCCTCTGAGAATGGATATTATCCAAGAGATTGGAAACAACAAATGCTGGCAAGGACATGGAGAAAAGGAAATCCCTTTACACTGCTTGTGGTAGTATAAATTGGTACAAACTTTATGGGAAGCAGTATAGGGTTGCCTCAAAAAGTTGAGAACATATACCTATGTGATTCCTTATTTAACTTCAAAGCATTTACTCAAAAAACACTGATTCACAGAGATATATGCACCCCCATTTTATTTATAATAGCCAAGAATTTGAACTACTGAGGTACCCACAGTCAGTTGAATGGTTAACAAAGATAAACATGCATGCACACAGTGGAATAGTACACAACCCTTAAAAATGAAATTCTGAATTTGCACAAAATAGACAAAGAGGACTATGCCAACAAATTCATTAATCATGAAGAAATGGACAAATTTCTAAATCCTATAACTTCCCTAAACCAGGAAGATAAAGGTAACTTGAAGAGCCCAACCTCAATCACAGAAATTGAAATGGTGATCAAAACTCTCCCAAAAAACAAAAGCCCAGGACCAGATGACTTCCCTAGCAAATTCTAACAAATTTTCAAAGAGCTAATCCCCATCTTCCTTGAACTCTCACAAAATCAAAAAGGGAAAACTCACCTACATTCTATGATCCTTACAATTATAGTCCAAATTCAGACAAAACTAGCACCAAAAAAGAAAATTATGGACCATTATCACTGATGAATATAGATGCAAAAATCCTCAATATAATCTTGACAAACCAAATTCAACAGCACACTAAATAAAAACTACACCTCATAACCAAGTGGGATTTATGCAAGATGCAAAGATGGATCAACATATGCAAATCAAACGGTGTACTACATCACATCAAAAATCATTTGATCATACAAACAAATGAATAAAAAGTATTTGACAAGATTTAACACCAATTGGTAAAAACAACAAAATGGGAACATGATAAAAGCAATATGACACACACATAGCCAACATTATATTCAATGGTGAAAAATTGGAAGCATTTTTCCTAATATCTGGAACAAAGCAAGAATGCCCACTCTCACCACTACTGTTCAACAAAGTTCTAGTACTTCTAGCAGGGCAATAAGGCTAGAAAAGTACATTAAAGGAATCCAAATTTTTAAAAAAGGGAAGAAACTCATTATATACCAATGACAGAATATTATACTTGGAAAATCCTAACACTCCCTGAAAAAACTCTAGAAAAATAAATCAGTACAGCAAAGTGGAAGGACATAAAATCAATACACAAAAATGAGCAGCATTTCTATATGCAAGCAATGAACTAAAGGAGAAAGAAATCCTAATCACAACAGTATCAAAAAAAGATAAAATACCTGAGAATGAACTTAACAAAGGAGATGATCTCTACATGAAAACCACGACCTTTACAAAAGAAACAGAGCAAGACACAAAGAGATGGAATAATATTCCATACTCATGGATTAGAAGAATTAACATATTTTAAATGGCCATCTTACTCAGAATAATATACATATTTAATGTAAATCCCATCAAAATTCCATGGATTTTTTTTTCAAGGAAGCTGAACAAATAATACTGAAGTTTGCATGGAATCAAAGAAGACCTTGAATATCCAAAACTACTCTCAGAGAAATGAAGAACAGCAGAGTAACACAGCTGGCAGTATTTGCTTACTAATATCAAACTACATTACATAGCTATAGTATCAAACAGTATGGTAACAGCATAAAAACAGACACAGATCTAGAACAGAATCAAGAGCCCAGAAATAAGATCATGCATATATGGTCAACTATTGTTAGACAAGATAACCAAGATTACTCAATGGAGAAGGGATAGTCTTTTCAATAAATAGTGCTGGGAAACTGGATATCTACATCCAAAAGAATGAAACTGAACTCATGCCTTACACCAATAACAAAAGTTAACTTAAAATTGATTAAGAATTTTAATGTATAAATTAAAACCATAAAACTCCTCAAAGAAACAGTGAAAAAGACTCCTTGATACTTCTTACCTACTAATTTTTTAACATGATACCAAAAACAAAACAAAAGCAAATATCAACAAATGGGATTACATCAAACTAAAAACCTTTTGCACAGCAAGGAAAAGCATCAACATAAATGAAAATGCATCTACCAAATGGGAGAAAATGTTTACAAATCATTTAATAAAAGGTTAATAATATTCCAAAGAAAATAAACTCATACAATTCAATGGCAAAAAAAATCCAATTTAAAACTAGGCAGAGGATACAAATAGGCATTTTTCAAAAAGTAGCATACTTTTTTATAACTTTTTTGTTAACTATTCTTGAGGAATAGCAGCTAAATGATTTTTATTTCATTTTCTTTTGTTTTTGTGGCTGCTGTTTTATGTTTTAATTTCTGTACATTCAAGAGAAAGTAAAAATTCACAGAGTATTGAAAATATGTATAGAGAAAAGCTGATCATTCTCAACTTACCATGGCTTAACATTTTTTTTTTACTTTACGATGATGTGAAAGCAATATGCATAATAGAAACCATACTTCAAATTTTTTATTTTGATCTTTTCCTGAGCTAGCAATGTGTGGTGAAATATTCTCTGGTAATGCTAGGCAGCAACAGCAAATGACACCCCCTAGACAGCGACACAATGATGAAGACAAATGCTGTTGCTATAGCAAACTATTACTCAGGAATTAATTTTCATTTATTCTTCAGGTCCAATGTGCTTTCAGACAGTGAGAATCCATACAACCATTCTGTTTTTCATTTTTAGTATAGAATTCAGTAAGTTATATGATAGCTAACATGATATAAAATGGGCTTTGTGTTAGATGATTTTGTCCAACTATAGGCTAAATGTTCTAAGCACATTTAAAATAGGTTAGGCTAAACTTTAATGTTCAGATAGTTAAGTCATTAATTGAATTTTCAACATAAAATACTTTTAACTTAGATGGTTTTATTGGGACATAACCCCATTGTCAACTGAGGAAGATCTGTTTATCCTTTTGGAAGAATTTCAATTATCAGTATCAGTCACTGTATATTGCATTTAAAAATCTATGGTGAGAATTTTTTATTTAGGTCCAAAACTATAATACAAAGAATTCTGCCATAAACCATCAATCATACTAAGACATCCCTATTAGGTTTGTTGGCTTACTAATTTTAGAAAACTTTTTCAGTCATATACTGCTTGCTACTTAGGAATGTTTTCTTAATACGAAGCACTTCAGTTATTGGAAAAATAGAGACTTTGTGGGGAAAATCTGTGAAGTATCTTGAAATAACCAAAAACTACTAAATACCTTATAAAGCATAGTCTTAGAGATTATCAGTTTTCATTATTCTTAAATTTTTTTACAATCCTATAATTTGTATTAAAAAAGTGCAAATTACTCATGTCCACAGAAATATATTATGTCCAATGGAATGTAATTAATCACTGTCTAAACAGACAATATTCAACATTCTTTAACTCATTATTTTTCTGTGGTATCTTAAATTATCCTCGGAACTCAAAGCGATATGTAATTAGTTCCCTCATTAATGAGGTAAATAAACTATTTGGTCACATGTTAATGTATATAGAAAACCTACTCTACTTTTTATTAAAATAATTTTATTATGCTACAATAACAGAACCCATGATGGAACCCCATTTAATCTCAATAAACAGGGAATACAATTTTATATCTTTAGGATAGATCTATATACAGAGTATTTACAAAACTCAGGGCTATTTGTGAGGATCAAATATAGACACGCAAGTAAAAATGTTTCTTTATTAGCTTTAAAAAAACCTTCATCTCCTCCCACCATGTTGAAAATACTATTACTCATTAAAGGGGATTATTGTGGGTACTAAGGCATTATATATAAAGCACTAGTATAACATTTGGTACCAAGCAGGGTTCAAGATATTAGTCACCTTTACCTTTGTAAACAATCAGATGAATAAATGTTGAAAATGAACATATAATTTTTTAAAGGAAACGTGCAGGCAAGAATGAAAGCAAGCAGTCGGATAGTCAGGAAGAGAAAAGAGAAAGAAGAATTTTATTTAGTTGTTCATCTTGGTTGTTTCCCCCAGCTGCATGTGTTGAACCAGGGACCTTGGGATGTATGTGGACTACACTGCAGTGGACTAAATCACTAGGTCACCAGGGTGTGCCTTTATTATATATCTTATCACCTAGCAGAACTACATGTCTTCATCAGAAAAACACCAACTTTTTACAAGTCAATCAAAGCCATTACCTTTAAAGGCTTTTCAAAAAAATAATTAAAATGTATTCAGGACCATGTGCCCAAATTAATCTCTCAAGTGATCCTCTCACACCAATCTTTTATAAAGTCCTCATAAGGATTTTAAAGTGGTAGCCCCATTTTATAGATGAGATTAACAAAACGAGTATCACAAACATAAGGTTTCAACACCTCAGTCTGAACCTGGAAAATTAGACAGGTGTTTTATGTCACTGAAAAGTTGAGGTAAAATATCAGAAAACATCATATAATGAATGAGTTAATGATACATTAACTTAGGTACAACATAAGATTTTTAGTTTTTCCCACCCTCTTCGAGTTTTCCTTGAAATAAAATGATTGATAATTCACATTTTTCTGTATCTACTTTTGAACTTCAGCTCTTTGCTACACTATTTTTTTTAAACTCTGAGCACCGCTAAACCTCTGAGTTTAAGACTAGAAGGTTGTCTGCACAACTGGGTCCTCAGCCTTCTTTGAAGAAGCAAGCAGCTCAGCTCGGAATGTCGGAATACTTGAACTTCTTTAGCCCTGTAAGCCTCCTTCTGAAGATGCTTGAGCTTCTGGCCGCACATAGCACAGCTGACATCTAGTGGACATAAACAATAATTGCACCACTCCACCTTGGCACTAAAGGTCATGAACAGGGGTATTATTTGCCTGAACACAATAGACTTCAACCTCTTCCTCAGTCTTCAGGCGTTTCATCTTTAAGGCAAAAGCCAGATCTGTATAAATAATATTCTTAAATTTCCTCTAAAGTTTCATTTAGTCATTTAATTTTAAGTTCAAGAGGTCTTTTTGATGCAAGCCATGGAAGGAAAAAAAATCCTTTGAATGTCAGGAAAGGAAGAAAAAACTAATCATTTTCACAGTCTTTTTAATTGCTTTATTATTTTTGTTTACATTGTTATCTGCTTTTAAAGATATTTAATTTGCACCTCAGTTCACAAATATTTTAAGTGACTCAAATATTGCTTCAATTAAATACAAAAATCTCGTTTCTATCCCTCATCATCTTTGCATATCCTTCCACATGTATAAATCCAAGTTAATAAGAGATAAAGAATGAATGCCTTAAAAATCACTTTTTTATCCATTTAATACACAAGGTGCTTACCATGTCTCGAGTAATTTGCTAAATCTGGGATATATGCACAAAGTCTGCTCCAAATTTTAGAATTCAATGCATATGCATATGCTTATTTTTTTTAAGGAAAGGTAGAGGCAGAAATTAAGGTGAGTAGGCAGTCAGGTGGGAAGAGAGAGGAGGAAGAGGCACTTTATTTTATTCAGTTGTTCATCATTGGTTGCTTTCCAAGCCCTGGGTCTTGAACTGAAGACCTTGGGATCTATGTGGACTGCACCTGGTTTAAACTGTGAGGACACCAAAGCCTGCCAACATGTTTAGTCTAAATGAAGTAGATCACAAAGTTCTGCATTACTAATCCATGTGTTACTATCATATGGGTCACCCAGGACATTGTTTGATGTAGTATTATTGCCAAAATTCATCCTACCTGCCATATTTGTCATGGATACTACTAGCAATTGTTCCAATTTCCTTGTTACACTTCAATATCACACTCTTTGCAAATTTAAAAGAAAAATAATTTCTTTATTGTTCTGTTCTGTGGAGAATGCTAATTTTTAAACATTTTCCCCCATTTCTTTCCTGTGTGAAAATAATAAAGATACTATTTTTTTTTTTTAAAAAAGCATTTAAGCACAAAGGATCTGACATAGTACCTAGAGTGCATCATTATGAAACTACTTTACCTCTCTGCTTCCATGTGTTCTCCTCTACAAAGTAACAAAGCCAACTTGGTCTCTTTATGAGAAAGGATTATTATAATAAATATTTAAGAATACCACAGTCCCTGGTATACAATAGGCACAACAATATTCTTCTCTGCTTTCTATTAGTTCTACTCAATTTTATTTCACCAAAATTTCTCACTGCTCCTTACTTTATTATAGCATTATAATTTCCAAATTTCAATTAGAAGAGTACACACTTAATGTAGAAAAAGCATAGTCTATATAGAGGTATTCTCATCTGGTGAAATAAATAGCTTATAATTCATTATGGATGTGTAACTCACAGTGAACTGAAACCAAACATATTCTTTATGTAATTAACTGCCTTCAGTTCCTCAAATTCATGTTATCTTAGCATCTTCATGTTTGGCTTCACAAAGATTAATCATGCTACTTCGAATCAATTCCAGACAGGAGACATAATTTCAATGTTCTCTAATGAGACTTGTTTCTATATCATTGTAGTCATGAAGTAGAAAGAATCTTAAAAGTTTCCCTGGTTAAGAGCCAGGCAAAAGACCACAAGAATCCGAAACAATTTATGATTCACAGTTTAATCCAATTTATTTATCCCTCCTAGGCAAAATATTTACTTAGATCTAATTATATTTTATACACAACACAGGTGAGCATAGAAATCTATCAAGTTCCTATTTACACCAGTTCTTTTTCAATTTTGATAATTTTACAGTTATCTTTCCCTTTTCTTTTCCAAGTTAAATCATTGTAGCTCCTTTAATCTTCATTCATGGAATATGCTTGAATTTTTCCTCTACTTTTTCTGACCTACTTAAACTTTCTGACATTGTACTAATTTTTAGAAGATTATAATTTGGAGGTAATATATTAGAGAAATAGCTTAATAGTAATTAGAGTATCAATTACTAATCATGAGAGAAATGGTTAATCTCATAGTAATGCTTACGACTTCTTTATAGAGATGTTCTGAGAAAGCTGGACTCAAAACATTTGGCACAACAAACTTTTGAGACTGTTAGGGAGATCTCACAATCAAATCTTCAACAAATCAGTGGTTAAAACTAATAAATGAAGTACTTTGAGGCTATGCCTATTCCATTTATTCACTAATACATTTAATATACATTTTGCAATGAGCTGATCATATATACATATATATCACACATATATTTATATTTTGGGACATCAATGAGAGAAATCATAGATACAGGAAATTTTATACATTCAGGAAAAAGAAAAATAATAGAATAAAACTGAGTCTGTCATTATTAGGAAAATAAGTAACAGAGGAATGATGAAAGTCAAATCGGGTTATCCAAGAGCAAGCTTTCTAGTGTAAGTTCATTTTGAGGAAGCGGGAAATCATTAGAGGTTACTAAGCAATATCCATCCCATGTGTTTCATCTTTTTATAAGGAAAAGGTACACTGATGAAGAAAGACTGTACTGATATTGAAATTACAAATTCTGTTCATCGCAACTTTTAAGGTCAATTAAATTTAATTAGCTTTCCTCTTCCCAAATGAAAAGATATTCATCCTCAAAAATATATAAAATTATGTCTAATACATTTCTGTAACTAATATTTAAGGATGTCTTGGTGTGGCAAAACAGGCAGATCTGAGCAAGCACTTCAAAAGACAAGTATAGTTGATTATTTTCTCTCACTACTTGGTTGAGATTTATTCTTGAGTTCTGGAATTTGTTATTTAACAAGTTGTTATTCTCATCAACAACTTTAAATATTTCATTTGTCTGACTGTTTGGATGTGTATTTGAATTTACATATCTAATAACTAACAATGATGTGTGAAAGAAATTAAAACAAAACTTTTTCTTTAAATATGACTGAAATGTCTTTAAATTATTTTCTTCCTCTGAGTCCAAGGAGTTAATTATTTTTAAGTTTCCTCTTTTGTCCATCAAGTCAAATGTATTATTAAAATAAAGTCGATCAAATGCATTGCTAATAACATTATCAATGAGTGTGTTTCTCCTACTAGCTTTCTTGTTCTCATCTCTAAATATGTTTTTGCTTGACTGTAGTAAATATGGATTTATTTTCATCCATAAATGAAGACCCAAGAAATTTTCAATATCAAACTTTTTGCAATATGCAAACCCTCTATCTTTCTCATTTACAGGCTGGACAGTAACAGTTAGTATTGGGCAATGTTGACCACAAATAGCATAGAGTTTATCCAAAGAGTCACCTTCCTGAAGTGCACCATGAATTACATTATTACCGGGTAATGGCTGGTTTTTAACAGTATTATCAGAGATTGGATGAATTTTATTACCTGCAGATGCAAAGGCATGGGTAACAGATGTGCATACTTTTTCTGACCTATGAATATCCTTCTTCTCTGCATAGTGATTTGTTAGTCTCTCCTTGGCACAAGTTTTACTGTTTTGAACATCTAGCAAATCCTCATGAAAAGGCTCAGAGTCACTACAATGAGGCATGTTAAAATAACTGTATTTCAATTCAAGGGGTTGAGTCAGTTCCTCCAATTCTGAAGAGGAGAGGTCATCCATTTTTGTACCCTTGGCCAAATTTCCAAAATGAGAATACGGTACCTCATTACTGTTATTATCAAGTAGAGTGTCGGCTGATGTGGTTTCTGCATTGCCACATTTTCCAGAATTTTCAGGAGATGATACTCTTATCAAATGATTTTCTTTTAGCAGCCATTTGCCTCTGTCAATCAGCACGCCTTCGATTTCCCTGGGGATTCTGCTACGCTCATTTTGTTTCGTACAATGTTCTACATTGTCTCTCATATCATAGTCAGTTCTCACGTCAGTCAAGTCACATTTACCCTGTCTTTCCTCCTGAAATTTCTGTAACATAGATGAACTATTAGATAACTGTACAGAAGAGTCAAATGACTGACCTTCAGAATCATAAAGACTTACTTTTTTAACACACTGAAATTCCACAGAATTGTAAGGATAAACCTGAGATCTGTGTATAGACCCAGTAAATAAAGATGGTTTAGTAATCTCTGCTTTACCATAAAGTTTTTCTATTGTCCTTTTAACAAACCCTCTATTGAATTCCTTCTCCTGGGCAACCCCCTCACTATTGTCACTAGGGCCATCACTGAATAACATATGTGGCTGCTCATTGTCACTATCTTGTCTACAGCCTGAACAATCAGAAGTTACCGGATTTTTGAAGCAGTTTTTAAAATCAACAGAGGACTCTGAATAACTTCCAGTTTCCATGCTTTTCACCATCATTTTTACTCTCATTTTAGTTCCTGCTTCATTGAGCTCCTTTTCTGTATTTTTCTTAGAATCATAGCAAAACATTAAAGATGGTGGTGTTGACAGCTTATTTCTCTTACAACTCACGATATTCCTTCTTTCTTCTTCTTTAATGTTCTTACTGGAAATTTCTATAAATTTTACATTTTTATCAGTCTCTAACTCTTTTTGGATTGATTCTTCAGTGGCTTGCTCTCCTGTATTTACCTTTGTATTAAAGGTATCAGTGTCCTGGTTTTTTAATTCTTCAAAAGATTCCAATTCTGAAATGCTTCTTTCACTTGATGTCATGCTGTTGGTTATTGAGCCTGGTTCTTCAGAAGTCTTTGATTCTTCTTTATCAAAAATTGTACATGAATTTGTATCCTGAAATTTCTTTAATGAATAATTTTGAAATTCATCTACAGAACAATGTTTTCTATCAAATTCTTGTTCAGCTACATTTAAGAAAAAGCCACAGTGGCTTAAGTTACTGCTATTTTGGTGAGATATCAATATATTAAAGCCATGTTTATAACCAGGATCTGCCAAAATATTTAGGTCTTTCTGAACTTCATCAACTCTTCCTAATTCTTCAGTCAATTCCAAATTATCAGTATATGTGTTTTCTCTGGAATTTAAAAGATCATTGGTATTGCAGGGAATGTAGGCTTCATCAACTGGGCAGGTTGCCTCAGAGATAGGGTTTTCCTCATGATCACAAGCCCCATGGGAAGACACAGCATCAGTAAATGAGCAGATCTCTCCTAGGAAACAATCCTTACTCATGAAGGTCTGATCCATGGCACTGTCATCACTAGGGTTACAAGTTTCTTTTCGAGGGTAAATTTTATTCGCAGTGCATATCTTACAGGGAGAACAAGTCATCTCTAAAACACAGATTTCAGTGGAACTATCCTTACTGGCAGAGGAACTTCCATCTAAAGAGGAGATTTTCTGTGCATTTGCATTTTCAGTGAACTTAGGACGCCTCTGAATGTTAGGTGTGAGACACTTTGCTGAAAGATCTATTGGAATCATGTGCTGCTCTTTCTCAATGAGTCCAAAATGATTTGTGGTTGACTCCAGTAAACTGGCAACAGCAGCCTTTAAGTCATCAGCTTCCTCTATGATGGCAATGTGCTTTAGAACCTCTAATAATGCAAGTATCTCTGTAGTTCTGTTGATAATCTTGCATGCATCACCTTGATAGAAGTTATTCATACTTCTCTTTAGGTTTAGCACAAGAAGCCAGGCTAGAAGGACATTAGTGGATGAATTACACACTGAGGAAGGAAAAGAAATATCTGCAAGTGAATCTCGCATTTGAATAACTCCATTCCGAGCCTTGTGAATACTAGGAATTAAAGTTTGCAGTTGCTGAAGCAACAGGAATGATAAGCAGTCTTCTGGATTGTCAGCCACAGGACCTACTTGAATGGCAACCTCTACACTTGGCGTTTTTGTAGGGAGGTTTATTTCTTGGTAAACAAGGCCAACTTCGGGTCCTGACTTTTCAGCGAATATCTGACTTTCAGTATTATGATCCTCAATAGCTGCCTGTGACATAGTACAATAATCATGCAGGGAAAGGAAGCAAACATCATTCAAAGATGCAACCTGTTTCTCACAGAGAGTTCCATTATCATCTTTGTCAAGAAATTTACCTACCTCTTTACCTAAATGATCTCCTGTTAAACTGGCATTTTTAGTTATATGCTTATTACTTTCCATGACAAAATTATTTCCTTTTCCAGAATTTGTGTGGGAAATACTTCTTGGAAAGCAATTGTTGTTACAATTTACCATACTTCTTTCCTTTTTGCATACTGGAGCTGCTTTTCTAGGTTTCAAGGCTGAATGTGGTTTTATGTCCTGCAACCATTTCTCAATATAATCTTGAACTGAATGATGGGCAATGTCCTCAGGAAAAACAGCTTTTTTTAAAAAAGCTAAAGAATTAGTCCAAGTAGTAGTACCTGATTTCAACTTATCTTTTGTTCTCTTTTTCTGACTTTTTAAAGCAATGTGTGAATTAACTTTTGAAATGAAACTCTTCTTTGTCATTCCCCTCAAATAACAAGATGCCATTTCTACTTGAGCCTGTGGTCCACAAAAAGCATTTGATTTTTGCTCAGCGAAGTTAGACACATGAAATAAATTTTTATTTTTAATAGTATTTTTATAGTATTTAAATTCATTATAGGGCAATACTTTATCTCCTTGACCAATTTTTAATTTTGTAGGTCTTCCTAAGCTTACTTTGCTTAGTGATCTGGATTTTTTTTTGGCTAAACATCCTTGAACCTTGGGATTCTGAATAGCATTTAACTTGTTTCTATGAAAACTTTTAAAATTCGAAGTATTGAGACTACTTTGGGGACAAAAATGATTTAATTCAATTACCATATCACTTGCATGGTGATCTTCCTCACAAATTAGCCCTCTTTTAAAACCATGTGAACCCCGCAATATGGTTTCCTGTGCAATTCCATTTCCTATGTTTATTCTCTTATTTTTACTGGAGATTCCTTTGTTTGTACTCTCCCCATCCTGATGCCTGGGATTTAACCCTTGCTTCTGAGATTTCATCTTATTTTTACTGTCAACAGATGAAGAAATCTGCTTTTTGTTTTCTGAAAATTTTTTTAAACTACACTGAGCAAATTCATTAATCAATCTATCAATTCTTGTGGTGACAATAGAAGATTCTACTGAAATTGGGTTTTCAGAAAGAGTATTTTTAGTTCCAGAGTCATAACTTGAAGAATGAGTTGCATCTGATAATACAGAACTGAATCTATCGTTAGTGTTACCATAAGTTCTGAAGTTCCTGATACTAGTTTGGTTGTCTGATGTTACATTATCAACTATACCTTCCTGCACAACTGAGTTTTCTGATATAGTCGATGGAAAGCCATTATCATGAGATATCTCTAACATTTTCTGACTTGTAATTTCGATGACACCTGCACTTATTGCACTTGACTTGAGCAGACTGCTTTCATTTTTCCTTTCTAAAGATGACTCCATATGCTCATTGCTATTGATCTGAACAAGGACTGGTTTGTTCGATACTGATGACAATTTACTGCAAGAATGTGAAAACATATGATACTCAGATTTGTTTTCCCCATCTCCCTGTCGAATCATTTTCTCTTGAACTTCAGTTTCAGATACTAAGGTCACACACCCTATCACAGACTTCTTTTGTCTCACTTTCCTTGGTCCAGGTGTAGGAGGTCTATTAAAAAAATGCTTTGCTTGATCCTGAGTTTCCTGTATGGCATTTTTGTCTATAGCAGAATTCTCCCAAATAGCAGAATTGCAAGTTTCAGTCTCTTGATTTTTCATTTGAGTGTTTATCGTCTCTGCCAAACTGTCCTCTTGATTATTGCCTTTCTCTAGAGGTGAGACAACTGTAGACAATGAGCAAGCTGCAATCTCTAAACCAGGTGATCGATCATCTGTTCTTCCTGGAAAACTGCTTATCTCACTCTTTTCATCATTATTAGAAAGACCAGCTCTACTGACAGTGGTTGTCCATTTTATTGTTTCCTCCCCTTTTATCTTGAATCGAACTTTCATCTCAACTGTCATAGTGCCATCTTGATTAAAAATAATTGATTTCTCAATATCATCTTCAGAAGGATATATCAATAAATTCTGAGAATTATTTTTTTCTAAGGCCAAGTAATTTTCAGGAGCAAAAGAATGGTCTGAATAGCAATCATTACTATTCATTTTGTCAGAGGAAAGAGAATAAATCTGGGACCCTGGACTTGAAGGCTTATGTGTGCTCACTTTCAAATTTTAAGAGTAAAAGATGTCCACATCAAAATATAAAGTGGAATGGAGAAAAGTTATAAATATCCCATAGAAGAGGTAGCGATGAAAGAAAGAAAATAGTAATTAATATAAAATATATTTTCTAAATTTCATAATGTGTTAATATTTCTCAACTCTATGTATTAATCAGTTACTTAAGTTCAATATATCATCTAGTACCTATCTACAAACGACAAAAAGAATTTATAAATTTAGTTCAATGAGAGAATTTATATTTTAAGGAGTTTAATATGGTAATTTTAATGAGTATGAAGTAGAAATTACTAAGGATTCTAGCAAAAATAGAGATTTTTATGTATTTTTGCTTTGTTTTGTCTTATTTTGTTAACCAGCACTGAAAATGGAGTCTAACCAAGTGCTACTTACCTATTCAAACAAAGGCAGTAACAATTAATGGTGTTATTCATTTTTCTATCTGTGCACCCCCAAGGGACACAGCTATAACATTATTCTATTCTAAATATTCTAAAACGTTTTTAGAATTTATTTAAGACCAGATTAAACAAAAAATAATCATTCGCTGGAATTCACTTCGTATAATAAGTGTATTTGATTTATTACTGGGGCACAAAAGAGAACAGGGCTAAACAGAGGCCTAGACCTGTCTTTTAATGTTTGGCTTCAGAGGTAATTTTGGCATTCACACTTCTTAAACTGAATCAAATCTCTATTAGTTGTTTGTGTATATTTATTTGTACAGGTTTGCTATCAGTTACATACGTTTAGCACTTCAGAGTATAAATCTAGATATATTTTCTTATTTTTAGTATACTTTTATCCAAATTATAAGTGAAAATGTCACAGATAATTTTTAAAGTAAAACTTAAGTCCTCAAATTTCCTTAAGTCATCAAAAATCATACTTAGCAACTTATAAAATCATTTTACTAAAATGACTAAGGTGAAACTGTACTACCAAAAGGATACTTAGCAGCTAATTTACACAAAACAGAAATATTATTAGCTATCTAATAAGCATATCCATGAAGTAATTAAAAGTCAACAAAAAAATAATAGATGAGTTTCACCCACATTAGTAATAAGTAAAGGAAGCAAAACTACTTTAAATGCGTATTATTCCATGTCTAATGAGTATAAAAACTAAAATATAAGTATAAATTTCAATTCAGACTTTAGCATAGAATTTACATACTGAACACACAGATAATGAGATTAAAATACTGAGCACAATGTAAGAGATTAGCCATGCTGCAGAGGGTTTTATAGCATATCCCACACTTATGGGTGTCAAGAGGCCTCCTCTTTGCCTACTCAAAAACAGTGCCACATTGTGCAGCAATACCTAAGGATTATCAAGCTAAATTATTGTTTATCAACATGAAGTGGCCATACACACTTTTTTTTTAATAAATAAAAGTGAATCTAAGGGCCTGTGATTTTTACTGGAATAATGTCTGAAAATGGAACCTGTATATAGAGATTTTTTTTAATATAGTCACTCAACTAACTTACAAAGCTCAGCTATGAAGTTGCATAGTAGTATTTACAGAAAACTATGCAACTACTAGAGATGTCACTTACATATATATCATGGAATTCCTGGCTAGCATTTTGATTTTTGATTTTTTAACTAGGTATCATATTTTTAAAAAAGCAACTTCACAATGTAAACAGATTGATTTGGAACACTGACTTGGAAAAGTCAAAAAACTGTCAGGTAATCCTTTTAACTCTTACCAGTTATAACCAGTTTCAGTTTAGAATGTTTTTAATTCCTTCAAGTTCTGTGATGAAGAAAATTGTTCACTTAAGCATGGATTTCTGCTATTGTTAGGTAAAACTTTCAGGGTTAAAAATAGAAGTGACTTACTCTTTCTGTTTTCTGACCTAGTATTTCCCTTGGGGTATACCCGATGAGAGATTCCTGGTAATCTTGCAGGAAGCAAGTACTTTTGGATGTCATAATTTCCTGGCTTAAATGGCTCCCTTCCTGCTGCCACCACAGCTCCAGAACTCAAGATCACCGCCTGCAAACTAGGAACCTAGAAGAAACCAAAAAGTTATAGTCCTTACCTATATAAAATGAAGTCTTGCGTCTTTCCATATGGAAATTTTATAACTGATTTGAATCAATTCAATAACCTTCCATACTTGAAAAAAAATCACAACCAAGGATTTGTTAGGCACCAAAGATAAACACAGAACAATTAGACATACTGAAGTGGAGAGGGGAGGAAGGAGTGGGTGAAGGAGAGATGTGTGCTAAGTACAAGATGCTTATTGACCCTATATACTAGCTGGAAAACGACAGACCTGTCTTCTGCCATAACTAAAAAATCCTTGAAAAGATATGGAGCACTACCTGTGTCTTCTCACCAAAGTATCCCACTGGAGCCAAATGTACACCCTGAGCCAGCTGAGAAGAGCCTGGTGGACACCCAGGGCCTACAAGTTGAGCTCTGGTAAACAGTCAGCTGCAAGGGAATCTCTCCCCAAATGTCCTCAGCAGGGATCCGAGGAAAAGGCTTTCTTTACCTAACAAAGGATCACTCTTGGTCACGCATTTTCCGAAATACTGTCAAGATTAGATTCGACTCAATGCTCAGGAAAGGCAGAAGGACCGCGCCCGCATCATTCCCAAAACCTCATCAGGTTCTGACCATCCACCCAGGAAAACCGGTACCCTCCCACAAGGGTGAGAAACCACACACGTATACACATGCCACACACGCACGCATGCACCCAGAACCCTCTTTGCTTGGCACTTCAGTTCTTCTGTCCTGCATGACGTCAAATGATGTGAGGACATTCCAGAACGCTCACCTTCCTTCCATCTGTGGCGTACAGCTTGGTCACCTGACACTGCATGACCTCCGTCAGGTGCTGCAGAAAGGCCTCAAAGGTCTGAGTGACCCTCCTGCTCAGCAGAACCACGCGTCTGGTCTTTGGGTCACCATTCCGGAAGACGAGGAGCCTCCGCGGGGCGCGCAGCCTGCTGGGCGGGGCGGTAGCTGCAGCAGCGTCCACGTGGGGGCGTTGTGCATGCGCACTGATAGCCCGACTGCTCAGCCATGGTCGCGGCTGCCGGCGGGCTTTGTCCAGATCCACTGGCTGCACCTTCCTACTATGTGAGCACAGGTACGACTCCCCATCCTCCAGTTCCTCCAGTTGCGTGATGCTGCGCCTTCCCCGAGGAGTGCTGATATTCCTCACCCCGAAAGGTAGGGGCACCTTAGTCGACAAGTTATCTAGCAAAGCATCAAACGTCTTAAAGGAACGAGGGTTGACCACCACCCTGACCCCGCCAAATTGTGGGTCTCCACTCTTATAGAAGCTGATCCGTTTGGCCACAACAGGATGAGTGATGCTCAAATGGCGAGGGGAAGGAACTTGACGTTCAGAAGAAGTTGGATGAATAATGGAAAAACTAGTGGAAGGAGTAGCACTCATTTTGGCCGAGACCTAGAGAAGGAAAAAGAATTATTCATCTCCAGAAGACAGCAACACAAAGCATACATGATAATGCCAAAGCAAGCTAAATATAATTGTGATAGCCAGGCTTCTCCTAGGATTTAATTTATTCATTTATTCATTCATTATACCTGCCTGTTTTGAAAGATCAGTTTAAAGGGACTATATATGTATTCATAGACAACATAATTTTTATATTTGAAACCCGAAGGACCAATAGCCCTGCACCAGGTTGGGGAGGTGGGGTAGTGGTAACACATTCATTGGGGAAACCTGCACCCCTGTCATAGCAAGTTTGTTGGGTGTGTGTGTTTGCCCAAGTTAACTTTTAGCGGACTGTAATTAAAACCAGGACAGAATTTTTCACTGAGAAGCATATTGGACAGGACAATCTTGGTCAAACTGGGACCAATGGTAACTTTATATATTTATTATACTAGCAGAAAAAAGTCCTAAAGTATACACAGCCCAACAATGTTGATGGTTCTCTCTGGATGGTAGTGTTATTGATAGTATTTGTGTTTTTTATACATTGCTAAATTTTGTGAATAAAAAATTAACAATATTTTATAATGTTAACAGAGATGCAAATGAAAAAAATTATCTAATGAGAAAAGTTAAAGATTGGCAATTGATTGATTTAGTTCTTCATCTCCTGTCAGTCAAGAAAAAGGGATGAAACGGAGTTTACAAAGTTCAAATTGTCTGTTGGTTAGAACCAAATGAGTTCATCTGGAGGAAAATACTTCCAGATATTAAGTTCTAGAAGGAAAATGTAATACTAATCTTTAAATAGGGACCATACTAAGATCATGTAAGACATATCCATTACCGATTGGAGGAAATACATGTAATTTACTACACCACTAATCCTACTTTGGGACACAGTGCAAATATTTTTTGAGTGAATGACAGCATCACTTAGGGTTGCTAAAAGGTTGTACCCTGGGCACTGCTCCCACAAGTAGTTTTAAAATGAAAACTTCAGAATGAAATTTAAGAGCCATTTTCAGCCAGTCACTTGTGTTTTCCTCTTCCACTTCCCAGGGAATTGAGAGTCTGTCTGACAAATGAGTAGCTTGTAGCTGGTTCTGGGCTTGTTTTTCATGGATGTGTTTTGTGGCTACTTTCTATGGTTTTAAATCAATGTAATGATTAGTGTCTTGATGGCGTAAGAGTGCCCTGCAGACTTGAAGACAAATTGAACAAACTGAATAAATGTGATCATTATTACAGAGATGAAAAAGGCATGTTTGTCATTATAAATTGGCTGTAATTTCAGCCTAAATTACCTGCTTAAATATTTGCAAGCTGTTATCTAAGATTCTCCATATATCTCCACCATGATTTTCAAATCTTATTTATGTATAACTAAGGAAAATGTATTCAAAGATCAATGTAGATATGAGATGTGTCTCCCCATCTTCCTCCCCAAGTGGTTTAAAGTAATTACAGGTCTTAAGACAATAAAGGCAGCTATTGCAGGCATGTGCATCAGGAGTTGGGGAATCCAGCTTTGCAGTGGAGTCAACAGAAACAGAAACTCTTCTCATTCTTAGCTGACAAACTGCAGTCTGACCTTGGGCATGCTGCTTAAACTCCATGACCACACCAAGTATAAGAGGGATGAGTTCCTTCAGTATTTAAATAAAACTCTACCTTCAGTTACTTTTTAGATTGGTTTACTTATACAATTATTTGAAATTTTTTTACATTAATAATGCTTGTGAAATATTTTCTCCTAATCTTGGAAAATATTTATTTATATGTAAGTGTATAACAAGCCTTTCAATTTCAGAAATTTTCCACCTGAATCTCATTATTTCATTACCTAGTGATCATTTTGGAGACACAGTTACGTGATATTATATGCTAAGGGTTTTGTTTTTTGGTTTAATTGGTTTGTGTGTGTGTGTGTGTATGTGTGTGTGTGTGTGTGTGTGTGTGTGTGTGTTCAGGGGGGGTAGAGGGGAATAGGGTTGGCCAAAATTAGAGAATGAGAGAAAGGACATTTTATGTGAGAACAAGAGGGAGAGTATGGAAGATAAGGGCAATTATAGAGAAGAGGCGATCCCTGTCCCACTACTGCATAGCCCTGAGCACTAGTTTTGCATCTGATGCATAAAGGAAAGAAACTTAAGGTAGCATGACCTAAGAATATACTAGATGCCCTGCAGTGGGTGACCATTTTCAGAGGAGTATCTGCAGGCCAGTGGTAGCCAGCCACTTCAGTGAGGAGGGTATAGCAAAAAAACAAATAAGTTCACATGAGCTTCATTCCTTGTAAGAGAATCTCTGGGAACTCCTGAAAGTCACTGGTGAAAGTTTTAAAGAATACTGAGATTTTTCATATATGCAGATAGATTGAGGAGCTTATGGTAAGGTGGACATTGTGTGTGTATATATATATATATATATATATATATATATATACACACAAACATATATGTATATAAAACATGATGAAGGGTCAATATTATCACTGAATAAAATTATGTATGTGCACACCCTGCACAGTATCACTAACTGGGAAGACAACGCAAGCCTGATTCCTTCCAGGGGAAGTAGGTCAGCTTTTGACCTGAAGAAATCATGTGCATCTCCTCAGTATCCCTGAGAAATTCACAAAGTAATTCATTAGTACAATTGAGGAAGAGATGGGATACCAGGAGAATATCAAAAATGGATATGCCTGAGGGATTGGGACTGAGGGTGGGAGAAGGTGGTGATTTCTAGAGGAAATCCTGTATAAAGTATAAAGCAGAGCCTAAGTGCAGTGGCGCTATCCTCCAAGAAGATGGCAGAGATGAATGCCGCATCTCCCAGTGCACATGAGAAAGACCAGCGACACGGTCAGTATGTCTTCACAGTAGAGACATGAAACAGAGGTACCAGTTAGCCACAATTTTTAGCTACCCTGTCCTAATTGTGCAACTTTGTTACTCAGATTTAAGAAATAATCAGAATCTGGATAAAAATTAAGCAATGTTTCTTAATATATATTTTGAATAACAGTTATCCTATGCCCTCTGAAATAGGGATGAGGCAGTAATTAATATACTTAGGGACTGTCAGGGAACAAAGTAAGTAGCCTAACATGGTCTAATTCTACTCCCAGCAGGTTAGGCTGAAGGAGGAGAAGTGGATGTGCAAAGAAGTACCAAGAGGAAATGTTAGAATCCTCAGCACTCTACTTTCCTCACCACTGATTTCCCAAAAAATAACAACGGACATGGCAAACAAAATTTCCTTGCCTCCAGCCCAAACTACTTTGAAATCTGCTTGAATTGACAACTTATTAACAATATCGCCCCCTCTTCTCTATATACACTTCATTACCTAATGTCAGACCATAGAACTATCATGAATACTGGTGTCACTTTTTAAGTTTAAACAGATTTTTTCGCTTCATTTGGTTCACTAGGTTCAATCATGGTTATAGTTATCTACGGCATGAGTGATCTCATTCAACAGTGCATATAGGTCTGTACTTCTCAGAACTAAATAATTATCTCTACCAAGAGGGCTGGACCATCTCTTGACCATTCATTTGACAAAATAGATAACAAATTTACAAGATACATGCACATAATTTCACTAATTATATTTTTAATTTAATTTTCTAGCACATAGTAGGAATTCAGGCAATTCAGATAAAAGAATGGAGTCTAAAACTTAAAAACCGGTATATTCAGAATGTTAATTCTGTGGCAATTCAGATATTTGATATTGCAAGGAAAATAATTCATTTCACAGATTATCAAACTATGAGGTGAGATTCGGGATGGGAGTTCAGAAAGAAAATAAACCAATTATTCACTCTAATAATCACAGCATTGTCAGATTATAAGCAGCTTCCTTCTTTAATGTATTACACATATTTCTCTATAAAATAATACTTTTATAATCAAAAAAATGTATTTATATTTGAGTACACTAGAATTTCTTGATTTTCTCATCCTGAATTTCCCTTCTACTTCAATTTCAACATTTTGTGCAAGTTTCTGGCATATTTTGGTAAAAATATATTACTTACAATATTTATTCTTTAATGGCTAAAGATAGAATATAAATATTTAATCTAGATAGAAAATAAAGCACTATGAGTTAAACATAGATTTATTCCAAAATAAAATTTCAAATACTTTTATTACTTACCAGACTTGAGACTTCTTTAATAAAGAAAAATGTTTTAAATTGTTTGATTAATTCACATAAACATTACTGCTCACTCTATGCAAAGAAACAAATGTCTTTGTATTTATTCTTAGTGTATCTTTTCAGGGATTGAGTACAGCCAATTAATTTAATCCAAGGTGATGCTAATCACCAGATAGAATTTACCTTAAGGGGACCACAACCAGAAACAAACCAGTTCCTAGCATGTTCCATAGTTCTGAATTTCCTAATTAGAGTTTCCCTTACATTTTCTTATTTACCCTGTATCATTCTCAGGATTTGCCAACTCAAGCAGTTCTCTCCCAGATAGCCCAAGTTCTCATTTGTTTAGTTATAGAGAAAAAGTTGTTACTGTGCTGCTAAAGATGAAATCATGTTAATTTTATAATTTTGATAAGTAATTATGTTTAAATATTTACACAGTATTCATTAATAAAGAAAAGGACCTAAGCCTTTTTATTTTTAATTTAAGCACTCCTGCTTATTCACCACATCAGTGTTGGTCTTGTGAAAATAACTGTAAGTGTAAAATTGTTTGACTACTCAGCATCACACAAGACAAATAAGAGGCACCATGCAATGAAGCGATTTTAGTTCTGCACACAAAACATTCTTCCACTGCTTCTCTTAATCATGATGGGATATAAACTTGTTCCAAGTTTTTGTCACACCACACACACACACACACACACACACACACACACAGACACGAAGTCCCATGTGACACCTGCTACTGCTTTTGTCTACTTGTGGTCTAATCTGATTTGAAGATACTGCACCTAATCGGATTTCTTCCCAGGTCTCAGCTCTGAACTACATAAACAAGACATATGGGGTCCTCCAAGAAAGAAGGATCAGGTTCAGTCATGTACTCTGTTGTCTCCAAATAGGAACAAATTTATGAAAAACAACATTTTGCCTTACAAATACTGACTTTGTAACAAGTCGCCTAATTAGAAAGTAGAAACGAGGAACAAAGAAGAAAAGGGAGGAAAAGAGGGAGGGAAGATAGGAGACAGGTAAGTGTAGATAGGGGAAACAATTCTGTTTAACTTTATACAAACCTTGATCCATTTGTAATTATCACTGCCTATACAAAGACAGAGTTATTAAATCAATAAAAGAGGTTTATGTTTACAAGATAGCCATAGTAGGAATAGTATCATTACCAGTTCTTGCTTAATTAACTGAAGTACAAATTTCAAAAGTTTGGAGTTAGATATGTATAACCTGTCCTTAAATAGCAAAGTACTAATGAGACATTTCTGTTGATTTTTGTCTTGAGTTCTGTAATCCACATCTGATAATTCACAACCATTGGTTCTAATTCAACATTCAAAAAATTTCAACTGATGGATTCTCTGGGGACACCATTAGGAACTGTAAAATTTCATGTCTGTAAATCAGCACAAAGAGGCTCTCCTTTTCTAAGCATCTCCCAAACGTATTCCACTCCCACAACTATAGTCACAAACCAGACCAAGTATACCCAGTCCCCAGTAGTGCCACCATGCTGTTTCCCTGACATCAGTAGTTTGGCAGACACCGTCATGGGAATTCTAAACCACTAGTCAAGCTTGAAGGCGCACACAGATTACCTGGGGTCTTGTTAAACTGTGGTGTCTGAGTCAGTAGGTCTGGGATGTGACCCGAGAGCCTGCATTTCTAATATGCTAATGCTGATGCTGCTTTCCCTAGGTGACACTTTAATTAATGAGTCTAAGAAATGCCAGAGCCTCTATAACAAGATTCGCTTTAGGAATCTTCCCTGCAAATGGCTTCAATAGCCTTGACCTCTGAGAGTACCTGTCTGTCACGTCCAAACTGTCAACTCCTATCTGGTTACCACTGAGAGTGTAGCCAGATCACAGGGAGTCAGTGCAAAACACTTAAGCATACATTCTTTGAGTTCAGTTAGACTTCGATTCAAATCCTTTCTCTGCCTTTCACTTAACTGTGTGGTCTCCAGTCATTTACTCAGTTTCTGAGTCTATTTCTCTAGTCATTAGGTATGGAAAAATAACTATCTTATAACTTCATTATGAGAATTAAATAAGACTGTATAATATATTTGGAAAACTGCCTGTTATAATAAGTGTTCAACATATGATTTTTTAATAATGTTTTATTTTACTGAAATAAAAGATCGTGGCTTATCTTCACAGCCCCACACCCTAGAATGTAACACCATTTGTGATCTGACTCCACTTTACTTTTCTAATTTGTCTTTATACATGTGTCTTACTCTGGAGTTTGAATTATTTGATATTTCTTAAATGTGATTTCTGAATTTTGCATAATTATTCCTTTCACTTCGAATGCCTTCTCCCAGCCTAAACACCTTATCTCTCATTAACATCCACCTTTTCGCCCTTCTTTCAATACTCAGTTCATCTCAAAAACCACTACACAAACATTCCCTAGTGAAATATATGCCTTCCACTATGCTCTCTTACCATTTTAAATATATACTCATGGACATTTCATATTGCACTTTAGTTGGTGACTTCTTAGTCAATATGCTCACTAAGTACCAAAAGTATAACTCACCCTCAGAATTTCCAGAAACAGCTCAATGCCTTGTACAAAGCAAACATTGGACAAATATCTACTAACAGAACAATCATCTATATGTTTTTAATATGGAGTGTTATAGGCATCTATACACCTGAAGAATCCTGCCTCATTGTAACGGCTAGAATTTTCCTGTCCAGGTAGACCCAAGGAACCCAAGGCAGAGATCAGACTATATTAAGAAGCATAATCCTTGTGGGTAGTTACTGCCGCACATGTCCTTAGCCCTTTGCATCCAATCCACCTGGAACTATATGTATGATCCATTCTGATGAAGTTAAGTTATTGAATGTTGAACTTGTATGTTCTCTCACTTGGAAATCATTCTCATATTACAGATCTCCTAGACTTTGAAATTTGGTATTTATCTTAATTTGCTTGAGCTACTATAGCAAAATACCCTAAATTGAGTAGTATCTCAAACAACATTGCTTTCTTACAGTTCTGGAACCTAAGCAGTGCAAAATCAAGGTGCCAGCCAACTTGGGTTCCTGATGAAAGCTTCTTCCTGTTTGGCTTCTTGCTGTGTCCTAGCATGGTGGAGACAGAGAAAGAGAGATGTCTTGTATCTTTTGTAGGAGCACTACTAATTCATTATGAAGAATCCCCTCTCATAACCAAATGTTCCATCTTCAAATAGAATCATTCGGCTTGAATATATGAATTTTAGGGGGATACAGTTCAGTCTGTAACAGTGTTGCCCTATACACTTGGGTTTTTTCGCACCTTCTTTATTCATTTATTCTGCATTTATTACATGTATAGACATATATGTACATATACATACACACATACATATGTAAATGCACACGTAGCAATAAATACAACAAAAATGTGGCTTCATGCAGCTTACATCATCCTAGAGAGACAAGTCTACAAACAAGTTTGACAATGTTAGGCGCTATGGAGAATAATGAAGCAAAGAAGGGACAATAGTGGTGAAGGTAAGGAAAGACCTTGAGAAGGTTTCGTATTAGAAGTAAGGTGAAAAATACTCACATATCAGAGAAGAGTATTCCCAGTAGATAAAGAAAATGCAAAGGATTTAGTCAAGAGTGTGCAAGAAGTATATTTAGTATTTGAGAAATAATAATGCCATTGTGGCTAGAGTGATAGGGTACCACATTTCTATAGGGTCTTGTACTCCTTGGTAAGAACTTTGAATTTAAGTGAATGAGAAACCAAAGGAGGCTTTTGAAAATAGAAGTAATGAAATGACTTACATTTCAAAGTATCATTTTGAATATTATATTAAAAAATAGAATTAAAAACTATGGATAGATGAGAGGTAAAGAAGGTGGAGTAGAAAATACTAGGAATCTGGATACCTGAAAAAAATGTTCTACCAGAAGCTTTCTAAAATGACTATTTTGGAATTCTGGAGTCTTTTGAAATGCTTTCAACTTCAAGGGGAAAGTTTGGCTGGTAAATTGTAGTCAACTTTGTTCTATTGCAGCCATTAGTACTGTAGTGGCTACCTGTCTTTCTACCCTCAGTCCAGTGGTGGGCTTTGGGGACAATAGCCTAGATTTTTAGAACAGTTTGTGGGAGTCTGAGCAAGCAAAATGACTTTGTTCTATGTTCTAATTGCTGACTACAGTTCTGATCATGGAATCACATAATGGCAGTCACTGTGCACCCCCACCCCATGGAAGTGGCTCATGGGACTTAGAGGTACAGCACTTGTTTTCCCTTCTTTTTGTTCCCCCTGCTCCCCTTTTGGGAACAGGCATTCAACATTTTTAAATAGCAATATATAGAAGAGAATTTAGTTTACTTCACTTGCCTAGGGAAAGACATGGACTCTGAAAAGACCTGAAAAAAAAACTAAAGCTGTCATCCAAGGCTGAGATACTCTACAGCAATTTAAAAGAAAACTCAAAATCCTAGAGAAGGGAGAGATTATATGATTCAAATGTCAGGTTTTCAACAACAAAACCAGAAGCACACAAGGAAATAGGAAACTAAAGCCCATTCAGAGGAACAATACAAACCAACAGAAACTATTCTTGAGGAAGTTCAGATGGCAGGCACTCTAGACAAAGACTTTAAAAACAGCTGTCATAAAGATGCTCAATGGCCTAAAGGAAAACATTAACAAAAACAAGAAACTTATGAGAAAAATGTGTGAGAATATCAATTAAAATATACAACATGTAACTAAAAAGAAATTCTGGAACTGAAAAATGTAATAACTGACATAAAAAATTATGAGGGGTTTAAAGCAGATTTGAGTAGGCAAAAGAATCAGGTGAACTGGAAGATGGGACAAGTGAAATTACTAAATCTCAGGAAGAAAAAGAAAATATATTTAGCAAAAGTGAACAAGGTCTAAGGGATCTGTGGGGTATCAAGCAGATAGTTATATGCATTGTGGGATATCCAGAAGGTATAGAGGGGACGGGGAGGGGTTTGGGGGAGAGAGAGAGAGAGAGAGACAGAGAGAGACAGAGAGAGACAGAGAGAGACAGAGAGAGACAGAGAGAGACAGAAATTATTTGAAGAACTATGGCTGAAAACAAGTTTGGTAAAAGACATCAATTTATAAATATGAAAAGCTCAACAAATTTTAAGATAAATTCAGAGACCCACACCAAGATATATTATAATCCAAGTTGCAAACAACTAGAGAGGACCCATTTGTCACATACACGAGATCCTTGATAATATAACCAGCTAAATTTTCATCATAAACTGGAGCCCAGAAGGCAATGGGTGATATATTCAAAGTGCTGGAAAAAACCCACCCAAGACTTCCATATCTAGCCAAACTACCTTTCAAAATAATGAAGAATTTAAGACATACCCAGATTTATTTTTAAAAATTCAGCGAGTTATTACCACTAGACCACCTTTGCAAAAAATGGTAAAGGAGTCCTTCAAGTTGAAATGAAAGTACACTAGAAGGTAACCCATATCCATATGAAGAAATTAAAATCTCTGGTAAAGTTAAATACCTATAGGTAAAAGTATTTAGGTAAAGGGCAACTTAAAAAAACACTAATATCTTAATTTTAGTTTGTTGCTCCAATTTTTGTTTCTACATGATTTAAGATAATGCATAAACTGGACACACAATGTTAGAATTAATTTATGATATCACTGTAACAATGAGGTGGAAACAGCTGTATAGAAACATTTTTATTCTATTGAAACTGAGTTAACATAAATTCAAATTATATTGTTAAAGAGAAATACTGGTAGAGAAATCAGAGTGTTAATATAATCCATGCAAGGGGTGAGGATGCCTCAGGCCAAGATGGCTACTGTGGATGTGGTGGTGGGAACAGTCTGATCCTGGACATTTTCACTGCAATGCTGACAGAATTGGCAGATGGATGATATGTGGCTTGAATACAGATTGACTATGAGGGATGAGGGCAAAATAACTGTCAAGCAGGACTAAGAATTTTGTCCAGTGCAACTGGAAGAGCAAAGTTGCTAATCATGCAAACAGAAAAAAACCTCAGAAGTAGTGATCTGAGTGGGAGATCGTGGTGATCATCATTGTGAAACAGATTACAAGCAGAAATATCAAGTAGACATTCAGATATAAGTATACTAGGAGTTCAAGCTGAAAGTGTAAATTTGGGACTCATTGGCATACTGATGGTAAAGCCTGGATGAGTCTGAATGGAAACTTCTAAAAGTGACCATAGATAAGAGAAAAGTATGGTCCAAGGTAAGAGCCCAGGATGCCCCAAAGTATAAAAAATGCAGAGATGTGGAGGAGCCCACCAAGGAATTAGCAAGGAGAGGATGCTTCAACAACGTGGTGCCCTGATGGTCAAGGGAAGTATTTCAAGAAGGAAGTAGCAGTGAGCTGCTAGAACGAAAACACTGGGCACAAAGGTTCTAGCAGACTTTATATTGAACATCCCACCATGATCAGCTGTGTTTATAAATAACTTTACTGAGGTATAATTTACAGATCATAAAATTAACCCATTTTAAGTGAATGTCACAGTGGTTTTGAGTATATTCATAGCCAGCACCTAATCTAATTTTAGACCATTTCAAACATTCAAATTTTATAATACCCTGGAAACTTTGTACCAATCCCACCAATCCCACAGTAGCCCTAGACACCAGGACTCTGCTTCTGTGAATTTGCCTGTTTTGGACATTTCATGTAAATGAAACTATACAACTTTTTTTTGTGACTGACTTCTCTCACCTAGCACAGCTTAGTTTTTGAGCTTTACTCATAGTGTAGTTTATGTTTTTATTCACTATTGATGCCAAATGGTAATCCATTTTAAGGATTTTTAGTTTAATTTTGTTTCATTTTATTTATTCACTCACAATTCAAAGGAATTTTATTTGCTTCCAGTTTAGGGCTTTTATGGTTAATACTTCCACCATTTCTATAAGCTTTTGTGTACAAGTCTTTGGCTGTCATGTCATGACTTTTTTTTTTTTTTTAGTTGTTTTTCCCCCAGCCCCAGGCCCTGAACCCAGATCTTTGGGATTTATATGTTTCATGGCCAAGCCACCAACTCCACATGTGAGCCACAATTTCTTTCTAGAAGAAAAAAATTACAAATATCAACATGTCAAAATTACTTTTGATTTTCTTTATATTTGCCTTGCTTCCTTAAGATAAAACTGCCAGGATAGTATTAGAGGAGGCCTGCTAAATTTAAAATAGGATCTAGATTCTCATAAAATAATGCCAAAAATGTCCAGGATACAATAAAGAAAAAAAAATCAGGAAAGTAAAAACTTCACTGACGAATGAAGAAATACCAAGAACAATAGAAGTGGGAATTATCTAGCAATGACTTTAGAGTACCATCATAAAAATATTTCAAATAATTACAGACACACTTAAATGAAAAAGAGAAAGCCTCCGCAAAGAAATTGAAGATAAAAAGAATAACCAAGTGGAAATCTTAGAACTGAAAACATAATAATCAAAATGTTAAGAGCCTAATTGGTTATCTCAATTGCTAACATGGAAGACAGGAGAAAGATCAGTAAATGTGAAGATAGAACAACAGAAATTGCCCATCTAAACAATAGAAAAAACTAGAATTTAAAAAATGAATAGAACATCAGGGATCTGTCGAACTGATAAAGAGCAAATATTTGAGTCATCAGCATTACAGAAGAAAAAGAGAAAGCAGATGAGACTGAAAAAATATTCCCATAATGACTGAAAATTTTCCAAACTTTAAAAGAAAAACTGCAGATTCAAGAAGCAGACTGAACCCCAAAGACAATAAATTCAAAAGAAATTCACTCCAAGACACATCACCATCAAACTCAGAAAACTCAAGACAAAGACAAATTTTGAAAATAACCAATGTAAAATAACATTACCTATAAGGAAAAAAATAGTTCAAATGACAGATATCTCATCAGAAACCACCCTGACCAGAGGAAGTTGCAGTCACCTTTTAAATTTTTAAATAAAAGGACTCTCAACTAAAGTCTAAATCCAGTAAACTATTATTGCAGGATGGACTAATTAAGATATGCTCAGATGAATGAAAATTAAAAGAATTTGTCACTAACAGACTTACACTAAAAGAATGAAGAAAGTTATCTAGAAAATAATTTTTAAAGATAGAATTGTAGAGAGGGGAAAAGATGCTGGTGAGGACACTGGAACTTTGGTGGTGGATGTGGCGTAAAATACAGACTGCGAAGCAATTTCAGTGTCCTAAAATGAATATAGCATTGTAAATTAAAGAAATGTTTTAAATAAGTAAATAATTTTTAAAGGAATCTTGGAATATCAGGAAGGAAAAACAGACAACAGTAAGATAAAAAATATAAACAAATATAATAGATTTTCCTTCTCTTGAATTTTATAAATTATGTTTGACATTTGAAACAAATATTGTAATATTACCTCATGTAATTCTCATTGTATTTAGAGGAAATATTTAAAAAATTATAAAGGTAGAAGTTATCTACTCTTAAAATGGTAAAAGGTCTACATAATTATAGTAAACTGATAATTATTTATTACAATGCATAAGGTAACATCCAAGAATATGCACAAAGAGGTATGTTTGAAAACAATATAGATAAATCAAAATGAAACTCTAAAAACTATTGAAGTATCCACAAGAAAGCATAAAAGAGAAAACAGATAAGTAAAACAAAACAGAATTTTTAAATAATATGGCATACTTAAGTTTTAAAATGTCAAAAATTCAATTAAAAGTAAATGGTCTCACATACTGTATGATTTCATGTATATAAAATTCTTTAAATGACAAAATTACAGATGAAGAATACATTAGTGATAGTGATTAGGGTGGTGTGGGAGAGGGATGGGGTGACCATAAAAGGATCGTCATAGTGATTGAATGGTTGTGTATCTTGGTTGTGGTGGTTACACTTGTGATAAAATGACACATAATTATGCACACGAATTTCTGTCAACCCAAAGGACACTTTATTCCTATTTGCAGTCATTTCTCATTTCTAACCAAAGCCCAAAGCAGCCACTAATCCACTCTGTCTATAAATTTACCTGTTCTGGACATTTCTTGTAAACAGAATCATACAGCATGAAATCTTTCATGTCTGACTTCATTTATTTAGCATAAAGACTGAACAATTCCCTGACACTGTTAGGTCAATGATTTGGAGAGGAGAAATGATGTGATAAACTGGTGAGGTAGCTATAAAAGTAGTTAAATGTTCCTGAGGGCCTGACTTAGATGACTGAAAGGAAGAAAAGTTTTCCCAAAAATTTCAGTGGTGGGACCCAAAGTAACATAACAATAGATTGGTTGTATAAGGTAAGGAAATAGGTAATTGATTTAATTCTTTAAATGAATACTATCGTAACTAAATAATCCAGCAAAGATCACAGTTCAGCACAAGATACATGAAACAAAAGGACTAAAGATGACAACAGAGTTGACTTCTATTGAGTACTTGCTCTATCATTTCAAATAGTTATCTCAAGTTTTTGAAACCTGTAGAAAGAATTAAGTCAGAAGTTGGATAAATTAATTTCATTTTCTATTTTTAACATAGAAACCATAGAAAGACACTGGGTGGTGATGTCTAAAAAATAAGTTATGTGGTGCTGGGAGAACTGATCAGTCACATGCAAAAGGTTGAAACTAGACCATTACCTAATACCATACACAAAAATTAACTCAAAATAGATTAAAGACCTAAACGTAAGACCAGAGACCATTAAATACATAGAAGAGAATGGAGACAAAACATTATTAGACATAGACCTAAGAGATATTTTTGGCAACTCAACTCCCATTCCAAGGCAAATAAAATCTAAAATAAACAAGTGGGATTGCATAAAACTAAAAAGTTTCTATTCAGAAACAGAAACTCACATAGAAGCAAAGAGGCATCCAACTCAATGGGAAAAGGTATTTGCCTCTCACACCTCAGATAAGGGGTTAATATCTAATATATTCAAAGAACTAAAAAAATGGACAAAAATACAAGCAGTCCAATCAAAAAATGAGCTGATGACCTTAATAGACACCTCTCCAAGGAAGACATACAAATGGCCAACAGGTTCATGAAAAGATGCTCTATGTCTCTTGTCATCAGGGAAATACAAATCAAAACAATGATGAGCTATCACCTCATACTGGTAAGAATGGCTATTTTCAAAAGATGTAAATAAGTTCTGGAGAGGATGTGGAGAAAAGGGAAATCTAACTCATTGTTGGTGGGGATGTGAAGTGCTGCAACCATTCTGGAAAGCAGTATGGAGAGTCCTCAAGTAATTGAGAATGGAAATTCCACATGATCCAGTTATTCCTCTACTGGGCATTTACCCCAATGACACAAAAACTCTTATCTGAAAAGATATATGCACCCCATGTTCATTGCAGCACAATTCACAATAGCTAAGAGCCAGAAACTTTCTAAATGCCCTTCAATAGAAGACTGGATAAGAAATATGTGGTATATATGCATTATGGAATATTATGCAGCCATCAAAAATGGAGAGATCCTGCCATTTATAACAACATGGGTGGACTTGGAGAGAATTATGCTTAGTGAGATAAATCAGAAGGAGAAGTACAGACATCATATGATAGCAGTCATATGATGGGTAAAGAGAAAACAATAAATGTCATAAATTAGACAGCACCAAAAATGGGGAGTGTCTGTGTGTATTTGTGAGAGAGAGAGAGAAAAACTACTCCAAACAACTATGTACTCTTAGAGATGGGAGACAAAAAGGCAAATCAGCGGGTACCAAAGTGAAAGGGGAGGGGTGGGGGAAGTGAGATGAAGGGAATTAACTAAATGAAGGAAGGAAAAAAAAGGATGGGGGAATATTAGTAAATGTAAAAACACTACTATGTATACCTCAAAACAAGTCATTGTCAAAATGCTATAATATCCCTTCAATAATAATAAAAAATAAAAAGAAATTATAATACTGGAGATTGAAAGAGAGAATAAGGCATCAAGTAGAAGATACACTTTGTGTCAAGAGTGCTGAGAGAAAGAACTGTAAAAGAAAAGACATCAGTGCCCACATAATGAACAAATTCTGGATTACAGATTTATAACTGATATGAAAAAGGCCTATATTGGACAAGGTAGTCTAGTTTATGTTGAAATAACAGACTCCCGATTACAGTGGAATTATAGATTTCCATCACTGACTTAATTAGATTAAACTAATCTAAATGTATTCTAAACTAAAGTTCAACATGATTCCGATTAATACACAGGACAAGACTTAAAAATTTCTAGAAGTTAATTCATACAACTAAACTACAAAAAGCAACCCAATCAAATATAGGCAGAAGATCTGAATAGACACTTCTCCAAGGAAGACATACAAATGGCCAACAGGTACATTTTTAAAAAAAAGTTTGTCATCACTATTATTAGGGAAATGCAAATAAAAAACACACTGAGATACTACCCCACACCATAAGAATTGCCTTATCAAAAAGACTAGAAACAATAAGGTTAGTGAGGGTATAGAGAAAAAGGAATATTTGTCCACTGTTGGGCATGTAAATTATTGCAGCCCCTGTGCAAAAGTGTATGGAGTTTCCTCAAAAAGTTAAAAATAAAAATCCCATATTATCCAGCAATTCCACTTCCAGGTATATCTCTGAAGAATATGAAAACACTAATTTGGAAAGATATATGCGTTATTATATTCATTTTAGTACTATGTACAAGAATTGGTAACAACCTACATGCCCATTAACAACTGGAATATTTACACAATGGAATGTGACTCAGCTATTTAAAAAAAAGACATGAAATCATGCCATTTGTGACAACATGGATGGAACTAGAGAGGAATACAATAAGTGAAATAAGTGAGAAGGAGAGAAGCAAATATCAGATCACTCAGATGTAGAATATAAAACAACGTAAACAAAAAAAAAAACCCTTGGAATCAGAAAACAGCTGAAGTTACTAGAGGGGAAGGGAGTGGGAGGTGGAAGCAAAGGGTATTTGAGTTCAATGGACAGGTGTGGAGGACTTAGAAATTGGGTTGTGACCTTGGTCTGTTATATATTTGATGAAGAGTAAACCTGCACTCTAAAACTTACATTGTGTTGAAAATCACTGTTACAACATTTTTTTTTTAAATTAAGTCTATTATAATCTTAGGGAGAAATAGTATTATTGAAGTAGAAATCTCTATTTCCCAAGAATTTATTAAGCTATACTAAATTCAAACTTATTACTATAGTTATTTGACTATCACTTAACTTTAATTCAAGACAAATTATCAAGTTGTCACTTGGTCAGAATTTTATATTTACTCAATAAAAGTGAAAAATGGATTTTTTTCTAAAAAGCTTTCATGTCAAGGATAAATCTCTAAAGTCTTTGAGAGTCTTCAAAATATTGAAAAGGAGCATATTTTATTTTAGCATAAAAAGGAATAACTTTACTCTTAGGAAGGAAAATGCAGCTATCCTCAAAGTATGTTTAAAAGATAAATCAATTCACAAAACTATTCCTAAATATCTTGGCAGAATGATAAAGCAAAGTTTCTGCTTAGAATAATCAAGTAGATTGTTCATACTTTTCTCTCTCAATTGATAAGAATTTCTTGGGATTTTAAATCAATTATTGGAAACAGTCAGTGGAAAGAGTAATTTTGGATAAATCTCCCGTGGTATGTCCTTAGCATACTGCCACAGGGAAATACTTAGATGGCTGGAAGATTCTAATTTGCTTTGAAGAGATGGCAGTGGAAATTTACATGGTATCCACACAAATAGATTAAGATGTTAGTTAAAAATATTTGGCACATCCTTCTTGCTTAAAAGAAATAGATATTCTTAAATAAATGTGTATAAGGCAGAAAGAATTATTTATTTTAAGGTAAGAGTAGGTTATATTTAAGTGAAAGAAACACCCTGAAATTCTTTTAGTCTGACTTGACATTTTTGCCTTAAAAAAGAAAATATTTGGGTAGTCTCTCCAGATAGCAGTTTTATTCTAATCCTTACCACTAAATTATATCATCAAGAACTTTCCCTTCCTATTAAAGAATACTTTTTTTAATCTCAGACATGGTCTTTTTAATTTATTCTAAAAAATGGAAATTTCCGAGTTTTAGTTTAAATTCTTAGTACATGTATCCTTAATGAACAACTATAATAATTAGTGTCTCTTGTGGTTTTTTATTTGTTTTAGAATTTGGTATTTCTCAATTTTTTCCATCATACTACCCCTAATGAAAGAGAAAAATTGAATACATTATCATAGACTGCAGTTTTAATCAAAGCTTGAAATTTAAGTCTTAATTTTGCCTGAAAAAGAATATACCAATTTTCTGTGTCTTTATAGCTCTATTGTAAAGAAAACAGCTTAACTTATTTTTCATCAAATAGACATGTGTCAAAAGTGTCCCTCATGGCTTTTCAAAATCTCCCTCTCAACACAATATTTTTCTAACAAAAAAGGAACATTTGGAAAGGAAGGAAAATGAAGGCAATCAGATGATGATGACAGTCCCTGCCTGGTCTAACATGATCTGACTGCCCACACGGAGATCCTGCAAAGTACAGACTCAGCCTCCCAGTCTCAGACAGAGAGCCAAGGCTAACTGTCCACAGTCCCATCCTCTCTAGGGTTGGGAATGCCTTAGTTACTGCTCAGCAGGATAAGTTCCTGCACATTTGTATCCCCCTTAAATTCAGACATCTGTTACCTCTGCCCTGTGGGCCAGTCTGTGTTTGTCTGCTGTTGTTAATCCTGATTCATTCTCCACTCCTGGAGGCAGGGGAGTCTACTGTGATACCCCACCAATTAGACTGAGGTAGCCCAGTCCTACTTCAACCCAATTAGATCCCCAGCCTAATATAAGTGAATAAGTGAATGTCGATGTCCCTACTGCTTTCAGCAAAACAGTATGGCAGTCCATCTCCTAGGATGAGGGTCTCCTCTATATCCAGTCTCACTTACTCCCTTCACAGTCCAGTCTGCTGCCTTTGTCCCCGTGAGTCCTGCAGCTTGTTTCTCTCTATGCACAGTATGTAGCAGCATGTACCAGATGGCCACTAGATTAGCTAGCTCAGGATTACCAATTTAGTTGCTGGTGTGGGGGAGTAACAGGCAGCTAATGCAAGGAGTAGAATCCCAAGCTAAGCGATTGAGACTTACTGCAACAGAGCTAATACAGCGTTTTTTAAAAAGAAAGGGACAAGAAAAAGTGGTATTCAAGATGGTATTCTAGTGGCAGAGTATATGTAGATAGAATGGAAAAGACAGGAGAGAAATATAGCATGAAAACAAATATTTAAGAGAAACAAATCTTTAATAATTGGCCTTGAATAAAATAGTGGTTATGTAATAAAAGCAAAAGATAAGTCATGTTTTGATGGTGGATTAAAGATCATGCAGTCAGCCAACACATTCTGAGGCCACACATTTGCCAAGCCCTATTCCAGTTACCGGAGAGACAGCGATGACTGAAGTGCAACCCTGCCCTACAGGAGCCATCATTCTAAAAAGGGGAACTAATCACAACAAGCACTGGTCATCACTGTAGTCCATATACATTTTCAAGCCATCTTCTTTTACATCTTCCTTATAGAAGTAAGAAAACTAGATACTCCTCTCCCAGTCTCTCATGTCAGTGATCTAGGTGATTGTGGTTAGGCCGAGACAATGTAAGGAAAGGTCTGAAGGAATTCTTCTAGAAAGTTTTACTCTCTTGAAAAGGGAAACAGAGCTGTTGTCATCTCATTTTCTCTCTTCCTGCCTGAGGTAATAGTATGAAGATAAACCATTAACACACTAAGGGAAGCCAAGTAGGAAGATAGAAGGAGTCTTAATAGCTGTGTGAGCAACTGTACTAATCTGGCAGCACCTAATTATTCTTGTTATATGAGAAAAATCTCTTTCCTGATTGCAACTGCTAAACAGAGCTCTTTGTAGTAAACAACTAAATCTGACCCTGGGGAATTACACTGAAAAGAAATCTGTTAAAAAGAATATTGAATGGCTTGCAAAATCTTTGAGAGCTAAAGAAGGTTTAAACTTCAGATTCCAGGAACAACAAATAAAATCTTCATAGCACTAATCTGATGAGGGACTCACCTGCCTGACATAGAGCCCAAGGTGCTACAGCTTATACCCTCACCACTTTTCCATCCAGAACACAATTATGGTAATAAACTACTGAAAATAAGACCAATCTAGCACTGTCATCCTAACCTGAAAATTAACGCACAGGGAGTCTGCTATCTTATCTTGCTCACTTCCAACCTGCACAATCTGGTGTCCCTCATGGGGAAAAGGGCAAGAAAATATGTAGCTTATTTAACTCCAACAGGAAAAAATACTCTTTGCCCTGCAAACATTCATACAAGATTCTTTGCTAAGAATCTAAAATGAATTGCAAATATTTATTGGTGTGATGGGTTATTTGCAAAAATAAATATTCCTTCCCTAAATCCACACCCCTTTACATTATAATGTGTGGCTCCTCCTATCAAGAGACAGTATTGTTTTCCCATCTCCTTGAAGTTTGGCTATTTTGAGTGAGGCAGATGGGACACTACATGAGTGCCAAAACCAAAATTCAAGAGAAAAGGCAACAAATCCTGTTATCCATCATATGAATAAGCCTGTGCTAGCCTTCTAGAGGATGAGAGAAATCTAGTCCAACTCCTCTCATTACCCCAACCAGCAGACAGCCAACCCCAGAAGCAAAGCTATATACCTGGCCATAGGTAAGCCTAGTCTAACCCAGAAGATCACCAGTTGAGCCCAGTCCAATTGGCTCACCCAAAAAGAATTGTGAGTTCCATAAATGGTCTTTTAGTCACCAAGTTTGGGGTGACTTTTATGCTGTAAAATGAACTGCTTCAACTAGACAGAAAAAAAAGAAAATTAGTAAATAAGATAACTTTAGTTACAGAAGTGATTTGAAAAAGATAAAGTATGTTCATTTAATAGAAAGTGATAAGGGCTGCTCAGTTTCTCAGGGAAACTCTCTCTTAGAAGGGGACATTGAAGGTGAAATTTAAATCTAAAACATAACTCTTCAAAGACACAAAAGAAATATATTGCAAACACAAGGAACAACATGTGCTAAGACTCTGAGACCAGGGTGAAGATATTTGAAGGACTGAAAGTCCAGTGTGATTGAAAAATACAAAGTGGAGAGTGAAGACATCATCAGAGAAATAGTAAGAAAACAGATTGTTTTGGGTTCTCCAGGCCATGGTAAGGAGTTTGGATTTTACTCTGACAAGAGATGGATGTTGGAATTGCAGCAGAGTCTAGAACCTTGCTAGGTAGTTACTGTGGAAGAACTAAGAAATCCCTGTACCTTCTGCTCAATTTTATTGTGAAGCTAAAACTATTCCAAAAAAAAAAAAAAGTTTCTCTAAAAATTTGAAAAATAAAAGTATGGATTTTTAAGAGATTAGTTGGTGAAAGAGATAAAGAACTACAAGGAAGGAAGATGTCAATAGCAGCTACTGCTTATTCAGTGCCAGCCTATCACTGGAATCCAAACCTGGGCATCTGTAGGAAGCAGAATGGGTGAGTGAGAGGAGCGGGGACTCAATAATCAGGCGGTCCTGGAAGTGCGTTTAAAGGCCTTCACTTATTTTGTGCATTATGGTGAGTCACTTACCTAGCCGAGTTTCCCTATAAACTGTAAAATAGAAATAAAAGTATCTCATAGGCAGCAGTAACCATTCATATGTAAAGTGCCTGCCCAGGTCCTTTTTAAATGATAGGCATTCTGGATGTGTTTGTTTAATTTCCTCTCATTACTTTCCAGATAGAAGATCCAGTATCTGTATAAAAGCTGAAGATCAAGGTAAACTATGTCTGGAGATGTAGTAAGGTCAGCAACCACCTTTTATCCTGTAAACCTCACTCAGTGACATCTCCCCTCCATGCCCACCCCCTATTCTCACTGACCTAACCTGTACCTTCAGTCTACTAACATTAGCTTGTGATATCATGACTGTAAAACTTCAGGATAATCTGAAATGCCAATTTAGTGTCTAAAACCTTTTCTGTTGCCAAAGGCTGCTATTCAGTTCCTTCTCAGGCTCTGTTTCCTACTGTATGAGAGCCTACATTGTAGCCACTTTCTTAGGCCCCAGCCTAACTGCTTGCTCTAAGCTTAAAACATGCTTCCTGCACCAGTGTGGATCCTGAGCCGTAATTAACCTCCTCTGAGTTCCTCTCAGTCCTTTACTGGTCTCTCCTATTGCTTCTCCCATACTGCTTTGCTCTTTCACACCCATCACCCTTCCATATGCTCACAACCAGTTGCACCTCTTCCATGACATTCCATCTTGGAAGTATTATCCACCATGGAAGCATTGTTTCTGTAAGATTGCTTCTTTAATCATTAGAGCACTAAGTATTCTCCTGCCTTTGGACTGGTTTTCTATCCAGGAAATAAATTGAAAGATGTTCCATAATTTGCAGCTATATTGACAGCATAGTCACAAGTTGACCTGCCAGTGGATGTTAAATTCCTTATCAAAAGTGGATTAACTCTGCTGTAAATGAAATTCAAAAATAGAAACAGACATAAGGCAAATGATGGGACAGCTTTGCTTTGTAGGAAGAGAAATTTGCAAGACAAGATTTAAAATGGACTAAACTTAGTGTATGAAATGGCATTTTTGTTGTAATTTTAAGCCTTGTAAGTAGAAGCTATAAATATATCTGAGGGGGAAAGTGCCAAGAAGGCTAAAGAAAAAATACATTATAAATACAAAAAATGAAAAAGACTTCCATAGATTCACAGAAATTAGAAATGGAAAAAGTCCTTAGGCCACTTTATTTATTTCTATGCCAGCATGACCATTCGCAAATGTTGTGTGCAGTCTAATTTTAGATGACCCAGGAGTCTTGACTTTAGTCAGCTCACTTGTAAAACCATTCTGTTGTCTAATGAACCTTCATAAGTTTTCAACCTAGCTCTTTAGCCTAAGTCTTCAACTTTCCAATAGATTCCAAAGATTTCCTTTACCTTCCTGTCTGTGATGTCCAAATTATACTACCAGAAGGGGAAAATTCTCTTCCTTGTTAGATCTACCTTTGAAATCCCTAAGTAAGGTCACACGTCATCAAAACCAAGAAAGGCATTTTCTAGCATTCACTGGTACATGAGATCTCAAGTCCTGATTTCTTTGTTTCCAGTATTACATACTTCCCAAGAGGCTTGATAGTGTCTGTTACATTTTTGCTTCCCACTGTTTGTAAGCAGCTCACTGAAAGGCATAATAAGCATTATTAGTCATTAAATGACTATTATATGCAAGATGCTTCATATACATTAACTCTGTCCTTACAACAGCCCTGCACAGCAGTTATTCACTTCATTCTACAGATAAGGAAACTGAGACTTGTCTATGCGCCTATGGCTAGCTGGATGCATGCTGGAGTCCTTTAAAAAAGAAAGAAAAAGAAAAAGAAAAAGAAAGGTGCAGGCAGGAAAGTGAGTAGGCAGGCAGGCAGAGAGAGGAGGAAAAAAGCATTTTTATTTATTTTCGTTGTTCATCCTGGTTGTCTCCCTTGGGTCATAAACCTGGATCATTGGGGTGTGTGTAGACTGCACCAGCCAGAGGCAGCAAACTTATCCACTAGACCACCAGGGTGCACCAGGAGTCAGTATTTTAATCAAGTCTGTATGGATCAACTCTTGCCTTTTCTGCCACCCTGTGCAATTACCAAGCACCTTCTTCAGAGTTTTTGCACCTAGTCCAGGGCTCTCCAAGTATAAATGGAAGGTGTCTCCTGTTCCAGGTAGGGTGTGAGGGTAAAAACGGAGCAGAGACCACACTTCCCACAAAGATAGGCTACTTCTAAGAGTCCTAGAGGCAAGCTCTAAGAGAAAGCAGAGTCTTGCGGTCCTCATGCACAGGTTAATTTTGAGGAAGTGACTGGCATGTGGGGTTAACTCACAGGAATGAGGAACCTAGAGGAATGCCTGGGTATGGAGTTGGGTAGAGGAGCCCACCATCGCTAACTGGGAAGTGAGCAGACAGAGCAGCAGGGCCTGTTACTCAGCAACCACGTTTAGATTGCTGACCACTCCTCAGCGGCTTCAGGAATCCTGGACTCACTCAAGACTTTGAAGCAGGATCTGAACAGACTTATGTGACCCGATGTTTTAAGGAACCTGACAAGCACATCTTCCTGACTCAGACATGAAGAGGAATATTAGGACCCATTCCTGTAGTTGACCCAGTGACCCCCAAATGCCATAGACTAACAAGATGGAGAAAAGCCACAAGTAACCAAAACCTTCATTCACTAAAATGATGGGAGGAGCATATCTCCTAGGAAGGTGAATTATTACCACCACTCTGCTATGCCCAACCTTCAGAATTGAGCCTATAGTTCAGCTTCTTGAAATGTTACGGGCAAATTGTGCTGACTAGATACATCATCGGTTTGCTCCATTTTCTCCCCCATTTGAAGGGAGCACTTGAGAATCATTAAAGGAGCCTATCTGGAGCTACTGATTTGCAGCTGTGTGTCTACTGAGATAACATTAACTGGAAACCTGTATTCTTCAAGTTGCTGATTTCAGTTTCCTAGACAAAAGCTATGTTGATTAGATTGGTAGCTCTTGAAACAACACACCCACACAGCTTTTCAACCTTGCGGCAGATTACAATTTAGAATTCATATTAACTATCCAGCCTTAGGAATGAAACATTGGAACAAAGAGAATTGGAAGGTTAAGACTCTGCTTATTTAGGCAAATAATTTTATGTCTCTCCCTTTTCAAGGGACAGTAAGTCTCAGAAGGGCATGAGGCAGACATGACATGGAAACCCAGTGCCAGGATTTATAGTGTGTACAACTTCTGCTACAGTACTTAACACTGCTGAGATTGTTTCCCCAGCTGCAAAATGGCTCCAGTAACCCAGCGCACACAGTGCTTGTGAAAACTAAACAGAGTAACTTTCAGAGCACAGGGTCTGTTCTTAACAAATGCTGGAGCCCTTCCTTTGATTAACTGGGCAAAAGAACATTAGCAGCTCATTTTGTGAAGACATGATGTATTTATATTTGAAAGGGAGCCTTGTTGGAAATTTTAAGATACTTCACTACCAGAGCAAAAATAAGAGCTAAAAGAAGTTAAATATGAAATTGCTTTTGTAAAATTTCAACTGATTTTTGTCAACCAATTTTTTTAAATTAAGTTGATTCTTCTGAGCCTCTTCTCACTCTATAATCAAAAAATATTTGTACTACCTCCATCTTCTTTCTGAAAATGCCTACTAACCTTCTCAACACTGGAATTTGTCCAGTTTGAGGTTATCAAGGTACCATTTGAAGAGCCTGACTAAATGCATGGTTTAGCAGTAAACATGCCTGAATCTGAGCTCCACCTCTGTACTGTCCAGCTGTGTGACCTAGTAATTATATGGGAAAGGCGACATAATGTACACCTGATAATATTACTTTAAAGATAAAGTAACATTAGCACCACATTTGAAATCATGTTAATCATAATTATTATTAATAAACAATAAGAATAATAATGTGGCTACTCCACAACATACTACACAAGAAGGGAATATGAATTTAATGACGTGTTATCCTCTAAACTGAAAAAAGCAAAACATATCTTCATATAAGGAAGGTCCTATAGATTCTCTCTCTCTCTCTCTCTCTCTCTCTCTCTCTCTCTCTCTCTCTCTCTCTCTATATATATATATATATTTATAAATGTATGTATGTATGTGTGTATATAAACTCTGACTGCAGGCTTATTATTTCCAGCATTTATCTTTTGGTTATACAACGGTGGCATTTTCCTTTTTACATGGAAGTCACATATAAATGATATTTTTAACCCCAAAATAGACAATTTTCCCATATACTCAGATAGCTTTCTCTTATGTAAAGGAACTTTGTTTCTTTTTCTAAATTATGAATAGTAGGTTGAGCAACTAGAAATAACAGTATTACAAAGAAACCTAAAATATATTCTGATCAATCAACTTAGTCAAGCCAAGTTTTCCAGAAACGGCTATCCAATTTAACCTTGAGTGGTTGATAACACTGTCCACACCTAGGATTGCCTCACCACAATGTGGAGAGTTTTATCTGGGAAAAAAAAGCCCAAGAATTTCCGGATCCAAACTGAAAAGAGATTAATTCTTACCCTGAAATAAAATGCTTCCCAGTGTTTTCACTTCTAGACTTCTAACATTTTCCCTGCAGTTTTGGATTTGGCCAGAACTTTTAACATGCTCATCAGTTACACTCTGATCCCAAATTAAAATGGAAATTTGTTGGTTATAGTCTCTTTCTTCACTGTGACCCCGGACATCATTTTTTTCTAATAGTATTGGTGATGACTCATCTGAGATCTAACAAATCTTTGAAGAATATTTTTAAAGCATAAGAAAAGGTCCAATGTAAATTAGATTGCTTTAAGTGATGCAAGAGAATGGAAACACACTTCTGTGGCTGCTAATGAAGTTGTTAAGTGAGCAGCTGTTACAAGGCTGATTACCAGCACTGCCTGGTGGCTAGAATCTGACATACCATTCATTCTTTTTCTCTTTAGGACAAGTAAATAGCACACACTGGGATGTTCAAAAGCAGCAAGAGAGTGATTGAGAAAGTGATGTGATCCTTCGCGAGCTCACCCCCTTGGTGTGGGAAAGCTATTCTCTCACCAGTCAATCTTGGTGCCATGGAAATGGACAGTTTCTTTGCTTACGATTATCAGGTGCACTGCTCTTTCCAGATACCTCATTAACATTTCTCCATTTCAATAACTTTGTTACATCAGGAAACATCTAATTCAGGACCCTTAGCCTGCTACTTCAATTCGTCTAAAAATGGAGGAATCATTGGCTGAGGTAAAAAAACCTAAGTTAGCTCCGTAGATAAGAAAGTTCTTACACTGAGTCAAACTGGCCCTCAGATGCCCACCGTTTTGTATAAGTTCTGTATTTGATAGCAATGGAGTTTCAGTGTGAAATGTATGCATGTCTTTAAAGGTGGCCTTTGATGAGGAACTCCCTGATGGTGTTAGCTGTTACACCAAACTGTCCGTAAGAAGCAGCCACTCAACATGAAGTAGACCTAATAATAGGAATAGGGCCCCAAATACCAACCTGGAGTTCTAGGACAAATTTCTATGTCCTGGCTGAACCAGTCCAGATTGCAAAGTCATGAAAAATAACAAATTGTTATTAAGTCAGTTTGTTTTTAAATTATGTTTGTAGTGTTTTATTATGTAGCAATAGAAAACTGAAAAATCCACATATATTTGAAGTTTCAAATAAAACTTCAGACTAACTGAAGTCCAGCCACTCCTAGCCTTCTTAGCCAGGAGACCAAGTTTAAAATCTGTGGACAGGAATACTCCCAGGCCCCATCTTACAAACTCAGGACTGTGTTTTTCAAAATTTGTTCCAAGCAACTCTGCTCTATAAGAAGGGGTACAATGTGTATGCCAATCTCTTAACATTTTCTGCTTGAAATGTGCCTCCCGTACGAGTTTCTTCTTACCAAAATTATAACCGTCCTTCAGGCCTTCCCTGACACCCTTTCCTCTAAAAGACCTCACCTTACCCTCTCCTCAGATGTAGATTTAAGTTTTTGCATAACAGAATCTCTTACCCCTGAGACTCCAAAAGCATGATTTCATAGTTTTGTCGTAGTGCTTCTGTTCTCCCTTTTACCTCCTTTCTATCACTTTTATTCTCCCTTTTACCTCCTTTCTATCACTTTTATTCTCCCTTTTACCTCCTTTCTATCACTTTTATTCTCCCTTTTATCATAAAAGTATTCTAAGGAGCTACATCTAACTCCGTCACAGTTGTCCTGGCTTACATTAATAATTAACGATACCGTGGGCATCCATGTGTGAACAGGGCCCTGTGTGCATCTGGTTCTCAGTCCTGGAGACTTGTGTGGCAAGAGCACTTTCACAGAGAAGGGAAATAGGACATCAGGATTTTCAGACAGAGCTCAGGGCTTTAGCTAAATGGCCTATGTTTGATTCCTGAGTATTCTGTTTCCTAACTGGATGAGCCTAAGCAGACTCTTTAGCCCTTCCCATGTTATATTTTTTGAACCATAAATTGGAGCTATTTCAATATATTCTGGTTCTTTTGCTTTAAATGGCATCATGCATGTTCAGTATGTTTAATATTGTGCTGATACACAAAACAGTGGGATGAAATATTTTGATGATTACTATTGATATGTTAGCCATTCTTTGCCTCATGATGAACTTGTTCAGTAGGCCTTAAATTTAGGGGAAATGTTCTGTAATGAGAGGCTATCTCCCTAGCTTCATATCAAAAGCTATACTCTTCTCAACTATAAAACTAGGACTAGGTTTATTAATCAATTCTCTTCCTCTTGAAGTTGATATTTCTGGTCTCAATATTAAATGAGACAAAACATTCACAGTTTGGCCTCCCTTTCTTTTCATGGTAACAATGGTCACATCCTTAAACCTGAAAGTCCATACAACTGACAGCTGGGAGAGCAGACACTTACATATTTTTTTCTGTTTGCTTTGGAAAGACTAAATGGAAAGTAGAGTTGACGCCTCACTCAAGCTGCCTCATTCTTTTTGGAAAAAAGAAAGTGACTGATTTATCCAAACATGTTTAAGACCTCTGGTCTATTTTGTATCCTCCCCACAATCAAGGGTCACAATTTTTTGGCAAAATAAAAAGGATTAAGATGCATTGAGCATTATAACAGACAATAGGAGATGAGGGCATCTAGAAATATCTATTTATAGTAAAAATTCTATTATTAGCAGAAGTTTTTAAGTTTAAAAGAGTGGACATGTAAACCCTGAAGGTTCAATTGTACAAGTAATCAACTAAAATTCTGATTTGGCTCTTATAAATATAACCCTTTGGAAAATGGTTGTTTTAAGGACAAAAATGAAACATTTAACCCATTTAAATTCTGACAGTGAAAGACCACCAACATATGATGATCAGGTTGAGCTAGGGGGAACTAGACCCCTTTTCGTCCTATGTTCTGATCCATTACCTGCAGGGAGAAGACATTGTGCACAAAAAATATAGGAAAGTCAAACCTCTCTCTTCTGCGCTGAGGCCAGAACCACCTCTTATCTGCTGATGATAATGAATAGGAAAAGTGCCTCAGTTGATTCCTTTTTATACTTGTATAGCCCAATTCCTTAGAGGACTTTTCTGCTTCCAACACTGAAAGAACTACATAATCCAAGGAAGGTCAGAAAGGTCCTTAGAGGGTATTTAACCCAATGCCAGAGCTTTACAGACAGCATACTGATGCCCAGACAATTTGGTGGCTTGCCTAGGGCCACACAGCTAATACATGATAAAACTTGAATTACTTCCTAGTTTCAAAGTTTGGGTGACTTTAATTAAATTGTTGACAAAGTTACTTTCTCTAAATAATTGTTTATTGATCCATGAGAATAAATGAACTCCCGTGACTATGCTTCTGTATATATGCAGCCAGGTGGGCCTATGTCAGTTAGTCAGAAACACCATGCAGAGACCTGTCTAAGGTAATGGAGGGGAAGGAACACATTGCTCAGACAACAAACATTCCATAAGCACCTGTTATGTCAGGCTGGGGCTGGATATAGGACACAGCCACGAACAAGACGACATGATCACCCTGCCCAGAATTCCATTCTCCGAGGGAAAATCGGCACTAAACAAGTCATCATAAGTCCGATGGATGCTATGCAATACAGAGCCTGGCCTGGAGAAGTTAGACTAATCTGTGGACCAGGGGAGGCTTCCATAAGCAAATGAGATTTTCTTAGGGACAGGAATGAGGTGTAAGAAGTAGCATCTCAAGAAAGAAAGGGCGGTGGCATGCACATTTCAGACAGCACCAATACAGAGCTCATAAGGTCTGTCCTTTCTCCAAGTGAAGGAATAGTCTAGAAGGGCAGAAAGGGGAGGGTGTAAAGTTGGCAAATGAAAAACAAGTAGGTCCTCTATGGGACAGCTATGCCACCAGTCACAGCCCATTGAGACTACACAGCTAGAGGCAACTTTATAGCAGCAAACAGTAGCACAAGTTTCAAAGGAAGCCTATGCTTTAAGACTCAGCATCATGAGTCACTGCCAGACTTCAGTTATATTTAGATTTTTGTTGGACCTAATGTTTTCTTTGTTCCTACTTAAAAATAGAGTCTAGCAGAGGGAAAACAGAATTGTGAATAAGCATGTATTATTTAATCCAGACTACAAAGCTCCTTTTCCTTTTCAGTACATTTTAGTTGTTAGTTTCCTATAAGAAGGTCTATTCCATGTTTTTTGCTTATTTGTTTGAAAACAACTTAGAACAGCTTGACATATACTCCACACTATGCCGAAGGAAAAATACACAGCACACAAAATATTCATTAAATTGGTTTCTGAAAAATGATGGCAATATTCTGCCCAGTTTAATACTGTGATACTGGCTTTTCTCTTCCTCCCTCACAACAGCTGTGGAGTAGAGAAAGCTTTGGGGTCACTGGGTTTTCCAAATAAGTTCTAAAGTTTGTGTTCTGCTCTGAGCATTATTAATAACTACAATGACTGTTTATTGAGTGCTTAGTATGTATCAGGCACTGACCAAAGCTCCTTACATTCATTCATTCCTTAATTCTCAGGACAACCCAGAAAAGTAGGAACTTTCATTATTCTCATTTTAAAGATGAAGAAACTGAGGCTTAACCTTGTTAAATAACTTTCTCCACAGTCACACAAGAACTAAAATCACTTACAATGTCAATGATTTCTGAAGTAATGAGGAAACTGGAGTCTTCCCTAGATTGTGTCCCTTGTATTGATAGGGAAGAAATTGGAGAGGTCCTCAGATTATTCTCACTCATCAGAGCACTCCAATGGAACGTGAAAGCATTTGTCTCACACTATTAATGTTTACACCAAACTTCCTCAAGGATAAAAGGGTTTTGATGGCTTTGCATAAGTCAAGGTCAATTTAAGATTTGGGACCAGCATTCTCCTTTCCAAGTCCTACACTTATCACACTGTGAGATATAGAAACTTCCTAATCAATTTTTCATGAGAGTAAAATAGATCAACAAAACAGCTCATGTATATCAGTTCTGGACAATTGAGTCAATTCAATTCTACAAGGATTTTTTGAGAAGTATAACAGGGATTGCTAGCTAGGTCTCAAAATCCATTCTTCTCTTCTTTTTTAAGAAAAGAATTCTGACTTTATTTTTTAAAGCCAAGCACATTTTCCAATCTCTGTTGCAGTCATCTGTGACCATGTCATTATTCTAACCACTGAACTGCGAGCCGCAGTGCTGCATGTGTTTCTTCAAGAAAGGCTCCTAAATAGAGAGGGGCTCCTTTTGCCTCCCTTCTTCCCCTTTCTTGTCCTAGAATGTGGTTGAATGACTAGAGCTCCTGCAGCTATCTCACACTAGAACAGGTAGTTAGGTAGACATGAGCTGGGGCAGACAAAGGACACGTATGCGTATCTGACAAAATAGTGATGGGCACATGGGCACAAAAGAGCTATGAAGCTAAGAGACAGAAAGAAGCTACAGAAGCCAAATGTGGAAGGGAAACTTTGAAACTATTGACAGTTATGCAAAATAGCTAAGAGGGGCAGACTTGAAACAATTCATCAGATAGATGGACTCTGAGATAAAAAGAGTGGATATCAACCTGTCCCAGAGTACAGACCAGCGGGCTTCAGACTCCACCTCTTGGAGTAACTAAAGTTGCTATTTTGACCCCTCCAAAATGTATTTTCATGCTGCCTGTTAAATTCTTGTTTGACTTTAATTCTCTATCTGGTGTGCTGAATTCTTTCTCACACCAAAGACAAAAACTAAGGTATATTCATTCACACCCATAACACTTGAACCATAGGGTGACTTTGGGGATGGTAGCCAGTCATACCATTTCACAGCAGAATAAAAAGATAGAAGGATCCTGGCTCTCAGCATTTAGATTTACCATAATAGGGCTGTATTGTATATGCACATATTTTAATGAGAAAGAAATATATTTAAATAATTCATGTTTTAGTGTAAGTAGTCAAAATTATCTGAGAGTAGCACCTAATATGTACCAAGCATTTGACTAGAAACAAATCTTGTCGTAGTTCCCTCATCCCCAATAACACACACACACACACACACACACACACACACACACACACACACACACACACACACACACACAGTTTGGGCAATGCCTACTCTAATGAAATAAACACAAATAACTCCAATCACAAATATTTCTTCTAAAGGTCTTACATAAATACTTCAAAGGACTCTAAATTTCTATGAAACATTCTCAAATTCATGATTATATAATAGATTCTTCTATACAGGACATTTTTTTCCCTTGAATCTACAAAGTGAGCCTCATTTCCCATTACTTACTACATTCAAAGACCATTACATTGAAATAATTACCTGAAAACCGGTAGGAAATTTTTCCCTTCTTCATCCCACCTGTTAAAAAGTAAAGTTCTAGAAACTTTCATGCCTATATTTTCACTTTATGTTTCCACAGGGAACCTCTTGATATTAGGTGAAATGTCTATGACCTCAATAAGCTTTGAATTATGTTATAAAAATAAAATCTTTTGTAGGTAACTGAAAGGTATTTGGATCTGAGACTATAAAAAATTTTTATAAATCCTGATGTCCATAATCTGACCCTTTACAAGAATATGATGGAAGTTCTCTATACTTCTGCCAATGTAGACATCTCTTGATACAGCTAAAGACTTTAACTGATGAAAAACAATTGTTCAAAAGGAAAGTTTGATAATATATGTCAAATAATAGGCCTTTGGATGGAGACCAAAAAAATTTGCCTATATTGAAGAACTTTTCCTTTAAGATTTATCTTCAAAGAATAAAAGTCAAATTGCCTTTTAAGTTACAAGACTATAAATCTTCAGATCAGCTTTGGTATTTAAAGCAACAAGAAAATCAGGAAACACCAAGGGCTAAGGGTAAGCCCAGGGTCTGACTAGCATGGAACGTCTGAGCATTTCACTTCCACTTCCCTGCAAGGACCCTCCTACCGTTAGATCTAACTGAGCACACTACACCTGACCCTGTAGCTATTTGTCTCTGTGGTTTGTAGTAGTTGCTGGTTTGAGCCGGTTGTGAATAATCTGTCAACATCAACATCACATGTCTTATCTTTTTCCTTTCTTTCATCATCCCACACACTTGGGGTGGAGACCCAGGATCAGGCATGGAAGTGGTGTTGAAAACGGGAGTTTTCCTTTGGGTGATGTGGAGGCGGGGAGGAATGCAGAGAACCGATTATCTAACCTTAGAACCTCAATATGCCTGTAGGGAAGCTTTGGGGTAAGCTCACTGCCTGGTGAAGCAAGGATTCAAGTCTTCCATCCCCCTCTTATCCAGAGAACAACACTGATTAGGTTTGTGTTGAGAGGAGTCAAAGATTATTGTTAGGAAAAAAGCACGTATAAAGGGTTTGTGTCCCCACTCCAAATTCTAATTGAAAATTACAATCGAAATCCTAATTCCCAATTCCTCAGAATGTGACCTTATTTGACATAGGTTTGTTGCAGAAGCAGTTCATCAAGATGAGGTCATAATGGAATAGAGTGGACCCCTAATCCAGTCTAACCAGTATCCTTGTAAAAAGTGGAAATTTGGACATACATACATACACACACAAGGAGAATGTCAGGCAAAGATGATGCTAGAGTTCAGGGTAATGATTCTATAAGCCAAGGAATCCTAAAGATGGTGAGCAAAGCTCAGGCATGAAACAAATCCTCCCTCTCAGCACTCAGAAAAGAAAAAAGCCTCACAGTTCTAAAGGTTAGAAGTCCAAGATCAAGGCACCAGCAAGTTTGAGTTCAGACTTCTATCCTCTAGAGCTGTGTAAAATAAATGTCCATTGTTTAAGTGCCCCCAGAATTTGGACTGTGTTACAGCAGTCCTAGAAACCAATACAAAAGGTATTCACTTAATAAGACACAAGACCTTAAACAACCCAAAGCATTCAGGCCTATCTAGATGAGTCTCCAACGCCCCACCCCACCCAGCCCAGCATCCCACCCTAGACAGTAACAGTAAAGGACTGTGTTTCTAAAACCCTGAACCACACATCTTCTATTGATGGACTTTGTAAATTCTTTCTCCTCATGCCCATGAAGTGAAGAATGCAGCAATCTTGATGTCTGCTTCGAAGGTTTACACACTAACTGGCCAGTGGAGGCCCTCCGGCCTGCTAAGGTGTTAGCTGCTTATGAATCACCTCCACAGATGGGCCTGTCTGTTTAAATGCTGCAGCCTTCCTAGGACTGATCACAGTACAAACTGCAAAACACACCTAAGGGCTAATACTCCGCAGAAATTCTCTGTCACTATAAATCCCATCTGAGTGACACACTTGTATCTGCTAACACCTTGCCTCTGAGAAGCTAGCAGGACCCCCTGTTCCCTTCCTGTTGCTCCCACAGATCAGTCAACTGACTTGCAGTCTCCACCAGCTTCTCCTGGGGTTCCCCATCTTCACGGAGGCTGGCCTATGTTGCAGGAACAGCATAGCTTAAAATCTCTTCAGCAGGTATACAGATAGATGTATGAGGGAAAACTGGTAAAAACAAAGCCAACCACCTTAGCAACTGGATATGGGACACACCCTTCATTACTCTCACCCTTTTACTCTAGACAGCCTTACCGGCTCTCAGGAGTGCTCCAGCCCTCTGGATACACTCACGAAGGGAGGAGCCCCTATCCCTCAGATATGCACAGGAATCCATTGTGCCTCTGTGAGAGAGCAGGCAGCACGTGTGGTAGAAACACATTTGCATTCCCTTAATTTAACTTGCCCAGCCTGCAGGGAGCTTAAACTTGCTGTGATGCTTTTAATAAACTTGCTGTGTGATCCTGATTAAACAGCTCTCTTCACAAATTCTTTCTGGGTGGACCTAGAATCTCAAAAGGGTGTCCAAGCCACCCTCACCCACATCAGACTAGAGATGCAAGCATCTCCCACCATAAGGAATTGAGCAGCTGTGAGGGGCCTCGAGTCTAGTAAAATCATGAGCTCAAAATTGAGGATGTTGGTAACTAGGGAAAGACAGGATTCTAAGATTCCAAGTGGGACATAGCTGCAGTTTTTCCTCTAAGCCTGAAGCACAGTTCCTCCATTTACTCACTGAGTTTAAATCTCTGAGCCTGGTTTCACGGTCTGTGAAGTGGGGCTAAAACAATGACCACCAATATTTCATGAAAGTGACATGAGATGGTAATCAGCTGCACTTACTGAACATTCCTTTCTATTTCCCCAACAACCTTCTCAGATCAATACTACTGTTTTAAGAAGAAAGATACTGACTTAGAGCCCTTGGGTAACTCTCCCATGTTTGCACTATGTAGTGGTTCATCAGGGTGTCAGACCCTGCCCAAGCACCAGACCCAGCCCACCCCTCTACCATGACACATGCTAGGTGCTCATTAATGGAGATTCATTTTAGTGTCATCCTCAGGCCACTGCAGGAAAATATAGTGACCACATGTATATAGTGACCACAGCAGGGAAATCCTTCTATTTTAAAAAGTCTATATTAATAAAACAGGCCTCCAGAAGTTGCAGTTGAGGCTGTAAATCTCTCATACCTACTCCTGAATCACAAATGCTAGAACATCAATGGAAACTGCCAAGCCCCTCCCATAGGAAACCTGGACTGAGGTGCTCTAGGGAGAATTGTTTCTGTGATGATTAGTTCTGTCCTTCTATTTTCATTTCTTAAACAAATATATGGGCTTGAGAGCTAAGGTATAGATATTTGGATGTCAAAAAAAAAGTTAATAATAGCTAACACTCGTAAGGTATTTAATATGTGCTGGGCTCTTAAATGTCACCCCTACGAAGAGAGGTATTTTATCTGCATCGCAATATAGAAATGGAGAGACCCAGAGAAGGAAAGGACACTTCCTGTACTGTGCTTCTCTCTGAGACCACCACCTCAGGAATCTAGCTTTCTAGGATGACTGAGGGGAAGAGAGGCCCTGGGTAGCTTCCCTCTCAGCCCTTTCCCAATCTCTGATCTCCTTAGGAAGCCACACAACAACCTGAGACAACACTGGCCACAGGCTCCTCTACTCTGGGTCTAATTTTGTTTTCCTCTTTCTTTAGATTTGATATCCTTCCTTCTGAGCGTGGGATGACTTAAGGGACAGATAATAGGGTGTAGATTAAGCAAAACAAATAATTACTACTGGAACACCTTGAGTGTTGTAGAACTTGGATAAAGGGAGCGTTCCTAAGACCTGCGTGGTTGACTTGCTTCTGCATCCCCCACTCAGAGGAATATCTGTACAAATAGAAGGCACTTAGCCTGGCCCCATATTCTTCGCACAGAACTCAAAGGTCTTTGGAAAACTGATTTTCTATGTTGAAGAAGGTGCCATCTGTCTAGCATCTACTATAAAAGTGCTTTTTTGATCAATTAATATTGAAATCTTAGGTGATAATTATAAATTTATAGCAATACTTCACCAACCCTAATATTACTAAAAATTCTTTTTGCTTATTCCAGAGGCCTCTGAAAGATGCAGATCACCTACCCCATGGGTTCAAGTCCCAGATCCAGGGGGAAAACAACAGGTGTAAATAACTAAATGGAAATAAAATTTAAACGCTTCTTCCTCCTCTCTTCCTGCCTACCTTCATCCTTGCCTTCATTTCTGCCTACCTGCACCTTTCCTTAAAATAAAAAATGCAGTTTATTTATCCAAAGTTCTGTCTGTGATATTTAGATATTTTTATTGCTCTCTTTTCAGTTTAATAGTTAAGTAAATTATTTTGTGACTAAATGAGTCAACTGAAATAAAATAATCTAAAGGTCAGAGTTTGTACACTTTCTGAATTAATCCCTTGAAAAGTCACATATTATTTTTTTATAAGTTGATCATTGTAATGTTCACTTTTTATAAGACTTGACCTGTTAAATCATACCTGCCAATTTCTCTAGCATTTCCCTTGTACTATAGAAATCTTTCAGGTGTGATGATGCCCAAGTCTTCATTGTGTTTACAAGTTTCAACAGGTGCTGTTTGACTTTTATGTTAGGTTGCTAGTCAATAATTCTAAGATACTAAGTACATATAAACAGAAACTAAAACCCTTTTGCTATGGTACCAATGACAAGTGATTTAAACAATCACCTTGAATTTACTCAGAATCTTAATTAAACACTTTAAATATATAAATTTTGATTGGCCCCACAATGAAAGATCGTGATTTCATGGTATATTCTTGTGAAAGTATTATGTCATTAATTTCAAATAGACTAAATGAAATAAGGAGGGAATTTATTAAGAAACTGTAGCAGTAAAGGCATTTGCTTAATTCACTTTTCAATTCGTGGGGCTGGAAAGGCAGAGCCTCATCTGAGGAATCATACCTCCCAGGTAACATGCCTTATCTAGTGACACCACCCACTTTCAAGCAGTTTCTGGTACCATGTGTTCTTCCCTAACTAACTTTGGTCTCTGTGACAGCCATGTTCTGTGCTACATCTGAGGCTGCCAAGGGCCGCTTCCAAAGCTGAGGAGAGTACAGGAACCAGCTGCATGCCTCCATCCCCAAGGGAGGCTCCAGTGAGAGCCTCTCTAAAAGCCACTGAGAGCTAGAGATGATACCAAGGATGCCTCCTGCTTGAATGACAGTGTACTGAATGACCTGACAAATGGTTATTTGTTTATGTAGTTATGCTCACAATGTGTTAGGCATTGTTTGTGGTGACCTCACACAGCCAGACCTTTGTCATTTCAATTTACAGATTTGGAACCAGAGTGGAGGCAGAAGAACTGGCAGGGGTGAAGAACTAGGAGCAGGTGTTCTGAACCACGACACAATCCTGCCTTCATGCAGAAACCTTAGAGATGGGGCATTCATCTCACCTGGGGAGGTGTGTGCAGCCATTGGGAGTGGGGGTTGCCAGCCTGCCGTCTCTGTCTGCCTCATGTAGGAAATGAACCAGGTGAACTCTGGGTCCCTCGTGCTTTTTCACATAGTCAGAGTGGTTAGTAACATAATTGAATGAAAACAAACTTCCACTTAAATAAGAAAAGAAATCCAAGATAATGACTAGCACTCATGTAGCACTTTATTTTAGAGTGTGAGATGCCTTGAGTGTAGACACAATCATTCCCTGGTCCCCAAGAAACTTGCACAGGTAGAAGTTGAACAAAATGCACCTAGTTCTGGGAAGAAACCCTGTTGAGAATGTACTGATTTTGAATAAACCGGCCCCTCTCACCCATCTGCTGGCCAGAAGCTACAGAAGAGAAGCCTGAGTACTCTCTAACATTCACATTTTTCATCACTTTACAGGTCTCCTCTCTGCATGGAAACAAATTTCTTTTGTAACTTTTGTAGCATAGTTACAAATTAGACCACCTATTCAATGTCAATTGTTATAACAAACCCACCCAGTGCTGAAACAGTGGGTAATCTACACAGAGCAATTTGTCTGACTCTTCCTAAGTTTGATTCCTGATTAGTCAACTAATAAATGCTTTACTGAATTTCAGAATTTCTGGAGTCTTTTTTACTCCAGTTAAAATGAGGTACTTGCTTGCAGGTACACACCCAGAAGGTTCCAGGTCCAACTGCATGCCCATAGCCTCAGATTCTGCATCCTGTGTTCTTGTCATGATGCCCCTGAAGCTTCTGTCAAGTTGGCTTCTGCAGGCTGGGATATGTGTGCAGCTTGAAAGCTACATGAACACTTGTAATTGTAACAATATGAGTCCTTATTGTCTTCCAAACTAGAAACCAGAGACTTCTACCATTTGGAAACTGAGTCTGTAAATCTACTCCCACTCCATTTCATGCTCTGAATATTCTTTTCATAGTCTTGGATTTGGCCATCCTCACTCCCTAATAGTTATCCCTCTCAGACTGTGGTCTCTCAAATTCTTCAGCATCCATCTAAACTGGCCGCCCTGTGAGCCACTATTCTGTTTCACCCAAAATTAATAAATGTCAGTTATTATTTTTAAACCTAAAATTGACCATGTTATTCCTCTAACATCCTAGATGGTCCCCCAGGCCTTTAAGGTTCAAGTTCCAAATTCTATGCCTGAACCACAGGCTTTGAACTTGCAGACATTATCCAAACTCTCAGAACTGGAAACATCTCCACAAACTCCCCTCAAGAAAAATAAGTTCACCCTCCCCACAGCAACCAAGACTAAAAATTATTTAGTTTAGTTCTTCCCTGCTTTCTTTGCCATCTGTGACATATCTTTCACATCATTAAAGCAATCTTCCACATTTAAATAAAAGTTAAAGATATCCTCCCTCTTACAACCTTAATGATAAAACAAAATTTAATTATCATTCCCTACCAAAAAAGCAAGGAGAAAAAGAATAAAACATTTTACCTGTAATTTCAAAAATTTATGAAGAAACTCTTCAGTTGATTCCAGAATACCTTAATCAAGAAGGTGAGAGCTTGGAAGAATCAGAGCAAAGGTTTTAGCATCACTGGAAGCCTGTTGCTCAGACACTGCTTGGGAATAAACCTGGCTTCTGTTTGTGCAGGTCAGAGAGAGCGGCCATGTTTGCATTGCCACCTGAATTGCCTGTGACAACAGCAAACAATTCACATAACTCCCTAACCACATCCTGGCCAAGAACCAAGCTAGTCTGAGATCCCTGACTGTGACTATGTATCAGTGACAGGATTCCTCTTATCCTGATGAAGAATTTTACAGACTATAGTGCTTATAACTGCTTTTCCTTTTCTCTCCAGTTGTCTATAATAGCAAACAAAATAGCCTATTCTAAATAAAATTAAATTTTATTAAATGACAAAAAATGACCTATTTTGTTATTATCCTCATCAATAGATCTTGTGTGGTATTGAAATATAATATGACCTATGAACATATGAGCTTTCTATCTTAATTTGAATGGACATTTTAAATATTTTTCTTGAAAAGTATGTTTTAGTTTGATTAAACACCATAAAGTAGAGGGTTAAATCTGCCTAATAAGTAGATTGATTAAATTCGACCTCTTTTTTCATTTTAAAATCTTTTGTTCACAATGTTACATTCATTTTTTTAATATTGGCATTGTATCTCCATCTATATTTCACACCATGCCCTCCCCCAGAGTTCCAGTGTCCTGTACCAGCACCTTTGCCCTCTCTCCATCCCTCCCTCTGGCAGCATTTTCTTGTGTCCTGAGAGCTTTTGCTGGGGTTTATCTATTTATCTGTTTCATTTCACTATATTATATTATAATTATGTATACAGACATTTTTTAAGCACATGCTCTACTGAACACGAGTCTGCCTAAAGCAAACAACAAAAAAAAGAACATTCTATTTGACTTCTAATAGTCCATGAACACTATATTTTGTACTAAGCAAGTATCAATATGCACATATTATCTCTACTTTCCACTTTTTCTCTCAACAACCACATCAGTACCTATTCAGATCAGACAAGAGGTTGGTACTGAGTGATGCAGGCAGCCCAGGGAGGTGGAGGCCCCCGAGGGTGATAAATGTAAGCCACAGGTCGACATCATTACCTTCATTTTGGTCACCAGAAGCCCTGGATGAACGGCTCATAATTTTTGTAGGTTTTCTTTAACAGCTTTATCAAGGTATAATTGATATACAAGGAGCTATATGTATATAATGTATGAAATTTGATGATTTTGGACATATAAACACACCATCGCCACAATCAAGGGACTAGATACATGAATCACCTCTGTTCTTCTATTTCTGTTTATTTCTTTTTGTTCTTCTGGGAGTATTTTTGTGGTTAAAAAAAGTATTTACCATGAAATCTATCCTCAACAAATTTTGAAGTGAACTATAAATATTGTTAGCTATAGGTACCATGTTGAAGAGCAGATCTCCAGAACTTACTCACCTAACAGCTGAAACATACAGCTATTGAACACCTCTTTGTTTCTCCCCCAAACCCTGGCAGCCACTGCTGTATTCTCTGCTTCTACATGTTTTCGTTTTTGGTTTTTTTCAGGTTTTTTTGTTTGTTTTTTTAAAGAAAAGTTACAGGCAGGAATGAAGGCAAGTAAGCAGGCAGGCAGGGAGAAGAGAAAGAAGCATTTTATTTAGCTTTTCATCTTGGTTGCTTTCCCCCTAGTTTCTTTTGAGATATAATTTAACTTGTATTCCCTTAAAGTTTACAACATAGTTATTTAATATATGTCTACATTGTAAAATAATAGACCCAATGTTTAGTTAGCACCCATCACCTCATGTAGTTAAAATATCTTTTCTTGTGGGGAGAACCTTCAAAATCTAGTCTCTTAGCAACTTTCAAATATGTAATACAGTATTTTTAACTATAATCACCAAAATGTGCATTACATCCCCAAGAAGTAGTGTGTACCTTGGAACCACCTTCACCCATTTTGCCCATACCACCTCCCCCAACAGCTACTACTAGCATTATTTTCTTGTATTCAATATTAATGCATGCTTAGTGTGTGTCAGACACTGTGTTAGATACTGGAATGGAGCAAAAAACAGGGATAAACAAGTCTTTAGCCATTTGGAGTTTACATTCTTATAGGGATAGTAATATTCACTGATAAGATCAAAGTAACATTGTTTCAGACAGTGCTGAGAGCTGCAGCTCAGCACCACTGATCTTCCAGTCCCTCGCCTTTACTCATCCTGGCCCTTTTAAGGGCTTCGTACGCCCTGATTCCCTTTCCCTAGATATGCACAGGGTTCCGCCAGCCCCCTTGCTTAGATTTCAACCCTGCAATCACTCCTCAGTGGCCTTCCAAGACCACCCTAGTGAATCCCAGTCACTGCACAGTATATCATTCTATTCCCATCATTTGGCATTGCTAGTTACTTAGAAGAATGGAGTGTTTTTCTACTGATATGCAAATGAGCAAATGATTTCATGTCTACCTTGTTCAAAATGCTCCACAAACTACAGGAGTAAAGAAATATTTCTTACCTATCTCTTAGAGATGGCCGACGAATGTGCTTAATGTGTTAGGTACTGAACAAATTTTTATTTGTATTTTTATCTTTTCATCTATTTATCTACTTCACATTGTTAAAGAAATAATTTATGTGACACGTCTTGGTGACCTAGTGGTTTAGCTCACTGAGCATAGTCCATATACATTACGAGGTTCTGGGTTCAAGACCTGGGGCTGGGGAAACAACCAAGATGAACAACTAAACAAAGTTTTAAAACATTTTTCTTTCTCCTTTCCTGACTGTCTGCCTACTTGACTTCATTCCTGCCTTTGCCTTTCCATAAATAAACAAACAAATAAAAGAAAGAGAGAGAAAGAAATCATATATGTGACAAAAATTTGGTCAATGTCAAATTACAGGCATTTAGACAATGTTGATAATTTCTCTAAACTTCAGTTTTTAAATAAGGCTACTTATCTCCCTTTGTAGGAGTTTTTTGTTGTTGTTGTTGTTTTTTTTCATTCTTAAACAATATGCTTGAAAGTTCCCAGCAAAACATCAGTCATAATAAGGATATGCCTACTAGATTGTTATTGCATTACAATTAATAATTTAGTGAATATTTTTTAAAGTTTCCAGTAAAATACCTCACTGTGCTCCTATGTAAAGCATAGGTTCTGACTTTAAAAATTAGAAACATCACCAAACAACAAAGTCAGATTCTCAGTGCCCTGTCACAACAAAGAATTACATGATGTGCAATGAAAACATATAATATGCTAGTCTGTCAAGCAAAGAAACCACAGATACCAAAAATGTGCTCTCCCGCCACTGCCTCACTGATAAGCATGCAAACTGGAAGAATAATGTGGCACAGAGGGTCAGTGCTAGAAGGAACTGTCTCGTGGATGCAGGCTTTGGGCCTAGGGAGCAGAGCAATGTCCTGAGATCAAACACCCCTTCAGTGGTAACAGAATCTGACCTCAGACTCACCTTCTGACTATCTAATCCACTAAGAAGCAGCAGCAGCTGCATCGACCTTGTCGAGTCTAAATTCACCGTTTAAGTAAACAGTGAGACAAAGGAAATGATTTTATTACTTCAATCAACAAACATTTATTGAGAGCCTGTTTGATTGGATACAAGCATACTGAGAGTTACAAAGATGATGCTTTCTTAAACAGTATTCCAGATGATTTTTAAAAATCCACCAGCCTGATCTTGCTTTTTGCAGTTACTATATGCCACCCTGGCCTCAATCTTAACAGGAAGGAAGAATCTCATTGTAACCATAAGATGCAAAATTGCAATATTGAGAAGGAGATAGATAAAGTAATGCTCAGACTTTTGTATTGAAGTGCATATAAACACGTGTAAATTTTATCACATTAAGTGCTTCATAATTTGTGCAGCACCTCATTTGGTATATGCTTATGCAATGGAGAAGAAAAGAAAGACACATCTGTGAAAACAAGGGAGTAGAAGAAAACTTGGTGCACTGAGACGTTTAATACAGTATCTCAATATGGTTTATGTCAAACGTGGGCTTACTGCCTGATGCACACAAGTTAAACATTGTAGCACTAGCCTTTGCTAAAAGGAGAGAACTATATTTGTGTGGTCAACCAGCAAGAAGACAGGACCCCCATCTCTAAGCCCCAATGTCGATGGCTTGAGGTTATAAGCAACACTGGGGAAGATGAAGTGAAGTCTCTCGGATAGGGATTGGCTAACAAGGTGACAAAGTAGGTGTGGAAAAGAATGGATAACAAAATTATACATGGAAGAATTTCATGCATATTCATGGGTCACATGTGCATTTTTGGAGGAATGTAGTAGTTTTGAAACCAGAACTGGCCCCTGATGATATAATATTTATGCTTATTCTTGAATCAGCTTACCCAAAGTAACCCAAAGAAGTCCCTAACTAATGAGAGTGGGGCCTGAAGACCTGCAGGAGAAAGCTGAGAGGGGCCAATTTTAATTTTTCCTGGGGCATGAGCAAACAGAAAGAGGTGACCTGTGGTGACCAAGTGTCTCATTATAATATTAAGAGGCACATCTCTGGGTGGACGCAACATTATAATGAGATGTGAGACTGATGTGGGAGTGAGACAGCAAATTGTGCATGTGCAAGAGAGTCAGCCCTCTGCAGTGAAGACACGAATGTTCCCCCATCCACCACCCGCCTTGCCTGCCCATAAAAGAACTGACTCCTGCGAAGCTCAAGGATGAGGTTGCTTTAGAACATAAGATCCCTCTTCTCCATTGTTTTGCAAAGCAATAAAAATCTTGCTCTTCTTTACTGAACATGGTCTCTGTCCCATTGGCTTTCAGTCGCCAAGCAACTGAACCTCTCGACAGGTAGGGGTGGTAGCAGTCCAAGGGAAATGTGGACCTTATTTCGTCACTGGGACTTTCAGGCCCTTCTCTGAGGTCAGTGGCCAAGTGTCAGACTCTGCTTATCTTGTCTTCCTTGACTTCTTGAAAAACAAAGCTTAAGTATGTGAATAATCATTGTTCTATGATTAGCAGCTAGTTTTATAGTTTCATGAGAAAGAGAGAGAGTGGAATGGCTACTGGAAAGATGGCAGGGGTCACCCCATATTGGGAATTAGATTTAACTACAACCTGTGTGAAGTCATTAAAGAATTAAAACAGAGGAATGTCATAATGTTTATGTTATAATTACCATTCTGATAATATGGTTGAGTTTTAAGGTAATATAACTAGATTGAAAGAAACCAATTTAATAACTATATTAATAGTTCATTAATTAATAGTATTTATTGGTTGCTGTGTAGGAAAATAATGCCTCCCCAAAGATGTCCATGTCCTAATCCCGACACATGAATATATCATGTTACATGCAAAGAGGACTTTATAAATATATTTAGGTCAACAATTTTGAAATAGAAAAATTATTCAGATAACAAGTCTTTTAGGTGAGTCCTATGTAATCACAAGGATTCTTATAAGATAAAAATAGGAGGGTCAGAGTCAGAAGAGACTGAAGTTGCTGTGCTTTAAAGAAGGAAGAAGGGGCCACCATCCAAGGATTACAGGTTAGTCAGCTGTAGGAAAATTAGCTGGCAGCTGAAAAGTGAAATTCCACCAAAAATAAATGGAAAACAACTCTGCCCAGCAACTGATCTACACTGTATAGAATCAACATGGTGTCTGAAATGCCCACAAGCTGACCTCAAGTAACTTCAAACCTCATTATAAACACTGCCCCTTTGGGGGCCATGACCCTTTCGGAAAAAAAAAAAAGAAAAGAAAAAAACATAAGGATTTAAATAGTCTCCTTTAAAAAGGAAGACCTCCCCCCTGACAAAGAAATCTCATCCTTTTCACAGGAATCTTATAAACATTAACAGTCTGATGCAATCGTTGCTGGCAATTCCGTAAAATGACCAGTCTCTACACTCCTGCACGTATCCCTCTCTCTTGGAGAAGTCCCACATACACATCTCCTTGTTTGCTTTTCTTGCCTTATTCATTCTAGAGCACACACACACCCTCTCCTGAGTATGTGATTTCCTTTTCTAATAAACCTTTCTATTCTTGCAGCCATTTCAAACATTTCTTTAATTCTTCCTTGTAAGGGATCAGAACCTGATTTCTTGGGCCAAGGTTGCCTGGGGAGGTTGACCCTTGAGCTACATAGGTTTGAACTGATTCACTGACATGTGTATTTTTTTCCAATAAAAATATTGGAAAATTTTTGGAGACTGCAATTTGAAAAAACATATATGGATCAGATAATCTAAAAATATGGAAAAAGTTGAAAAAAAGTGAGGTATGCCATGAATGCATAATGTACATATAGAAATAGTCTATTGTATTACTTGCCACTATATAATATACACAAATCTATTATATAAAGTTAAACTTTACTAAAATTTATGTACAAAAATACAGGCTGTACATGTGCCATTAAGAGATAAGTGTAAACAAATATCAGTAAGGCTTTTAGTAAACAGAGACTTATGTGTAGCTGACTTTTGAGAGAATCAGAGGTTTATGCACTGATTTTTTTACTGCATGGTGGGGAGAGAATGTGGGTCAGTCAGTGCCCCCGATGGCACGAACTCTCCATGCTGTGGAAGGGTTCCCCATGCTGGAATTAGCTCCTCTGAGTTTGGCTGAGGGTATTTCAGAGTGAGATTAACATTTAAATAGCAAGACTGAGTATAACGGATGACCCTCCCCCATGTGAGTGGGCTTCATTCAATCTATTGAAAAATTGAATGGAACAAAAAAGCTGAGAAAGGTCGAATTCATTCTTTCTGCCTGTCTTCAACCTGATGTTCAGGTCTTCTCCTGCCTTTAGAACTGGAGCCAGGCTGGAAATACACCACTGTCTCACTGGACCTCTAGCTAGTGAATTGCAGATCTTGAGGCTTCTAAGCTTTCATAACATTGTGATCCAATTCCTTCAAGTAAATCGTGTGTGTGTGTGTGTGTGTGTGTGCACGCTACTGTCATATTGGTTCTGTTTCTCTGGAGAACCCAAATAAATACCCTCATTATAGAGCATTTTTGCTAAACTGTAGATAGCAAGTAACAACCAGAGGGCAGTGGGAGTGGATAAAGGAAGCTGAAAGAACAGCAACTGTGGAAGTCTAAGGCTGACCACACACAAACAGTTTTAAACAGGACAGTACCATTGTTCATGTTTCCCAATAGTCCTGTCATTTTATTTTCTTTTATTTTTTTAAAGGAAAGGTACAGGCAGGAATGACCGAGAGCAGGCAGGCAGGAAGAGAGAGAAGGAAGAAGCACCCCATTCTATTTTTATTTATTTGTTCACATTGGTTGCTCCTCCTAGACCCAGGATATAAATTCAGATCCTTGGGATGTCCACGGACTGCACTCTTCCGAAAGCAGCCAACCCAACTACTGCTCCACCAGGGCATGTTTGTGTTATCTTTTTAATATAAATGTTGATTTTTGTACCATTTTTAATAAACCAGGGTTGTCTTTAACATGGGGCAAAAGGACCAGCTGAGTTGCCCCAGGCCTAGTCTGTTGAGGGAGCCCAAGAGCAGCTTCCTCTCCCCGCGCATGTTAAAGAGGGCCCTTGCAGGAACTGAATGCAGTCGCCGTGGCCGCTACTATTGCTCCCACGGCCTTGAGGAAACAGGAGCTGCCTGAGAAGAGGACTGCAGACCACCACAGAGTGGTCAAGTTGCAGAGTACTATGGGGGTTATTTCTGACACTGTGGAAGTTATCTCTGGCACTGTGGGGGTTATGGAGCATTTCTGGCACTGGGATGTTTAAAATGGTATGTGTTTTAGGTAAGACATTTAAAGCAGGCTTATTGGGATGCCAAGTTTTGTTTTTACCTAAGGTGCCAACATTTCCTGGCTATTTGTATAAAGTCCCGCTGAATCACAGGTAAATACTATGCAATCTCCAGTTGGTATGGCATAGTACTTACTTAATGCTGGCCTGGCTGCTCTGCCTCTGCTTAGATTGCTCTACCTCCTCCACTACCCTTAGTCCCTAGGGCATAACCCCACCTCATTTTTGCCTTCTCAGTGTCCCATTTTTTGTCTCAAGGAAATATGGTCAGCCAAAGAAAGTCTACTTAATAAAACAGGTCTACTGGGTGGCTAAGGAGACCATTTGGGATACCCACTTCTGCCTCCTACCTTGGGTAAGCAGTTGATTGGTGGGAACAGGAGTTTAATTTCAAAACAAAAAACAATGTATGAATTTTTTGTTTGAGTTTAATTAGTCAAAGTAATTTATACAATCTATAAAGTTTTTGAAACTTAATCCACAGTTTACTTTGTCTACTGATAAAGATAAATTGATCTGTAGGATTCTTCTCTTTCCTCAACAGAAATATTCTAAAGTAAAGTGTTCAAATACTAGACATATACAAAGCTTACTGCTTTGAAATCAGTCTCCGAACCCTTATATAAATGATGAGGGATAGCAAAAAGAAAAGTAGAGGTTTTTTGAGAACAAGGAAACAAGGTTTCAGACGGCAGATATTCAAGCCTGCAGGAGATTAGGTGATTAGTTAACCCAAAGGCATGCTAAAATTAAACCAACACCACCCAGAAAAACTAGTACCACCCAGATAAGCCAGCACCACCCAGATGGCCTAGCACCACCCAAGAGGCAGCATTTTCTAAGTAACCCCTAGCAAATTCAGCACTGAACCAAGAAGTGGAAAAATCTATCCCCTGGGTATATATAAGATCCTACATTAGAATAGAAGATTTATATCTTTACCTCCTACAGTGAATAAGAAGAAAAAAATCACTATGTCTCTCTGTGCTTCTTTCAGTAAACTTGCTGTGTTATCAAGCATCTCCTTGAATTTTTTTTTTCCAGACTGACTCCACACCCCAGGACACATTGGTCCCCTGCACTCACTCACAATAATAAAGTGTTAGTTTTCTCATTTTTCTTCCATCTTGTGTTCACATTTTGTCTCTCTTCCCCTTGCTCCCTGACTTCTTTTCCTTCTATTTAGCTTTTGTTAGTCATACACAGAGAGGAAAACTTGGTATAGATGACATATTAAACACTATGAAACTGAAAGAAACAGTAAGTAAATCATTGATCTGATTCAATACCCATTTATGATTTTTAAAAAAGCCCTCAAAAGTAGAAACAGATTTAATCAAAATACCAGGGAGATTTTTCAAGGAAATGGAGCAAGCAATACTGAAGTTTGTACGGTCCATAAAAGGTTTCAAATGGCCAAAGCTACCTAAGAGAAAAAAAGAACAGCAGAGAAATCATACTCCCTGACTTCAAACTATACTGCAGAGCAATCATCATTAAAACAATATGGCACTGTTTTGTTACAACAAACACAGATCAGAGGAATAACACTGAGGATCCAGAAATAAAACCACACTTATATGGACAGTTAACTTTAAACAAAGGAGCCAAGAGCATATAATTGAAGGAAATAAGTCTATTCAACAAATATTGTTGGGAAAACACAGAACAGACATCTGCAAAAAAAAAAAAAAAAGAAAAAAGAAACTAGATTATTCATTAGCACCATACACAATATTTAACTCAAAGTGGATCAGTGACCTAGACATAAGACCGAAACAATAAAATGTTTAGAAGGAAATGTGTAGAAAACACTCCATGACCTCAATCTCAAAGAAATTTTGGGGAAAGGAATAGTTGCAGCAAAAGAAGCCTAAGTAAAATAAAGTAACTGGGATCACATCAAACTAAAAAGCTTCTGAACAATGAAAGAAATCACCACTAAAGCAAAAAAGCAACCCACTAAATTCAAGATGATAGTCACAGAACATACATCAGATAAGACCTTAATCTCCAGAACATATAAAGAGCTCAGACATCTCAACAAAACAGTTAATGACCACTCAAAAAATGGGCAGAAAAATTCAACCAACACCTATCCAAAAAAGACACACAGATGTCCTACAGACACATCAAAAAATGTTCTCCATCACTCAACATCAGAAAAATGCAAATGAAAACCACAGTGAGATACCACTTCCCACAGCTGAGAATGACCTTTATAAAAAAGACTACTCTGGTGGTGGGTGTGATCTGAGAAGCGATTTCAGTACCTTAAAATGAGTATGACTTTATAAAAAATAATAATAATAAAATTATTATCTTAAAGAAATCATTGAATATGAACCAACATCTAAGAACAAACCTATCATTTTCATGTGTTAAAACTCAGGTACAAAAATGTTAATTTATTCACTTTTCTAGTCATGAAACTAATTGGCATTGTGTTAAGTATAAAAGGTCTGAGATTTCCTCATTTGTTAATTAACCTGCCTCAGTTTCACAGATACTGGCAGAGTTCATGACACTCGTGGGGCAGACAAAGAATAGCTTACTACACACTGCCAACAGCAGCCACCAGCGTATTGGCATTTTCCTGCCAATTCCCTGGGTCCCAAACCCACTAAGTGATACCAAGAAGGCCAGATGATGCCTGCACCTGAGACAGACAGGGAAAAATATTTATTTTTTTTTTTTCATTTCCATCCAGCTATGACATATCTACGCTCTCATTTCAAGTACCAACCATCTTGCTATAATTAAGCTACAAATCTTATATCTTTAGCATACTTGCCCCAAGGAATTACTGTACAACCCAGTACTTTAAAGAATTATGACCAACGAAACTGTGCAAGCCTTCATCCACATGTCTGACTGACTGGTGCTAAGTTCAGGGATTCCTATGACACTTTTAGATTTATTAATGTGAGAGAACAATTCGCAGAAATCAGAAAAACTCTGTATTTAAAACTGCAATTTTCTTATAAAAGGAAACAAGTCAGGGTGGGGTGTGTGAGGGAACACGGAACTTCTATGACTTCTGCATGCCCTGTGGGAGTCAGGGCATGTCATGCTTGCTGAAAATCAATATCACCAAACATGAAGCAGCTTTCATTTACTGGTGTTTCATTATGTAGACATAACTGACTAATGCTAACCATGTGATTGAATTTGATTTCCAGCCCTGCTCCCCTCAGTGGTAGGACAGTGGAAAAGTCCAATCCTTTAATCATATGGTCAGGGCTCTGGTGAAGAGCCCTGCTCCTGAAGCTATCCAGGAGCCTTCCAAGAATCACATTGTTAGCATAACAAGCCATCTCTTATCAATAAGAAACCTAAGACCAGACCAGTTTTCTATTATAGCACAGCTCTTTTCACAGGAAATGTTGTGTTTGCAGTACCCATGTATTCCATTACCCATGGAGGTGTCAGTTGATCTGAATGACTCTTAGCTGAAGGCATCCTTAAGTTTTTTTAGAGGTCATGCTTCATGGTAAGTGTGCAGACTTAAAATGGGTCTTAACAAATACATTTGTTCCAAAATGATGACCATTTCTACGAAAATTGGTACATTTCATATTGCTACCTTCCTATCTCTCTAGAATTTTGTAAGTAGCAAGAAAGCAAAAATATTTCTTAAAAATAAGAAGTTTAAGAGACACTGACTGAAGTCTTCCTTAGAGTTTTCATTCTGCAAGCTAAAAATTTCTTGGGATAAATGGTGGTGATAGTGGCACACCAATGAGAATATATGTAACACTACTGCACTGTACACTTAAAAGTGATTAAGATAGTAAATTGTAGTTATGTGTATTTTGCCACAAGATTTGAAAAAATACCCAAAACTCTGAAAGGTTAGCTCTGGCCTAACTTAATCTAAATTCAAGGAGATAATCTTTTTCCACTTAGTTAAATCAAGTTTCCCTTCTCTCCTCCTTCAAATGGGGCCATAGATAGCTGACATGAGAGTGAAGCTGTTCCTGCTGTCTCCCCTCTGGCAGATGCACATGTGCTCTCAGACAGTAGTGGGCTCCTCAGGCTGTCCCCCACCTTTAGAAGACTTGCTGCTATCTTTGGTACAGCAGTGGCCAAAGGTGAGTAGGACTTTGCAACTAAAGATTCCATACAAATGCCAATCAGGCACCTGTCCAAAACCAAAATATGAAAAAATTTAGCTAAGGTATTAGAGCAGTAAGATCCTGGTCAATTTTTCCCTATAAATTGTGATTGGAATTTTTAACAAAAAATTTTAAACCTGAATTATGTTCGCTCATCATTATTTATTGTTTTAGAAGTACTGAATTTTTCATCTTTATAATTCCCTGTTTTATCTTCCAGGTGTTTCCTACTTGCATTTTCTAATGTAGCGTCTAAAAATCTTCATGAAAGAATTCAGTATTTCAAGTTCACTTGTCTGTGAAATCTTTAGGTTAACGGAACTTTATTTAGCGTCTATTATGTGCCATTGACTATGGCATCTTAGGCTCTGGAGATACAAATAGGATTGGAAATTGGTTATGAAGAGTTCCTGTCCCTCCTTCTAAAAAACACATGACAGCTGAGGTAAGTTTATTTTCTTGATAGAAAATGTCCTAGCATTTGCTCTTCTGAGCAGTTCTGGGGAACTTATAATAAAAGAGTAAAATTGACTAAAGATTTGTCTTTAGAATGGATAGTCTTCACTTCTTCAGCATATCTCAAACCTCACCTGCCTGTGGGTAGAATTAAGTTGCATTTTTCTGGATTTGCAAGCTTGTGAGACGTGACTTGAGTTGCTGCTGAACCTCCAACCTTGGTAAGCTTCTAAGTGACCTCCTTTGCAGTCCTCTCAACTTACCAGTTGGTGAGGGAAAGTCTTTATGATTGAAGCAATCTATCTAGCTTCCTCACAGAAACACACTGCATTTGAGGGGTCTCTTCTTGACAACAGTGCTGCTGGCATTCTATGGGTAGGAAGCTTCTCAAAGGGATGCGGCCTTTCCTAGAGGGAACCACCCAATGCCCACAACTTCCCACTGATCTTTGGAAAATGAGAAGCATAATCTTTTCCCCAGTGTTGGGTCACACATTATCATCTGAGAACTTGAAGCAACACTGTTTCCTAGAAAACAATTTCTTCGGTTTCTGACGCTAATGTTTAGATTTCTGTTTGCCTTGTGCCAGTTCATCAAGCCAGACAAATATCCATGGTGCGGTTCAGAAGTCAGACCATCCCAGCTCTGCAACCTGGGGCAAAAACGCTAGTTTCTCTGTGCTTTCATTTCCTTAATCACAAAAGGAGGATATTATTTAATTGGATTGTTGAAAATAAAATTAGATAATTATATATAGTGTTTATAATATCGTTTAGCAAATAATGAGCATAAATGTTAACTACTGCTTTAGTCATCATCATACTAATCGGCTATCTCTACCCACTCCATCTTTGAAGTACACATGCACAAAACTTACCCTTTCCCTGCTTCAGCAGCCCCTCCCTTCAGATCATCTCAAACAACTAAATATCTAGAATAATAGAGGTGTCATTGGACTCAACACATCTGAGAGATCAAAAATAAAATGCAGTCATTATCAGAAAGTACCTCATTAAGTCTATTGAAAGAACCAACAAAATGAATGTTACTATATTCTAAAAGTTAAACTCAATCAGAGATGCCAAGAGATAATGAATGAGTGAATATTTTCTAAGTCTGCAATATAGTTTCAGCATCCTTAAGAGCCACTTCACTCTCAAATATGATCAAATTTTGCTTCAAGTTGCTAGACTGAATGTTGTATAGCAGACAGTTGAGCAGCAAGGTAATATTCTTTAACCACTCTAGCTTCATTTCAAACTCTCGTGAGCACAGCTTGACTCTAAGCCACAAACATGGCACCATCCAGTGTCCAACCTTTCTCCCCCAGTTGCTAGCACTTCAGGGTTTCCATTCTATTTTGGAAGTCCTCTTTGCTCCCAGATTTCCCAACCACATCCCCTTTGAGTCATTCTTGACTCCTTTCTCCCCCTTTGAGTCATTCTTGACTCCTTCTCCCCCTTCATCTCAATTTTAATGCACTACCCAAATTCTGCTCCTTCTCATTCCATAATAATGCCCTACTCTGGCAACAATAGGGCAATCCTACATTATTGTAGACATGTTCCAAGGGTAATTCCAGCTATAGTCAAGCCTATGGCCCCAATGGAGACCTGGGGAAGGAGTGCCCCAGTCTTTCCCTTCTTTTCTGATTTAAGTGGAGAATCTGCTCTCAATCAGAGCCCAGGAGGCAGGGAAACAACTGGGCAAGTACTTCCTACCAGACCAGAGCAGCAGGAACCAGGGTCTTTCCCATACGGATGGGCAGGCTCCAAGCAAAGGAATGTCCTTGTTCCAAGGCACAGCCTAAGCTGGAATTTGTCACACCCTTTGAAATCCCTTTGAAGCTGGGCAGAAGTCCTGCCAATGCCAAGCTTAAGAGCTTCACGGCTTACCCTGGGAGGGGTGGTTTCCTGCCTACGTTTCACATGACAGAAGTGGAGTAACCATCATTTTACATGATTCTGACTGTAGATATCAAAATCTAAAAACTCTACAGAAATAAGCTTTATGTGACATAATGTATCAGCAGATCAAGACCTATTATGTCCAGAAGGATAAATCTACTGCCTTAGAGACTTATTATTATAATAAACTTATTAAAAAAAAAAAAAACAACTCTTTTATTTATATTTTATTTATATTATATTTTCTAATTTATATTATATTTCAAAATCAGAGTAAGCATTCCCAGTTCCTTAAATAATTTCAGACCCTTCTCCACTTTGTCCTCTGAACAAGTTTCAGGTATTGATTTGTCTAAATTATGGAAATGTAGGCTTCCGAGGATTCTTGGAAACGAGATTTTTGCCTCCATGTCACAAAACTTTCACATATTGACCTTGGCTAAAATTCTCTTTTACATGAGCTGCCACCAAGGCCAGGTCTTCTGTTCTGAACTGAGTCTGAAGGCTTCTGTGCTGTTGTTTGTGCTTTAGTTTCCTAGGAAAATCCGAGAACTTTCGAACTACAGTCTACAGAAATTACTGGTTTCAAGTTGTTTTCAAGTTCTGGGTTATAGCCCACTCGTGGACCATGAAATCAATTCAATAGGTCATCATAAGCTTTTTCTTAAAAAATGAAATAAAATAGAGTAGAAAATATCAGAGTGCATTGCATTTATGAAAGGTAAACATCCATTCATGAAACTTACTTTTCTTTCAGAGAGAGAGGGATGTGTGTGTGTGTGTGTGTGTGTGTGTGTGTGTGTGTGTGTGTGTGTGTGTGTACTAGGTTATGACTATAATTGAGTTTGGGGTCAAAAAATGTAAAAGTCATTAGTCTAGTCCAACCAGGAATTAGCATTGTACCATAATGGATATACAACTATTTCAAATTTAGAATCAGGAAATCCCTGGTTTTAAGTGTGGACTCTGGCACGTTGGAATGCATGACCACAGGACACTATAAAACACTGTTGAAACTCAGCTCAGTTCGTCAACTACATAACAGTAACTTCCTCAAAGACAGATCAAGGAAAAACACTAATACTTCATGTTCTGAGCACTACCATGTGCCAGGAATCATGATGTGAATCTTATCTGCATTATAGTTTGACCTTCACCAACCCTTTATGTCAGATATTATTGTTATTATCCATCAGACTGAGGAAATTGAGACAGTTTGATCCGGACCCAGGAACTTACACATTCCACCACCCTGGCTGTGGGAACACTATGCCTCTACAGTAAGGTGAGGATGTATTTGAAGTACTTAACCACAATTAGCACTAAGCACTTAGTGCTGATAGCGAGCAGTGTTTAAATTTAGTGATGCTTAAAGGGAAGGCCCTCCAACTTCATGCTGCAATGTAAGTTCATGCCCTGTTTCCTTCATCAGGAAGTTCTTCCTTATGTGGCTACACTCAGTGATGTGCTTTGAGATGAAATTAGAGCTACCCTGGCAGGAGTTCTTTTCTTATCAAGAACAGGCAACAAGCAATATGCAGTCTGGCAGTTTATGGACCATACTCTGAGTAACACTTTTAGATGACACTGTTACAAAGTCAATCTTGATTATTGTAAGAATTATCTGGGACACAGCCTAATATCTTCTTTCACTGTCTTGTTTACTTCTTACTCTGCCACTGAAGGTAAGCTTGATGTACACTTATCCTTATTCAGTCTCATCTCGTAGATTTTAACCCATTGAAAGTTTTTAGAATCTTTACAATTTCATCTAAACGCACAATTATCCTCCTTGATTTTCTGTGCTCCCCATACCTGCTAAATGTCTTTTGTGTCTTCAGGGAAGATGCTGATAGCCATGTTAATCAAGACAGATTGGCTTTCACTATGAGCGACTAGAACACCACTGCAGATCCCCGCCAAGACCTGTGCACTGTCTCATTACTGTTTATTTTGCTTTCAAAAACCCGGACCTTTTCTTTCTAGCTTGAGAAGTGGAGAGGAAGCACAAGGAAGTAAACTGCTTTGAGGGCTCCATCTAGTGGTGCACAAGCATCAGTACACCTACATAACCAAACGGAGAAGGCATCAGTTGACAGGTCATAGCAGCCAAGAATGCAGGAGTGTAGCGTAATTGCCATCACTTTTCAATTTGCATGGCAAATAATTTTTACTCAATATTTCAAAGTAAAAATAAGACTGGTCTTATTTCTATAGTGCACTATTGTAAATTAAATAAATGTAACACCATACCTAGTCAAAGCCCAGAAAAAAAAGAAATATATAAACGAGCTACATAGTAAAGAGAAAAATGTTTTTAATACTTTCTTCCATCCATAGTTCTAAATTTGAAGCAATAAAAAGTCCCTTCACTTCTGCTTATTATTTATAAATTATCTCAAAGAAGTCCTGAATTTAAAATCTATAAAAAGGAAGGCAAAGCTACTTGACTAAGCAACTTCCTCATAATCTTAAAAGCCCAATGACTCAAGTTACTTCTCCCACACCTGAATCCCCTCCTTCCTCCAGATGTGCAGTGGTGTCTTCCCCAAGCTACTTGGTGTGCTTTACCTAGTCAAATTCCTTTTGAAGCTCCTTTAAGGGGATAATCATTAAAGTAAAAAAAAAAAAATACAGCCAGTATTGTAGTAATTAGTGAAATACCAAGAAATGCAATACCTTATCAAGGAGAATATTGTCACTTAACATTTCTCTTTTTATTTCACTAGAATAACCTAAGTATCAAATTATCTATGAATATCTGAAGTCTGTCCTCCATTTCTTCTTCTGTTGACCACATCTTGACAAGGACATCATACAGGGTAGGGCATACCTAAAATCCTGTACAGCAACCTTGAGACTCTGGCAAAAGCAAACTTAAAACCTCTCCATGGAAACACTTATGCAAACCAAGGCATATGGGTTACCCGCATAGAAAGGATAGCCCTCGCTGACAGGAAATCAAAACTAAAAGTGAATAATCAAATTTTCATATGCAAACATTAGGCTTACATGAGGACTCACTATGAAATAGAGGTGGGCATAATGGACCAAAGAAAAAAATAGTACTCAAGAATAAGAAGAAATATAAAAATCTGAAAGAAACAATTTAGATATGTATAAACCTATTATATAAAGAGGGAATATAAACAATAATAAAAGGCAGGATAGCAATTTAAAAGATCAAGAATATTAGGGAAAAGATCTGAAATTTAAGAATTTTAAAACGGATTCTTTGGATTTTCATTTGCAGCACAAAGACGCAGTGAGCTAGAAAGTGTATCACATTCAGCCTTTCTACAAGAAAAATATTGATCAAACTGCAAATTGATGACTCTTCTTGAACCCCTTGGAGAATTAAGTTCACAAGAGCAAACACTCTTCAAAGAGATATGTGCCTGCCAGAAGAAGCAGGACCCAAGCTTTTTCTTACCTGGGGCAGAAGTCATCAGCTGTCATTGATACCAATACAAAGATTCAACAAAAAAATTTTAATGAATTGCTAAAGGCCAAGTGTGGGGGCAGGATAAGAGTTTGAAAGCTCAGGGGCTATAGACAGAAGGAGGTGGGGGGAGACAAAAGATGATAAAAAAGAATTGAGAATATATTGTCATACATTCCTTACACATGTGAATGATAAGCCATTCTTTGGGGACACTCATATTGTTTTAAAATGTCTATTATAAACCTTAGGGCAACAACAAAATAAATATTTAAGAGGCATAAATAGCTTCATTAAAAAAATAGAATAATAAAAAATGTTCAAATAAACAGATAAAGCATTAAAAAGAGAAAATTAAGCAAAAAATAAATGGAACAAATCGAAAAGAGTAAGATGGTAAATAATCATTTTAATCTAACATTATTAATATTCACTTCGATCTCAACCTGTTTAATGAAACAGATTGTCATATTAGGTAAAAAAAATTATCAAAATTCAGCTGTATTTTTTCTACAGGAATTCTACTTTGAACATTAAGACAAGATAGGTTAGATGTAAAAGTATAGAGAAATATATATATCATATTAATACTAACCAAAAGAAGCTATAGTGATCTCAGACAAAGTGGACTTCAGAACAAAAAATATTATGTGATAATTAAAAAATTATAAATGTATAAATGTTTCATGAAAAATTTTCCAAGATTAATAATAATACTGTTGACTATTAACAACAGAACTGTTAATAAAAGAGCTTCAAAATAAAAGAAGCAAAACCTAACAGGTCTGAAAGAAAAACTAGATGAGCAACAATTAGAGTTGGAGAAATCAAGACTATAAAGAAATCGCAAAGAATCTATAAAAATATGTAAACGAACTAAAAGCTTGTCATTAGTGTATACATCAATGAAAAATACAGAAAAGGTCTCCACATTTATAAACCTTGTGTTCTAGTTGGAAATAAATACAATAAACATATTGAATGAGAAGGAAAAAATACCAAATACCAAAATGAAGTGTTTATGTATAAATATAATAAAATAAATACAGGGTCTGTAAGCTGAAAAGTGCAAAAATCGGCACACCCTACTGTTTTAACAATTCAGTTCACAGGACACAGTTCACATACATCACAAGTACCTGGGTCAGGGAAAACAACCAAGATGAACAACTGAATAAAATGCTTCTTCCTCCTCTCTCTTATCTGCCTGTCTCTGCTTGCCTTCATTCCTGCCTGCCCATTTCCTTTAAAATAAAAAAAGTTCAAAAATCTGATGAAATAAATTAAAGATCTAAATAAGGAAAGAGATACACTATGTTCATGGATTGGAAGACTAAAATCATTAATTCTTCAACTTGTCAATTAATATATAGATGCAGTGAAATCCATATAAAAATTCCAGTAGATTTTTTTGTAGATATAAATAAGTTGATTCTAAAATTTATATGGAAAGGGAAAGGAGCAAAACAAGTCAAAGCAATTCTGAAAAACAAAATTGGAGGACTCACTCCATCTTGTTTCAAATTTTCTTATAAAGGTACAGTTACCTAAACAATGTGAAAGGTTATATACATATAATAATAGAATAGAATCAAGAACCAGAAATAGACTTATGTAAATATCATCAATTGACTTCTGGTAAAAGCACAAAGGCAATTCAGTGAAGAAAGTTTCATGATTCAGCAAATGTTGCTGGAAAAATTGAGTACCTTTGTGCAAAAAATAACCTTTTACACATATTTTTTACTGGATACAAAATTAACTCAAATAAATCATTGGGTATGCCCTTGTGACTCAGGTGGTTAAGACTCTGGTGTGTGACCCCAAGAACCCAAGTTCTCAGCAATGAAGAGGGGGACAAAAATAATAAACAACTAAATAAAAATACTTCTTCCTCCTCTCCCTCCCCCTTTCCTTCCATACTTCTCTTTAAAATAAAAATCATAGACATAATGCTAAATGTAAAAATTTTTAATGCTAAAAGAAACAGAAGATAAAATCTATGTGACCTTGAGTTAAGAAATATATTTTAGATGTCATACTAAAAACATGATCCTTAAAAGAAAAATTGATAAATTGGAGTGTTTTTTTCTATCTTTTTGCTCTGTAAAAGACACTCCTAAGATAATTAAAAGACAACTCAGAAACTTGGAGAAAAATATTTGTATTTACAGAGCTGTATGTATGTATGTATGTATGGTGTATAATAAATAATTTACATTATTTTAGAGAATATAAAGCACTCTGGTGGCTCAGGACTTTCACTAGCAGCTGCAGCTTAGACCATGTAAAGCTCAAGGACCTAGGTTTCTGAACCAGGAGATGGCTGGGGTGGGGACAATCAAAAATAATATAAGAAATTAAAAGCCCACCATATACTTCCTCTTCCTCTCTTCCTTCCTTAAAAAAATGTTTCTTCCTCCCCTCCCTTCCTTCCTCTCCTTAAAAAAAGAACTCTTAAAGCTCAGCAATAAAAAAACCAAAATAAATCCCATTGAAAATGACTGAAATATATGAAAAGATATTTCTCCAAAGAACATATATAGATGGTAAATAAACATTTTAAAAAGTTCAACTTCAATGGTCATTAAGAAAGGTAAATTAAAATCACAACGTGTTACCACCACAAACCCGTGCTAAAATTCTAAAGCTAACAGTGAATGCAAAGGCAGGTGAGATGTGGAACTCTCATTCATTGTTGGTGATAATGCAAATAATATAACCATTCTGGAGAACAGTTTAATGATTTCTTATAAAGCTGAACATATTCTTACAATATGACCCAGAAATCCCACTCTTAGATAAATACTCAAATGAACTGAAGGCATATTTTCATTTAAAAATCTCTGTACAATTATTTGTGACAGCTTTATTCATATTTCCAAACCAGAAACAACCTAAGATATACTGCTGCAGGTGGCTGGATAAACAAGCTATGGGGTATCCACACAATAGAATACTGCTACTCAACAATAAAAAGAAACAAATGATTGATTCACATAGCATAGAGATAATTCTTTAATGAATTTTTCTAAATGAAAGAAGCCAGACTCCAAAGACTTCATATTGTAAGATTCCACTTACATGATATTCCAGAGAAGGGAAAACGGCACAGACAGAACACAGTTCAGTAGTTTCCAGGAGTTAAGTTTGGATGAGTAGTTGACTAAAAGAAGATTATGCGAGGAAATATTAGAATGAGATAACTAAACACAAATCTCCCAGAGAACAATAGAGTAAAATCAAGATGACAAAATATTAGTAAAGTGTTTTTCCACATTAATAGGCTTAATGTAAAGAAGTATATAAAAAGTACGATACCCAGAAAATAAAAAAATTTCTGTTTCAAACATAAATGAGATTACTAAATTTAAACACAAATCAGACTAAAAAGAAAATCAGTGTTTTCAATTTAAAAACATATGCTGACCATGTTATCTGATCAAAATCAGAATTATTAAAAAGCAGTCATACCCTGATGGCTTAATGGATATGGCCACCAAACATAGTCCACATACACCCCAAAAACCCAGGTCCAAGACCTGAGGCCAGGCACAGCAGCCAAGATGAACAACTAAATAAAAATAAATAAATGTGTCTTCCTCCTTTCTGTTATTATCTGCCTGCCTATTCACCTTCACTGCTACCTGCACCTGTCCTTCAGAAAAAATCAATATAAAAATCAGATGCCCACTATATCCCTTAAACATACACATACTTTAGAAATTACAAAAAACACATTAAAATTCATAGATCAAAAGAGAAAGCATTAAAAATATTAGATCTATAGATATGTGAGGATGAAAGTAATTATGTATTTTCCATTACCCCATTTGTGTATACACATGCAAAGAGATAGATAGATGAAGACAGATATAGATAGATAGATAGGTGATAGATATACAGAAAAATACACACATACGTATATATATATATATATATATATATATATACATATATATATTAGATTGATAGGGAGAAGGAAGGAAGAAAGAAAGAAGAGAAAAGAATGGGAATGTAGGGAAAAAAAGAATAAGGTCAGGAGTTCTGACATTTGACTAATAGTTTTTCCACAAAGACATAAAGTAGAAAATAAGTATTGGGTTTATCATAGAAATAATTACAGTAGCAACAAATAATAATAGAAATTTCTTGGCATGCCCTGATGGAGTAGTTAGGACAGCCGTCTCCGGAGGAACACAATAAACATACATCCTAAAAACCCAGGTTTTCATCCAGGGTTGGGGAAAAACAACCAATGTGAGCAACTAAATAAAAAATACAATAACATGCTTTTCCTCCTCTCTCTCTTTCTGCCTGCCTGCCTACTCGTCTTCATTCCTCCCTGTACCTTTCCTTAAAAAAAACAAAAACAGAAAGAAAATTCTGTACTACACAATAGCATGAGTTGCCAAATTGAAGGGGCTCACTGAGTTCCCAAGACGAAAGGAAAAGACCCATACCAAGACACGTTATGGTGAATATCCAGAACAAGAGACTAATAAAGATCCCAAAATATTTCAAAAACTTTTTAAAAGGACATCAAATGATCGGGAATGATATGTACCCATTCTCAGGAAGCTACTGAAAAATGTATTCCATCAAACTAATAGCATAAACAAAGGAGAAAACATAGGATGTGGGAAAACTGTAGCTTAGTTATGGTTCAGTTCACTAAAGTACAGAAAATCCTTGGAGAGATCTACAGCAGGCTAGAGCACAAAACTTTAAATCGAAAGGAGCTGACAGAATTCTAGAAGAGTTTTTGCCTGAGGAGAAAAAAATTAACCAATGCCTGATGCATATGAACATAGTAAGATTTTTAACTTATGGAAGAGACCTTGGAAATGAAAGAGTAATAAGAAAATTTTAAAAAACTAAGAAATCAAAAACCTATTTTTAACTTCAGGGAAGGAAAAAGATTGCAAAACAGGAAGTGTAGCATAGTATTCTACATAGTTCATCTGTGAATAATACTTATATATTCATGTATCAATATAAACACTGAATAAGAATTTAGTGCAAAATGGTGACATTTACTCTATTAAGAGAATGAAGGGGAGATATATGAAGATAATTATTATTTTCCATAATAGGAAAACAGCAAATAATAGTTAAATTTTAAATAATCAAGAAATGAAAACAGATCATGGTAATTAGAAATAAAGAGATAAACACCAAAAGAAACTTAAAAAGTTGAAAACTTGTCTTTGCGGAGTAAGAATTAGGAATAGGTATAGTGAGAATGTTTTTTATTATAATCCTTGGGGACTATTTAAGTTAAATAATGTAATATTCTGTGAACTATCATAAAATTAATATTCAAGAGAATATATATTCTTAAATGTGTGTATAAGGAGAAAATGGAAGTTAATGAGCTAAGCATACAACACCAGGATTTTTGTAAAAGACAGTTAGCCCAAAGAAAATAAATGGAAACGAATAATGAAAAAGGATGAAATAAAAGGAAATAAAAGAGGGATAGATAGAAGTCAAAGCTGAATCTTTCAAATAAACTAATGCAGCATTTTACTCATTCTATGAACAAATCAGTCATCAAATACACAGTAAAATTTTAAGACATCATAAAAGGATACTTTGAACAAGTTTATGCCAATAAATTTGACAGCTTAAATGGAGTGGAAAATATGAGTAATCAAAATTAACACAAAAGAAATTGAAAATATGAGCAGATATAAAACTTTCAGAAATGGAATCAGTCATCAATATCAGAAACTCTCTAGGCCTAAACACTTTTAAAGGTGAGTTTTGTGAAAACTTTAGGAACACATAATTTCTTGAGAAAATAGAACAAGAATGAATACCGAACAATTCGTTTTTTGAAATTTGCGAGACCTGACACCAAAACGGATGAAATACTATGAGAAAGGAAACTTGTCAACCAATCTCATTTTTACACAGGATTAGCAGTAATAAGAAATTGGTAAGATCTATTTGAGCTCCTTGTGCATGTTAGTCACCACTATGAGTTTTGTTATTTTTAACAGCTTTATTTAACAGTAGTATAATGATATAAAAAGAATTACATATAGTTGAAACATAAAATTTGATGAGTTTGAAATATACAAATACATGTAAACACAATCAAGGTAATAGACAAATCTATCACCTTCCAGTTTCCTTGCAGCCCTTTGTTTTTATTATTATTATGGTAAGAACACTATACATGAGATCTGTCCTCTTAACAAATTTTGAAGTGTACAGTACTATATTAATTATTGACACTGTGTTTTATATCAGCTCTCTAGAACATACTCATCAGGCACAACTGAAACATTATACCCATTGAACAATAATTTCTCATTTCTTCCATTTTATGGTTATTATTAGTAATAACTTAAAAACAGTCTTCTCAAGATGATACTATTATTGTGCCTATTTTATTGTTGGGGGACAGAAAGCAGAACAAAGACAAAGTTGAAGTTGGTAGATCATCAGGAACACCTCGTTTGGAAAACCAGGGGAAGGCCACAGTGGAAAACTATTGGGGTAGTGTTCCTGAAACATTTCACTCCCGAGAACAAGAAGATACAGTTATGTAGCAAAAGAACGAAAGGCTGAATCAACAAATCCAACATGAAAAATAAAATTGCTAGCATAAGCTGCCCAAGGTCATGGTGATGACTTCAATAAATAGGTGGAAGGCAGAGTATTCAAAGTTCTCAGTTCACCAGTCTGTTAACCCCATGAACGCACCTTTCTGTCTCTGTGTTTCTTAATCTCCTGCGGTGCCCCCTCTTCTCCCCTGTTCACCAGGAGCAATCCTGGCATTTTATCTATCAGGAATATTAAGATGCAGTTGTTAAGTAATGTGCCAATGACATGAATCTAGGCAGTCTTCAGAGTCCTGTAAAAGTGAGGCCTTATATGACTATATGGCAGAGAACTTGGTTCCAACTGATCATTTAAACACACAGAGCTGATACAGTGCAGGTACATAACTGTACCAAAATAAATATACTAGCCAATAGCACAACAAAAATAAATAATATTAAGTGTTGAAGAAGAAAATAATTAATTTTATTAACAGATTATATAATTAGTTACATTAAAAAATAAGAATCTATAGAATGTTAGAACTAATGAATTCTTCAGCAAGATTGCTAGATTAAAAATTAATGATTTACTATATACCTGTAAAATTCTACTAGGAATATATTCTGAATCTCAAAGTACAACTAAAACTGTAAGGAACCTAGAAATAAATCTAACAAAGGATGTGTAAAATCTACAATGAGAAAAAATTACAATTACTTTTGTAAAGGCTATTATAGAAGACCCAAGTAAAGAAGTAAAATACTGTGTTTACGATTAGCAAAACTCATTATCATAATGATGGCAATTTCCCCAAAATAGACCCACAGATTTTTTTTAAGGAAAGGTGCAAGCAGGAATGAAGGTGAGTAGGCAAGCAGGCAGGAAGAGATTAGAGAAAGAAAGAAAACTGGTTGCTTTCCCCTAGGCCTGTGACTCTAACCCAGAGGTATATGGCTTACTCCTTTGGAGATGATTGACCTAACGACTGTTCCACCAGGTTGTGTCTGACCTGTAAATTTAATGTCATTCTATTCATGAAACTAACTATTTTCCATTGGCATTGACAAGTCTTCTAAGTCATTGGGAAAGAACACAGTTATTGAAGAATATTGAAGAAAAGGTTGAAGAACAAAGAAGGGACATTCTCTACCAAATATTGATTTGCCACAGCCTTAATAAAAGAATACACAAATAAAATTGGAAATGAATAGAGGGCCTAAAAACAGACCGTTTATATGTGCAAACTTGGTATATAACAGAAGTTACATTGTGAATCAAATCAAAAATTCCAATATATAGTTGTAAGAAATTCCAACTTCATCTTTTACTAAAAACAAAAACAGAAAAAATAACCCAATATATTAAAGATTTACATGGAAAACACAAAATTATAAATATTTTAGGGTGTTCCTTGGTGAAATAGCAGATAGGTCAATCACCTCCAAAGAAGCACAGTCCACACACCCATTGGTCTGAGTCCTGGGTTCTGGGTGGGGAAGACAACCAGGGCGAACAACTAAATAAAAATAAAATAAAATACATCTTCCTCTTCTCTCTTTTCCTGCCTGTCTCCCTACTCACCTTCATTCCTGCCTACATCTTTCCTAAATCAAAAAAACTTTTAGATGATAATATATGAGAATATTTCCCTGACATCAGGGTAGAGAAAGAAGTCTATTAAAAAAAATGATGAAAACCATAAACCATAAATATTAGTAAAATTAAAACAGAATTACAGATTGGGCATGCCCTGGTGGAGCAGCAGTTAGGTCTGAAGGAGCAAGACACATACTCCTGGGCTCCAGGCCCAGCCCTGGTGGAGTAGGGTTAAGGGGAAGCAACCATTGTGAACAACTAAATAAAAATAAAGATGTTTCTTCCTCCTCTCTCTTCCTTCCTACCTGCCTACTCACCTTCATTCTTGCCTGTACCTTTCCTTTAAAAAAATATTACAGACTGGGGGAAAATACATGAATGGCAACAATGAACAAAGAACTATAGTCAAATCTTATTATTAATAGTTTCCATATTTGTAAAGTCACATACTAAAATTTACTTGTAACCCTAAAATCAATACTTGCAGCAATTCCATCATCATTCAAGGTCTTGCAGAGAGAAGTGAAAACTTTGACCTACCCAGCAAATACATTCCCTGCTAAGGACAAACAAGGCCACAGTCTGCTTTCTTATTTAGCTCTCACACTGTAAACTGTGTCCTTTTCTAAAGCCATACTTTCTACATTTTTGTTGGTGATTCCATTGTTTAAAATGGCTCCCAAGCAAGGGACTGAAGGCCTATCTAGTGTTAAGCACAAGAAGGCTGAGATGTGCTTAAAGAGAAAGATTCACGTGTTAGAGAAATTTCATTATGACATGAATTATAATGCTGTTGGCCATAAGCTCGACCTTAATGAATGAACAATATATATTAATTCAGGTGTCCTCAAAGAGAAATACACACAAAACAAGTCATGAATTGATGAGTTGACAAAAATACAGTGCTACTGACTCACGGAAGCCTAACCCTGTATTTTCCCTAAAGCAGTGGTTCAGTCTTCACTAATTCAGTGTTTGCAGTAACTTTACGGAGCACAACTATTGAGAGCAACGAGAAAAAACTACTTTCATGAGTCTCCAAAAATCTGCAAATCAAGAGGAAAAGAATTCAATAGAAAAGAGTCAACATAAGCAGAGAGGAGATAGAAGAAACCCAAAGGGACAATAAATATTCAAAGATGCTCGTATTCTCTATTTATTTGGAAAACACAAAATTAAGTCATAGGATGCCTTTTCACACCAATCAAATTAGCAAAAACAGAGTATTATAATTTACTAAAGAGGTGAAGAAAACAGACCCCTTTTATAAGCACTGCAATGCATGGCTATTGGAATTGTAACTGATTAATTTGGAGAGCAACATGACAATATCTAGTATGTTTGATAATGCATAATTCCCATGTCCTCACAAATCCACTTCTAAAGAATTACCTGAAAGAGCCCAGTGAAAAAAGGATAGGATAATCATTGGTATACTGTCTGAATTTCAAAAACCAAAGTGTCTAAATCACTGAATGTATATTGATATCACACTGATAGGAAAATCAGGGAAAGTCAAATATATATATATATACATATATACATATATACCAAAAAATATTTGCACTGGAGGAGAGGAAGATGGTGGCAGAAGCATATCTCTGATCTGAGTCAGGAAAACAAAGCCAACTTTCTTTGCAGCAAAGTCACTAACAGGGAGACCATCTGCACCCCAGCTACTTGGTAAGAACAGGACTGCATTTGGAGGCATGCAGAAAGGGATGCAGAAGCTTTAAAGATAGAGGTGGGTACAGGGGAAGGGAACAATAAAAGCATGTGGCAGGGAGGAGTCAGAGAGAACCACCCTAGGAGCGCCCCCGCAGCCATTGGCAGCCTCTGGTACCCAGCAATTGAACCATGTGCCCAGAGCGTTTGGAGCCACGGAACCCCACACCTGAAGAGGCATCACCTGCCAGGAGCATTTGGAGCTAGATGACCTGAGGAGTCTTTGGTACATTTTGTTTGTAGCCCAACACCTTGAACAGCCTTTTGCCACATTGGAGCCTTTGGTGCTCCATGAGCCAAGTGGTCTGAGAAACTAGCTCAACTGTTTCGGCACAAATAAAGATCAAATACCGGGAAATAAACTTAACTAAGGAGGTAGAAGACCTCTACAATGAGCACTAAAAGACCTTAATAAAAGAAATAGAAGACACAAAGAGATAGAAAAACATTCCATGCTCATGGATTAGAAGAATCAACATAGTGAAAATGGCCAGAAATAAAGTCATGCCTATATGGGCAGGTAATCTTTGACAAAGATGCTGGGAGCGTACACTTGAGGAAGGAAAGTCTATTCAACGAATGGTGCTGGGAAAACTGGAAAGATATCCACACAAAAAAAGAAACTATATTACTCATTATCACATACAAAAAAGTTAACTCAAAATGAATCAAACACCTGAACATAAGACTTAAAATCATAAAATACTTAGAGAAATCGTGGGGAAACATTGCTCCACAACCTCAACCTCCAAGAGGTCGTTGTGGGAGGAACAGTGACAGTCAAAGAAACCAAAGCAAAACTAAACTATTGGGACTGCATCAAACTGAAAAGCTTCTGCACAGCAAAAGAAACCACCACTAAAACAAAAAGATAACCTACGAGAAACAGAGAAGATATTCACACAACATACATCAAATAAGAACTTAATCTCCAAAATATATAAAGAACTCATATACCTCAATAATAAAAAGGCAACTGAATCTTTCAAAAACTGGGCAAAAGAACTGAATAGACACTTATCTAAAGAAGATAAACAGAGGGCCTACAGACACTGAAAAAAATGTTCTACATTACACGTCAGAGAAATGTAAATAGAAATTACAATGAGAAACCACCTCTCACCAGTGAGGACAGCCTATATCAAAAATACTGGAAATAGCAGGTGTTGGAGGAGGTGTGTTGAAAAAGGAGCCCTCCCACTCTGTTGGTGGGAATGTAAATTGGTGAAAGTTCTTTGAAGAACAGTGTGGAGAGTCCTCAAAAAATGAAGATGGATCTACCATTTGATCCAGCAGTCACACCCCCAAGGCATATGCCCAGAGAATACAAAATCTCTAATAAGAAAAAAAATCTTCATTCCTATATTCATCACAGCACAGTTTGTAATAACCAAGACATGGAAACAACCTAAATGCCCACCAACAGATGACTGAATAAAGAAGCTATGGTACATATACTCAATGGAATACTATGCCACTATTTAAAAAAAGGTGAATTTGTGCCCTTTCCAACAATCCGAATGCAACTGGAAGGGATCATGTTAAACGAAATAAAAAGAAAAAGAGAAATACAGGATGATTTCACTCATATGTGGAACATAATAAAATGAAACAAATGATCACACAAAGTCCAACAAAAATGACAGTATGCTGCATGCCCTGGTGGAGTAGTAGTTAGGTCAACAACCTCTGAAGGAGTGCAAGTCATGTAACCCCATTTTTAAGTACTAGAAGGAGGTGGGGAGGGGCCTGGTATAACCAGTGTAAACAACTAAATAAAAATGAAGTGCTTCTTCCTCCTCTCTCTTCCTGCCTGTCTACCTACTCATCTTCATTCCTGCCTGCACCTTTCCTTAAAAAAAAAATAAATAACAGGACACAGGACTATAGTTGGGAGGAGCGGAAGGGAGGGAAAGAGATGAACAGATAGTGGTAAAGGACACTGGAACTCTGGTTGTGCTGTGATGTGAAATATAGATTGAGATGTATTTTCTAATCCTAAAATGAATGTAGCAATGTGAACAAAAGAAACACTAAATATTACTATTAAAAATAAATGGATAATTTTTAAAATTGCCGACTGAAACTGTTATAAAAAATTATAACAATTACATACATTTTTAAAACATAGATGTACTATTATTTGTAAGTAATAAAACCTGTGCATGTATCAGGTAGGTTAGCCTAGGAAGGAGCTAGAATGGAGAAGAGGGGTGGGAATACCTAGGACAACCAGACTCTAAAATGGTCAGATAAATTTCTGACCATTGGAAGAGCAGCATATGCATTCTTTCATCCAAGAAATATAAACAATAAGGCAGCCGGGCCCAGTCAGCTTACACTGATTGGCTACATACGTGCTCTGACCACTGTAGTCACCTAGGAGCAAACCTTGCTTCATTAGAATCTGCTTAACACAAAATTGTATATGAGGGCATATATTAAGCTTATTATAACAGAATGAATTATGGGTAAGAAGACTGCACTATTTTTAGAAGTTTCTATCCTCTTCCTGGAAATCGTACCCCAGGAATGCTTAATAACACCCTGGGGGTGGGAACCTGGAAGGACAGCAAAAGAATCCTCTTTGCAAAATGCGTACCCCAAGTGAGACAGCTATTGGTGTTCACTCAAGCCCAATCCATTTCTCATTGCTTCCAGAAGTGTCTTTTTGCTTTTGCTTACTAACTAAACCTTCTGCTGTTTTTAACTGTCTGGGTGTCTGGATGTGAGAATCTGGACTGGGTATTTCCTGAGGCCCACATGCTAACACACGAATGATGCAGTGATACACATTACTTTGAAGAGAAAGGAAATAGGATCAATAATAATAGCAATGCTAAAAACTTTACATCCACTATAAACATATTCTCTCACTCTTCGAAGTAGCCCTATGAACTAGGTACCCACGACAGTGTGATTTATAATAAAAATATATATTTGGTCTTCAACCCATTTTTTGGCACAGAATTCCTAAAACTTGAAGAATTTCTCCAAGTAGTGAGAGCAAAAGGGCATCTTTTGTTATACTAATAAGGTGATTTTTGAAGCACCTGAAGGATTTGGGTTGGTTGCCAGGAGAATCAATTATCTGCTTAGAGGTAGGAACTTTCATTCCCTCCCTCCTCCCTTGAACTCTGAGAAGAGAAGAGCTGGAGGTTGACTCAATAGTCAAAGATCAGTGGTTTATTCAATCATGCCTGTGTAATAAAGCCTCCATAAAAGCCCAAGAGTATCTATCACATTGGTGCCAGAGACTTGCTTGTTGGTGTAGAGAAAACTTTCCAACACACATGTAGGAATTGGTGACTAGAATTCTTTGAAACATTATCATAATTTTTCAGATGAGAAAACTGAGATATAATTAAGTAACATACTAGGAAATCCTTTATCAGTATCTTCCTCAGGTTTTAAACAAAATTTAAATTCTGAACAATCTATTCAAGAGCTGAACCTCTCAAAGAAAAAAGCTTATTAGATACCACATTGGTCAATCGGTCCTTTCTTAATTTTGCTAATTCAAAACAATGTGAGAATATGAAAGAAAAAAATCATGATGTGTCCTTTCATGCCCTTCAGACATGAAACACTGGAGCTACCCTAATGAAAATGGTCAAGATATCCTTTTCCTTCATTCCATTCACTCTTTTTTTTATCTCAAATACTACCCTATCTCCACAAAAATATTAACCCTAGAAGAAACATTAGTACTCTAGCAGTAAAAACTGTTCAGAACTGGTGTCTGATCTGATTTCCTCAAATCTCTAGCACGTGTATGTCCCTGAATGAAGAAAAACAACAACAGGATATCCACTGTGGGACCAGGCTCTGGTCAGACACAGCTGCAGCCCCTCACTGAGTAGTTTGTTTGGTGAACATAACTGTAGAAGTGCAACAGAAAACTCTCCCTTACCATGAAGACTACCTGAAATCTGAAACTGATTTGTTGTATTTTTTTCCTCTCTCCTTAATAAAGCATATTAAATTCCTAGTCACTATTGAACAAACTAGTCTGAAAAAAAAAGTTGCAAGGACATTGCTTCATGAACATTTTCTTACCTACTGCAACACTTATACTATGACCAACTCTTATGAAATGATCAAACCACTCTATATTTGCAAACCTCAAAGAAAAAAGAGAAAACAAATACTTTTAAGGCATGCTTAATGACCATTAGTATGCTTTAGCTGACTCAACAGTGGCATTCCAACAAATAACAAGATTTTTTTTAAATCTTAATAATTCATGGATATTTTCTTAAACCTGCCAAAAATATCCATAAATAAGTATGAACTCCACATTGACTCTCACGAAAATCTCGTTCTAGAATCCATTATTATAGTTTTCATTTTTCTTTCCAAATGGAGAATAATAAGAACTCATTATAAATGGAACACATATGATAATCTCTTAATAAAAAAAATTTTAATTGGAGATAACTATTATTTGGATTGTATGTACATGTTTATCAGTGAGTAAAAAAACTGAAAATAAATGAGCTTTAAGGGCAGTAAATTTAAAAATTTATCTTCGTGAAGTTGCACAAAAAGTAAAATTCTCATTTAAATTCTAATTTTTTTGCTGGATATAAAAATTGTCACTAATATTTGTGACACTAAACAACTCATATAATGAAAATAAAATTGTGTGGAGTTGTGAGGGGTTGGGGGAGAGATCTTCCTTTTGTTTGATCCTCTCAGTTCAAACCACTTATAAAAGTATTCACCGTCTTCTCCATCAGAAGTTAGCATTGCCTCATGTTAAAATAAGAACTATCAGAGAAGAGAAGCTTTATCTTCCATCTACTAGAGAACAAGTCACTTGTTTCTGAACCCATGTTGTACACTGTATTCTATTCCAGTCAATGAAATACTTCATCAAAGGCCTTGGGCTTTTCCATTTCTGAATTCCATTTACAACCTATAACATCTGCTTCTCCTTCTCAGTTTTCTCTAACATGCTCTAGAATTTCCTGTCTTAAAAAAAAGTTCCTCCTTTCTCCCTAAGTCCGACTTCAGCTTTCATTTCATTTTTTTGCTGCATTCACAGTAACATTTCTTGAGAGTAGTTTATAGTTACTGCCTCTGTCTTCCCACCTCTCTTCTCTCTATACTCTGCTCCTTCCAACTGCCACTGGTCCATTGAGATTGCTCTTGTCAACAACCACTAGGTTGCTATATTTACCAATTATCTATATCTGTGTAGAAAACGAGCCCCTAAACTTGGCGACTTAAAAAAACGATTTATTAAGTTCTCTCACTTCCATGGGCTGACTAGGTTTACGTGGATGGATGGCTCCGACAGGAATTTCCATGCAGTTGCCTTTTCTGCTGCAATCATCTGAAAGACGGACAAGTTAAACTAAGATGACTCACTCACCACATTGGCAGTTGATTCTGGCCCTTGTCTGGAAGATGAATTGGGTCTGTCCACCAGAGTGCCTACATGTAGCCTTGACATGTGACTTGGGCCTAGCATGGCAACTGCCTTCCAAGAGGGGTTTCCCCAGAGTAAGTGCTCCAGGAAGGCGAGGTTAAAATGGCAAGGCTTCTTCTATCCTGGCCTTGGAAATCTCAATCTCATTTTCATGCATTCTGTTGTTCAGCTGCATTGATGAAGTCACCTCTGATTCGAGAGTGTAGTGGGGTGGGAATGATTAACCTCAACGTATTGATATAAGGAGTAGCCTGTGTATATGGGTATAAAGGGGAGAAGGGAATTCGAATGCGCCATCTTTTAAAGCTATCTGCCATAACATCTAGTTCACAATCCTTACTGTAATCGACTTCACCACAGAAACTACGTAGTAACCAGGCTGTCTTTCTTGAAACACTTTCTTTTCAAGACCTTGATATTCCACTTGTAGTTCTCAGCTCCCCACTTGGCCTCTCCCTCATAGTCAGTTCCTTTGAGATGCCCCGTATTTCTCTTAGAGATTTTGTTCTTTTTTTAGCCTTGGCACACTCACAAGTCCACTTCATCTTGCCCCACGGCTTTCAACATTTAACCATGTGCCAACAACTCCTAAATCTGTGTTCCAGCTCAGACATCTTCCTGCCAATCATATGTGCATGTCAAACTGCCTATCAGATTTCATGTGGTTGTCTAATAGTTATCTCAAACCTAGGACACCTACCTTGACATCTTTTCATTCAAATCTTTTGTTAAATTTCATCTTTCGTCCTTCCCTGAGCTCTATATAAAAACGTACTTTTCATCATTATGTTCTATCCCATGATTTATTTTTCTTCAACATGATATTCTAAAACTTTCTGTTTATTGTCTGTCTCTTCCAATTTAATCTGTTTGTTATCTACGTATCCCCAATATATAGAATAATGTTTCTTATGCTTCAGACTTCTTATCTGTCACTTAGCTTGAGTGTTAAGACACAATACCCCAAGAATTTAGAAAAGTCCTCAGGGGATGATCTCTGTCCTTTCCTCCTCTCAACTTGCAGGTATAATTGCCCAATTCCCAGTACTTTTAACTCCATTACTTTTTTGGTTCCAAATCACAATGGGGGGTGGGGGTAGAACAGAAATCGCTTCCTGAAGCCTTTGCTTTGTAAGTCTATTTTTTGTACTGACACTTCTAATATTGACATCATCCAAAACATAATTAAAAATAACCATTAATTATTCTCTGAGAATAAGTTAAATATCAATATTATGGTAACGGTAAGGTATATAGATCAAACACCAAACTCATTTAATTTACTTGTCTGTTGACTTACGTATTTATGCCATTTTAAATTCAGAAAATAGCAAGTACATGTAGCTACAGGAACACTTCAAAGACAAATCCCTGAGAAAACCAATATTTGAATGTTTGGAAATGGCAAAGAAAATGAACAAGAGTAAGAGCGGGCTTCCAGAGTATTTAAATAGCAGTGATCAACTGTGCCAGCCACTACAACCTCTGCACAAAAGGAGGATGTGCCAGGAAAGCCACCAGCAACCTGAAAAGCCGTTCCAGTTGAGAGGAAGGGGCCAAGTCAGCAAGCCATGGTCATACAAGGTCAGTAGCAGATCCTGTTGGACCACGTCCAAGTGTTCATGCCAGGGCCTCTACTTTGGAATATTGGCTTAAGTGGCTCTCAGAGCAAATCCAGTGAAACCACTATAATTTAGTCTTAATTGCAAATTGATGAGAGTAACGGTAAGTGTCTACTCACTTCACAGAGTCCTTTGGTTCAAGATCAGGATGTATTTGAGAATATTTTCAAAATATTCCATGTCCATGTCCACGTGGGTTCTTATTCAAACACTTTTAGGGACTAAACAACTGTATCATGGACTCAATTTCAAGAGTTATGCCCCTTTCATCCCTCCAGTATGAAGACATTTTTTATGAAGCTCACAAAATGTAATCTCATTAAACAAGAATTTTAAGAGGGAAAATGAGGACTAATTATTTTTTAAATGTAATTATACTGAATGAATCTTTGACCTTTAATGATAGGGAACTGTATCTTTGTTAATACCAAATATAGATTTAAAAAATACAGCAGTCACACAATTATACCAGGATCTAGTACTGCTATGCTATGCTATGAATCTTTTAATATTTCAAAATTAAATTACAAAAATGTTAAAGATTATTTGGCAAGAATCAATAATTTCCCCAATTCCATGATCACAATGGAAAAGACACAACATCTCATCCAAAAAAATGTCTTTCAAACAGGTAGAAGAGATGAAATGAATTAATTTCAAGAAGCATCACTGAGCAAAGAGATGCAGCATTTAAGAGCACAGGCACTAGGAACCCAGGATCTGCACATCTAACTGTTGAGACCTGAGCAAGTTATTCAATTTCTTCCTTTGTAACTGTTACCAACCTCATTTCTCAACCTCCACTGCAGAGAATGAATGTTCTGAATTGCCTTTCTGCACATGCACTTTTAAATAACAAGGCATATAATTGTAAATAAGTATAGTACTATTTTGTATTTTTTGCCCTTTAAATGAGATCCCCTGCATATTTCTTTAACTTACCATTTTGCCCAACATCATCTTTAATACATTTCTAGTACTTAGAGCTCTAGTTTATTTTCATAAAAGTACACAATATTCCATTATATAAAAAGGATCACAAGTTATTTATTCATTCTTTTATTTTGGAACATTTCCACTTTTCCATTTTTGCTAACAGTGCTGCAGTAATCATGTTTATACTTCACCAAAGAATGGAATTATAATGTTATATGTTGCTGGATGTTTTAAATACTACTAAATATTCCCAAATTGCTCCAAAAGTCATAATGCCAATTTATGCATCTTCCAGAAGTATGAATTTCTTCTGCCTTAAAATTTCATTAGCATAAACTTATTAGGTAAATGAGAAATTGTGTACACAGCATTTTTAATTGGCATTTATTTGCCTGATAACTGGAGAGGTTGAGTGTCTTGTATTAAGTTAGCCATCTTGTGACTTGCTTATTTATATTATATCTTTTTACCTACTTGGGAGGTATCATATTTCTCTTTTTAATTTTCAAGAGTTTATGAAATGTTTTTTATACTAATACTTTGTCGATGATATGCACTGCAAATATTTTTCCAGTCTTTAGTTTGTCTTTTAACTTGTTGGTGGTGCCTTTAGATTTGTTAAAATTTTAATTTACTTGAATTTATCAACTATTATTTGTTTTTTCAAAATATGGTTTTTCAAATAAAATTCTAAAGATCTACCTGAGTGTGTGTGTATATACAGTATGAGATGGAATTTTACTTTCTTCAATATTAATTCATTTTACCTTTTCATCAACTATTAAGATAGAATAGATATATATTATCAGAGTTGACAGGTAAGAAAAATCTGGAAATGTATTTGATTAATCCAAGGGTATACAACTTGTCTGAGACTAAGACTATCAGAATGAGCTTCTTCAGCTAAAGGACCCCCAGGCATGTCCAGCTCATTAGTCTTTAAATCTGAAATCTTATCTTTCCCCCTCACTCCACAGCTAGCCTACAACCCCCGGTCCAGGAGTTCAGGGCACTGGTGCTGCTCTGCTGGTGGCTTCCAGCCTTCCATCAGGTTGCACAGAAGGCTCTCCAGAGCTGCGCTCCCCAGAGCTGCCCTCCCCAGAGCTGCCTCAGCTCCTCCCCCACCCCATCCAGAATTAGAATATCTAATCAGTCAGAATGCAGCTGAGGTAAGCTAGTTCCTGGAACACTCCTGCTGATTTTAGTATTTAGCAGGGCTGTGACCCACAGAGCCGTGCTCCCCTCCCAGCTTTGCACGCCACTCAAACCCCCAGCATTTGTTGAGAACTGGGGATATTTTTGGTTGCTCCCCTAAGGGAGTGAGACTGGCATCTAGTGACCAGAGGCCTGGAATGCTGCTAAACTCCCTACAGTGCACAGGATGCTGGCCTTTCCCCAACAAAGAATTACCTGGCCCAAATGTCAACCCTGAGGTTGAGAAACTTGAGCCTGGGGTACACTGCTTTCACTCTTGATGCTCAAAATGTAGCCGCTGACCTCAGCACATCATCACCAGCACCAAGGAGTGTGTTTGCAATGTGGGATCTGTGGCTTCTCAGGAGACTAGTCAGAACAGACAGGTGATTCATATGCACAAAGATGTTGAGAAGCCTTCAGCTGGAATGCTCTGCTCCCCTTTCCATTGCAAATCTACTCAGATGATGAATTCTGTCAGCACCATCTCTTAATTAATTCTAAAGTTGTCCTTGCCATCTATCCTTAGGGTGACTTTCTCCATCCAGTACTTCATTACTTGTCATCTGTTACTGCAGTAACCTGAAAACGTGGCCACTCTCTTCTACCCTACTATTGATCTTTACCCTTTTTGACGATTACGAAACATTTTAATGTGAAATGAAAAGCTGGACCTTCCCCAAAAAAAAGAATGTACATGTAGACACACACACACACACACACTCCTACCTTATTGCATTCAATTACAGGAGGTTCATAGAATTTCCTGAAGCCCTCCTCAGATGCTTCCAGGTAAGACCCCTCTGGTAAGAACCCTCATTTTAGTCACTAAGCATAGGGTTTATTCTAAAATGCCCATGTAAGCATCCTGGCTCTTAGCGCAGCCCAGTTTGTGCAGAGCTCTGCTGACCCTCAGAGTTAGATTCTCCACCTGCATGGCCCCTTGTTCCCAGAGTTTCTATCTGCCATTGCACTTCATGGAGTGTATTATATTGTGTGTTTTTTTTTTTGAGTCTCCCTTCACATCTGGGTCAGCAAGGGTACCTTTCATCTCTACAGCCTCGGTGCAGAGCACAAACAGGAACTCAGTAAGCTTGCCTTCTCTCCTCTCAATAGCACTTTTCAATTTATTCTTGATGACTTGGTATTTTTCCCTTATAATTGAAACATAATATCTTATTTCTTTAGTAAGACAATGATTATCTGATGCTCATGATATTATTCGTTACACAATTTTTTAGATTCTTGAAACACTTTATACTAATATGTAAAAAAAAACATAAGATGTGGTCAGGATAAACAAGCAAATATCTAATACCCCAAAGGTTTTATGGAAATAACCCCAAAGTTCCATATTACCGTAACATTTTTTCCTGAGACCCAGTACCAAGAAACTTTTTCAGGGAATACAGAGACATTCTCAACTGATTTGGGGAAAAGAAAATTCAGAAACATTTTTCTATGTTTGAGTGTTCAGGTGAAAAACTCATCCAAGACAAAAAAATAACCGAATCCCAAAAACAGGAATTGAATTAGGAGAAGAGAAAGATTGGGAAGCCAGAGACATTATGCAGAAAACATTCTAATACCCCATGGAAATTCTGAGCTAAAGTATTCTGCTTATTTTAAAGGAGTAAGAGCCTCACTAATACTGGATCAACAATTTTCAGGTAAAAACAGAATTTACACACTTCCCATCCTCATCTAGAGTACTATTGGAGATCTTGCATAATAAGAATAGAACACATTCATTAAAGCAAAGGCTTTTTATAAACAAATAACCCTAAATTATTCTACGGCAGTGTTTTTTATATCACCTATCCTTTTATCATTACAATAATGTATTTCTCTCTGCCTCCAAAACAAATAAACAAAAAATGCTGTTTGCTTTGAAAATATCACCTCTTTTTAACTTTGATTTACTGCCCTTTGGCTTCAGGCCCACTGGTCCCAGGCCAAGTTGTCAGGCTACTCTGCTGCATTGGCAAAGCAGGGACACAGAATTGAAGCTCAGGAAGCCTGCGTGGGCCCAGGGTTCCTACAAAGTGCCCTCTACGTGTCAGCTGCCATCTACTAGGTTTTCCCTCCTTGAACAGAGCATGTCCTCAGGGATGCCCATCCCCTTCCACCGCCTGCAAAGGTCTGTCCTCAATCCCTGCAAAACAGAGTAAAAAGGCAGATCCTTTTCAGGGTCCAACTTACAGGAAAGAGCCTTGGTGTAGTTGCTACAAGTGTTGCTACAAGTGTTGCTACAAGTGTTGCTACAAGTCCTATCCCAGAAAAACAACAACTAACAAAACAAAACAACTCTCTTCTCTACCAGTGATTTCATTCCTGGAATCACTTCCTTGCTATCTGTGTGACTTCAAGGTACATCAAGTCTGTCACTCCAACTAGGCTAAGATCTCAGAGGACAGCAAGTCAAAGACTCATTAATAAACGTTTTAGGATCGCACAGAAAGAGCATTGCTTGCCAGTGTCTGGGGGTTGGTGTACGTGGTTTAGATCCGCTGTGCCACTCACTGGCACTATCTGGAACAAGTCATAGAATCTCACTGAGAATCATCTGTGAGAGGGGAATGAAGATAAAAAATAAAATCTCTCATAGAAGCTCCCCACATAATCTCTTTTATTTCATTTAAGGAGACTTTTTGTCTGAATTATCCAAGCAAGAATTTTTAATATCCAATTATCACTGCCATATGAAGATAACTTTTGAAAGCAATAATTTTTCTTGATTTTGAGAAAAATTCTCTGTTCGAGATTGATATTTTTGCAGATAAAACAATTTAAGCATAATCAATCATATGAAATATTAGGAGGAAATGTTATTCTCCCTTCAGAATCTATACCCTTTGAACAAACACTGCCCAATAGTTAAAAAAAAAAAGAAGAAAATTTGGGAGCGCTCTGATGGCTTATGTGTTAAAACCGTGCCTGGAGAGCAGTGAACATACAATCCAAAGACTGTGGTTTTCTGCCGGGACGGAATGAAACGAGTAAAACAAACAACTAAATAAATAAAGATGCTTTTTCCTCCTCTCTTTTCCTTTCTGCCTACTGCCTGCCTGCCTTCATTCCTACCTGTTTTCCTTCCTCTTACAAAAGAAAAGGAAAATTCATATATTTCTCTGGTGATGCTCTTAGTTTTGTTTTTAAAATTGTGTCAGGAAATGATTAGATTGGTTTGGGTTATCCGTCCCATTGCACATAAAATCAACTAAAATATCTATAGAACAAAATTGATGCATAATATAGGCAAACACAAATGAATATGAGTATATGGAAGTACATATATTAAAATAGAAACTAATGGATTTCTCTTTCCTTTGTAGTAACCTTGGAAATCTTCCTCACTCAACATTGTGGACACCTTCTCTTCTTCACCTGGTAGGTAAGCCTGTGTCTTGTCACAAAAGAACACGTGGTGTAGAACACAATATTGTCAATAAAGCACCAATACAACACCACACTGCAGAAACCGTGGCATCCAAGGGTCTATTCATGTCTCAGACTATGCAGTCAATTATTCTCTTCCACTAAACAAGTTCCTGTTTGGCTCTGTAGTATCGTTTATCACAGTGGATTCTATGACGGAACTATTTTTGTTTGTTTTATTTTTTACCAGCAAAATCATTGCACCTGAACAAGAAACTCATTTTTTTTAAATCTGGTTTTCTCACAGAATCAATGACATAAGAGAATTGTTTGTTTTCAATTCTGACTTTTTCTCCACCTAGATCTATTTTTGAAACAACTTTTATTTTGGGATGTCCTGACTGGGATGATACTAAATTGGAAAGTCTGGTGCAAATTTTATTGACCTCCATTTCCTACTATAAAGGATGTCTCTCACTAATCTGTCATCTACAGGGCAGACAAAGGCCAGAGGCTAGGGAAGCCACACCAGATGGTGTGTTCAAGAAGCCCACAACCAGACTGTGTTTCGTTATTTTGTTTTTAAATAAATGGCCAACAAGAAGGAGGAAAAAACATTTGGTCATCCTTCTTATTCCAAAATAAGCTAAAGTAAATGTTAACTGTGACATACAAGCCAATACAATGCCTGAGAATAGGTACTTAATATATGTTGCTTAGGTATGATAGAATGAATGGATAGAATAATGGTTGGGTGGGTGGACAGAGGGGTAGATGAGTGGATGAATAAAAGAATTACTTATTAATATTAATTAATAAATTGACATTATTTTTAATTTAAACAATTCAGAATAACTCGACATCATAAAAACTAAATGAATTACAAAGTGAATGTCCCCTTCTCTTTTTAGAGAAAAATAGTGTTAATAGTTTTAGCCATATTATTCCTTTTCTGATATATTTTATGGTCTTATTTATTTATCACTGTTATTTTTCAGTCATCTATATATCCCCAATATTATTTTTTAATTTAACTTTAATTTTTTCTCCAAATTACAGTCACATTGTTCATTGTGATCTACGTCTTGTCCGTATACCAAGGACATCCATTCATGTCAGTGTAGAGACTTATCTTGCTTACCTTTAATGACTGCATGTTATCCTGATATACAGACACATCATATTCATTCAGTCAGGCTCCTACTGAAAACTAAACTTTTTTCAATGTTTACGCCATTACCAACAATACTGCAGTGTATTTCCTCATATGTGTGTTACTGACCATCTATATTTTTTTAATTTTTGATATCCTTTGCTACCTTCTCTATTAGTTTCTTTGTCATTTTTTTTTATAGAAAATCTCAACATTGGGAACACGAACATTTTACTGTTTATACATGTGGCGAATACATTCACTAGATCTGTCTCTTGCCTCTTTGTTTTTGGCATCTCTGTCTAAACACTTTAAATTTCTTTGTAGTCAAATCTACTTTTTTGTTGCTTCATCTTTTCCAACTTTAAGAAATTATCCCAACCCCATAATATGTATCAATATTTTAACATAATACTTTTTTGATGGAGCTATTCAATGTTGACTAAACCCAAGTCTTCTGCTACATTTACATCCTCTGTTAGAATTAGTTTATAATTATATGACTTGTTCTAGTCAATGGAATGTGAGGTGAAGTGACACCAAAGGTCCTATAATTTCTACCCCTAGCCAATTCTCTCTTCACCTTTACCACATACCTCAATATCTAACATTCTACGCTGCATAGAAACAAGATACTAACAGCCTCCATGCCTGAATCATCACTGGAGGAATCACCTAGAGAGTCTCTATATTTGCTGTAAAGGAGCTCTCCTCTGTTAAGCCACTGTGGTCCAAGATGTCTTTGTTAGTAAACATATTTATATAACAACATAATATTCTTTCTGCATTTAAGATGTTCAATTTATTTACAGTTTTATATAGTATGCTATGTAGAAATAAATATTTTATTTAAAATACCTTAATTATGAAAATATTAAATCACATATACAAATATGTCTGTTTGAACTTTGTTACAAACCACTGATTTATCAGTTTCTGTACCTTACCCAACTATTTTGATTTAAATAATTAAATATTTTAATATCTTAAAGATAAAATTCCCCCTCATGATTCTTCTTTTTCAGACTCTTACCTTTGGTGTGTCCTGATGGAGTAGTGATGTGTCAGAAATCTTCTGCTGGCACAGACCACATGCATCCCAAGGACCTGGGTTCATGTCCCAGGGCCAGAGTAAACAACCAAGATAAACAACTACATAAAATAAGTAGTGCTTTTTCCACCTATTTTTCTACCTGAAACTTTCCCTAAAAAAAAAAAAAAAAAAAAAAAAACTCTTGCTTTATTCTTCCAAATACATTTTAAAATTAATTTGCCTGTTCCCCTAGATAATTGCTTGGGATCCTAATCATATTTGTATTACATACTGATTTGAGAATAAGTAGTGTATATATGATATATACCTATGTAATTCTATTTTATGTCCTTTAATAAAAATGTATGTAGTTCCATTATTAAATAATCCTTGGGTCTTTTACAGACTAATTTGGACAAAATTTTGAATACAATTTTTCTTATTTCAGTTTCTAATTATTCAATACTAACAAAAAGGAAATACTTATTTTTGTATTTTGTCTTATATATAGCCACCTTATTCTCTTAACAGTAGAATAATTTCTGTTAATTTTATTTGATTTTTAGATATAGTGTTATATCATCTGCAACAAATTACTGTTTCTTTCCAAGTTAAATGTCTTCAATTCCTGTTTTACTTTAAACTTTTTAAGAGAAAGAAAACTGACTCCTAAATGTAATTATGTGGATTTTTATCATCTATTGACAATATGTTATTGTCTTCAATTAATAGTCATGATTTTCCCTTAAAATTGTAATATAAAGAATAAGATTGATTTTCTAATGATGAGTCATCTTTTACTTCTTCCATAAAACCTACCTAGCTACACTCCATTTAAATAGTCTTATTTTAACTTAATAGCATATAAAATTAACTTTGAATAACTAGAAATAATCTCTATGTAAGAAATTGAGGAATGGTTTAATAAATTAATGGCATAGCAACATTATAAATTATCATATGACCACTAAAAAAGAGACTCATTATAAAAATAACGTAAAATTCTAAGTTGAAATTTCTAAATATTTCATTAGATTTTATGTTCTGTTTTACTAGGAGATTAACAAGAAGAAAATTTTCTTCTGTTTTACTAGGAGATTAACAAGAAGAAAATTTTCTTCTCTTCAATATAAATAATGCTGATCATTTTGAGCACTGCCACTTTCTAAGCAGTCATACCATAACCTAGCTTAAGATTTAGGAGAATGATTCCATGGCTATGTTAGAAAAATGGTTGTTACGTTAGAAAACTGCTTGTTGTCAATTGTTACATATTTCTTAAACATTTATGCAGAAAGCATAACAAATCTGTAAAGCATTGTATAATAGGAACATTCACAGCATATATTCTTTAACTTGTTTAGCAGTGATTTATTTGTAATACTCTTTTCTCCCAACCTAAACTTTCAGCTATGTATTAGAACCTCATGCTTGACATCATCATAGTTGTGAGCTTATAGTAGACATTCAATAAATATGCATGAATTTATTGAGGCCATCCTTTTTTTTTCTTTTTAAGGGAATGTGCAGGCAGGAATGAAGGTGAGTAGGCAGACAGGCAGGAAGACAGAGGAGGAAGAAGCATTTTTTCTTTAATTTCCATTTTAGCTGCTCACACTGGTTATTTAACCCTGGGTTGGGAACTCAGACCCAGGAGTATAGGGCCTGTGACCTTCCAAGGTGAGTGACCTAACCATATTCCACCAGGACGAGTGCCTCCTCCTTATTTTTAAGAAATAAAAATTTCAATAACTGTCAACTATTTACTATTATATTCATTTTCTAGTCAGAAAATATTGAATTCCCACAATATATTAATCCAAGGTTTGTGTGCCAAGACCTAGTTAGGGAAAGATTTAACTACCTGTACAAGTTGGAGTATGTAAGTAGTATTAAGGGACAAACTAAACCGTCAATCTTTCTCTTAAACATGTTATGTCACATCCTTCATGTTTTCTTTTATTTTTTAAACTCCACGTAATTAGAAATTTTTCAGTATCTTTCTGTTATTGTTTTCTAATTTAATTCCATTATGTTCTGGGAGCAGACATTATATGATTTCTATTATCTTTTAATCTGTTAGGGTGTGCTTTATGATCCAGAATGTGGTCTGTCTTGATGAATGTTCCACGTGTGCTTGGAAAGAATGTGTATTCAGCTATTGCTGGATGAAGTAGCTAGATGTCAAATGTATTCAGTTAATTGATGGGTGTTGTTGAGTTCAGCTATGTTCTTCCTGGTCTTCTGCCTACAGGATCTGTCCATTCTGATAGAGGGATGTTGAAGTCTTCACCCGTTATAGTCAATTTGTCTGTCTCTCTTCGTAATTCTATTAGTTTTTGTCTCACATAGTTTGACACTCTGTTCTTAGGCACACACACATTAAGGATTATTATATCTTCTTGGGGAATTGAACTTTCATCATTACAAAAAAAAAGCCTTTTAACTTCTACTGCTTTGATGTCAACGCTGAGTAAAATTAGTACAGCTGCTTTTGCTTTCTTTTGAATAGTGTTAGCCTGGTATAGTTTTCTCATCCATTTACTGTTAATCCAATTTTTTATATTTTAAGTAAATTTCTTGTAGACAAACGCATAGTTGAAACACTGATAATCTCTGTCTCTTAATCTGTTAATTTAGGCCATTGATGTTCAAAGTGATTATTGATAGCTGGATTTAATAACTACTATAGTCATTACTGGTTTTTGTTTGTTGCCTTTGCTCTTTGTTCCTATTTTTGCCTTGTAACTTTTATTACAGTATATTGTTAAAAAAAAGTTCTATGTATTATTGTTGTTGTTAGTCTTTTACTGTGCCTAAATTATATATTAAATGTTATCGTAGATATGTATATGGAAAAAGCATAGCATATGCAGGGTTTGTTACTATGTGTCCTTCCAGGCATCCATTGGGGGTCTTGGAACATATCTTCAGCAGATGGGGATGGGGGGTACTACTGTGCTACCTCACAGGGAGTGCATTTTATAATAACAAATAATCCTAATTCCTGTCTTCTATCATGATAGATCATCTCAGTATCATCTCTTGAATCATTGCTGTCATTCAATATTAATATATATGAATAATATATGTGCATAAATCTATACATACATTGTAATTATTTTGATCAAAATGTTATCTATTAAATAAATTAAAAATAAGTGAAATGAAAGTTTTTATTTTACCTTCACTTACTCCATCTTTGATGTTCTTTTCTTCATGGAGAGCCTAGCTTCCGACCAATTTTATTTTTCTTCTCTCCAAAGAACTTCTTTTAATATTTATTGCGAGGTAAGTCTACTAACAACAAATTCTGTCAATTTTTGCTTGTCTAAGAGAGTATTTCTCCTTCACTTTTGAAGGACAATTTCATAAGATAGAGAATTCTAGTTTGGTGTGAGTGCGTAGAGTCCTTTCGATATTTTTAATACTTTACCTCATTCTCTCTTACTTGTATGGTTTCTGAGAAGTTAGATGTAGTTCTTATCTTGGTTCCTCTATGGTGAGGGTTTTTCTTTATCTTTGACTTTATGTGTTTAAAAATAATACACTTATGTATAGTTTGTGTTAATGATAATTTGTTTTGTTTTGGTTTGTCTTTGGTAGTTTTTGTGGTGGTGTTTTTTTGTTTTTTTGGGGGGGCTGGGGGGCTGTTTGATTTTGGATTTATCGTGCTTGATGTTCTCTAACTTCCTGAATCTGGGTTTTGGATCTGACATTCATTTGGGGATATTCTTAGTCACTATTATTTCAAATATTTCTTCTGTTCCCTTCTGTCTTTCATCTCCTTCTAGTATTTCCATTACATGTATGATGCACTTTTAGTAGCTATCCTCCAGTCCTTGAAAATACTGTTTTGGTTTTTTCCATCTATGTTCTCTTTTATTTTCAATTTTCAGATATTCTATTGCTATATCCTGTAACTCAGAGATTCTTTCCTCAGCCATATCCGGTCTACTAAATGTGTCCATCAACAGCATTCTTAACTTCTGTTGTTTTTCATTGAGTTACTTTGTTTCTAGCATTCATTTTTGAGTCTTTCGTGAAATTTCTCTCTCTCTGTTTATACCGCCCATCTGTTCTTGCATGCCTTCTACTTTATTTATTAGAGTCCTTAGCATATTAATCTTAGTGTTTTCAGTTGCCTGGTCTGATCATTACAGTGTACCAGCTATGTCTGATTCTGATGCTTGTTCTGTCTCTTCAAAATTGCGTTTTTGCCCTTTAATATACCTTGATCATTTTTCTTAATAGTTGAACATGATGCATTAATGTAAAAGTAGTAACTGCTGAAAACAGACGTTTAGTAACGTGGCAGTGAGGTGTAGGGGTTGAAGTGTTTTATACTGTTATGATTAGATTTTAGTCTTTTAGTGAGCCTACACCTCTGGACTATGAACTTTCACAAGAGTTTTCAGTTCCCCCACCCCCAACCCCCTTGGTTGGACTGGTTGGCTAGAGCAGAATATAATTGAGTATATCTCTTCCTTAGTTAACCTCTGATAATACCTCAGCAGGTTTGAGTCTATTAACTAATTTCCCCTGAGGACAGGCCTGGAACTGAGTTGTTGTTTTTTTTTTTCTTCTTTTTTCAAAATAGCTTCCTTTTCCCTCCCCCTGCTAGAAACTTGAAGATATTTTTCTTTAACTATATAGGAATCTGGTCAAGTTTTTGAGGTCAATCCCACAAAATGATGGGATCTCCAGAGTCTTTAATTCTCAGTTACATCTCAGGTTTCCTACCCTACACTGAAGTCTCTGGTCTGGGAAGCCATGACTCCCTGTATTCATCCACCTGTCTCTCCAATCTTGGAGGCAGTGGTTGGTCCTCTGTCCTGCCCTTCATTCCTGAAGGGTATTTTCATGGAATACGGAATTCTGGGTTACCAGTTCTTTTTTTTCCCCACTTAAAATGTTATGTCACTTCTTTCTGTCCTCTGTTGATTCTGATGCCGTTTGGATGACTTAGCCCCTACAGATAATGTAGCATTTCTCTCTGCCTGCTTGCAGGTCTTCCCTTTGATTTTACTTTCGAAAACTTTGATGATGATGTGTCTTGATGCAGAAATATTTGAGTTTATTTTCTTCATGGCACACTCAGCAACTCTAATCTGTATCTGTATCTCATGCCAAATTTGGAATGTTTTTAGTTTTTATTTCTTCAAGTATGTTTTAATATCCCACCTGCTTACTCCCTTTCCTTTAAGACATTGATGATATGAATGTTGGGTCTTTATAATTGTCTCACATACTACTGATGACATGTTCTTCTTTTTTTTACTACATTTTCTCTTTGTTATTCAGATTAAATAATTTCTATTCTTCTAGTTCACGTATTCCTTCATCTGTTCAATCCACTGAGTTTTGGGCTTTTTCAGTTGTAGTATTTGGGGTGTTTTTTGTTTTAGGGATTTTTGTTGTTGTTGTTCTTTTGGAAGTTTTTGATTACTGTATTTCTCAGTTCCAAAATTTCCATTTAGTTCTTATAGCTTCTGTTTCTTTGCTGAGGTTTTCTATTTCATTCATTTGTTTTAAGCATATTTATAATTGTATATTGAAGCATATTTATGATATCTGCTTTAAAATGTATTTATTAGATAATTCTACTATCTGTTTCATCACTGACTACCTTTTTTCATTCTAGCTGAGATCTTCCTGGTTCTTGCTATGAAGAACGATATTCCATTAACTGGACATTTTGTCTTATGAGAGTCCTGATCTTATTTCAATCTTATATTTCAGTAAACCGCTCTGACATCATTCTAGTGAAGGAAGGAAAGAGACACCTCACTGCCATCAGGTCCTCTACTTGGCCTCTTTTGACACCCATTGGGGAGGACTGGGTGCTGCTCCTCTCATTGGAGGTATTCACAGTGAGGAGGCTGAGTTCATAACCACTTAGCAAAGCCCTGAGTATCTGCTTGCCATTCTCTGATACCATCCCAGTAGGAGAAGGGAATGAAAATCTAGTCATTCCATATTGTTTCTACTGCCATTGTGTGTGTGTGTGTGTGTGTGTGTGTGTGTGTGCGTGCGTGCATGTGTGTAAGCCCCGTCTGCCACTTAGCCCTCATTGACTTCTATCACTGTTTTACAACACATGGCAAAGATGGAAGTCTTGACCTTTGCTGACAAGGAGATGGGGGAGTTGGGGTTGATGGATCACAGTTCTTTTTTGTGGCATTTAGCAGAAATGGAGCAGGGTATTATCTAAGTTTCCTTAATTAGTGCTCTTTTCTTGGTCCTTTAGCTAGAGATTAGAGGACTTTTTTAGCCTTTTGGTATTTCCAAGTTGCTAGTTTCTCTAATGCCCAATCTGAGATTTGTAACAGAAAACAAAAAGCTAGGTCTCAAGGTCTCTAACCTTGAGAACCTTCTGTTCTCCATCTTTCAGAGTCTCATATTTATTTTATGTATAATATTCAGTGCTTTTGGTTATAGCAAGGGGAATAAGAAAAAATGTCTACTATTTCTCCCCTCAAGGTGGAAGTCAAGTTGAATTATCTTTTACAGTTTTAATGACTTTATTCATATAGTGAATTATTCATTGCCTAGTGTAAAATCATATTCCATGATAACTAGCAAAATTTCTTAAATATCTGTCAATATGGCTCATGTATTTTACCTGAGGAAATAATATGTAACCACTTAAAAGTAAGATATAAATTTATGTATAGAAAAGTCTAGGATATGTTATGGGATAAAACAAGTAAATGGCATAGCATTTCTAAAAGTATTTTGTGCTTTGCTTTTGATTTTAAAAAGAACTTTAAAAATATGATACTTGAGCAAAAGAAATAAGAAATGTTTTAGTTTTTCAATAGCTATGATCTGAAAGCAATTTCATATGGATTTTCTCATTTGATATTCACAATCTATACAATTAGGGTAGACATTATTCCTGGTTAACTTCCATCCAGCACAGTTTCTAGATGCTACACAATTTTTTATTAATTTCTTAAATCCAGATACAATCATATTTTCCTCTTTTAAACCATCTCTACAGAAACACTTGAAAAGCAACCTCTGAATTTTATTTAAATGCAACACTGTAGAGAGAATCAAAATTTACAATCCTCTGCTCCTTAATTCCTCAGAGTCCATTTTCAACAAACAGGTGTTTCTCTTTTCTATGTACTCTACATACACATCAGATAAACAGCCTTCAAGTTTTTAATCACAAGGTCTATGACATATGACTTTCTACTTCAAAGGACTCTAATTATAGCACATGCATAGAAATATAGCACTCTGAGCAGAGTAAACAAACACTTCTCTCTCCTGAGAGGGATCAGATGAATCCGCTTATGTCAGATCGCTCCCAGAATTCCATTGTTGTCTCTCCAAACAGGCTTTAAGGAAAACCACTGAATCTGGGATTGGGAGCTTTTCTCAAACGTGTTTCCTTTCAAAACATAGGGAAACCGGATTTTTGGCCACAGGAGGTCAAGGTCAGCAATCTAACAGAATTGGTCCTTTTGAACTTCCTTTCTAAGAAACACATTAAGTTATCTGATGAAAGTTGAAAATCTCTGTTGCTACTCAAGAAATGATCAATTTTATTCACCGCACAAGGAATGATTTCAGGAACGGCAACTATAAAAACCACACATCAGTCTGACCATAACGAAATGTAAATTTCCAAGACAATGTGAACAATGTAAGTTCTGGGAGGACTGAAATGGTGTTTTATCATTTTTGTGTGTGTTCCGCAAAGAATGGTACAGTGCCTTGCACACTGTAAGTAATCAATAATTATTTAATGAATAGTCATATTTTTAACAATAAAAGAAAAAGTAACAGATTAAAACAGAATTAATAATGCAAAGAAATGCAAATTAAACACTCAAACTAAAGAATGGAATTAGACTTTTTAGTGGTGAACACAGATAGTTTATTCGGATGTTGCTTTTATAATGACGCACACCTGAAACCTGTATCATGTTATGAACCAATGTAACTTTAATCAATAAAAAAAAGAAAGAAAAAATGAAAAACTCAAGGTGTGGCCTGGTGGAGCAGTGGTTGGGTCAATTGCCTCCAAAGGAGCAAGTCCTTGCGCTCAAGTCCTGGATCTGGGGGAACGCAACCAGTGTGAACAACTAAATTAAAATTAAATCAAGAGGCCTTTTTTCTCCTCGCCCCTCTTGCCTACCTACCTGCACATTAACTTTTTAAAAAATAAATAAATAAACAAATGCGTGAAACTCAAAATGGGCTCTTCAAAGGTTGTACTGCTTTCAATCATAGGGAATGCATGTGGAATTATTTGCAAATAAGAGTATTGCAATCAAATAAAATGGAAGCACATTTTTCTTCAGATTGCTTAACACCACTGTCATTGTGCAATTCTTTTTGAGAATTTAAGAAAATTTCTGGTAACTTATCTCGGAAATTCCATTATTATTCTCTCCATTATAATGATGGTAAAATTAAGATGGAGATTTACCTAAATTGGACAATGAGTAAGCAACAGAGCTTGACTGTCATCTAATCTTTGCTCCTGGAGGAGATAGAACTGTCTTTTGTTTTTTGCAAAGAAATGTAGCCTTCTGAAGCTCTTATCTCAGAATGAAGGCTTTAGACTAGCTCAATGCCCACAGTTCACTCCCTATCACTTTCAGCTACAATTTGAACTGCTTTTTCCTTGAGAATGAAGAGTCACTGAGCTTTGGTTTAATTTTAAGAAACTCCAAAGAAGAAAATGTATCACATAGGGGAGGTAGATGTTTTGTCACTCTAGCAGGTTTTCCTCCCATCTAATGGCTACATTTTCGACTGACTGCCCACTTCCTGTCCAGAAGGCGAACGCTCAAGGAAAACGTCTAAAACACATTTCCTTTTGCTTTAAACTGAATCATGACAACCCATAAAATTTTCTCATTCTACACCCGAAAATAAGAATTCCTGGATATTACTGCAATTCTAAATTAGGAAAAAAAGAAGCATTAAACAACAGGATAGTTTGTTTACATGAAATGTCACAATGTTATTTCTCCCTTGGCTTTCCTGAGGTTTTATTAAGTTGGTCTATTTCCATTTAATATAAGGAAACTTCTAGTTTCTCATTTTAAAAACTCACTGCAGTAAGAATCAATTTGGGAACTGTTCTTTCTAAAAAATAAATAAAACATTGCCATCTACCATCAACTGAAGTTTGAAAACTATAATGAGATGAAAAGCAACAATTGACTCCTGTGCTTTCCTTAGGTAAATGTCATTTTTCATGCTTGAAACATCCAGAAGATCCAATGAAGAACTAGATGCCTTGCAATATGTTAATTAATATTTAAAATGTTTTCCAGAAAGGTGCAAAATGTCTAACCAGTGATGATACCAACCTGATTCAAATGCTAAAAGTAATTATCAGCAAGCCCTGGTGGAGAGCAGTTAAGTCCAGTCACCTCTGAAGGACACACACCACACAGCCCTGGGTTCGAGTCCCAGGGTGGGAGGAGAGACAACCAAATGGAACCAAAATAAAGATGCTGCTTCCTCCTCTCTTCCTGCCTGCCTACTTGCCTTTATTCCTGCCTGCACCTTTCCTTTAAATAGATAAGCAAACAACTAAATAAATAAAAATAGTAAGCATAATGTTATAATGAAACAGAGGTCTGTAGGTTGGCAAGACAAAGTGACCAAAGCGATGGTCATATGCACCCCACTCTACAATGCTGGAAAGTAAAATAGCCGCAGAATTCAATGGTTTTTAGAGCTATCTCCAGTGTTGGCCGAGTACCCAAGGCAGTCCATGAGCCAAACGCAGCGTTAGCCTCACAGGAAGTTCCACTCTGTATAACGGCTCTTGCTTCCTCTCCTGTCACAGACTCACAATTCCCACGGGCAGCAGAATGAGCTTGAATCTCAAGGAAATGCGGACCCAGCTTGCATGCATTATTACTCTGGACAATATGTAATCTTGGTTAGCAGCCATGAAAAGAAATGCCAGTCCACGCCCTCTCCTGAGACACAGAATATCTTGTAAATGGAGATGACTCCCTAAAGGCAGTCCAGTTGGAAAAATAGAATTATATTGAGCAGGCTTCTATCAGTCTTTTCTTAAAATTTCTGATAATCTTGTAACTGAAATTTTTGATTCAATGTAACATTTTACTGTGAGAAACAACTTGGAGAGAGTTGCCAATGAGAGAGAGAGAGAAAGAGATAGAGATTGAGAGAGATTGAAAAACTGACAGACTGAGCTGCAGTTTTGACAGGTTCTGTATTCTCTTAACTTTGAAGATGTTTTATTAAAAAAAAAACAATGATGACTTGCATTCTAAAACTGTACAGCTTTAAGGGATAAAGAAGTTCGTGTTAGCCACTTATGTCCAAAAGTCATCACAGATTGCTGCCTACCTTACTAAGAATCACCCTGCAGGTTCCTTTCTGGTCTAACGACCCAAACTAGAAACTGCCTTGCTGGACCCAGTCTAGCACTAGCACTATGAAGTTTCATCATCTTCATCATCATCATCATCACAGATTATTTTATGCCGCTAATATAAATATGTGCATGCACATACACACACATGCACACACACATGTATTCCTGGTTTTATTCAGTAACTAGAGATTTGATGTAGAAACAGCAGGAAGAGAGTATATATAAAAATCTGCTTATTATAAGATCTTTGCTTGTTTAGAATAAGCAGTCAAACATGAAAACAACAAAAAATCTCCTAATCCTTATTCTTAAAACGATCTGCCTCTTTGCTTCCCATCTCATGGTCAATCTGTAGGGGAGCATTAGATCCCAGCACACTGGAATCTCAGTGAAGCTGCTAGTACTCAGAGGCAAAAAATTTGTGGGTCAAAGTAAGTCTCAGAGACCTGTGGACTCACATGTGCATCCTCTTATCTAAAGCTCCGAGCTCAGTCATGCTGGAGGATTCAGAATAGAAAGGCAGATGAATTTAATATTGAAACTGCTAAAATTTTTCTGCAAGGTTCTCATTGTTAATAAAAGTAAGCAGCTTTCAGAATTTTCTTTCTATTCAAATTCTCCTTTAGGACCATCAGCTTATTTAAAGACACCCACCAACAGCCAAGTGAATGTGCGAACACCTGCCTAAAAGAAGCCTGGCTCTGGCCAGGAACAGGCAGGGAGCACCCTATTTTTTAACTGTCTTCTTCCTGAAGATGCCAGAGCTTCTGGTCGTCTCACCAACCAAACTTTCTATTTCAGCTACACTTTTGTCTTAAGCAGGTATATCATCACTCTCAACATCTGAAACTTAATTCTGATATTCTCCCAAAACATAAAAAACCAAAGACCTCATTCCTCAAATAAATAAAGTCCTAGATATGGAAAAGAATGGTTAGGATATTCATTTCTTATAATTGCAAACTAGTTAGGTTGGAAACAGCACTTCTACTTGAAGGAAACAGTCTTAAGATAGTGAAGAATTTCCAAGTCAGAAATGAAGCAAGTATGGAGAACCAGGGGCTTGGGCCCTGCACTGGGATACATCTGCCCTGGGGAAAGTTGAAAATTCCAGAAAGAGGGAGACTGATTGAGAAGAGGAAAGGCTGAACCAGGGATCTAGAGGCTAATGTATTAGAGTACAGGCCTCTTCAGTCCTTAGAGACTGCCCCATCCCCCATTATGCACTGAAGTTAAACTTCAAAGAGTTACATTCTAGAATAAGGATAAACTTGAGGACCTGTATGCATTGAAAAACTTAGATTCAACTTAATGTTTGAAATTGGATTTTATGGTCTCACAGTGCTAGTTTTCACAGAAGACTTGAGTAATCAATATAAACTAAGAGAAAAAAATGGTCTCAAATTATTTCTATAAATTAGCTTGCAAATATGATATATTTATGCACAATACAATATAATCTAGCAAAGAAAGTAACAAAAACTAGCTCCCCAAAATCTCTAGAGACTAAAATCACTATGTTGCACCCTGGTGGAGTTGGGGTTAGTCATTTGCCTCCAAAGGAGCAAGTCGCATAACCCTGGGTCCCAGTCTTGAGGTCTAGTGAGATGGTGGGGGCAGGAGCTGGGACAACCAGTGTCAGCAACTAAATACAAATAAAATAAAGATGCTTGTTCCTCCTCTCTCTTCCTGCCTGCCTTCTCACCTTCATTCCTACCTGCACCTTTCCTTTAAAAAAATTTTAATAAAACCACTAATTATATAGATATAAAAATCAAGATTGATACTTTTAGTGTAGAATTAGAAATTATTTTTAAAAAGTGTCTAATATAAACTCTAGAAGTCAGAAGGATACAGATAACATGGCAGAGACACCAAAAGAACGAATGAACCAAATCAAACAAAAAACAATTTTCAGTCTATAAAATCAAATTTGTGTTTACCAGAAGGGAAAGAGTAGAAGGAGAGAAAATCAGGTGAAAATGACCAATTATATGGTGAAAGATGAAATTGAACTACTGGTGGTAAACTTAATGCATTATGTACAGATACTGATTTACAATGACGCACATTTCAAACTTACATAATGTTATGATGTAATGTTCTTAAATAATTGTTTTTTAATTCTAGAACCTGAAAATGCAGCAATGAAATTAAATATTCATTGTATGAGTTAACAATAGATGAGAAGAGTAAAAATTCAAAATAACTATCTCATGCAATCTTTCCCAGATAATAGAAAAAGAGGAAACCAAGCTTGTTTTATGAGACTGATCAAATCTTGATTCCAAATCTAACAAGGATATTATAAAAAAGGAATACAGAACAATGTACTCATGAACACAGATGAAAAAGCCTCAGTGAGACAGCAACAAACTGAATCCATCAATATGTCCATCATAAACCATTAGCTTCATCCCAGGAATGCAGAATTGGTTTAACATTTGAAAATCAATCAATACAATTTACCACATCAATAAGGAAAAATGACATGATCATCTCAAGTGATGTAGAAAAAAGTTTGATAAAATTCAATATCAATATCCAATCTGTAAATTACATAATTTGAAATAGTTTAAAATTAAAATTAAAACCTATAAATAGAAACTAACTTAATATGATATTTTATACATTTTATATGTATAAATATTTTATACATAAACACAACAACTTTAAGCACCATATTTATAGGCAAATGTTGCAGTTTTTCAACATTTAATTAAAAATAAGACAAGATTTCTTCCCTTTGAGATTGGGGAGTAAGACATTACTATCAACAGACTGTCAAGGGAAAAAAGATATAGGATTATAGAGGAAGATATTAAACTATTGTTATTCACAGGTGGTATGACTGTGTTATTAAAAACAAATCCGAAATATAATTCAAATAATGGTGAAGAGATGTTACACAGGAAAAACAAAAAAATTTTAAAAAACAGCAGATATCTGCTAAAGGTAATTCATTTTAAAAATTTCATATGCACACAAATTTATATATATGATTTTTAATAAAAATAATATAAATTGAATACAAATTACTTCTTATTTTTAAAGATGTTTCTGTATCTGCACCTTTTAAAAATTGTACAGTAGTTCACTGTACTGTATTTTAATCATTCCCCTATAAATAAATATTTAGCTATTTAAAGTTCTTTGGCATCACAAACAATGCAGCAAAGAATTGCTATAAGAATGTACTAGTATAACTAAAAATCACACAGTAAAGTCCTCAGTGAGCCCACCAGAATCTCCTCTGTTCTCCTTCCTGTACCATGTTCAGAAGATTAAAGCATCTAGAGTTCCTCTGACAGAGCAACAAAGGAGAAGGAGAAAATCCTGGAGATGTGCAGAGGCTCTTTCTGGAATGGTCAGCAGTAATCATATTGGTGCATGAATTTGAGGAAATTAGTTGAAGTCAAGGAAAGAATCACCCAGGAGGATTAGGAAGAACAATATCTTTAAATAATTTTGGGAATAGTGCCTTGTTATAGCTGCCAGAATGAAAAAATTAATAATTTACAAAGCATTGAATGCAGTAATAGAGAACCTTAGTAATAGAGAACAAGTAGCCCTAAACTAAGCACTGCACTGCACAGACCTAACAAAACATAAAAGCAATCCCCAAAGGATTAAACTGTTTCCAAAAATCTTAATGCATCCTAGAACAAAGTTCAAGGTTTGTCAGAACACAGAAAATATTCAATATTAACATAATAAAATGTGTAAGTTTGGTATCCAATAAAAGATTATAAGGCATACAAATAAGCAAGAAAATATTACCAATAATGAGAAGACTGACCAATCATTCCAAATCAACTGAAAAATGATGTAGATAACACAATATAAAGAGAACACCTAAAAAGCAACAGCAATAACAATTCAAAAATGGACAAAGGACTGGAAAAGACTTTTCTCAAAAAAGATATGTTAATAGTGAAAGTGCATATGAGAAGACACTCAACATCACCACACTGGGGAATTGTAAATCAAAACTATAATGAGACACTTTCTCATACTTTTAGAATAGCGACTATCAGCAAAGAGGAAAATAATAAGTGTTGGCAAGGACGTAAGAAATTTGAACCCTGATACAAATACTAGTGGGAATGTAAAATAGTACAATCATCATGGAAAACAGCTGACAGATTCTAAAAAAGAACTAGAATTCTTATACAGTCCAGTAATTCCACTTCTGGGTATATACCAAAAAAAAATTTGAAAGCAGGGTCACAAAGACATATTTATACCCACATGTCCAAACCAGTATTATTCACAATTACCACACTTGAAATCAAATGAAGTGTTCATTGACCAATGAATCAACAAGCAAAATGTGACACAGTCACGCACCATATAACACATTTCTGTCAGCGACGGACCACATGCATGAGAATGGTCCAGATACATAGCCTAGGGGTGTAGAAGGTTATCCCATCCAGATATGCGTAAGTATATTCTATAAGGTTCGCACAACAATGAAATTGCCTCATGACACATTTCTCAGAAGGTGCCCCAATCGTTAAGCAATGGAAGTCTGTATACACATACAATGGAATATTATTTAGACTTAAAAGGAATGAAATTCTGGATATGCTACAACATGGATAGATCTTGAGGCCGTCATGCCAGGTAAAATAAGAAAGTCACGAAAGAATAAGAACTATCTAATTCCAATTATATGAATTAGAGTACTCAAAAATTATAAAGATAAAATTTTAATAGTGGTAGCCATGGCCTGGGAGGGGGTTGCAGGGAGAGAATGAGGAATTAATTTGTAGTAGATATAAAGTTTCAGTTTTACAAGATGAAAAGATTTCTGGGAAAGTGTGATGGTGGTGACTGCATAAGAGTATAACTGTGCTTAATGTTACTGAATTGTACACTTAAAATTGATTAAGATGGTAAATGTATTACATACATTTTACGCAATGAAAATGGCACGTGGTATATGATTGACTGTTATTGGTCAATAGCTTATTTGTCAACACTGATTCATGTTACAACAAAGATGAGTCTTGAAAACATGCTCAGTGAAAAAAGCTACAAAAAAAGTCACATGCTGTATTATGTCATTTGTAAACCAATAAAGACAGAAAGCTGCAGAAGCTGGGGAGGTTGAGTGGGAATGGTAAGTGAATAGATATAGGCCTTCTTTTGTGGTGACAAAAATATTCTAAAATTGGCTTTGATTATGGTTGAACAACTTTGTGATGAATTATGAATTATAGAGTTTAAATGGATGGAATATGTGATTTATCAATTACATCTTAATAAAGCTGTTATAAGAAGAAAAAACTAATTGATAAATTGGAATTCCTCAAATTTTAATACTTGTGTTCTTTGGAAGATACCATTAGGAAAATGAAAAGAGGGGCGTACCCTTGTGGCTTAGGTGGCTAAGATGGTGAGGGTGTGGACCATGTAAAGTCCAAGAAACCAGGGTTGGGTGAGGGGACCAAAATAAACAACTAAATAAATAAAAATGTTTCTTCATAAAAAAAAAGAATGAAAAGATAATCCACAGACAAAAGTACTATTTTTGCAAAACATATAAGCGATAAAGTACTTACATAGGGACTACACAAAGAACTATAATTACTCAAAAACAAAAAAGAGCAAATTTTTTTAAATGAGAAAAGATTTGAAAAAGCACTTCACCAAAGAAGACGTATAGATAGTATATAAGCACATGAAAAAAAAAATTAAACCTCATCAGTTACCAAGGATATTCAAATTAAAACCATGGTGAGACACCACTGCATATCTGTTACAGTGAATAGAATGTCTAAAATTAAAACAACTCACTATATTTAGAGTAGGTAAGAATGCAGAGAAACTAGAACTCTAATATTCTGCTTGTGGAAGTTTAAAATGTTGTCAAACCACTCTGAAAACAATTTTTAGTTTCTTACAAAGTTAAGTACACGCTGTCTTATGACCCAGTCACTCTACTCCTTACCCTGCAGAGACTAAAACATCCATCTATTCAAGGATTTGTACATGAATGTTCATAATATCTTTATTTATAATGACCAAAAACTGAAACAACTTAAATGTTTAACAACGGATGAAGACTAAAACAAAATGTGCTTATCCATCCAATAGTAAAAAAAAGGGAATGAACCACTGATCATGTAAATATGCATACGAATCTCAAAAAATCATTATTCTGAGTGAAATAATCCAGACTGAAAACTAATACATACTATGTGGTTCCACGTAACTAAAACTCTAGAAGTCGCAAACTAATCGATACTGACAGAAAACAGACCAATATTATTGGGAATGGAAGAGAAGCAAGAAAAAAGAAACATAAAGAAACACATGAAATCTAGATTTGGGGGATATTTTTATTGTCTTGATTGTGGTGATGGTTTCATAGGAATATGAATATTTCAAAACTTATCAGATGATACATTTTAAATAGTGAAGTTTATCGCATGTCACTTGCATTTCAATAAAGCTATTCAAAAAAATTTCAAGATGGCATGTGCTGGTGGCCTAGTGGGTAAAGTCACCGAATGTAGTCCACATACATCCCAAGGACCCAGGTTCAAGACCTGGGGCTGAGGGGAACAACCAAGATGAACAACCAAATAGAATAGTTAAATACTTCTTCCTCCTCTCTCTTCCTGCCTGCCTGCCTGCCCACTCACCTTCATTCCTGCCTGTACCTTTCTTTTGAAAACTTTTTATGTTGACTTTTGCTATAATTTAATAATTAATAAAAAGGTATATGATTTTTTTTCTTCATTTTTAATTCTTTATTATAACCTATTTTTACTGATTTGAATTCATATTGCAAAGAAATTTTTCACAAAGAATTTATGGGTAGTCTATTCTTGCAGTTGTTTAGTTGCAATTATTTACTCCTTCTTTCCCAACAGGAGGATTATATATCCCCATCCAACAAAGGTTTAAAGAAGAAAAGAACATTAGCAGTATTAAACAAGTCATTTAAAAAAGAGAAATACAGAGATTAAGCAGAAAAGGAGATAGTGAAGAAAAAGCAAGTCTATATTTGATATTTATTGTGCTCCTGATATTCATTCGTCATTCAGTAACCATGTGTATCTACCATTTATTGGCCAAGGTGATTTCACAAGCAAGTTACTACGTGCATTGGGTCTTTTTAGAAGACAAGGTACTTGCCAGTCAATAAGAGAGGCAAGTCGTGACTACAAAGGAGTGACTACTCCGGACTCACAGTTCTCATCACAGACTTAGAAGGAGTATATGGCATGACATCTTTTGCCAAATGTAAAAAGTTTGACACAAACTATAGTTAATTCATTTAAACATTAAAACAACTCTATGGTTAGGTATTATTATCTTTATCTTTTTAAAATTGTAGTAGGGACACAACTTGAGCCCTAACCTCTTAACAAAAGTACATGTGTGCAATACACTATAAGTAACTATAACTACACTGTAGTGAGGCAGAGCTCAGAAACGTATTTGCCTTGCACAACTGAAGCTTTCTACCCACTGAACAGCAGCTCCACATTTCCCCTTCCCATAACTCCTGGAAATCACTATTATACTCTGCTTCTATGAGTTTGGCTATTTTAGACGCTTCGTATATAAAAGGAATCATGTAGTATTTGTCCTGTGACTGGCTGATTTTATTCAGCATAATGCTTTCCACGTCCATCCACGTTGTTACATATGCCAGGATTTCCTTCTTCTTATGACTAAATAATGTTCCATTGTGTGTGTCTACTACATTTTCTTGATCTATCTGTAGATGGGCATTTAGATTATCTTCAACTCTTGGCTGTGGTGAATAATGTTGCAATTATCATAGGAGTGAATATATCTTTTCAAGAGGCCAATTTCAATTCTTTTGGATAAACACCCAAAAGTGAGATTACAAGATGATGTGCTAATTCCATTGTTAATTTTTTGAGGAAACTTCCCACTGGGTTCATAGAAGTTGCACCATCTTATGTTCCCAACAAAGGTTCCAATTTCTCCACATCCTTCCATCACTTACTTTATTTTTTTTCTTTAATGATCACTATGATGAGAGCCAGAATCTCCTCATTCCATCCTACCACACAGAAATGGAACATGGAGTTTATAATAACATGGGGCTTGCTTGAAAGCTTTCTCCAACCTAAATAGATTTTTTTTTTTTTAAGGTGCAGGCAGGAAGGAAGGTGAGCAGATGCAGGCAGACAGGAAGAGAGAGGAGGAAGAAGCACTTTATTTAATTTTAGTTATACAGCTTGGTCGTCCCCTATGGCCCTGGGATGCGAACCTGGGTCCTGGGGATATATGTGAACCACACAGGCTGAAGATATCTGATCAAACAAAAGCTATTCCACCAGAGCACACCCTAAATAGAACTTTTGGCAAAGCAATAATCTTATTTACTGATCTCTCTTAAGTGTAGCCTGGTTATAAGAAACCAAGGCAAAGAAACCTACGCATAGATTATCTAGAAGACTAAATCTTAATATTAATTAAGATATTACTTAAATTAGGTTCATTAAGTAGGAGAAAATCAATTTAACATCTTTCTGCAATTATTTTTATTTTCACACCAGTGTTTGTTATCGACCATGCAATTTCTAAAGAGTTCAAAATATGCTAACCTTGACAACATTACAAAGAAAAGATCTCTACATGTAAATCATTAAAAATTATTTTCACCTTAGTGTCCTCTCTTCTCTAACACCATTCATATCAGAGCACCTGCAACAAAAATTCTTTAAAAACCTAATCACGTGGAGTGCTCTGGTAGACCAGGGGTTTAGTCTGCTGCCTCTGATATTCCCAGGTCAAAGTTATACAGATTTCCCAGAGAAGTGAAAGATGAGAGTGAATTTAGGAGGAGACCTTCTAAAGCATTAAGGAGAAATTATGAACAAATTAGTCTCTCCTATTTCCAGATCAATGGGTATGCTGAGTCTCAGCAGAAGATTATCATTTCCCTCCAGATTACCTGAGAAAGGACACCAGGGAAAGACCTAAAAGCAAGAAAATCTAGTTAAATTCTGGTGGGCACCAGTCAAGACTATGTTGAAATTTCTTGATTTTCCTAATAAAATATTATCTCCTTTTGTCAATGTTAACTACTACTTTAGTTACTGTAGCTCCCCAAAGAGAGCATGTTTCTTCCAGAGGCCAGAAGCTGGAAAACTCCAGCCCTGTTCCACAAGCAATTTGGTCCAAATGAGCAGGGGGCCTATCAACATGCACCGTGCAGTGATTCCCCCTGCCTCCATCTACCAATGACATCACACTACCCTGTACCACTCTTATGAGAGACCTCAGGAATGTATGCTGTGTATGCATGTTTTATAAAGTGATAAATCTACTACAAATTGGCAAAGAGAAAGCTAATGTGCTGCCCATGAGTAGTGTCATGATGTCATGCATGAATACTTACACCTGCAGTTCTTCTAAAGGAGAATGGGTGCACCATGGTGGAGTAGCAGTGAGGTCAGTCACCTCCAAAGGAAGGCTGTCCCAAGGATGAGGTTCGTGCCCTGGGTCTGAGAGAGACAACCATTGTGAACAATTAAATAAAATACATAAAAATGCTTCTTCCTACTCCTGCTTCCTGCCTGCCTACCTGCTTGCCTTCATTCCTGCCTGTACCTTTCCTTTAAAATAAAATAATGAAGAAGAATGGAGGAGTAGAAAAAGGAGAAGGAAGAAGGAAAGAAATGGATTTTCCTTCATTTTATATTCATGAGAACCGGCTACCACCTTCTTTATATTACTCAGGTCATAAGCAAACTACACTTTCAAATGTATATTTGATTTGTGCCCTCTTAAGCCATGAACCTGATCATTAAAAGCACCATGTCTTATTTTCATCCAATGTATCAAGGTGAACAAATGTTATAAAATGCAAATTCTTTCCTTCTTTATCTCTGCTTAACAGAGGAGAAAATCCTGTTTTAAACAGGATACATGCAGGATAAATTTTATTTCTAAACTGCAACAACAAGAAATTTTAATGTACATTAGACACTGTAAAGTAATTTTACAATGCCTTGGAAAGAGCCCAAAACAGTGGGTTCTTTAATTGGTTCTCCCTGGGTCATTGGAGCTGCCACCCTCTGCAAGAACAATAAGTCTATTCCCTTGATAATGCCAAGAAATATCCACTGAAATGCAGTTTAGTCTGATAAGAGAAAGAGTGGAAATACGTTTAGATCTTTGAGTTGTTTTAACTCATTGTGGGTAAGTTCTTTATGTGTGTCACCCGGATCTTTTCTTTCCCATACTTTGTATGTCGCTCCACTCCACTCCAGTCACCTGTCATTCCGGCATAGGACTGGCCTCCATGCTTCTGATATTTTATTTCCTTTGCTTGTGAGGATACAATGTCACTAGTATACAGTTGCTTGTGGAGTATTTTACATGTCATTGTTTCTTTTTTTCAAAAGCATTAAACAATTATGCCTTGCTGATATAATTAAAGTTCAAATACTGCAGCCCTATTTTTCAAGGGCTTCTCTAATCTGACCTCAACTCATTGTATTCAACATAAACAAAACCTTAAGACTTGGAGTTCAAGGACTTTACATGTATTTTGTATCCCTCGATTAAAGTAAAATTAATTTGATTCCTCATGTGTGAATGGCAGGAAGTACAATTTCACCATTTCAGGGGCTTTCTTATCCTAGTCTGGTTTAATCCAAGAACTTTAGACACTTATATAGTCCAAAAAGAGATCTTTGGATGTCCTCTACAAGAGTCCTGGGTCTCTCAAACCACCACCACTGGAGTTATTATACCTCTTTCACCCAGGACTGCCATCACATGCTGCCTTCCCTCTGTCCAAAATAAAGGCTGACAACCCAATTCTAAAATTCATAAGGTATGTGGAAAGGACATAAATAATCAAAATAATTTTGGGGAAAAAGACAGCATAGGAGAAATTGCCCACCAGCTATCAAATTATAATAAAGGAAGACTAATTAAACCCTGTGATAATGTGAAAAAAGAGACAAATAGATTAATGGAAAAAAAAGGAAACTGGAAAGGCAAACCCTAACAAGGAAATTTATATCATAAATGTGCTGCATTAAAAAGTAAAAATGAACAATCACCCTAATAGAGTAAAGTTTGAACACAGTTCTCATATATCCAAAGGTCCTCAGTTCACATCCCAGGTTTGAGGGGAACAATCAAGATGAACAACTAAATAAAATAAATGTTTCTTCCTCCTCTCTTTTCTGGCCTGCCTGCCTACTTGCCTTTAATCCTACCCGCACCTTTCCTTTAAAAAAGAAGTAAAAATGAGAAAAGGTTGAATTATCTAAATAAATGATGCCAGAATAATTATTGAATAAATAAAATTAAGCCCCCATGTTGAGATATAAAATAAGCAGCTTGATATATAACTTTGTATACTAGATAAGAAATTAAGATTAAATACGCACTTAATCCCATGCTTGTATATCATATGTAAAACCATAGAATTCAAGTAGTAAGAAATAGTAGAAATTGATCCTAGAAAGTCTTAGTTAAAACTAAAGAAGTAAACAAAAGAGTTCAGCTTTCTCTGGTGTAAATCCATGCTTCAAAACCTGACACTGGTCTGCAAGATGATATGAAGCCCAAAATTCCCTCCACAGTATTTGGAAAGCCTGTAACTAACTGGGGTTAAACTAATACAGAACAAACCAATCACAATTTCAGCTGAGCTCCCTCCCTTCCTCTGTGCTTTTGGAGGCCCTTAAACTCAATAAATAAAGATGAACATGGTTTCATGCTCACTTATCATACAGTAACTCACAGAAAAGATAGGCTGTAGGAATGGTGGGTGGGTTCTGGTGGAGTAGCAGTTAGATCAGCTGCCTCCAGACCAGCACAGTCCACATACATCCCAAGGACCCAAGTTTACTAGCTTTGCTTTGTCCTCCTCTCTCCTTCTACCTGCCTGCCTATTTGCCTTCATTCCTGACTGCACCTTTCCTTTAAAAGAAAGAAAGGAATGAAGGAGGGAAGAAGGAAGGGGGAGAGAGAGAGAGAAATGGTGGAAAGGAAATTATGAAAGAACTCACAATATATCAAAATAAATAATATGACCTAAACTTGAACAAGACACAAAGAAATGTCATGGCAATTATGCAAAGATATTAGACTAGAAAAATTAAGGGATGGGGGGGGACTCATAAAAATGTAATGAGCTTAAGAATAAAATATAATCCAAGGAACAGAACAAAAGTTCCTATTGCAGGTGTCACAACTAGTTCACTCAAAAAATATCCATAAAATATGTGCTACATGCCAGGTACTATTCTAGGTACTAGGGGTTTAATGGTGAATAAAAAAAAAACATAGCACAGATTCCAGGTTTGAATTGCAGCTGTGCTGTTTACCAGCTATGAGATGTTAGGTGAGTTCTGTAACCACTCTGTCCTACTGTCTGTGATTCCTTAATACAGGAGCCACTGAACTGACAGATGTCATGTACTTGCATTTAGAAAGAAGCATATTAGCATTACTTATTTTTATTAATACCATTATTGTATAAGTTAGATTATTAGTTGGAAAAAAGCAGGTACTCAAAGAAAAGATACAACAAACTGGATAAAATAAATTTAGACCACTTTCAGAAAATTAGAATGACCAAACTTTTCCTTATTCCAACCTGCTAAGTACAACCAAAAACTCTGGTTATTATATATAAGACAAACATAAGAAGACTAGAAAAGGTGGGGAAAGGACAGCCTGACTAGGACCCACAGGGGGCTTTTTGTTGTTGTTTTTACTCATAAACACCAGACTTCAAGCCGAAGATGTAACTATGGAAATGCCAACAGATACAGACAAAATAACAGCAATAAAAATGTGCTTTTTCAGGCCAAAGAGACAACATAGCAAGATCAAACATTTTAGACAGAGTTCAATACACTCTAATCAAACACCATAGGGAAAAATAAATAAATAGATAAACACAGCCCACTTCAATCGCACAGGCAAAAGTCAAGTAAGGAGAGAAATAGGCAACCAGTATGAAAAAGTAAAAAATACAATGAAGATGCTTCTTCCTCCTTTTCTTCCACCTTTCCTTTAAAATAAAATAAAAAAAAAATTTAATGGGAGAAACAGCTAGAGTTCTAACAGGGACTGTATTGAATCTGTAGATAAATTTTGGTACTAATAGATGAAACTATATCATAAAAATATAATTCAAAAATAAAACGCAAATGTATTATAATTCTGATTTGCATTCAAATTCTTTTTAACTGTACAAACGTGATTTTTAACTTTAATTGGAAGAGCAAATGCCAATGGATAAACAAGACATTTTAAAATAAAAACAATAAATAGGTTTGCCTTACTACAAAGAAGTCAAAATTGAAGATATTAGGAGGAACTAGTAAATAAGTTAGAGAAACAGAACATGGAATAAATCCAAACATATATAAATAATTTGAAAAAATATATGTATATGAATATAAATATATGTCATATATTTATAATATAAATGTACATATTCACATATAAATTATGTCTGTATTTATTTGTATAAATAGATGTCTAAAACATGATCACAATCTTGAAATTTCTCTGATGATGAAGTAGATTTTATTTTTTCTACCTCTTCAATTCAGACTTGGTCATGAGAATTGTTCTGGCTGAAAAGACATTAGTAAATGTTACTAAAATTCAGGCATGAAAGTGCTCACGCAACAGGACTTGCTGTCTTACTGCACCTGGGAATCCTTCACCAACAACAGTGTGTTAGCTGATGATGACAAAGGGCCCTGTTACCTCTGTCATCTTTGTGAATAGCCACTGACCTCCAGTTGAGAGTTAAAGCAGACCACCTGAGGAGCACAGATGAGCCACCCCAGGTAAGCCCTGCCTAAATTGCTGGCATGTGAATATTGGGAAAATAAATAGTTGATGTTTTAAATCACTAAGTTGTAGGGTAGTTAGTTACACAGCACAAGCTAACTGGCACATTGATGTTGGCAGGAGTATGAGGAGTGTAATTAGAAAGCAAGCTGACTATGTCAAATTTTCAAATAGTCATACTCTTTGGCAATAATTCAACCTCTCAGAATTTATCTTATCAAAATACAGGTGCTGACAATAATAAGACTATTACATTGTAAATATAGCAAAAAAAAATGTTGAAGTTAGTATCCACCTGTAAATATTAGCCAAATAAGGAATGGTACAATCCTAAATAGAAGACAATGAAGCATTTTAAAGAATGGAACAGATCTCTACAGTGGTTAATAACCAGTACAGAATACCGTTTCCCAAACGTTACTATAAATAAAATGCCTGTCCCTTACAGCCTAAGTTCTAACAGTCGCCTACAGTCAGGTGGTAAGGCTGTAAAGGATCACAGTGGATGCAGTCTTGTAGAGCTCAGTAGCCTGACGGAGTAAAGCCAACTTGCCAAGTGAAGCTCAGATGAGGAAAGAGAAAAAAGTCCACCAGTCCGTGCAGCTTGGGTACATAGCCAATACTTCCCCTCTTAATATTAGACTCTTAGAGTCGGGTTTCATCTCCACGTGAACAAAGAATCATGGCAAATACAGTTCAGATATACAAGTATCCAAAGGACTTAATGGTAGAAAATATTTTACTTATTTTTTCTTTCTTTTTTATTATTTTTATTTTAGGAAAGGTACAGGCAGGAATGAAGGTGAGCAGGCAGGCAGGAAGAGAGAGAAAAAAGCATTTTATTTGTTTTTATTCAGTTGTTCATCTTGACTGTTCCCCCTAGTCCCAGAACAAGAACCCGGGTCTGCGCTCTTGGCTGGAGGTAGTGAACCAAACTGCTATTTCACCAGGGTGTGCCAAAGGAAAAGTGAAGGCAGGAATGAAGGCAAAGGTGAGCAGGCAGGCAGGAGAAGAGAGAAGGAAGAAGCACTTTATTCTTATTTAGTTATACATCTTGGTTGTTTTGCCTGACCTGTAATGCAAATACAGGTCCTTAGGATGTATGTGGACTGAACTCTTGGCTGGAGGCAGTCGACCAAACCACTAATTGACCAAGGTGTGCCTCCTTTTTTTTTTTTTTTTAAAGGAAATGTGCAGACAGGAATGGAGAAGAGTAAGCAAGAAGAGAAAAGAGGAAGAAGTACTTCAGTTAGTTTAGTAAGATAGTTGTTCATCTTGGCTTTAGACACAAAGTGGATGTATGTGAACTGCCAGTGGAAGGTGACTGACCAAACCACTACTCCACCAGGGCATGTCTAAAAATGCATGGTTTATTAAGATTAGTTGTGGGTAAGCAAGTATCTCTTATCACGTGCATGCTATTACATTATGTAATTTCAATATCTCACATGTTATATAACAAATAACCTTAATGAAAAAGGAAGTCAGAAGTTACAAAGGATGCAATAAAGGGGAGTTGAAGTCTAGTACCTGGTCTGACATCTGGCTAAGAATTAGACTTGATCTTACCTAGAGGGAAAGAGAATTCCAGAGGAAGTGGCCGGGCTGGAAGAGGGAGCAGCAGCAGGCAACACAGGGTAAACTTACTATCTCCACAAAGGCATGAATTCCCATAGAGTCAAATGGACATCATGCAAAGTGGCCAGGTCTCCGCCATCTTTCTGGTATTCCAGAAAGGGCTGTTTTCCAGATGAGGGGAACTTCATAGAAGCCGTTTGTTTACTGCCCACAGCAGGGGTTGAGAGAAGTGGATCCTAATGAGTCACAGTCTGTCTCCCTCCCTATTTAGGAAAGCAGCACCATGGCTTCTAAGTTCTCTCTAAGGTGCTCAGCTGTGGTCCAAGAATGGACCTTTCCACATCAAGACTTTTAAGCCAGAAAAAGACTTCTGGAAAAACACCAGAGAGAACAGCAAAGTGGCCAGGTAAGTACACCACCATTTGTCCTTTCCCTCTCCTTTCACCACATCTCCAGCTCCCAACAAATAAAGCAAGAGCCAGCTCTAACGAGGGAGGGGAGAAGGGATATCGGTAAGAAAAGCACATCGCTCCTCCTCCTCCAGGACTAATAGATAGGATCCCTGCTTAAGCCTTCAGGGAGAAGAATGGAAAGGATAAGATTTAAACAAAATCAAGGCTTTAACAGTGAATTGACTTTTTACATTCTTGAGTTTCAAAATAAATAAAATGAGTTAGATTTTAACAACCAAAAGTAACTTGAAAGTAATAAAGTTTTGCCAGCAGTTCATTAGTGAGCAAGAGAGGAAGAGTTAAGTAAGCATAGTTAAAGCCACACTTTGAGAGAAAAACAAAACCAGTTTGTCTTTTTGTCCTAGTGAATCAAAACTGTCCCATGAACCTATTAGTCTCCATGTTCAGGTCACGTTGCTATGTACAGAAGTGGGTCAATGGAGCAGAAGCTCTCTCACTCATCATGGAAATACCAGGTCTCCTAATACCATCACTCAGCTAGGCAGGTACAAATATTTCTGATCCTTACAACGACTTGCAGGTAGTAATTATTAGCCACATTTTACAGATGAGGAGACAGACATTCTGAGTAGACAGCTCAAGATGGCAGATGCCGGTGAGTAGTCTCTCTGGAATTTTAGCTTCGGCCTAGCTGCCTGTACAGTCCATGCTCTACTCACCATCATATGTTGCTTGATTGAACTCCCCTCCAAGCCCCTCAGAAATTCTCTTTCAAACTCCTCTGGCTGGTCTCTCCCCTGTGCCCAGCACAAACAACTCCTGTCTCATTCCTCTTTCTGTTAATCCCCTTTTGCTCACCTTCATAGATCAATTTTTCAAGCCCCACCTCTCCTACATTTCTTCCCATGATTCACAGAGATCTGCTTTCAAATCTCCAATAGCTCAAAACCTTAATCCAGTATGTTTGATGTGATCATGGAAGGGGACAGAAAAAACACTTCTCCAGGAACCCCAAAGCTAAAAACTAGCTGCCAAGAGCTCTAGCTTTGGCTAAGGGAGGAAGTGGGGTGGATCAGCTAGAAAGGATGTTGACCCCCAGGGGTCAGACCAGAGGAGGGGCCCTCTGGTCCGAGGGAAGTGAAAATAGGGAGTGCCTGGAAGAGATTGTTCATGCTTTAAAGCCTGGCCAAACTAAATGAGTAATGAGAGAGGGTGTGCAAAGCATCATTATATATAGCCAGACCAAGAGACTCCCTCTGAGCGTAATGCTCGTGTGCCTCTAAATAGTCCTGGGATCTATGAGTGGGCAACTGACCCAATGATACAGCCCAGAGGACAGCTGGAGGGAGGCAGAGAACTCACCTTCCCTATTTTGATTCTGCCTAGTGGTGTTAGTGGAACAGGATGCAGTGCCCACTTGGGAAGAGGAAGACCTCCCTTCCGTTGCAAATATGGACATCCCAGCCCTTAGTAATGAACTCCTAAGTGACAGCTGTCTCCTGCTTGTACGAGCCCCTCAGCTACAGAGGGTTTGAGGATGCTCTAACCATCTGATGTGTGAAAAGTGACTTCTGTCTTTGAAGGTCTTGGGTGGCTCTATCTCTTCCATAGTAGGCACATCTTGTGGAATCTCTAGAACTGCATTTTCTGGGATAGTTTTACACATCTCTGGAGAAGGAGGATTCTGAGGGCATCCAGCACCCATGTTTCCATATCCTTGCAAAGTTATCTTCTCATGAGGAATTCTGAGGAAACCAGAACCTTCCAGTTATACTCTGTGTCAGACAGTGACCTCTCTTAATTTAGGGTGCTGTTCTGGTGCCTATGGGTAGGGAGCCTGGTCAGTGCTGCTCAATATTAGGAGAAAAGGACTCTCTAGAATCTGGGAAAGAGGCAGGAAGGTCAAGTGTGAGGAGTCAGCTTCCAGGTTAAGCAAAACCTTAACTAATTCCAGGTGAATGCTTGCTCAAAGTATCAATATTGAACTGAGTGGAGAAAAAAAATGTGGATTTTTTTTAAAATGATTTTTAAAATGTAGCACCTAGTGATCAAAAACAACTAATTCAAACAGTATCTTCTCAAAAGTAGTAATTGCTAATCACTCATCTGCAAACTTACCAATAAACACAAGGTTGATAAAACACCTCCTGCTTGGCCTTGAGCTATTGCTGCAGCCAGCAAAGTGTCTAAATTCTGTATCTTTTACCGATAAACCAAAAAATAAAACTAAAAAATCATCTCCTAGTTTCCAAAAGGGTGTGTAAAACATCCTTTCTTCACAGGAAATTTCTGCCACTTCTTCCTTAACAATTTCCAATTGAACAGGATTTTTCTGTTTCACTAGTGCTCTATCGTTCATTTCAATGACATGTCCCTTGCCTTTAGTTCAAATCAATCCCCCTCCTTTATATTCTGAATGATTTCAAAAAGGATTAAAATGTTCCTCCCTTCACGGACACACTTTAGGGGTTTCATATCCAAGTGGAAGACCCAACCCCTGCCCCTGAGCTGCAAGCTCTAGTGACCTTCACCCCTTCCCCACCCCACCCCAGCCACACCCTACACACTGTCATCACCCTGACCTACTGGCCTTGATATCTCTGCTGCATTCCCCTCTCATCCCAAGTCTCTCTCTCCCTTTCTTGCAAGCCTTCCAACTCTCTAGGTGTCCCATTTCCTCCATATTCATCTCCATGAAGCCCTGGAGTGGAAATCTCATGAGCAATCCCTGGCCCTCTTGTCTATAATCCTAGGCTCCCAAAAGCCCAGCTTTAAAACAATTTTAAAGTCCCATCTCTCTACTTCTACATACGAGCTGCTGAACAAGGAACCCTGAAGGAGGGACTCAGTCTGTGAAATCCTCTCTCACCTGGACCCTCAGCAGAGCACAAGGGTGCCCCGACCAGAGTTGCTCTTTTCAAGTCTAGGCTACATGCCACCTTCTCCCTCCCACCCCCCACCCCCCCATCTTTCCTGATTTTATAAAGAAATCAAAACAACATCCCTCAGTTTCCCTACCCTCTCACTCACGTCTCCCTCAAATATGACCCAGAAGTATCTTCCTCATCCCCTACCTACATTCCCCTGTCAGCTCTCTTCTCCTTCAGGGCCTCATAAGCATCAGTCCTTCCCAGAGAACTTCCTGAGCCATAGCAAGTGCTCAGTTATGCCATGCCACTTCACACAGAATCCATCACTCTACTTTCTGCTAAA